>JANAVB010036418.1:6868672-7471044 GCA_029216955.1 Iris pallida | reverse complement strand
TCTATTGATATGAAATAAAAAGTCCAGCTCAAATGACTTAGCAAAAAATACAAGTTTGTTTAATTGTCCGATACATAACTCTAGGTTCAAAAACATAACTTAGGTTCCTCTAAGTTATGTATAGTGCTCTAAATTATAGGTATATAAAACTTAAACTTGCATATAGTCTACTAGTAATACTACCAAAAGTAGATTTCGTAGACTAGGTTAATTATGTACGTCGGTACAATAAGTAAATCGGATACAACTTGCTTATAGGACACTTTATAAATGTTCTTCTAGGTTTATGCTTGTTACATATAGGTGCACATATGTAAGTATACAGTATATAACATAGCAATATTTTATAAGAACAACATGTATACATATATACATAAACACACAAATATTTTGTGTCCCTAAGATCACATCGATGTTGGGTGTGTGTGTGTGTCTGGTGTGTGTGTGCGCGAGTACCCTACTCTTGAATCTATGCCATAGCATACATATAATAGCATGAGTTAAACTTTTACAAGCTAAAACAACATATAAGCATGTTTAGAAAAAAGATTTTGAAAAGAAAAAGGACTTACCTTGGTGCTACCAAAAAAAAGTTGTGTCCTCGCGGGTGGAAAGGAGTGAAGAAGAAGTGTGTACTTTCTCTTAGGCTAGGGTGCTCCTCGAGTTTGGTAGGGACAGGGTGTGTTTGCTTTCGGTTTCAAGAATAAGGAAAGAAAGAAATAAAGAAGGAAAGTAAGAAAACAAGAAAGGATAAGAAAGAAAGTTAACTTAAGAAAGAACTAAAGAATATAGAATTAAAGGAAGAAAAAGGAGGAGGAGGTGTGTTTGCATTGTCGGCCCATCTTAGTAGTGGAAGGAGGAGGTGTTAAAGAGTGGTGACAAAGGTTAAGTAGCTTAATGACAAGTAGGTGAAGTAGATTACAAGTATGTCAAGTGGTTAATGATATGTAGGTCAAGTATGAAGTAGGTTAATGATAGGTAGTTAAGCTCCTCTCTTATTTTTTTTATTTTATTTTCGTAAAAAAAAAATATTAATATTATAATAAAATTTTGGAAGACAATTGACCAACAAACTCTTTGGGACTCCCTCAAACGTGTTAGACCAAATGGCAACTCTTGTCTCCAGTCCCCACAAAGATCTCCATGGAGCCTCGAAGCCTTTTGAGAAGGAATACTGTGGTAGACCAATCAGACTATACGGTGGTTGACTGAGAGGTAGAATGGGATAGGAAGATAAAACTTTTCTTCTGGTGGCTTGCACGAAACTTAAAGGGTCCATAGTCTTTATAGCTGCTTTATGACCCTCTGTTTGTAGGAGGGTAGGTTTGCTTAGCTTTAAGTTATGATCCCTATTTGAATTGATTCTAATCGGTATCATAATCAAATTAAAATCTATTCATTTAAATCCATATTTTAACAAATTTAATAGAACTTAATTTAAATTAATTTCAGAACTAATATGGAATTAATAGGGCTCAAACCGATATGTAGGTATTATGTACACCCAATTTGTTTGGACCCAATCTGCTAGGTTTGGATTCAAACGACTTTCGATCTAAATTTTTTTCCTAACCGAACTACTTAACTTGGTCGGCGTACCTTACTATATGTGAACGATTGGGCTCTACAACATGAAGGCGGCATGTTCTAAGCTCTGGTCAAAACCATGACTGAATCACATGGTTATCCAAATCGCTTTATTCTTTCGACTAACCAATCGACTTTACGAATTTTTTGTGAATCTTAGAACTTAACGAATCAATTGACAACTAGGAGTGTTTCACTACTACCCATATGTTTAGGGGATTATACTTGATCCAATAAGAACCCTTTGTTTTCTGTTACCAACAATTCAGTTGATCCCATCATGCAAACCCAACTAAGATGATGAATATGGAAAATTTGTTAAGTCCAACTAATATGGTTTTGTATCTTGATCGAGTATCTAACTTTCATCCATGACCAAAAATAAATAATCTTTCTATGTCACATCACCTCTGCACAAGGATCTTAACGTGATTTCATCATACCACATATGACGTACTCTCATTACTCTTATGACATTAGTTCTTGATACCGTATGGTTGAACTAAACAATACTCTTTCATAACCCATGGTTAGAGTTATCATAGACTATAACCAAAGTAAAACTCCATGCTTACAAGTTGCTATGATAATATCAATCTATGGACCCTTGACAGTAGCTTCCCCATTGACATGTCGCATAACAACTCCATTGGAGAATTCCTTCGTCGAGTCAGTTCAGTAAACGTGTTCTTGCAACACACACACATCTCTAATTTATAATGTCCTCTACATTCATGACTTGCGCGAACAATCACATTCATCTACCATGATTTAAATTAGAATGTGCTAGTCTTTCTTAATCCTACCAATATCCTTCATTTTTTATTCTCATATTTTTTTATCTCATCATCACAACTCCTAAGACTCGTAGTTTTTTTTAACTCGTAGTTATTCATTCCAAGGACTTTGACATATCATATTAATTTGTTAAGACAATTCAATATGTCAGATCGTCAACACCTTTATTAAATAAATTTATCAATAATTAATATGTACAACTAGACACAGTGATATGTAATTGATATAATCTAAACACCTTCCGAGTTAGCTTCTAGTACAATATCATTGTTAATCTTCCACGGGCACTACAACTAATCGCCCATGTATCTCATAACCATATTTGCAAGATGACGCTTGAATGACTGTTGAGATAGTGCTTTAGTAAACACGTTAGCTATGTTATCTATCATTGGAACTTCTTTGATTGAAATGTCTCCTTGACCAATAATTTATATAATCACATGGTAACGCTACAAAATGTGCTTAGATTTCTGATAAGGCCAGGGCTCCTTACTTTGAGCTACAGCTTCATTGTCATCAAGTACAATTTTATTGGATCAACGATACTAAGGACCTCCTAGGTCGGTAATAAACTTCTCCATCCAAACAGCCTCTTTATGTAACCTCGGAAGCAGCAACGTATTCAGACTCTTATCGTAGATTCAGCGGTAGTTCCTTGCTTAGACCTCTTCCAGCTTACCATTCCACCATTCAAGGTAAACACATATATCGAATTGGACTTGCTATCATCTTTATTAGACTAAAAAATGGTGTCTAAATTCAGTTCCAATCCTCTGTAAACAAAAAGATAACCTTAGTTATTGTAAAGTACTTGAGGATATTTTTTATGGCAACCAAATGTTGTTCGTCTGGGTCACTGATATCGACTCGTGATGCTTAATGCGTAGACGACAATCGTACATAATATTCATACATTAAGGAGCCAATTGCCGATGCATAAGGAATCTTATTCATTCGCGCCCTCTCTTTGGGTGTCTTGGGAAACATTGCCTTGGAGAGCACAATTCTACGACCAATCGGCATGAAAAGTTTCATGCTAACATATTAACAATTATAGAGAAGCCATAAATCATTCATTCTCTTTGATCTATCTCTATAAATCTTATACCAAGAATATAGGACGTTTCTCGCAAATCCTTCATGAAGAAGTTTTTAGATAGTCAAGCATTGACTGATTATATCATACTTAAATCACTCCCAATGATGAGTATATCATCCACGTAGAACACAAGGAAGGTAATGGTGCAGCCACTAACCTTCTTATCACACACGGCTCATACTATTTCGATAAAGTCAAAAGAACATTTGTTATCTCATCAAAATGTATATTCCTAAGTCAAATCTTGTTTTACCCCCATATATTAGACTTCTCAAGTTTGCATACTTTGTGGTTACTCCCCTTAATTACAAAACCCTCTGGCTAAGACATATAAACATATTCCTCTAATCTATACTATTAAGGAATATTGTTTTGACATTCATCTGTCATATTTAATATGCATATATAACAAGCAAAATCCATATGGACTTGAGCACGGCTATCAGTGAGAAATTCACTAAAGTTACACCTTGTCTTTGTCGATAAACTTTAGCAACCAGCCGTGATTTATAAGTCTCTACTTGTCCATGTACATTTGTCTTTATCTTAAAGACCCACTTGCAACCGATAAGGTTTATACCTTTGGTACATCAACCAAAGTTCACACTTGGTTGGTGTACATGGCATCCCATTTCGTATTTCATGGTCGTTGGCTATTTCTTAGAGTATATCACATTAAGCCTCCTCGTAACTCGTTAGATCTTTGCTGCCAATGATAGTGCCTCTCCATCACCATCAACCAAGAAATCGTAGTTCTGCCATGTTCTCTAATTATTCTTGTGCCTACAAGTAGTTGTTGTTTTCAGGGTTGGTGTTGCGTTCTAAATCTGAAAGTATTTGTGGTTCTTGAACTTCTTCAAGAGTTGCTTTACTCCCATTGTTCTCTCCTTCTAGGAACTCTTACTCAAAGAAGATAGTGTTCAATTGAGGTGATTTCTGTTCTACAGGAAGATACAAGTCCTTTTTGTTTCTTTAGGTTAACCAAAAAAAAGACACTTGTTGAATCGCACATCAAATTTATCACTATCAGACCTCTTTGTTAACCAAATGATTATATCATATTTTTGAATATAGCTAATCAATTAAGTTTACCACAATGACATCACTAATATTCAGTAACCAGTATCATGTTGCTACTTAAACTTAGAATTGTCCTAATGTTCTACTTCATATGTTTGTATCATACTGCTTTGTTCTTCTAACATGTATTTACAGACATGCAGTAAGCATGATCAAACATGATTAAACCAGGACATATGCAATAGAGAATTATTGATGGGCCAAAGATAGCATCATACAAGAAGATTTCTCTGAATCATCCAACGACCTATCCGGGGCCTCGTATCGGGGGTTCCACTGCCCGGTCAGCTGACAAGGGTCGAGGGGCAGCACCACTGTAGGGGTTTAAGGGCGAAGCCACCGAAAGGTATTCAGATTTCCAGATCTGTTTATCTTTGGACGACCGTCGTCAAGTAAAAAATGCGCCTTCAAGTCTGCTCAAATATTCATCAAAGGGCTCATGGTTTTTCTATTTTATCAATGTAATTTTTTATATTTATTGAGTTTAGAAATATGATGTAAACTGCATCATACTGGCAAATAGGCTACCCAAGAAACGTTTTCAAAATACCCTTTTATTTTGAAAACAAGCCCACTTACAAAAGCCTAAACTACTTCCTAACTGTTTGACTTTTCAAAAAGTCCAAAAACCAATTTGTAAAAACCCTGACAGAACTCCAGGCGAATTTGGCCCAAATTCGGTCCGAATTCGGCCAGAGTTCAGTTAGTGCCCGTTGGATTTTGAACTTGGTCTTCCCGCAGTTACGGATCTTGCTGAGATTTTTTCATAGAGTTCTGTCCGAATTCTGCCAGAATTCTGCCTTTGGAAAAACTATAAATAGAGAAGGATTTCGATCATTTCAATACACCAATTCACTTTCATATCTCTTCTTTATAAACCTACTATTTCTTCCAAAGTATTTTGAGCTATTCATTTTCAAATCCTAAGCCAGTTACAATCCTCTAGTCGATTTGCTAGTGCGGTACGATCTAGAAGTTTCAGAGTGATTGTAATTAGAGGCTTGATTGAAGAAGACTCTTCACAATTGAAGTTGGTCGAGTACTTCGGATTAAAGCTCACGTTGTAGAAGTTGCAAGAACTTCGGACGAAAATTTGTGGTAATTTTTCATAGTGGATTCAATTGGAAGCTAGAGTTCTTCCGACTGGACTAGTCCTCACAAGAGGGAAACCAGTATACATCCTTGTGTTTGTGTTTGCTCTCTACTCTCTACTTTTTATTTACATATCTGTGATACATATATTATGTGATCTTGCTGCTAACATTTTTTAATTAGCTAATTTCCGCTGCCTACTCTATTCACCCCCTCTAGAGTATTGTGCTTTACAACTCGTTCCTACAATCGGTCCTACAATTGGTATCAGAGCGGGTGCTTGGTATATAGATATTGCTGCTCATACCAATTGCTTCTACAATTGGTATCAGAGCAGGTGTTCCTTCTAGAGATATTATTGTAGGTGCTCCTTATAGAGATATTATTGCTCATACCAATTTCTTCTTCAATTGGTATCCTAGCAAGGACTATATTATTTGGCTTAAAATTCTTGGAGCAGATCCTCATTATCAGAGCGGATTATACAGGTAAAGCAAGATAATATTGTTATTATATAACTACTGTTACGTAGATCACAGTATCACATATGGCAAGTATGTACTTCACAACTAAAGAGAAATACTCAAATAGACTCCCACTATTTGATGGAACAAACTATAGTTATTGGAAGACACGAATAAGCTTCTACCTGAAGTCTCTAGATTTTGACTTATGGTTAATTATTGTCAATAGCTACAAAAAATCTACTATTACTTCTATTCTCACATCCTCTATAATCAACAAGCCTTATTATAGTTACACGGAGAAAGAGAAGAAGTTAGCTAGCCTTGATACAAAAGCTATGCATATCTTTTATTGTGCTGTAGACACAAATGTATTTAATCTTATTACTACTTGCACAATATCTCATAAAATTTGGAAAGTTCTTGAAGCTACTTATGAGTGCAGGTATGAAAGCAAAGCTAGCAACTCTAAAGAGGAGGATAGTCTTCATAATGATGCAAATATATGCATGATGGAATTAGGATTTAAAGTACAACACAATCCTTTATACGAAGAAGAGCTTGTATGTGACAACTGCAAGAAGATAGGCCACATCCAAGAAGATTGTACTACTGCTAGAAAGGAAAGTCACTATGAACAACCAAATAAAGGTAGATCATCATCTCACAAGTACACTAGTACGAGCATATGGTGTGAAAGTGAAGCAAGAGATTCTGAAGAAGAAGAAGAAGAGAGACCTCATAAAGCTGCAAATTTATGCTCAATGGCATTATCTAACAAGGTACAGAATAATTCCCTTCTTGAAGAGATTGAATTTTTTTATGATGAGTTATCTGATGCTTTCAGTGATCTATTAGAAGAACACAAGAAAGTATTAGATAAGTATAAGCAAGCTAGAAAGGATATTCTATCCTATAAGCGGGAGAATGAAAAGCTTACTTGCTTATTGAATGATGCTAGAAATAGTTCTCCTTCTGATAATTCTACTGAGATTTCTACACTGAAGTTTAGATTGCATGAGGCACTTGATTGCATTGAGAAAAGCACTCAAGAAAATGCTAAACTTAAGGAAAAATTAGAATCAGAAAAGAAGAAGTATTATATTGCTTCATGTAGAATTGATGCTCTTTCTGCTAAATATGATGAGATCTGTGCTAACTCTAAAAGTTAGAGATTAGACTGGAAAAGCAGGTAGTACAACCTACGACTCAGTCTAACACAAGACACGTAGCACATCACAAAGCCACACACGACAGATCATCTAAAAAGGAAGCAAGCAAAGCTAAAGCTTCACATAACCATACTTTCTATTACAAGTATCCACGCACATCATATCACACTATTGCACGTTCTTATACTGCTGCACATAGTACTAATATTAATACTTTCTGTCATTATTGTGGTATGAATGGACACGTTTCTAATTATTGTCAGATTAGAAAGCTAGTTGATATGAACTTGTGCAAATGAGTTTCCAAAGCTAACAAATGTGGATCCAAGTATTGGATACCAAAGTCTTTACCTAATATTTAGGTGGAGCTACTTATGCTGAACCTTAGAACCATGGAGCATGTTGGTGATTGCAAAGCTACAAAGGTCATCGTCCAAGCAATTGCACCAACATAAGCATGGTCACTAGAACCACTTCGGTAACATGCTTCCTAAATAGTTTTTAATATCTAGCATATTCTTATTGACTTCTTACTATTAGCTTTCATTGATATCTTTTAAATTGTTTATTGTTTGAATCAATATGAGACATAATCCTAGCTTGACTAGCTATTTAGCTTAAATGTTTAGTTCACACTATATAGTATTTTATTAGTGTGACACATTTGTCTATATATGCTCTTTACTTTTAATCTTTATTCTTGAAGCATGCATAGGAGCTTATTTTTTTGAGTTAATATATTTTTGACTCTCTGTATTTAATACTTTTTAATGGTCACTTCTTATCGATTTGTCTTTAACATGTCGTATTTACTTTGATCAGTATTTTGTGAGTATGTATGTTTAGCACAAGTCTCCTATTTACTTGAAAAGTATATACATATACTTTTATGTTAACCTTGTGCCTGCATAATATATTCACTATTGATTCTCAAATTTTATTGTGATTAACTTCTTATGAATCAATTACATCTTTGTCTGACAAAGCACATTTATGCAAGTTTTTGATCTTGTGATATTTTCTTATGCTTATTAAGGATACATAATTCATTTTCATTTATATATTTCTCATATGTTTCTTATATTTTTGTATTAATATCTTTATGGGGATATATGAGTTAAGTTCAAGTTCTATATTATTTTAAAAAGTAGTTTCAAACTTGTGTTTATCTCATACTTAAGCTATTGATTTTTTTAACAAATTTATGTTCTTCTCTTATTAGCTTCTTCCTCAAAGCCTCTTTTAATTATGTTTTTCTTGGCTTTTTGGTTGACATTTTGGATACATGACTCTTTTTAAAATAATTTTTCAATATATTGATCTTGATAAACCATTCTTTGGGTATTTACTTCTTTTATATTTAGGGATTCTGGATTTCGATGTTGTTCGATGATACTGCATATATTCCTTTGAATCTAAGTTCTTAAGAGTATGGATCATTTTGGAAACAAGCCGAAAAGGTCCTTCTGTCATACAGGTGTAAATAGCCTGAAGCGATACGGTGTACTAGTCTTCAGACTACCGCTAGCTGGGAATCGGCCCCTACAGCTAACTCAAAGTGATCAATACTTTATAAACTTAAGATTTATTAAGGTCTACTTGCAACTATCGTCTAGTTCTAGATCCAAGGTACTGAACCCAATCCCCTAGGTTTCAAAATACATCAATGTATCTAGGTCCCACATTTTGATTTACAAATATTTTAGATTTTATTGTTGCCCAATAATTTTATAGCACCTATGGATTAATGTAATTATACATCTTATACCGTATGCTACATTGTTCTAAGATTTTTAAGTCCATAGAATATAATTTATTTATTTTATATTGCACTAATTCTTCTTAAATTTTTGGTTATTAAAGAAGAGATTTTTTTGGGTACAAGCCTACAAAGGGTCTGTCTGTCACCACGGCTACGGCTAAAGCAAAGCGGTACTTAAGTGTTCCCCGAACCTCCGTTAGCTGGGACAGTACCCCTACAACTAACCCAAGATTGATCAACGCTTTATAAACTAAAGATTTATTGAGATCTAGTTGCAATTGTTATCTGATGGATTTTGGATTTTAGATTTGATGGATAATATTATTTAATGATTTAATTTTACAAAAGTTAACATATACTGATCTTCATAGGTTAATGTTTGTCATCTTTTGATATATTTATTTTTCTGTCACTCTATTCTATATTTAAAGTTGATTTGATATTGTGACTACTTACTGAATATTATGGTCTTGTGATTTCGTCTTTAACTTGTGTAATATTCAATGATTTTGAACTTTATATTATTATCTTCTTATTCAAGTTACTTACTGTCTACAACAGTAACTCTTTGCAGGGGAGAAGTCATGCATATTGAATGTCTCTCTCTCAAAGCGTTTCTTTTCTTTAAACCTTACGGTTGTCAGGTGAACACCGTGCTAAGGCTTTAAAAGAGAACTAAATGAACTTTGATAAGAAGACCTAATATTTTTGAATTAGTTTTCTACTTCTGAAAATATGTCTCTGAATTTTATTTTAAAATTTTGTCAATATTATTAATTTTGGATATAGCCATGTAAAGGTGGAGCAGTTAATTGTTTGAAGTCAATTATCCCCTTGACATGCCATATATCTAGAATACACTTTTCTTTGGACATTTTTCTAGTTATGTTTATTTTATATATATATATATATATATATATTTTTTTTTTTTATTTTATATATATATATATATATATATATATATATATATATATATATATATATATATATATATATATATTGGAGATATATTTTGTTTGTTCATCTTAAGCATTTATTCATTGGATATCTCTTTTATTTGCCTAAAAATAATATTTGTTTTAAGTTTACATGCATTTGATCAAAGAAAAGAAAGATCCATATCTTGGATATTCTTTAGATTTTGTTATTATTTATTTTATCTTTTTTTTTTTGCATATATATTACTTCGGAACTAGACATGCATATTTTAAGGGAGAGCAAATTAGTTGTTTCAATTTTTTATGCCCTTGATATGTGGTATACCTAGTTCACATGGACGTATCTTGTTGAGTTATTCATGATATTTGGATTTGTATTAGATGAGAGAATATATGATTATTATCATTTATTTTTAATTCTCTCATTTGAGTTTCTAAAATTTATTTTGCCAAATATATTTAATAATCTTCATTAATAATTCTTTTCAGTTTAAATTAATTTTTGGCATTTTTTATTGAGATTTTATCTCAAAGTTCATGATTATCAATATTTAGACTGATCATACTTTGCGGGAGAGCATTCAAGTCGACTGGAATTCTCCTTCTCAAGTATTTTGTCTTCATTTCCTTCATGTTTATCTAATGGATATACATATATCATGCTAAGATAATTGAATTCAAATGCAAGAACTTTGGTATAGATTTTGCGTAGATTCTAGTATACGTATTTTGATTTCTTTTCGATGATTATACTCTTTACGGAATTGACTTACTAATTTGTATGGACAAATTATGAATCATACTTTTTTGTGATCATTGTTAAAAGTCTCATTATATTTTTGATTCTTTTATATATACTAGATCTGCGAATTTCTATTCCTCATGACTTATTTATGACCAATGATTGATTCCTACTATATTGATATATATTTTTTGGTCTATTTCAAAACATAATATGATGAACAAAATGTGTTTTGAATGTCATTTTTGGATTTCTAGTTGGTAATGTATTGCTTGATTTCAGTGTTCTTTGTTAAAGTTCAACCAACTATGTTGTGTTTTGATAAGTTTTTATTCTTTAGTTATGCAATTTTTTAAAACTTGTCGTTACACTATTCTTCTAATCCTTGATCATGATTGTTTTTGCCTTCCTCCCTTACTTATGCTTGAGTTCATTTTAGCTCTAATTACGGAAGAGCTTATTTTTGATCATGTCAAAGGAGGAGAAATAAGTTTAAGTTAGCACACAATATTCTAGTATTATGTGTTTATTAGTGATACATGCATCTATTGTATATATATTAATACATGCATCTATTGTAGATATATTAAACTTAAAGGATTTGCATAATCAAAAAGGAGGAGATTGTTAGCCCAATGATTATATCATGTTTTTGAATATGGCTAATCAATTAAGTTTACCATAATGACATCACTAATATTCATTTAATCAGTATCATGTTGCTACTTAAACTTAGAATTGTCCTAATGTTCTACATCATATGTTTTTATCATACTGCTTTGTTCTTCTAACATGTATTTACAGACATGCAGTAAGCATGATCAAACATGATTAAACCAGGACATATGCAATAGAGAATTATTGATGGGCCAAAGACGTCGTCATACAAGAAGATTTCTCTGAATCACCCAACGACCTATCCGGGGCCTCGTATCGGGGGTTTTCACTGTCCGGTCAGCTGACAGGGGTCGAGGGGGCAGCGCCACCCGTGGGGGTTCGGGGGCGAAGCCACCAAAAAGTATTCAGATTTTTAGATCTGTTTATCTTTGGACGACCGCCGTCAAATGAAAAATGCGTCTTCAAGTCTGCTCAAATATTCATCAAAGGGCTCTTGGTTTTCCTATTTTATCAATGTAATTTTTCATATTTATTGAGTCTAGAAATACGATGTAAACTGCATCGTAGTGGCAAATAGGCTACCCAAGAAACGTTTTCAAAATACCCTTTCATTTTGAAAACAAGGCCACTTACAAAAGCCCAAACTACTTCCTAACTGTTTGACTTTTCAAAAAGTCCAAAAACTAATTTGCAAAAACCTGACAGAACTCCAGGCGAATTCGGTCCGAGTTCGGCCAGAGTTCGGTTAGTGCCCTTTGGATTTTGAACTTGGTCTTCTCGCAGTTACAGATCGTGCCGAGATTTTCTCATAGAGTTTTGTCCGAATTCTGACAGAATTATGCCTTTGAAAAAACTATAAAAAGAGAAGAATTTCGATCATTTCAATACACCAATTCACTTTCATATCTCTTCTCTATTAACCTACTACTTCTTCCAAAGTATTCCGAGCTATTCATTTTCAAATTTCAAGCCAGTTACAATCCTCTAGTCAATTTGCCAGTGCGTTATGGTCTAGAAGTTTCAGAGTGATTGTAGTCAGAGGCTTGATTGAAGAAAAACTCTTCACAATTGAAGTTGGTCGAGTACTTCAGATCAAAGCTCGCGTTGTAGAAGTTGCAAGAACTTCGGATGAAAACTTGTGGTAATTTTCCATACTGGATTCGACTGGAAGCTAGAGTTCTTTCGACTGGACTTAGTACTCACAAGAGAAAAACCAGTATACATCACCGAGTCTTTTTGGCCCCTGTGAACATCTTTTTTGCATTTGCTCTCTACTCTCTACTTTTTATTTACATATCTGTGATACATATATTATGTGATCTTGCTGCTAACATTTTTTAATTAGCTAATTTTCGCTGCCTACTCTATTATCCCCCTCCCCCCTCTAGAGTATTGCGCTTTACAACTCGTTCCTACAATCGGTCCTACACTCTTGACGTAGAGAGATCGGATCAGGTGTTCCTGATCCGGTGTCCCAACCATGTCCCCCCTCTATGACATGTGGGCTTTTTATTGATTTGTATTGGTGGGATCCACATGTCATAAAAGGAGGAACATGATTGGGACATTGGATCACAGCTGATCCGGTCCCCTTGACGTAGGCATGGCATCCCCAAATCTTAACATGCTTAAGAATGTGTTTCTTGCCTTTCCATATCTCATATGGAGTATCGTCAGTTTTGGATGGAACTCGGTTCAACAAATGTGTGGCACTCTCTAAACCATATTTCCCATAAAGATGTTGGAGGTATGCGAGATTCATCATGGATCTCACCATATCCTATAATGTATGATTCCTCCATTCGGTACACCATCAATTATGGTATTTTGTGATGGGTGCACTAGAGAGAATCTGATTCTCTTTGAGATGGTCGATGAATTCATAGCTTAAGTATTCACCTCCTCGCCTTAAATTCTGCTTTCTACTTCATTTCTATACTCTTCAAACTTCTCAAAAGATTATGACTTGTGTTTCATTAAATACACACGTCCAAATATTGCACAACGTTAAATAAAGGTAATGACTTGTATTTCATTAAATACACACGTCCACTTGCAGTCGTATACATCGGTCCACCACACACATCAGTATGGACTAATGCCAACAACTTAGAAGGTCTAACACCATGTTCACTAAATGAAGCTAGCCTTGGTCATCTTACCCATGAGAAAACGTTTAGTACCATATGATTCATAATCAAATGGATTCAACAATCCATCTCTATGCAACTTGCTAACCTTAGTCTCGTTAAATAAAGCTTAATTTACCTCACTTTTCCCTTTTCTAGATCTTATTGGTATTTTCAATATTAAAACTCATCAAAAATAAAATACAAGTAACATAGAAACCATTGCAAATTGTACCAGAAAATAACTGATTATTTAAAGACATAGAACAAGTATTGTTTGCAAATAAGAGCTCATAGCCCTCTTTAGCCAAACAGAAATATGAAGTATGTTCTTAATAAGATCCGATCTATAAAAGCAATTATTAAGTAATAAATGGTTATCATTTAGCTACGACA
Source organism: Iris pallida (assembly GCA_029216955.1). Lineage (NCBI taxonomy): Eukaryota > Viridiplantae > Streptophyta > Magnoliopsida > Asparagales > Iridaceae > Iris > Iris pallida. Next base: position 7,457,164 of record JANAVB010036418.1, on the reverse strand, counting down.
ACAAGCTAGTGCCTGCAGCTCCGTTTTCACTAACCATCATTTCCGCAATGGAATCATGTTTGGATGAATCCTTCTTTATAGCTCCTTGTGCTTCAAGTAGTTCATGACTTAGAAGCATCTTGAATCAAGAGGTAGACCCTACAAGGAGGTAGACCCTACAAGCATAACAGAGCCCTTTTCATTCAACAATTCCGCATGAGAGGCAGTCAAGCCTGTTCATATGAAAAATCACGTAACTCCCGGAAATCGACTATAATAACGATGAAATCTAGGCTCACAAGGCACTCGGTCATCTTTAGGACATGTTCTTAACAAATGATCCTGCCTGCATACGAAAGAGACTTTGAGTCCAATTATATCATTCCAAACAATAAACTCGTAAAACATCATTTACACACAACTAAGCAATGTTTACAACATTACTTACATAATAAATGCTACATGCTACACGAAACAAATGTGGCATCAAATTTCCACTATTACGAGCAAAGCATCCATACAGCCCATCAAGCAATTTTAGCAGATCCGTACATTCTCCTAAAGTGTAAATTAGTGACTTTACCCGGTAAAAGTTCCATTGTCAAACGAGCTGCAAGTTATGAACTGGCAAACACCCTAGAACTAGGGAAAAGCTAGAATCACACTTTCATAGAACTGGAGAGAGAGGTCATTAATGGCATTGTCAACCCACAAGTGGATCCCTCAGGATGAAAAGAGAAGAAAAAAATACAAGTGTAATATCATACTCGTTACAGGCTGCAGTACGCAGATGAAATATTATTTCTAGCCTCTTGATTTGTCATGTAAGGTTCACTTTGTGCCATTGTTGAACTAAATCTGGTTCTTGGGCTAAACGGCAGCACGAAAGCTGGGAATTTTCCTATGATTCTGCAGGCGACTCTATAAGTAAATGAGGGGAGAAGACTTTCAGAACCTCAGTATAGACAGGTTTCTTGAACTCTACAGCCTGCTCATGTACCAACAAAAATAAGCATTATGCATCATCCTTCTCTATTTTCTGGGGGGGAAGAAACACAAAGGATATAAGATTACTAACTTGCTCGATTACTTGTTGTGGTGTCATCCAGGACCATTCTGCAAACTCTGGCTTCTCACTTCCATCACCAGCAAGATTAATCTCTTCATCTTTACCGGTAAATTTCAGAAGAAACCTGCAGGCTTCTGATAAGATTCAGCTGAATAGAATTGCAATATCATCCAATAACTAAGTTACTAACCAGTGGAGGTACAATCATAAACCCCTATCCTAGCAAAGTCGTCGTAAATGGAAGACCAATTCTAGGAGCAGGATAAGCAAGATTTTAATGACCTCTTCCTGTTGATTTATAAAGAGAACATGTACATTCCTAACACGAAAAAGAAGAAATCAATTAACAGGTGAAGAGTCTAAAGAAAACTCATTGTTCAACCAAAATCGAGTCTCCTCAAAGACATCAGCAGGGGTTACGCAGACTACCCAGATGGACAACTAGTATCGAAGTGGTTTGGTCCATCTATGACAGACAGCCTAGACCCCTTAGATGATTCAAGTAGTATTTGGGCTATGCTGTATGGTTATTTGGGAAACCTGCTTCTACATCCCTGGGTGAATTCACTTTCACTGGATTTTTTGTTTTGAGAGAGAGAGAGAGAGAGAGGATTCCACGGTTGAAGCCACTTATTTCTTTACAAGATTAAAGGGGAAAATTTAGAGAGAAAAGTGGAATTTACATATAGTTTTTATCGACTTAGAGAAAGCTTAACATAGTTCCCTAGGGAGATAAATGTGCTGGACTTTAGAAAAGAAACAAGTTAGTTGTAGCTATATTGAGATTAAGTATATGTATGATGGGATTACGACGACCGTGCAAACGACTGGAGGAGATGTAATCAATTTTCTATTAGCGTTGGTTGCATCAAGTATCAACATTAAGTACTTACATTTTTGTGCTAGCTAGATGAAATTACTAAAGGCATATTCAGAAGGAAGTTTCATGGTTGATGATCTTTGTCGACAATATTTTGTTAGCCGATGAGACTAGATGCTAAAATAGAAATGTAGGAATAAATTTTAAAATTTAAGGGTTTTAAAATTAGTAAGACGAAAACAAATATATGAAATGTAACTTCAATCAGAAGTCGAAGAAAGATAAAGAGAATTATATAAAGATGGACAAGGGATACCAAGGAGCAACAACTTGTAGTATTTATGATGAAAATATTGAGAAATATGTCATACATAAAAGGGTTTTTTTGCAATAAAGTCTCCCATATCTAAGTATATTTTTAATAAAATCTTCCAAATCCCATGAATTGCTAATAAGTCCTCCAAATCATTAGAAAATAGAGTTAGTCCCTCTTAGGGATCGGCATTGGGTCGGGTCGGGCCGTCCAAGCCCATAAAGTACGGGCCCGGGTCGGACTCAGACCGGTTTTTTTTGTCCTAAAGAAATTTCGGGCCAGGCTTAATTATTATTTATGAAGCCCAAGCCCGTCCACAAGAGTCGGGCTTTTCGGGCCAAGTCGGATCGGGCCGGGCTAGCCCTATAAAAATTGATAATTTGCATGTTTTACTCTTTCTAATAAAAAGAAGTGATATCATAGAGGACTTATTGGAACTATTAACATGAGATATATCAAATCAAAAAAAAAAACGAGGAGAAACTCATGAGTTCCTAATTTAAACTTATCAATGACAAAACGTTGGATTACATGCATCTCATTTCTTGATTTTTTTAAGGGTCGAAATAGTAAAAAAAATTCAATGGTAAGTTCTTAATGTGATTTCCTATTTGAGTTTCTGTACCCGAACTGATCGTCAAGCCTAAGTAAGCCAATCCTGCATGATCAAGTACACTATGTTCAAAGTTAGTTCTCTTACTAAATGCCAAATAGTCACTAAAAAGGTAACCTCAAGTCACGATATATGAACACATAAAGATTTGTGCATATGCATGCAACTGAAGTGGACTGCTTTTTTGTAGAAGACTTGTATCGGGCGGACACATAGTCCAAACTTGTATCAGACGGGCTTCGGATCGGGCTCGGACGAACGGATGTATAGCCCAAGTCCGGTCCTATACTAATATGGATTGGGTCGGGCTACCCTAATGACCGAGTTCTATCGAACTTTGGCCCATCGGGCCGGACGGACTTTTCAGACACCCATGGACTTCGGGCCAAATGATGATCCTTAGTCCCTCTGGTTAACTTAACCCATTTTAAAAAGGAATATTTCGTTATTAACTAGACATTGTTGTCCATTTTGTCCTAATAATGAATGCAATTATTCTTCTTCAAATAAAACTATTCTCCTCCATTATTCACCATCACCAACCTCTTTCAACCTCCATTAAATTCTCTCTTCATCCCTTTCCTCAAATAAGTCTCACTCTTTTCTCATCTTCTCTCCAAGAGAACCCCATCTTCTACCCCTCTCTGTTCTCCTTGTCTTCTTATGGTGCATTCCTTCATTTGTTCTTTCTTCCTTCCTATCTTCTCCCTCAAATCAACCCAACTAATTCGTATTCATTTCAAACCCAACAATATAAATTTTTCTCAATTTTTAAATTTACAAATTTAGAAGGAAATAAGATGATTAAAACTAGTAGAAAATCAAAACTAAAATTTCAACTTGATACCTTTCAACTTGATACCCTACACTTTGATATGTATCAACTTCATACCTCAACTATTATTGTACGACTTAATATCCTACGAGTATTAACAGACAAAATAAATGACAAAAATACTCGTACCTCCATTCTCCCCCCCCCCCGGGCGGCAACGACAACAACAGCGGGGTAGGGAGCGGTGGCAGGAGGAGGGGGGCACGGGAGGGGACAATGCCGGGGGGAGAGGAGTTGGGGAGCGCAGGAGGTGGCAGTCGGGGGGGGGGGGGGCGAGTTAAGGGAGGAGGGGGGTAGCGGGAGGGGCAGTCGGGGGGGGGGGGGGGGGGGGGGGCACAGAAGGGGGTAGCGGGAGGAAGGGGCGCGGTAGGGGGCAGCCGGAGGAACGGGGGCGCGGGAAGGGGTAGCAAGAGGAGGGGGGTGCGCGAGGGGGGGGCAGCCGGGGGTGGGAATGCGGCAGAGGGGTGGGCTTGGTCGACAGCAGAGGATAGGGGGTTTGGTGGGGAGAGGGAGGGGTATTTAATACTTTAGGGGTTTTGTTTTTTATTTAATTTTTTTTTAACAGAAAACTTGATCCCTGACAAATGCAGGGTACTAAGTTAAAAATATTCAATAGTTGATGGTTTCAAGTTGTCCAATAAAAAAATTTAGGATATGAAGTTGAAAAACAACAATAGTTGAGCATATCAAGTTGAAATTTAGCCAAATTAAAGTGTGAAATTTAAAATTTGTTTGAATAACATCTTTTCGAATACACCACTAAAATGTTCTTCTAGATGTTAAAATGTGATGACCGAGTGCTTGCAAATCAATCCTAATTATGAGTCCAAGCTCCCTAGCCCAAGTGGTTAGGGAGGGGGGCTCACTTAGGGGAGGTCCCAAGTTCGAGTCCTCCTGTGGGTATGGGATGGCTGGGGTGGTCGCGGGGCAGCCACGGTCCCAAGCTGGTGGCCTCAAGAAATGGACACCAAAAAAAAAAACCTAATTATGACATTAATTTTGAAAATTTTAATTTAAGTCTTCTTTTTTGGAAAAAAAATGAAGAGTTTTGGATGGTTAATGTGACAAAACCATCCATTAGTTACCTTAACCCATTGGTTGGGTTAGAATAAACCAAACATTATCAGCTTATAACTCTTTTTTTGTTGATTTGAGGGACCTGTCAACACTTCACGAGATTGAAAATTTTTGTTGAAAATACACTTAGATTTGGGGGACGTATGTGCAAGAAGGCTTACATAGAAATTAAAACATGATGGCTGAAATAGATTGCTTCTAAGGTACTTAAGACCAGCATGTTTTGTGGAAAACAGCATTAGGAAATTAAGAAAAATGTCCAAAAAAATAGTATATTTAAAATGAGAATGCTAATAAGATGGATGAGTGACAATATATTAAAAGATATGATAAAAATTAGTGTATTCTTAGAAAGTTAGAGATAGCACTAATTGCATCTTAGGTAGTTTAGACATGCGCAAAGTAGAATAATAGAATCCTCAAGTGAGAGGGAGAGAAGATTTTAATTTAGGGAGAAGCTAGGACTAGATATACGAGAGCTGAAATTGAAGAACATGATTCTAACAGCTAACACCAAATATTTTGGATAAAGACTTTGCTTTTGTTGTTGTTGTTGTAAATAAAAAAGGATTCTCGATACAGTACTTTTGGAAGCTTCTCCAAGAGCCTCGTAGCAATATTCAGAAACCCAAGACCTTATCATATGCCACAAAACAGTTTCATGAACTCATGCAATTTAGCCATCTTATTTGCTTAATTCCTAAGCTGGTTGAGGGGCAAATACGATCCATAAAGTTATACTAGAGAACATCTGATGAGCAGGTAAACCATTTGATTTTCTTATAAAAAAGATTAGCAAACTTATAATCTTTACATCTTACTATACTGCAATAGCAACTTCAAGATAATAGTATGTTTATAACTTGCTATGTGCTTAAGCTGCGATGCTCTCTACCAAGTAGTGGGAAGATTTAATATTGCAGCACGGCAATGAGTAAACTCCATGCTTTTAGCTTAAAGCGTATGATTATGATCGTTCTCAATTATCAAATAATTGAATGTCCGAACAACAAAAAATATCGCTTTTGCACTCTCAAGGCCAAAAGAGTTCAACTGAAATTTACCATTTTTGTGCTTGCCCCTTCCAATTTGTTCCCCATCGCTTATTTAATTTTGTTTTTACTTCTGGAGGAAAATCATATGTTAGCCAATGAGGAACCTGCATCCAAATTTCAAGCATAAGGTCGTGTAGAAACTAAATCAATCTAAATGAAAAGAGATGTATACAGTATACTACTTTGTTTGGCTGTAGAAATGCTAAAAACGGGGGGGGGGGGGGGGGGGGGGGGGGGTGTGTGTGTTCCACTTCAGCCGAACCAAAACATTTGGATATAGTCTTAGTTTCCACCAAGGTTGTAAAAGTCGCTATGCGCTAGTCGGGCGGGCACCGGGCACCTAGCCCTCCTAGACGGTGCCTAGTTCTAGGCGGTTCAAAACAAAAACCCTGCTGAAAATTGCGGGCAGTTGTCCATAAAATCTAAAAACATGCATATCGGACGTCGGTGGGCACTAGAGGGCACCGGGCTCCTAGCGCTTAGGTGGTCGCCTGGGCCGATTTTTAGAACAATGGTTTCTAGTCATTCTGTTTGCTCTATAAATGTAGTGCAATCAATTCTAAAATGTTATATGAAAGCATACAAATTTATTATGTTATTGCCTAAATTGTCCAGTTGTGGCGTAGGAAAGGGAAGATTCATTTGTGTGCTCATTTACTCGCTTTCTGTTTCTTATCTTCCATGTAGGATTTCCCCTTCAGTTTTCCAAAACAGTGAGCCTTTCCTGAAACAATGAAATCGGCGAAGGCATTTATTACCTTCAGCCTTTATGGCAAGAAAGGACAAGGCACCATTGCAAGGAACCTACATATACAAATGTTCAGTGACTTCAGTCCTATAATACATTTGCCAGTCAAATGGAGCTCACTTTTTCATCTAAATGCAGACCACTGGATAAAACCAAATTACTTTCTCATATTTTAGACAGTGATGTAAAGGTAAGGGAGTCACTTGCCTGAAATTTTACACAATGTGAGGAGTCGGTCTGGCTTTCTGCCCGGTCAATCACTAGAAACATACCTCATTATTTTACCAAATTCCTTTCTCATATTTTACCAAATTCCTTTATTGGCTACATCATGTATAAATTCGCAAGCAGCTTTCTGCCCGGTCAATCACTAGAAACATACCTCATTAGCTAGGCTATTTTATACTAGGCTTGGCCTAGTAAATGATTAAGGAAATACACAGATTATTTGCATACAACATCAGAAGGGTTATTATATAACTTCATTATCCATTTACCTTAGATACGCAAATGCATTTGCCAAGTGGAATGAAGCTAACTTTTCCATCTGAATGTTGACCATAAGAACAAGGTCAAATTACTTTCTCCACATGTCAGATATAATACAGGTAAAGGAGGTACCTGCCTGAAATTCTAGGCAAGATGAGGATTCAGGCTGGGTTTTGGATTTCTCATCATAGCTGCTTCTGCTTGTTCCTTTCAAAAGCATCTTAAAAGCTGTTCGGTAACAGCAAATTATAAGAAAAGCTAGTTCAAATTTGGGGTAGCTTTTGAAAGCAGGCGGGAGACTGCTTCCAGAAGCTGCTTCTGGTGCTGCTTTTTGAAAAGCAGCAGCATCCAAACCAGGCCACAGTCTGGTGCCTAGGATATTGGCTGAGAGGTTTCTGTTCAGGCAATTGTCATAAGCACACATTTATGCACTTAGCTGAGCTAACTAGTTTTGGTCTAGTAAATGATCAATAAACTAATACGGATTTATAACATATTAACATTATGACATGTTCTTATATATTTTCTTAAATAGCAAATGCCATCTATCTCAATTTCAACAAGAGAAAAATCAATTTCTTAGATCGGATTGTAGCTCACTTTCAATCAAAAGGGCAATGCTTGAACATTTTAACTAGCACCTTAACTGGTTAGCAATCTATAACTTCTATCCCTATTTCTCTTTTTATTTTTCTCCTATTCTCTATTTCTCTTCGTGAACATTTAACTAGCACCTTAATTGGTTAGAAATCTATGACATCTATCCCTATTTCTCTTTTTATTTTTCTCCTATTCTTTGTTTCTCTTCGAAGACTTATATTGTCTATGTTCTATTAGGTGTAGACTTCAAGTTCTACATTTTTACTAAGCCAAAGTCTCAAAGATAATATCGTTTACTTAGCACTTAACCAGTTAATTACTTAATAGATATGTGTTAGTTTAGTTTATGGTTTGCAGTATTGGCCGATACTGAAGCCGCTGAAACTACTGAAACCAACCAATTCAAAACCAGCGAAAACCCCTAAAACCGTCCCGATATTGCCAATTAAGAAGGGTTCAATACTGATATTGTCAACCATGGTCTAGTCATAGACTCATAAACCTAGGCCTGGTTTTGGGGGGTTGTTTTTCAAAAAGCAGGAACAAAACTAGGTTTTCAAAAACAATTTGATAAGTTGATGGTACCAAACAACTTTTAGGAATGTTTTTCAAAAATAAGAAGAAGCAACCATGATAAGCAATCCCAAACCCAGCCTTACCATGTTCTGATTATTCATTGTTCATCATTTTTGTGAACTTGAAGGCTTGAACTTGATGTTTGTAGTTAATAGATAAATGCAATAATCTTATTTCTTTACAATATTATAATATAATGCATATTGTAATTTCTCTATTCAATAAATTGTCATGGAGGTATGATAATGAAACCTTGTTTTAGTCAACACATTATTCATAATGTCTTCCTTTAATCAGTCATCATCCTTGTGTTAATTATTTGTGAAAAAAATTAATGATATTTATATATTTCTATTTGACAATCAGGGTACATTTTCAATATACTTTATTAGTACATCCCTTCAGTTAGGTGGTCACCCTATATAAGACCATGTCATATTGAATACACCTTTTGCCTTAACTCAGATTTTAGAGGACCCTTTCAAATCACCTTCTAGAAAACATTACATATTCCAAAACTTGCAACCCTGTATCTTTATTACTGTTCACTGTTCGGAGTCCCACAATCCAAATCCACACCATATTCTGAGATCTGAAGCTTTTATATCCCTTTCTTTTCTTATGGATGTTTGTCTGTGTAAAATAATTTAGAAGTAGGTTCAACAGAAAATTTGATGGAATCAATATTAGAAACAATTGAAAAAGATAAAATATAAAAATATAAGATGCATGTGTGTTCCTAGAGTCTTCTGTTCCTTTTATGCTCTTTTTCTCAATTCCAATTTCCCATTGGCTTCCCTTCCTCTTCTAGTTTTTTCTATTCCGACTTTTTCTGTTTGGAATATCCTTCATGTTTGAATGGAACCTTTATGTTTGAATCTTGGTTCGGCTCACAGTATCAGTATTGGACCCTTCTTAATTTAATTGTCAATTTTGGGGCAGTTATAGAGGACTTTGGTGGTTACGAATGGGTTGGTTTTGGTAGTTTCGATATCATCGGCTGATACAGAGAATATGGGTTGAATGGAAAAGGATGTCTTTAGTAGCTACCCATGTAAGGCCCACTGCTCATCAATAGAAGAAATTCAGTCTGGATGACAGACAAAATTCCTCTACCAAATGTCAAAGTAACCAACAATAATACGTAAATGGAAATATGAAGATCTTACTTTTAATCAATGGTGTAATTAGAAAGAAATTTGTTTAGAATCTTTAGGTATGCCTTGTTCTCGTAAGGGATGTAAATTCCAATCCTGTATGAGCCCATCATAACTAACAGAAAGAAACAATAATTATGTTTCCACTCTCTTTTTAACACAAGATAACTTGTACATGTAATGATGTGGTATACAGGATGAGCAAATAAATAAATTAGTGGGAAAAAATGGTTAGGTACTTTGTACTCGTACCTATAAAAAGTTCCAAAAGTTTAGGTGGTACAATTGTTCACTCTTGCATACATGTGAATCCGCCCCATGTTTATACCTCTTTAATTAGGTCGTCCAAACAAATTGTACAGATGTTCCTGGTCCACACCTATTAGAGTTGAGCAAATGAATCTTTTCATTCAAAGTGTTCTCATAAGAAATTAAAGTACTCCCCCAAACGTGTACACCTTGGGGGGAGTACTTTCTTAGTCACAACTTTTATCATTGCCTCCACTCATGCACCTTTTGGTCTATCACTAGTTCTAGGGGCCCTTTTAACTAGGATCCTGACCCTCCTAAGTTCATCAATAGATCTTCTTTCATGAATGTAACCATTTCTCAACCTATATTTATTATCTTTCCACTCATCGATCTCAACATTCTCATTTCAGCTACTCAAATTTTTGTACAAGGAGTTGGTATATTATGACTATTGGGCGGTTGCATTTGTATGCAAGGGTGGACAACTATTCCACCTAAGATATTGTGAACTTCTTTCTAGGTATGTGTACCAATCGTTTTTGCCACCACTAATTTATTTATTTGTTCATCCAATAGCACATTACTACTTGTAGAAGTTAACTTGGGCTAAATAAAATAAAAAGTAAAAACTATGTTTACACTATTAGTTGCCGTGGGTCTATAGGGGAACATGAGTATACAGTGGAACTTCGTTCCCATATGAGAACAAAGACATCTTTTTCATTAGTATACAGGGGAACATCGTTCACATATGAGAACAAAGAGATCTTTTTCATCGTCTAAAGATTATAAGATCTTCCTTCTAATTCACCATATCTCAAAATTAAGAAACCCTCCTCCCCGTTAAATATTATTATTGGGCCCCACACTTCAACGTCCAGACGTGAAGAAGACCTCCCTTCATACAAGCAAAGTTTCGTTTCCTGAAGGGAAAGTCCATGTGGGTAGCTACAAAATTAATCTTCTTCAATACAAACATAAAAGGTACTTCATACAAGAAATCAGAAATAAAAACATCAAAAAATGAAGGAAAGTTGGTGGGTAATTGGAATTGAGAAAAAGAAAAGGAAGACAAGTTGTCAAGGTACGAACATGCATTTTTTAATTGCAATATTTTAGTTATTTCAATTATTATAATATTGATTTCATTAGACAAAAGTTGAATCTATTTCCTTTCTTTAATTGAGTTGTATGTATAAAAGAGAAAACAGCGAACAAAAGTTCAGATCTCAAAATTCCTAAGCAAAGAATTTATTCGCATGTTTATCTTTTCCAAACAATTTGGCATTTCATGTTAAGCAACTTCTTTTGCCCCTAATTGAGTCAAATCATGGGTACGCCATTGGTTATGACCCATAATGCACATCTAATCTATTGCAAAACTCAAAATATTTGATGGTCACATAGTACTTGTCCATTTTGATCATCCTACTTCAGTTCAATTAACTAAATCTTCCTGAAAATTTTCATCATAATGAATGATTGATCATGATGAATGAGTAGTCCTCAGCAACAAAAACAATCACTTATAATCACTCATGCTTCTCCTGACTGTCAATCTGAGCTATTCCCTCGTTTCTTGTACTTCTACATTTCGCTAAATGTACTTTTAGAAACTATAGGAACTATTCCTACCTTGTCTGATCAACCAACATATTATCATAGGCAAACAGCATACACTACGGAACCACATTCCAAGATACTTGTTATTGTCGGGTTACAAAGATCGTACAAAATATGTGAAAAATAAAATATTACAACAACTCTTGGAAACAGAAATATTGCAACAGCAAGTTGGAATAAAAAACAATAAAAACTTTGCAACCGAGTTGCTACAACAAGAAAATATAATCAGAAACACGAGGAAGAAGACTCTTGCAGGGGTGATAAAGATCACGGTTGCTCAAAGCAAGATTCGACTCTTTCCAGAATGTTCCTTGTCACCCTTGCTTCGGACCTCGCATTTGGACAAACGGATGGATAGCACTTCGTAGATTCTTCTGGCAGCTATTATCTCTCCTCTCATAGCAAAATATTTTTTTAACTCTCCTAGAAAGAGAAAGACTAGAGAATATATAAAGGGAAAGCCCAAGTCAACCCTAACAGCCACTATCCCAATAATCCGAAGAGAATCTTTGTGGATAAGTGGGTAGTTACAACCCTCACCCTCACTAAGTAGGTGGTTACAATCCTTTATCCCAATTAAGTGGAAAGTTATAACACAATCTATCCGAACAGCAAACCCGCGGGAACAACAGCAGCCCCATGCGAAGCAACAGCCCCACACGAACCCGTTGTGCTACGAGCGACCTCGCGAGAACTAGCGCAACGACGCACAAAAGCATCATTTCGAGCCCGATGCGTATGTGTGAAGTGCAAACTACAAAGTAAGCCCTCAAGGAGCCATTTTGCGCCCTTCACCCACGCCCTCGTCCGATCCGAGTCGCTAGGCCCCTTTGAGGCCTAGCTCCAAATGGAAATTTTCAAAAAATGTGTAATAAAAACACAATTGTATTATGGAGGTCTTGAACCATGCCCTCTAGAAAAACACCCCATCATACCAACCACATGGACTACCACTCCTTATATGCACAAGTCAATAAAAGAATAATCTTATATTGAAATACACACTTGGGGTTGCCACATAGATGTGGAACCATTTCTAGAGAATAAATTCAATAAATCCCAATAATTCTCCACATATTTCAATATATAGGCTAAGTGTTCCTCATAGTGATCGTACATCATGTGTTAGGATAGACGTCGCTTATGACTTGAATCTTCCGACATAAGTCAAAGAACAATACAATACATAATAGATTACGCCTTGGATTCAGTACCATAACTGTTATCCTTCTCACTCACACAATAACATCAATTGTGCCTCTAGTCGCACGTTAAAGGTCCTGTGCTGACCTGGTATCTGTGTACGTATCTTGAACGTCTACAGCTTTAATCTCAAGAGACGGTATGCATCTCAGTTAATACACATATGTGCAGTGTTCTAAAAATCGCTAAACGGGCTAGGCGCTAGGCGGAGATGCCGCCTAGGCGGCCGCCTAGAATTTTTTTTTTATGAAACTTTAGAAATTTTGTACTTTGAAATTTGAAATTTCAATGTTCTAAAATCCAAATACTATCTTAAAACCCAAACAAATATCCAAAATACAACTAAGAATAAACAAAAAAAAATCAAAACAATCAAAAAAATCAAAAAACACGGCCGCCTAGGGGCACCTAGGGCCCGCCTAGGGGTGCCTAGGGCCCGCCTTGGCCCGCCTAGCCCACCGCCATGCGGTTTTGGTGCAGTGGGCGGGCGCCTAGGCCGATTTTTGGAACACTGCATATGTGAGTTCTTAGCGTTAAATTTTCCTAACATGAGGTCTTTCATCTCCTTGTGGTGCTCCGCTGCTATGACATAGTCAGAAGTCGAGGTTCAACCTCTTGGTAGTGTCATACCATTGTAGCATGAGGTCCCAATATCTTTCTAGTGTTGAACTACTACTCTTTGTCTTTCAGCATTAGGCTATTTGCCTTTATGCGGTGCAATGCTATTGTGACATGGCCCAAAGTCGAGGTCCCATCTCATGTAGAGTGACGCCATTATAGCATGGGATACTAACCCCTTTGTAGTACTCAGCTACCCATGCTTCCTGTAAAGCACGTCGAGCATTCCAAATGTCCAAGAACTCATTAAGGCATAAAGTCATCCTCTCCCAGGAGTTGCTCTATACAAAAAATAAACATTAGACAACAGAGGTTCCAGGATGCAATCCTAATAATATTTCAAAGGACTAACCTTTGTACATGATATTTTTCCAATCAATAATTCTTCTTTGAACCAAAAGTAAGATGTCTAATAGATTTTTCTTTGAACTAATAACATAATACTTTATGATAGAATTACAAAGACAAAATATCAGAATTACTTCAAGCTTATTTTCTTTACTGTCCTCGACCAGCTGGCGCTTGAGACCTTTGGTAAGCGGATCCATCAGATTCTTTAGACTCCAAACATCAACCACTGCAATGTCTTTTGGCTCCAAATATCAACAACTGTAATGATATCATCCTTAATGCGCTCATTCAGTGATATGTGAGGAAATCGCGCAATCCCCTTCTTACCGTTGAAGAGATCATTGGATGTCACTATTGTAGTAGCCTGGTTGTCGCAGCAAATTGGTATAGCCGAAATATGCACCCCAACCAGAAAAAAATTCATATATAAGCTCCTAAAGCCATTTTGCTTCATTTGTTGCAGCTACCAGAGCATAGAACTCAGACTCCATAGATGAGTGAGAAAACAAAGTCTACTTCTTTAACTTTCAAGATATAGCAGCACCTACTATTGAGAATATATATTCTCATGTAGACCTTTCGCTCTCTTCTTCTGAGCACCAACTAGCATCATTAAAGCCTTCCATCACAGTCGGATAACTGTTGTAGTACAATGAGAACTTCTGAAACCTTTTGAGATATCTCATAACTCTCTTTCCAGTGTTTCATACCCGGATTGCTCGTGAATTGACTCAACATACCTATGAGGCTACGATGAAAGCAATGTCAGCTCAGGTTGTACTTGTAACATACATTAAACTTTTAATAACGCTTGAGTACTCCAACTGCCAAACAATTTCTTATGGATTTGGCTTCAACTTCTTATTACACCTATAAAGAGTTTTTATCCCAGAAAGATCATGTTATCCATAGCGTGTTAGTATCTATTCTACGTAGTAAGCTTGTGATAGAGCAAACCCAGCTTCCGTCCGGATAATCTTTATCCCCAGGATACAATCAGCATCTCACATGTCCTTCGTACTGAATTTGGATGAGAGAGACTTTTGTCTCTACGATGTATTCTAGATCCGTATCCAGGATTAGCATGTCGTTTACATAGAAACACACAATAACATCTCTCCCATCAATGAACTTAGTGTGTACACACTTATCAGTCTCGCTGGCATTGTAGCCGTTTGATCTCATGATCTTATCAAAGTTCTCATGCCACATCTTGAGAACCTGCTTTAAACCATACGAAGATTTCAACAATTTGCATACTTTGTCTTTAAGTCCCTTGACGACAAACACTTCTAGTTGCGTCATGTAAATCTCTTCGATCATATCTACATTCAGGAATGTTACTTTAACATCCATCTGCCAACTTGTGAATTGCACTCAGAGCAATAAGAATCATGAAAGTCGTTCGTACGATTGGAGCATAGGTGTCAAAATAGTGGATCCCTGCTTTTGAAAAAATCCTTTAGCTACCAGCCTGGTCTTAAACTTATCAACAGTTCCATCGGCCTTCATCTTCTTCTTGAAGGTTCATTTGTGTCCGATAGGTTTTGCTCCTTCAGGCATATTGACTAACATCCAAGCAGTGTTCTAAATGGCTACCGCCTACAGGCGGCGCCTAGGCGGTAGGCGGTCTGTCTCCGTACCGCTTTTCGGTAGGCGGTGGAGTAGGCGGCCAACGGAGGTTAGCGGCATAGACGAAGGTGAGGTGGCGGAGGCGAACTCCTAGGCGGAGCAATACCTAACAAGATATTTTGGTCAAAAAGGTTTTGTAAGCATTATGGGCCTATGGTTCACTTTACAAAACTAAAACTTTATAAATCTTCGTTCTACAACTTAGTTATGCATGGAACAACCTTAAAATATGCATATTATGCAAAAAAAAAAAATAGTGGTAAAATAGTAAAAAGTGTTCAAAATGTATCGACCGTCTAGGCGGTGCCTAGGCGACCTAGGAGGTAGGCGGACTCTCCGCCGCGCACCCGCCTACCGCCATTTAGAACCTTGCACCCAAGTATTATTAGATGTAATAGAATCAATCTTGTCACTAATCGCCACCTTCCAATAAAGAAAATAGCATATTTGGTCTTCATCGTATCATCATAGGTAAGCGGATCTGCTTCCACATGATAGATGACAAAGTCTTTCCCGAAGTCATTCGGTCTCCTCACTCACTTTAATAACGTCTCGGCGAGAACTGGTTCAAACATTGTATCTTCAACAACAATCTCCTATTGGACTACAGCTTCCTTAGAAGTACTAACCTCCGTGGCGCTTATAGTGTTCTACGGAAGATATGCTAAAACAGTACTTGTGTCTGGCAAACTTATCCTCGAAGAATTCAGTGTTGCAAGATTCAATGATATAATTTGATTCAATATCAAAAAACCTACGAGCATCATTATTCTCAGTACAACACATGAATATAGTTTTTGTAGTCCTCGTTTCCAGCTTCTGAATCTTGATGTCAGGAAGCTTCACATACGCCAGTCAGCCTCAGACTCCAATGATATTCAGATTCAATGATATGATTTGATTTAATATCGAGAAACCTACGAGCATCACTATTCTCAGCATAACACATGAATATAGTCTTTGTAGTCTTCGTTTCCAGCTTCTGAATCTTGATGTCAAAAAGCTTCACATACGCAAGACACCCCCACACTCCAATAACATTCAAATTGGGTCTGACCTTAAACCATAGTTCATGAGCAGTGATACTCTCTGCCTATATTACTTCTGAGTCTCTTAAGTTGTTGTCATGTTTGACGTTCAGCTTCATCCTTGAAGTGTTTGAACTTCTCGAACGCTTTATCTTTCGGTTTGAGAAAATATACGATCGTGTATTTCGAGAAGTCAACGATAAAGATAATAAAATATATTCCGGCCTTTGTAGAGAAGTGCTTGAAGTCACAGATATCTAGTGCACCAACTACAGAAGATTTATACTTCGGTTCACCCGTCTGAACGGCTTCCTTACAATTTTAGTCTGCACACAGATTTCACATTTCTCTGCTTCCTTATTCCTACATTTGGAGATAAGGCCTAGACTAGACATCTTGTTTATTCTTTTACAATGAACATATCCTAATCTATTGTGCCGTATAACTTAAAAGAGTAGCCAGAGATGGACATTTCATTAATACTTCCAAAATGAGTTACAAGTTGTAATTTGTACATTCCTTCGATAAAAAAAAGCCTTCTCGAAGTATGTTCCTTGGCAGGATATCACCATTTGGCCAGCATTAATGTCCATCCTCAAGCCTGTGTTACACAACAGAATTCCAGAGATCAAGTTCTTAGCAACGACCAGAACATGCTTTATGTTATCTAGAGTAAGTGACTTTTCTGAAGTCAGTTTTGACACGACTTGCCAATTCCCATAACTTTAGCTTAAGATTTGTTCGCCATCGAAATATTCTCATAAGTAGGTTTATAAGTAGTGAATTGCTCCTTCTTTGAACACACGTGGCAAGATACGTTCCACCCGCCAATCAGTGTCTACGCCAGATGACTCAATCTGTGCATCATACAATCAAGTTAAGCTCACCTTGCACTTTTGGTTTTGGTTTAAGTTTGGACCTACAATCTTTCTTAAAGTCGTCCTTCTTACCACAGTTGAAGCAAGCCCCGTCATTGGACTTGTGTTTGAAAGAAGTTGAATTCACCATTTGGCCAGCATTAATGTCCATCCTCAAGCCTGTGTTACACAACAGAATCCCAGAGATCAGGTTCTTAGCAACGACCAGAACATGCTTTATGTTATCTAGAGTAAGTGACTTTTCTGAAGTCAGTTTTGACACCACTTGCCCAATTCCCATAACTTTAGCTTAAGATTTGTTCACCATCGAAACATTCTCATAAGTAGGTTTATAAGTAGTGAATTGCTCCTTTGAACACACGTGGCAAGATACGTGTCTACCCGCCAATCAGTGTCTACGCCAGATAACTCAATCTATGCATCATACAATCAAGTTGAGCTCACCTTGCACTTTTGGTTTTGGTTTAAGTTTGGACCTACAATCTTTCTTAAAGTGGTCCTTCTTACCACAGTTGAAGCAAGCCCCGTCGTTGGACTTGTGTTTGAAAGAAGTTGAATTCACCTTCAGATAGTTGAAATCATTTTTGTTGTTGTAGGAAGCCTTTTGTTTCCTCTTGAAATCCTCATATTGTATCATGTTTGCCTTACTGTTTGGACATGGTATCCATTTTTATCAGACTTCTCGCTTCGTCTTCAATATAAATCCTACATAGGTCTTCTAGCATGATCAACATCTTATTGCGGTACATGTCGGTTGTGAACTTATCCAAGCCAGGAGGGAGCTTGGAGACGATGGCCCCCACCATGAACTTATCTGCTTGAGGCATATTTTCCTCAAGCTTTTGAGACGACTTCAGTAGCTTCTGACTTGTACCAGCATTGCCTTCTCATCTTCAAATTGCATTTTGAAGAATTTTTTAATGAAATGTATTTTGGACATTTTCTCATGATCTTTGTATTGACTTTCAAGAGACTCCCATATGTCTTTTGCAAGCACCTTCTTGTTGTAAAACTCTGCCATGGAATCATCCATGGCGTTGAGCATCAACAACTTGCATAGGTTCTCTCCTCCATTTTTGTTGTGATGTAATCACGTTGGCAATAGCTTGAACATCATCCGTCTCTAAAAGAATACGTTCTGGATCCGTCAACACATAATCAATGTTGACGAGTTGAAGATTGAGACTCATCTTCCTCTTCCAGTTGTTGTAATATTTTCCATCGAACTTCTCAAGTTTGTAAAAACTTGTGTCACAGAGACTTGCACAATTTTCTATCTTTGTTGTTCAGATATTGCTTTGAGATTGTTATTGTCGGGTTACAAAGATCCTACAAAGTACGCGAAAAATAAAAGATTATAACAACTCTTGAAAACATAAATCTTGCAACAAGTTGTTGCTGGAATAGAAAGCAATTAAAAATTTGCAACCAAGTTCCTAATACAAGAAAATAGAATTAGAAACATGAAGACTCTTTCTGGGTTGATGAAGATCACCGTTGCTCAAAGCAAGATTCGTCCCTTTCTGTCGATCTGCTCCCAGGAACCAGCAAGTTCGAATAAAAAACTTTTGGAACGCTCCTTGTCACCCTCGCTTCGGACCTCGCACTTGGACGAACTGATGGACAATACTTCGTGGATTCTTCTGGCTACTACTATCTCTCCACTCGTAGCAAAATATATTTTTTCTAACTCTCCTCGAAAGAGAATATATATATATAGGAGAAGCCCAAGCCAACCCTAACAGCCATTATCCCCATAATTCGAAGAGAATCTTCATGGATAAGTGAACGGTTACAACCCCTATTATCTCCCGTTAAGTGGGCAGTTATCACCTTTATCCTAATTAAGTAGACGGTTATAACAGAATCCATCTCAACAACCAACTTCTGGAAACAGCAGCAACCTCATGGGAAGCAACAAACTCCGCAGGAAAAAGCAGCTCCGCAGGAAGAACCCGCTGCACCAGTGAGACCCGCGTGCCCAACGCGCCCCACCCGATTGCGCCCCGCACGACCTCGTGCGAACGAGCGCAGAACGGCACAGCGTAACGCAAAAGCGCCCATCTCGCATCCGATACATATGTGTAAGTGCAACCTGCATCATCAAAACACTACTTTGCGGCCTTCGCCCACGCCCGAGTCTGAGTTGCTAGGCCCCTTTAGGGCCTGGCTCCAAAAAAAATTTCCAAGAAATGAGTGACAAAAACACAATTGTTTCCTGGTCTTGAACCTTGTCCTCTAGAAGAACACCATATCATACCAACCACGTAGGCTACAACTCCCCATGTGCACAAGTAAATAAAAGAAGAATGTGAAAGATACGATTGGAATTGACACATGAATGTGGAACCATTTCTAAAGAATAATTTCAATAAACCCCAACAATGTCTAGTAAGTTAATCAATAACACATGAAATGATGAAAAAGAATGTTATGATTACCTATTAATATAGGCCTACGATGACAGAAGACGATTTTTTGTACATTCTCCATTCCTCGTAACACTAGTTACAACTCTATCATATACCACTAGTTACAGATCCATCATGCATATCCGGGATAAACTATAAACGGAAGGTTTATAGTTTATTAAGAGATCAAGTCCTCTTAGTAGTTTAATAAACTATAACCGGAAGGTTAGTTTAATAAACTATATCGTTGCATTACTGAAGTGGTATCACATGTACGTACAAGCATTCTTCTATCGTCTTCTAAGAGATCAAGTCCTACTGGTAGTAATACAATGAATATCATAAGAATTTAAAACTGCACACTGAATAAAATGTAGAATACACTAACTAACATCGATCAACCGAACATACAATTGTGAATCCATATATGAGATTGATGACAATGCCTAGTCCATCCTCTCTCAAAAAAAAATGCAAAAAAATGCCTAGTCCATCACGCAGAACATTTCTAGTCGAGCAAAAACAAGGACACTACCAACAATTAATGTGAAGAAGATATCACTTAAAAAAATCACACAATAGATCCAGTACATTGATAACCTCCCAAAAGAAATAACTGAAGAAATGTATCTAAAGGCAATCAAAGTCAACATCAAACCTCAGCAACGATCTCTGCGGATGTCACTCCAGTTTCTTCTCTCAATTCTCGAATGGCAGCACTTCTTGGATCTTCTCCCTCATCTACACCTCCCTGGAAATTTAAATTATGATCGACTAATATCTAAAAGCATATCACAAATATATATATATATATATATATATATATATATATATATATATATATATATATACAGAGAGAGAGAGAGAGAGAGAGGATCAGGATCCCCGCTCTTAAATACCCAAAATGTCTCAGAAATAGCAGTCATTGAATTTTATTTTTAAAACAATATATAGATTAGTTCAAAATCCCGTGAAAACTTGGTTAAAAAAGACAAATTCAATGGATGCTGTTTCGGGAACCCTTATATACATACATACATACATACATAGGGGATTGGCATCCTGATCTTAATCATCCCACATGTTAGCAGTTGGATTGTCCTTTTTAACCGTTCAAATTAGATTAAAATCTCAAGAAAAATTAAATAATTTTAAGAATCTAATCTGAACTGTGAAAAAACAGACAGTCCCTCCATTTGTAGGACTGGATATCTAAAAGCTTAAATTATGGTGTTTGATTGCAAGGTGGAAAATACGTAGAAAAGAAATTAATTCCATGGAATTATTTTCCTAGGAAAAAAATTTCATGGAATTTTAAAATTTTCCATGGAGAACTTAATTTGGTTGTTTGATTGTCATTATTTTCCACGGAAAATAGTTATTTTTCATGGAAAATGATATTTTCCTATGGGTTAGACAAGTTTTATTTTCCACCATTTTGGAAGAAAATATGGAAAATGATAGTTTTTTGGAAAATAATTCCATGGAAAAAATAAGCTATCAAACACTACAATTGGTGGAAAATTTGTGGTGAAAATATTTTTCATGGAAAAAAAGCCCAATCAAACACAGCCTAAAAGACATTCTAATATATCTCAGGCTAGAAAGAATAATGTCCAAATTATCACCTGAGGCATCTGCCACGTGCCGGGTATATCGAGCCTCGACGCCGAGAAGATCTGCAAAAGAACAACACATATAAATAAATCTTAAATAAAAAAAGAGTAGAGAGTGGTAGGAAGCGTGAACGAACCTTGCTGGAAGGGTTCATGAGACAGATCCCGACATTGGTTCTGTAGCCGTCGGGAGGAGACTCCATGGACGTGAAGAGGTTGTTTGCCTTCCGATACGCGCGTGGCTGCAGGTCGGTCGATCTGCCGAACGTGTTGGGGCAGGGAAAGGAAGGGATGAGGGAGGGTTTATTCGGAGGAGAAGGATGGATTGGAAGAACGACTGCGGGCCGCCACAATGTGACCATCCTTGCATTTGGGGACTTGATGCGAGATACTAAAGATCATCTTATTTGACCAAAATGCCCCTACTGCTACACCTTTCCATCTGCATAGGGATAGAGGTTACAAAGTGTTTTTAGGCCTCGTTTGGTTCGCGGAATGGAAAGGAAAGGAAACTGATTCCTTGGAAAATTATAATTCCTATAATCTTTTCTTTCCGGTGTTTGGAAAGATCGAAATTATAGTCGAAATATATCTTTAATTTTCATTATAGTGTTTGGTGTTTGTAAGAAAAGGAAACAAAATCAAGTCAATTTTTCAAAAATACCCTCGTGCTAATAAAAATAATTATTACTTAGAAATATTTTTGTCTAAAAGATATTATGGATAAAAATGGTAAATAATATTATGAACATGGATATTTTGGTCAAAACTTTTTGTAATAAATGCGAAAAAGTTGGAGGGAAAGTGATTCCTTAGATAAATAGGAGGAACCACTTTCCCCCCTATTTTCCTATCTCTTGGGAATCATTTTTCCTTTCCAACAACTTTCCTTTGACTCCCAAACATAGGAAAGGAATCACTTTCCTTTCCCAAGCTCAAATTCCGGTAACCAAACGAGGCCTTAGAGTATGATTACGAGGGATCCGGTTTCGAATAATTTTAAGTAACAGCTTTTAAATCAGTTCAATTCATACTTGATAATTTATTAACGAGCGGTTCTCCAAAATTTTATTTCTTATTGCATGAAAAAAATCAAAAAAAGTCACAGGAATACTAATTCATGTGAACCTCAAAGCCAAAAATAATATAAACGTCTGAATGAAAATAGAAGAGAGATTTAAAATTTTACTGAAAAAAGTAGCCATAATTTGGAAGAAGAAAAACGCAAATGAGGAAAAAAAAAAGGATAGACTATTAGTAGTTAATGTTGGTGCTTTCTTTACATGGAGAGAGCTTGCTCTCAACATGCCTTGTAAAAGTTTAGTCCCACATCGGAAATGCACCATGAGTTATCTCAACATATATACTTGGTTGTGTTGTTAAGAAATGCACATGGAGTGGTGACCCTAAGGAGGGAACCATGTGGATGATTTTACTATGAGGTAAGAATAAGGCTCCAAGGATTAAGCATTAATGCTTTTGTCATTCTCTTGGATTAATTCCATTTGGAGCTAAGTCCAAAAGGGGCTTAGCGACTCGGACTCGGACTCGGGCTCGGGCTCATGGGCTCATGAGGCGTAATGTGGCGTTTTGTTGGCGCACTTTGCACTTAGCTGTTGCTGCTGCCGCATGGAGGGCTCATGCGGCCAGACTACTGCTGCTGCTACCGCATGAAGGGCTCCGCTGACTGTGCAGGCTACAAGTCAGTTATGGAAAGACTGATTCAATGCGATTAATTCAGATCCACTTTTTGTGGGATTTGAATTAATTTCGTTTCCATCTTTGTGGGATTTGAATTAATTTCTTTTCCATCTTTGTGGGATTTGAATTAAGTTTGTTGCTATCTTTGTGGGATTTAATTCAATCTTTCCATAACTGAAGAGGCGGCTAGGGTTTCCACCCTCTCTCTATATATACTCTCTTCTGGCCTCCTTTGTGGTACTACGAATTTTATAAGTCAGAAAAGAGAGAGAGAGAGAGAGGGAGGGAGAGAGAGAGAGGGAGCTGCTGCCGCCATTGCAAGTCCATCCGAGGAGTCAGAACAGAGGTGACTTCAAGCGTTCCACAAGTTCTTCAACTTGCTGGTTCCTGGAAGTAATTCGTGGGGGGCGAATCTTGCTTTGAGCAACGGTGTTTTGACACCCCAACAACTTTTCTTCATCTCATCTTTCTCTAGATTATTGTAACTCGTTCTGTCCCAATTGCAACACGTTTGCAAGGAAGAACGAGAGATCTTCTCTTCTCTATTTCCCTCCTTCATATTATAATCTGGCTATTTGGTTTTTTGTATCATCGTAGATCTTGAGTTTGATCACTACAAAGTTTTGTGTGACTCTCAGATCTCGATTGCATCAGTTTTTCATCTTTGATCAAGCTCCGGGACTAACAATCTCAAAGTAAGATCCTTGTAAATGGAAAACATCAATGCTTCGCTCGTCCAATCGGACTACTACAAGTTGGAAAAATTCGATGGAGAGCATTATCAAGTCTGGAAGAGGAAGGTTTATCTAACTCTTCAACTCAAAGACGTTGATCATGTACTGTTGGAGGAAGAACCTTCTGTTCCAAACACTGGGTCTACTGCCGCAATCAATGCGGCTACCAAACTCCAGGCCAAATGGAGAAGAGAAAATAGCATCTGCAGGCTTCTCATCCTGAATGCTATGGAGGATTCCCTGGCAGAATCCTACTCGAAGAAGAAATTTGCCAGAGACATATGGGAGTCTGTGGCAAAACTGTATGAAGAAGACAGGAACAGGAGCAAGATGTTTGTGGTTGAAAAATATCACAAATTGCTCTTTGAGGACGAAAAGTCCATGTTGCCACAGGTGAAGGAATTTCTGAAGCTGCGTCAGAAACTGGAAGACGAAGAGATGCCCCTTCCCGACAAGTTTGTCGTTGGAGGGATCGTCTCAAAACTTCCTGCTGGATGGAGTACCTTCTATGCAAGGATGCTCAGAAAGAAGCTAGACATTAGCTTGGGAGATCTACTTCAAGAGATCCATGTTGAGGACGAGATGCGTTCCCAACAGAAGGTGGACACTCTGTCCAAACAGTTGGTTAAAGCCAATCTAGTGCAGACGAGAGATCCCAAGGGGAAGCAAGCGGCTTCTCATCCCAAGAAGAAGGACTTCACTAATCTAAAAGTGAAGGGTCCTTCATTCAAGCAACAGAAGTCCAAGTCCCACGTGACTTGTTTCAATTGTGGCAAGAAAGGCCACTACAAGAGTGAATACAGATCCAAGCCTAAACAATCAGAGAAATGTGAGCCTAGTAAGGTTTCATTGGTTTCTAACACTGTTGCTATGATCGCACAGGTCACAACTGTGGGGGTTGACTCTGACTGGTGGATAGACACTGGTACGACTTGCCATGTCTGTTCTGGCAAGGAATGGTTCGTCACGTACCAGCCGATATCTAAGAAAGTTGTCATGGCGAACCAGGCCCAAGCTGAAGTTCTAGGGATCGGGACTGTGGAGCTGAAACTCACTTCTGGGAACACTCTAACGCTTCAAGGTGTGAAGCATGTTCCGGTGATTGCCAAGAACCTGATCTCTGGGAGCCTGCTCTACAACGCAGGCTTGAGGATGGACATCAATGCTGGTCAGATGGTGATGTCCAAGAAGGAAACATACTTCGGGAAGGCTTATCAAATCGAAGGAATGTTTAAAATTCATCTTGTCAACCAATTTAATGACATTAATGCAGTTGCATTTTCTGATTATTCTCTTGAGTTGTGGCATAATAGACTAGGACATGTTCATTGTAAAAAAATTAACAAAATATCCAGTCTAGGACTTATCTCCAAATATGGGGGTAAGGTGGAGAAGTGTGAAGTGTGTGCTCAGACGAAGATCACAAGAAAACCCTTTCATCGGGTCAATCGAAGCACAGATCTTCTGGAGTTGGTACACTCTGATATCTGTGACTTCAAACATTTTTCCACGAAGGCCGTGATGAAGTATTTTATACCCTTCATCGACGACTTCTCAAAATACGCATTCGTCTACTTGCTCAAGACTAAAGACGAAGCTTTCGAAAAGTTCAGAGAGTTCAGGGCCGAAGCTGAACGGCAGACTGGACAACAACTCAAGAGGTTGAGAAGTGATCGAGGTGGGGAGTACAGGTCTCATGACTTTGCATCGTTCTGCAAAGAACATGGAATTATATGCGAGACTACTGCTCCATATTCTCCTCAATCCAACAGAGTAGCAGAGAGGAAGAACCGAACATTAACAGAAATGATGAATTCAATGTTGCTTACTGCAGGTCTTCCAAAATGCTACTGGGGACACTACAAGAAAAATGTGTTTTTACGGCGTGCAATGTGCGCCGTAAAACACTTTAGACGGCGCACACGCTAACACCGTATTAGCCCATGCCGTAAAAAGATGATAGTTTATATGACATAATCTGTGTGTCATCTAAACTCAATTTGTGCGTCGTCTATACTCATTAACGACATTCATTGCATGCCTTGAAAAGGCAATTATGGCATGTATTAGCACGTCGTTAATATACATTCACGACATACATATACACGTCGTTAATACACAATTACGACATTCAAGTACACGTCGTTAATAATATTTTACGACATTCCTTTGCATGTCTTTATTAGTCAATTATGACATTCATTGTATGTCGTGAAAAGTTTCATATACAC
This sequence comes from Iris pallida, assembly GCA_029216955.1. NCBI lineage: Eukaryota > Viridiplantae > Streptophyta > Magnoliopsida > Asparagales > Iridaceae > Iris > Iris pallida. The sequence goes on along the minus strand of JANAVB010036418.1, from coordinate 7,431,552 downwards.
ATCAATTAGGACATATCTTACACGCCTTAAATTCTCTTCCATTTAAATTTTTTTTTTGCATTTTGTATAATCAATTTTACCTTTGGACATTCAATCACAAAGCATATAATATACACAACAATTACAAAAATAATAATTTTCATTAAAACAATAATGCTAAATCATTCAAATCGGATACACAATAAAAAGGTATATATATGTTATTTATACTACATGACTCTAAAATGGTTGTGAACTCAGATCCTAGCCCGTACACCCTTCTTGAACCCTCCTGCTGCCTAACAAGTGCAGTTTGTACTCTGACAGGTCCTCTTCTTTTCGTTTCCTGTACTGTTTCATCAGCTCCTGAAACTTCTCCTAGAAACACAAGTTATTTAGATAATAAGTTATATCTGTACAAAAAAACCATGTATAGAAAGAGTCCATCACGGAACATGTCCTTGATACAAACATAGATACAGATATCTGTTATAGATACAGATACATGACACATCTCTTGACGCTTAGGCTCTCTCCCCTATTCAATTTTCTAAAATACGAACAAAATGTGTAGCAAACATAAAACATAAAATCTTGGTAAATGATGAATAATAGACATGGATCTGATACAAATTAAGGACACACATACCATCTTTTTCTTGTGAGCAGTCGTAGGAATGGAACCACAGGTGTAGAGACCGGCATTGCTTGCTCGATTTCTTTTGTTCGTCTCGGCATTGTCCGCAGTCTTCTCCTCTGCCCAGAACTGCATCAGTTCGATCCAGTGTTCATTTTTAATCCATTCGGGCCCTCCGCAGCCAGTTTTGGCGTCAGCGATTTTTTCCTTGCATAGCATGTTTTGGAGGCACCTGGCGCCCGTTTGTTTGAATGACTTGCGAATATCATTCCCCTTCTCAAGCGGCCACCGGTATGTCTACTGCAAAAACCATACACGACGTAATGTGGAACAGACATAATAACATAGAAGGCTAAATTATCCTAATGACACTTCAATATCAAACTGCTTCGCCTAAGAGCAGCCTTAATATCCTACATACAAAAAAGGCATGTATCTGTCAAATTAATCAATATCGACAGAACCATACCAGTGGAGAAATAATTAACTACATGAGTGTTGATATCCCAAGAATCACAAATGTCATGTGGTATGCAAACGTAGTATGGATGATGCATGTCCAAATTTCTCTTGCAATCTATGTTCTTTATAAAAATCTAGCCCCGGAGTTTTTGCTGGATTGGCAGCTACATTCATCATTAGGCGGATGTGTCATGTTTGAAGTCATGATGCATGTAAACTGGAAATTACTTCATGAACCCAAAGTTAAGGGCATGTTTGGTAGAGATGAATAGCACCATTAGTATGGAGCAAACTACATGTGAACTGAATATGAGCATAATATAGACAGAATCTGAACCAATTTGCAACAACTACATGTGAATCCAAACTACATGTGGACTGTAGGAGTATCTTATAATTTGAAGTCATTGTTGAGAACTAGGAAACCTGTAGGAGTATCTTATAATTTGTTTTGATTTGTTAGAATATTTATCGAAAATTTTATTTACATAAATATGATTCAGGATTTACAAAATTGCAAGCACAAGCATGATTGTTTTTCACTGTTAGAATTTTTTAAAGAATCCATTAGAACAAAGTCAATAAGTAGTATACAATTTTGTAGAAAACAAATAAAATTGGTTCTAACAACAGGCTGGACCTTTACTACATTACTCTTGGTAACAAAATTGTTCAAATGTATTTTTTCGAAATTTGTATATATAGTTAAATAACTGACAAGATGTCGTAATATTTAGAACTATTGCCTAATAATTCAGGAAAAAAACAGTTAACATATTGATTTAAAATTGCATTTGGTCCACAGGAAGAATTTATGGGGATCTCACATTAGTGTTTTTAGCGTAGGACACTTAAACATTAAGTAGGAAGTAGGTTTTCTTTTGGTATCACATTCCTACATGTCCTAAAAATTTAATTTACTAACGATCGAGAAGATTAACCAGATATTTGTGGCAAAAGAAATTAAGATTGTATATGAATAAATTACAATCCTAGAAATATGAACTATATATGATTAACCAACAAAAAGGCCAATAAAGGAGGAACATGCAGCACATGACATCAATACAAAGCCTGAGCAGAGAGGAAAGCTACTTTGTTAAAGTTATAAGGAAATTGAGGTTAGTGCTAATCTATTCATCACTAACCACAAGTCCACTGCTTTCACCTTCATAAAAATCATCAAGAGGCAAGTTGGACATGTGGAGAGGTAGTCATTACCTTTGCTTTCCTAGCTTGCAGGTACCTTTACCTTTGCGTCATGGGGTATATTTCAAGATAAGGTATTGATTTTGACAAACAAGGTCCGAATTTGACATGAAAAAATAAGGTCAAGATCTTTAAAAAAAAAAAACTCTACCAACAGATATTTCAACTCAGGGCCTTCGCTATTATGCATGCAAATTCTAATTCCCATAGCGACCAGTAACAAGCTATCGATCTAGATACAACCAAAAAAGTATTATAAATAAATTCATGATCAACAACTTGTTTCGAATTTTATTCCTCCAGCAGACACATGCATGGTACCACATAAAAATAGGTCTTTATCACTTTGTGATCACAAAAGAAGTGCATTTGATTACATCTTTCTGGCAGTGCTCCCATAAATTTCAATTGCACTATTTGCATTTAACCATATGGAAAAAAATCAATTGCAGGTTTGGCCATAGTATTTTAGCACTATATATTCACCTGCCTGCTTTATAATAATCTCTCCTCTTGTTTCCCTTTTGTGCCAAAACCTTGTTGGTAGTCCTAAGAAAAACCTATTGTTACCATTGAAAAGGACAACTATGCATGATATCAATATAAAAGATAAGATTAATCTAGAATACAAGTTTCACCATTCATTTTGATATTAATATGACAACGAAAAGAAAATTAACTTAATCACCAACCTTCTTACAAGAGAAAATCCATTAGAATGGACAGTACTTGACAGAAGACCAATTAGAACATCTACATCCTCAATGTTTTGAATCCTCCTTGACGACGCCAACATCATACTTATTAAAGTTGAATGTATCAGATTTTTGCAAAAAAAAAAAAAATTGATGTATCATCAGAACACTATATATAACCTACATATATACAAATGCAAATCATATATTTATACAAATGCAAATCATATATTTATAGAAGATGAAAATTGATGTATCATCAGAACACTATATATAACCTACACTATAGCAGGAAACTAATACATTAAGAAGATGAAAAGGTTGACTCAAAGAGGACATTCAAGCTACATAAAAAGGTTCACTCAAAGAGCATGCATGCTTCAAATTAGACTATAGAATTAAACATTATCAAACACAATCTACATATTTCAAGTATCCAGCCTACAAGCATTCTTACAAGTACATGTACAAAATCCAAAATTACATGACTATGTTAGATTTATTGTGTTAATTTTCTAGTTTCCAACCTACATAGTTAGGGTTAAACCTAAATGGGACATTCAAGCTACATGCATGCTTCTAATTAGACTATAAATTAAACATTATCAAACACAATCTACATATTTAAGTTCCCAGCCTACAAGCAGCTTAGCAAACAAGTACATCTACAAAATCCAAAATTACATGACTATATTAGATTAATTGTCTTAATTTTCTAGTTTCCAACCTATGTAATTAGGGTTAAACACAAACATGCCATTCAAGCTACATGCATGCTTCTAATTAGAATATAAAATTAAACATTAGCAAACAAAATCTACATATTTCAAGTATCCAGCCTACAAGCAATTAGCAAACAAGTAAAACTTTTCAAAATTGAATTGTAGTTGAAGGAAACAATTTTTTAGGATTAATGTATAACACAAAGCCACCTTTTTTACAACTTAATGTAGAAAATCTCAAGATTAATATAGAACTTTTGAAAGTTAGTTTTTCAGATTAGTGTAGAACTTTTCAAGATTAATCGTAATCGTAATTGAAGGATAAGCATGCCTGTAGTGCCAAAAAATTAACAACTTGTAGGGATAACCAAATATCCAACAAGTCGAACAAGTCACCACCAGTATCAAAGCATCATAGCTAAACCTGCCTGTTATTATATGATTTCTCCAAATCCAAATGATTGTACAAAGTGAAAATTATAGGACAAAATCAGTTGAGCAAAAGTCACTTTTGAAATTGTTGAACTTCATAGATCTATACACAAGATTACTTGACAGAATTATGAATACGAGTTACACAAAAACATGTGCCAAAAGTGAGAAATAGGACAACAATTATCCATTTTTTTAGATCCAAGTCTGTGGAGAAAATCTACATATATAAATTACTTAAAAAAAGGGAGAACAATCAACAATATATAATCCAAATTTGTGGTACATAGGAAAAAAATAGGAAACAAAACCAGTGGAGCAATTCCTGACCATTAATCAATCTCTGATGCTCAACTCATTAAAACATCTTCCTAATAATAATAATTGTCTCCACTTATATAAAGTCCAAGATAATATGGATAAAAAGGTTTTACATGGCATTATTCCCATCTAACCTTACAATATCTGATAACTTCAACACAAGCCATTGTACGTACATGGTATATAGGCTAGCAATCTTAGGAAGAATTAGGCATAAAAAAAATATGTCAATCTCGAACATGGCAAGCTTCCTAACCAACCATTTTTTTCCTATGCGAGTCGAATATTATAATTTTCAAACTTTGGGCTATTTGATTGGATTACGTTAGAGTTACAATGCATATCCAATATAAAATAAAGTTAACAAAATTACTTTAGTAAGCTTCATACCTTGAGGTCTTGGAAACTCGCTTCTACTTTGGGAATCTACAATCCAGCTTTGTTCCTTTTGTTTAAGCATCAAAATTATCAACACAACATGCTACAACTATATCAATAACAAAACTCAATAATAAAATGGACAAATAACTTTGAAACCAACAACAACAAGAAAATTACCTTTCTACAAATTATCAACTCCTAAGGGACATTTTCACAAACAGACAGAGTGTGCCGTTGAGGTTTGCTATCATGTGGATCAGCAAATAGCACTTCGACTTCGCCTGCTGGCCGATGCCGATGTGTATCAACCCTTCCAGCAGCCAGCAGGTCATGGCAGCCGTTCGGCTTCAGCGGGTCGATCAGATAAGTTGTCGAGGGTGGAGCGGTCACTAGGGGTGTTAGTGGTACAAATGGCGAAGGCATAGGAGGACGGTGACCGAAGACATCAGGGGTTCTTGGCGACGGCTTAAGGTCACGGTGACCAAAGACATCAGGGCCTAGGGATGATAGGCAACCCCGGCAGCTGGACATAGCGCAGGGAGGACCGGAGGATGAGGGGGTCTTTTGAGAATGGTGTATCTGTCCTAAAATTGTGAGGAGAACGATGGGGGTGAGAGAAATATAATACCAAAAAATTTAGGGGGGACCAGAGCTAAGTCACCTTCGACCGTCAACGTCGAGGCAGAGAAGGAGAGCAATCTAGGGCTCGGAGAAGAGGGAGAGGCATCGACGTAAGTGGGAAGAGGCGGCGAGGGAGCAGATGAGGGTCTTATAGACCAAGAGAAGGAGGAGGACCTTCTTGACGAGGCCGGAGAAGAGAGGGATGAGAGTGAGTGAGAGAGAGAGAGAGAGAGCGTGCGAGGGAAGGGGAGGGCTATCGAAAAATTTGAAGGGAAAGTGAAATATTTGGGCGGCTGTTTCTTTTCTCTATTTTTTTAATAGATTTTAGGGCGTTCCGTGTTTGCCATATTTTGATGTAAACATTTATGGCGTTCAAAGCCTGCCGTAAATATACATTACAAATTATTTTAGGATCTTTTACGACGTTTATGAAAATGTATGCCGTAAATTAGTTTTTACGACACACTATTTTACGCACGCCTTAATTTCAACGTCGTAAAAAGTCACTTTTCTTGTAGTGGGAGAAGCTGCATTAACGGCCACTTTCATTCTAAATAGAGTGCCATATGCAACTTCGGACGTAACTCCTCATGAACTTTAGTTCAAAGTCAGACCTAACTTGAATGTCATTCGAGTGTGGGGGTGTCTGGATTATGTGAAGCTCCCAGATCTGAAGATTTAGAAGCTTGGGACAAGGACTACAAAGGCGATCTTCTTGGGGTATGCCGAGAAGAGTGATGCTCGGAGATTTCTTGATATTGAGTCAAATCATATCATCGAATCTCGCAATGCTGAATACTTTGAAGACAAGTTTGCAAAAGATAAAAATATTGTTCTTTCGGACATCCCAGAAAATGATATAGGTGCAAATGAGACTGAAATCTCATATGGGCCAGTAGTCCAATAAGAAGCTGTTGTTGATGAAACAACTCTTGTACCAGAACTTGCAGAGCCGTCAGCAAAGTGAGCGAGGAGACCTAAAGACTTCGGAGATGACTTTGTCACCTATCATGTGGAAGCAGATCCGCTTACCTATGATGAGGCGATGAAGACCAGAGATGCTATCTTCTGGAAGGAGGCAGTGAATGACGAGTTTGACTCTATCACCTCCAATAACACATGGGTGTTGGTAGATCTACCTGAAGGAGAAAACCCCATCGGATGTAAATGGATCTTCAAGAAGAAGATGAAGGCAGATGGAACTATTGACAAGTTCAAGGCCGGGCTGGTAGCCAAGGGATTTTCTTAGAAACAGGGGATAGACTACTTTGACACGTACGCTCCAGTAGCTCGGATGACCACCATCAGGATGTTAATCGCTCTAGCAGCTATACATAAGTTGGTGATATATCAGATGGATGTAAAGACAGCATTCCTAAATGGAGAGCTGACCGAAGAGATTTACATGCAACAGCCAGATAGATTTATCGTCAAAGGTCTTGAAGACAAAGTCTACAAGTTGGTGAAATCATTGTATGGTTTGAAGCAAGCTTCCAAGATGTGGCATGAGAAGTTTGACAAAGTTATTAGGTCAAACGGCTACAGAGTCAGCGAGACGGACAAATGTGTTTACACAAAGTTCGCTGATGGAAGAGGAGTCATCGTTTGTCTGTACGTGGACGACATGCTAATCTTAGGGACGGATATAGGCTGTATCACGGAGACAAAGAAGTTCCTCTCAACCAAGTTCAGTATGAAGGACTTGGGGGATATAGATGTCATCTTGGGCATAAAGATCATCCGGACAGACACTGGAGTAGCGCTGTCACAATCTCACTACATTGAGAAGATGCTCACATGCTATGGGTATAAGGATCTTCCGGGAATCGATACGCCATACAAGTGTGATCAGAAGCTGAAGCCAAACTCGAAGGAAAGCGTCAGGCAGCTGGAGTATTCTAGCATTATCGAAAGTTTGATGTACGTAACCACTGCCACAAGGCCTGACATAGCTTTCGTCGTGGGAATGCTGAGTCGGTTTACTAGCAACCCAGGGATTGAGCACTGAAAAGCTGTGAAGCGGGTAATGAGATATCTCAAGAAGACTCAGACATATGTACTGCACTACAACGGGTATCCGACAGTAGTGGAAGGCTTCAGTGATGCTAGCTGGTGTTCAGAGGTGGAAAGCGAGAGATCCACAGGTGGTTATGTCTTTTCCTTGGGTGGAGCTGCTATATCGTGGAAGTCGAAGAAGCAGACTATACTCTCTCGTTCCTCAATGGAATCTGAATTATATGCAGTTGAAACTGCAGCAGATGAAGCAGAATGGCTTCAGGGAGCTCATGTATGATCTTCCAGTGGTTGAGGCTCAGATACCGGCGATACCGATATACTGTGACAACCAGGCGACTGCGGCGGTGGCATCAAATAACCTCTTCAACGGGAAGAAGAGGACTGTGCGGTTGAAGCACAGGGCAGTACACGATCTTATCAAAAGAGGTGTAATTGCAGTGATTGATGTTCGGAGTCAGGAGAACCTGGCAGATCCGTTCACAAAGGGGTACCCATGTTACAGTGGCACGACACCACTTTATTGATACAAACTTTGTAAAGATTACAAGAATTCTGGGAAAGTACAACTGTAGGAATTCAATCTAGAAGACGATTGCTTTATCCCTTGGACGATGTGAACTTTGAAGACGGTAGCCTCTGAAGTTGAAGTTGAAGGCAAAAGCCTCGAAAGTTGAAGGCAAAAGCCTCGGAAGAATACAGCAGCACTTGGGCAAGAACTCCTGAACTCTCTGGTATTTTTGAACTTTATGTCTGATCTCTCTATCTGATCTTCTTGAATGAAAACTTAAAACTCTATTTATAGAGTTCTGGAAATAACTAATTTTTAGTTATTCTGGATGGCATAAGTTGGATTGCGCAGGAACTGGATTGCGCAACATCAGACTGCGCAGGCAGTTGTCTGGTCATGGGCTGACTGTCTTAGACACATGGCATCATTTGATTGAAATGCGCATGATCATGTGAAGACGGTTGCCACGTAACGAGCAATTGATGGTATGAATGCCATGTATACTTTTGTCAATTGTCAGGATGAAGTACGCCACATGAATTGCGCTGACTTCGGATTGCGCAGAGATATATTGCGCATGCACTAGATTGCGCAGGCACTGGATTGCGCTGTATATACATCTGTCCTCGAGCGCTGTGCGGCGCAATAAACAAACAGTCTCTTCGTTTTTTGTGTTGTCAGTTGTCAGAAAGATTTTATTTTGTCAGATAATGATGACATTGCCACGTCAGCCTGCGCAGTTGAAAGTGTGCGCAGTCCGGTGTACACAATCGGAATGATGTACAATCTGATGTCTGCGCAGTTCATTTGCAAGTTGTATTTCTTGATTTTCTGACTTTGTTGATATGTGCAACTTGATTTTTTAGGATCTACAAGACCCCCTTCAAAGTTTTCGAAAGTTGAATTTATTCAAAGTTTCGAAATACTTTGAATTTCAAAATTTAAAATCAAGTTGCGCATGAGCTGTCTGCGCAATCGGATGAGTCGATCCGACTTTTTCGGCGCAGTCTGAGGCAGCCGTTACTCTTTGAAAAACTATAAATAGTTCTCTTTAATATTCATTTCATTCTTTACTTTGCTTTTGTGATTTAAGAGAGAAGTCTCAAGCCTATTCCTCCTTTCTTCTCCATCGAATCTCCATGGCTCCCAAGCGTTCTTCCGCCACTGCCAAGGGCAAGGCCCCCGTCGAGCCTTCAGCTAGGGTTGCACGACGTCCTTCTCGATATGAGACTGCGCATCCTACGTTGCAAGGTAGATGACTCAATCGAGAACTCTTTTTCGAGTTTTTTGACTTCATTGATCTTCAAAATCCATTTCTTTTTAGAGATGTGATCATATTGTGCCATCCTTTTTAGGGTCTTGGTTGCACGAACTAGTTATTCTTCATTTTTATGAAGAATACTTTCTTGCGTAATAGGTTGAACTGTGCTGGCAAAAGTCAGCGTAATCTGATGCTGGCGCAAATTAATGGATGCGCAATTTGATGGTTGCACAATCTGATGGTTGTGCAGTCTGAGGGTTGCGCAATCTGATGGTTGCATCCTTGATTTTTTCTTGTGCTGAATTTTTGTTTTCTCTGTTTGATGCAGTTAATATCAGAGAAGATCCATGGTATGAGAACTTTGTAGGAACTCTTTCAGAATCGGAATTCAAAGAGGACCTGTCCCATGTGCACTTTTCACAGTATGATCTGCTAGCTTCCCGCCAAGCTATCTTGGTAACCCAAGATAATGAAACCCTGTTATGTCTGATGAATGGGCAACCTTTGGAGTCGGCAGATGCCATCATTCACAAGAAGCCCCTATTTCTGTTTGGCGAAGCTTTTGAGAAGGGATCTCAGCCAAGGCCACGGATGGAAGAACGGATTGTCCAACAGAAAGATAAGACAATCTCGATACCAGATGTCTTCCACTGTCTCCCCTTATCTCGATATGCTCATGCAAGCTATCCGGGGAAAATAGAATGGAATCTCACACCTTTTCAGGATGCCCATCCAGGAAAGATTTATGTGAAGAAGGGGCCTAACAAGAAAGACATGTTCTACAGTTCTTCGGAACGATACAGTGTCTTGCTCAGAGGTTTAAAGCCCGGTTGTATTCCGCCAAAAAATTCTTCTTTGTTATTGCCCGTGAGAGTTCCAATATTCGTGAATGAGTTCGCGAAGGTTGAAAGGAAGTATCCAGATCAAGACCTCAGATTAACTGGACTGGTGAACCCAGAATATAAGAGATGGAGTTGTATAGTAAACTGGATTTTGACTAAGTTTGAAGACAAACTTTAGCATATTAACTTGTATCAAGCAGTGCATGCCACTGTTTACGGTTTTGCCCCCAATTCGCATCTATTTATGGCTCTAGCAGAAAGATACAACTACATGACAGGGACTTTTATGACTCCCTGCGGATAGATCGGGTTTGTCCTTCACGAGATGCAGTACATCTCTTACCTGCCGATGGGGGATGCCCCGTATGAGGAATTTGTTCCAACTAATGATGAGTTGGACAAACTTCGAAAAGAGAACGCAGCCATGGTAGAAGTTTTCGAAGAACTGCTGTGTCATTATAAAATCTGCTCTTTGTTTTACAAAAGTGGTACATCTGGTACCTGCTATTCATCCAAATGGTTGCCTTATCTGTTCCTCAACCATATTGAAGAAAAGAAGACCAAGGAATATGACAACTGCTATCCCGACTTCTTTAAACCACTGAGCAGCACTGAGGTGGTGAAGTTAATGGAAAGAAGTGGTGACTTGGATGTCAAGATCAAGGACGATCATCAATGTCCTCCTCTAAAGAAAGGAGACATTCTCGAGAGTTATATGAGAATGGGATATCGATTTATGTCAAAAGAAGCCCAATTGGCAGGTTTTTTTGACATATTGGCTCCGCCGATTCGTCGTTCCCGGAGCAAGTGCCGTAGACCGCTTCCATCGCGGTGTTCTTTTTGCTGCCGTTCGATTAGTCTTCGGCTACAAGATGGATCTCTTATCGGCGATGACTTGTAGAATGAACGCCAGTCTTCGCCTGTACAAAGAATTGATGCTGAAAGCTAAGGGCGAGAAAGAGTTTCCTCGGCTAGAATTGCCGTATACTTATCTGTTCGGGTGGTTGCTTCTACACCATCCTACTTTGATGGACCCCGACATGGGACCAGTCGGTGGCAGCTTTTTGCGGAGATTCTCCCACGGTAAGTGGAAATACACTTCTTTGAGAGATTGCAGATATGCTTTGAACCTTGGTAAAGGATGGAACTTCTATTGTACTCCTCCTCCTGCCGGATATGAACAGATGCCGACCAACATGATTGACTCAAAGATGCAACCTTTGAGCGGTACAGCTTTTGATTGGTTGAAGACAATTCGACCATCCCACTTGGTATATCGGTTTGAAGAAGAATGTTACTTGGAGCCATATCTTTCTAGCCGATTTGCTCGGCAGTTTGGATATAACCAATTCCACGTAGGTAATGCTATCTCATGCCTACAAGGAAAAGGTTTCTTGATAGATGGAGCCCGAGCTTGGGCTTATTACAACGTTCGAGATACGAAAGTAACGTTCTCGATGCCGGTAAATAGTAATCATGGCCCTCGTATGCTGTTCACATATTCGGTGTTTTATACATCATCGAACACTTTTGTCGAGAACTTCAATCTTGCGGATAGCTTCGCGTCTGCAACGAGATTGAAGAAGGGAGGAGTCATTATGTCACTTCCTGGTAATGATGAGGTGCATGAGCCAGTGGATGTACCCTTAGAAGTTTCGAGGGATGCTATGTTCCCTGAAGAGATTAACGCGGCACTGCGTATTTCTTTGAAGGTTGCTAAATCTTCGGCCAAGAAGAGAAGGAGAGAGGAGCCTTCCGTCCCAGCTGCGAAGAAGAAACTGATCTTGGATCATTCTTCAGAAAAGATTACTACCAGATCTCAATCTCGGCAGCTGGCCGAGACAATTCAGCAGGAAGAAGCTGCCACACCGACCTCTGTTCAAAAACAAGTCGAGGCAATAAACGTAAAGAGTCCTGAGAGACCTCTGCATAGGAAGAAAAGGTTGGTCCGCAGAAGACAAGTTTTGTCTTCGATCGTGATAGACGCTGCAGCGGGACTCACCATGCCCTCTCATACTCCTGTTTTCGAGGCTGGACATAAAACTCCTAGTCCAGAACAGAGGGAGGATATTGAGGAGAGAGAAGAGATCGACCGGATAGATGAGGCCATAGAGCCTAGAGACAATATTGCAGAAACAGAGCATGAACCTTTGCAATCTCCATTGCCAATAGCAGCGAAAACTCATCTTCCTGCCACACTGGGAGCAACCCTTGCAGAAGAAGATCGTTTGATGATCGAAGCTTTATATGGCTGTGACTTCGGTTATCAAGAAGAAGCTGATCATGCCGCTGATGCTGCTAGTGAAGAGGCTCCCGAGGACAGCGAGAACGAGGAGAGCACCTCATCAGAAGATGCTGATGAGACACGAAATTCGGAAGAGAATGTTGAAATCCAGACATCCCCTCGAGACATTCTGACTCCTGAAAAGGAGGCTGAGGTGCCGAGATCTTCGGAGAAGATTGCTGATGAAGAGGTGGATTTGGAGGGAACTCCAGTTGCTGCTCCCGAAGGTATTGTAATGAAATTAGTGATCTTCTTTTAATAAATAACTTGATAGCTAACATCGTTACTTTTATCCATACAGAACCCGGATCCTCTTCTGCTCCTCAAACATGTATGGACATAGTACTGGCAACAATAATTGCCAGTAGCAGCCGTCATTTATCTTGTGGCTCTGAAGCAGGAAGTAGCCAGGCCATAGTGTCTGAGGCTACTTCTGTTCAGCTAAAGTCTGTTCCTGCAGATGATAAGCCTGTTGCTGGATCGAACCAAGGTAAGACTGTTTTCACTTTTAATTCTCTTTATCAATAGCCAATGACAGGCAAAGTGACAGTATTTGTTTTTGCAGAGGAACAACCAGGAGGAGCAACCAGCTCCACTCTAGTTCCCTTATTCAAGGAGCCTACTGTTCGAGAAATTGAGCGTCCTGCTGCCTCGTCATCAACAGGAGTTGCTGCGACTCCTGGTGCTCTGGCAATTAATCAGCTTGTCATCCAATCATTCAACAAATGCTTCTTCGAGTCCTTGGGACCTCTGATCAATAGAATGATGGACAAAGAAGACGCTGATTTTTACATGGTTAGGGGTCCGACCTCTTTCTTGGTGAAGGCCATCCGGGAGCAAGGTGATGAGGCTCAGGCCACTTTTCTTGACCATATATTGAATGAGCTGGAAATCTCCATAAATAACTATAAAGATCTCAACAAAGGGAAAGTGGAACCTTTAGTGCAGGCAGAGTTTGAACAAATGGCTCAGGCAGCTACAATTGAAAGAGTGAATCTCCAGAACCTCTTGGATGCCTATACTACTAAATCTGCTGAATATAATTCCAATTTGGAATCGGTGATCTCAACTGCTGAGAGAAGAGAGAGAAGGATTGCCGAGATGAGAGTAGAGATTGCTCGTCTCGAAGAGGAACTGGAAAATAAAGTTACAGAGCATCAGACTGCAGTCTAACAAATTGATGCACTAACTCAGGTAAGAAACGAGTATGTAGCAGCTCATGATGCGGAAATCACTCGCCATGGTCTTCAACTTATCTTCTAGTGCAGCTATTCTTTGTTCTTGACTAGATGAACTGGAAGCATCAGGATTTTCATTGACAACATAAGCTGTCACTTCTCTGGGTACAGTGGAAGACACCGTCTGTTCTGAGCTTTCGCTGTATGTATCATAATCGGAGAAAGAATCATCTCCTGAATGAGAAGAAAGGAAACGACCAGAAGGATCTTGAAGATTCCTTTGACCGATTGTGTCTCGGCTTCGGGAACGGGTATGTTGGAATACTCCTTCAGAGGATTCTTGGAGTAGATCCAAATACCGTTGGCTTGGTTTGCGAGGTTTCCCGTGCTTAGAGCACTTCTTACCTACAGTGTCTCTAGAAGTCATGTTGACGGAAGCGTACAAAACTTCGTCCTCATCTTCCGACATGGTTTAGAGTTAGAAAAGTTCAGACGATCGAAGACATATCGTCTTGTTGTTTGACAACAACACTTGATGACAACTTTGTGGTTACAGTGATGTCCAAGTGGTTACACTGGGGATGTTGGGATGTTGTCCCGTTTTTGCTTGAGGTGTTCTCGGAGATCAGGGACAGCAACGGGACGAGAAAAAGTTCGAGGGATGTGTTCTTTGATAACATTCGGAACATGGTTCCGGTTCTTCAAATGTTTTGTCCCTTGAGTGTACAGGGAAGTGCTCACTTCATTAGCATAAGTGTCCGAATTTTTGATCCTGGAAGTCTGCTTTTGATGATGTTTGGTCTTCGGCATTGGCTGTTTACGTTTTACCGAAGTTGGTCTATTGGGATAAGTTCTTAGATCAGCAAACTCACCTCCAGGGGTTTCTGTTGGAGACACCAGTAGTTTTTCCTGTCTTGAACGGGAGATTTTGAGGGTTGGAAGATCTTGGAACTCTGGTAACGGAGTAGACAGAATACCTCTCTGATCAGTATAAGTTCTTTTAACATGGAGAGAAGAATCCTTGTTTGAAAGAATTTTTGTACTGACTGATGCCGAGGCACGTTCAGTGGGATCTTCTACGGTAAAGACCGAAGAAGACTGAGAAAAGACCAAAGGGCCTTTTCCTTTATTTTGGAAAGAAGGGTTAGCTAAAGAGCGTTTCCCTCTGTTGTCTTCCAAGTCAAGGGACGAGGAAGTTTGAGAAAAGACCAAAGGGTTTTTTTCTTTGTTCTGGAGATAAGGAGGAATAGCCAAAAGACTACCCCCAGTGGATTGTACATGAGCAGCAGGGTGTTGGAGAGGAGCAGCACTCTTCCCTTTGTTGTAAGAAGAAGAAAGATTAGTCAAAGGACTGTCTTTCTTGGATTGCGCAGAGATGGTTTGCGCATGAGTAGATGGCGCACTGGCAGGTTGCGCAGGAAAGTCCTTGACAGAGAACTTTCTGGTTCTGGCCACAGATACTGTGGTTTGCGCATCAGGAGTTCTGGCCACAGAGTGTTTGGGGTACACTCTAGTTGCTGGATTGTTGGTTTGCGCAGGAAAATGGGCAGCCAACTGCGCCAGAGGCAAAGGAGTCTTGTACTTTGACAAGGCAGCATAAGAAGTCTTCTGTGTACTGGCAACAGCAGATTGTGCAGCATTTTTGATAGAGACAGATTGTGCAACAGTCTTAGTGACAGCAACTGTAGACTGTGCAGCAGATTGCGCAGCAGGCTTCGTGGCAGACTGAGCATCAGTCTTGCTGACAGAGTTGATGGACTGCACAGCAGTCTTGGAGACCCACACTGGGCGCACTTTGCTCGTGGCAGAAGTGGTTGCAGTACGAGGAGTGGTCTTAGAGTTGATCATGGCTTCATAGGCTATCTGGTTGACCTTCACAACCAGAATCTTCTGCGTCTTCCCGATAGACGCTACGTCACATTGAGTTGTCACTTCCTCATCGGAGGAGAAAGTCGTCCCCAGCAGAGTCTCTATTTTGTTTGTAAAAATAAAAGTATGAAACTTTATTGATACAAACTTTGTAAAGATTACAAGAATTCTGAGAAAGTACAACTGTAGGAATCTAATCTAGAAGACGATTGCTTTATCCCTTGGACGATGTGAACTTTGAAGACGGTAGCCTCTGAAGTTGAAGTTGAAGGCAAAAGCCTCGGAAGTTGAAGGCAAAAGCCTCGGAAGAATGCAGCAGCACTTGGGCAAGAACTCCTGAACTCTCTGGTATTTCTGAACTTTATGTCTGATCTCTCTATCTGATCTTCTTGAATGAAAACTTAAAACTCTATTTATAGAGTTCTGGAAATAACTAATTTTTAGTTATTCTGGATGGCGCAAGTTGGATTGCGCAGGAACTGGATTGCGCAGCATCATACTGCGCAGGCAGTTGTTTGGTCATGGGCTGACTGTCTTGGAGACATGGCATCATTTGATTGAAATGTGCATGATCGTGTGAAGACGGTTGCCACGTAATAAGCAATTGATGGCATGAATGCCACGTGTACTTTTGTCAATTGTCAGGATGAAGTGCGCCACATGAATTGCGCTGACTTCGGATTGCGCAGAGATGTATTACGCAGGCACTAGATTATGCAGGCACTGGATTGTGCTGCATGTATAGCTGTCCTCGAGCGCTGTACGGTGTAATAAACGAATAGTCTCCTCGTTCTTTGTGCTGTCAGTTGTCAGAAAGATTTGATGTTGTCAGATAATGATGACATTGTCATGTCAGCCTGCGCAGTTGAAAGTGTGCACAGTCCGGTGTGCGCAATCGGAATGATGCACAATCTGATGTCTGTGCAGTTCATTTGTAAGTTGTATTTCTTGATTTTCTGACTTTGTTGATAGGTGCAACTTGATTTTTTAGGACCTACAACGATGAGGTACCCAAGTAGGAGTAAAGCCTCGGCCTTGTAAGCCATATCGTTGCGGCATAATACTGCAAGGAAGCCTTAGGCTTCATGCTGAGTAGATTGGCACTACAAAGAGGCTGAGACCTCATGCTACAGTAGTATGACACTTGTTTGCCATGAAATATAAAAGAACAGAACAATTATCGGAGGACCGGACTTTTACTTCACGTTACAAACTCGCTTGTACAAAGAAAGCCTAGGGACGAAAACCTAGGTACAGTAGTCTAAGTACAATTGTTTATTTTAGATTTTGGGGGTTAACGATAGAGGCTCGGGAAGGCGACGGCAGCCCTGCCTTACTCCTTGGATGATCGGTATGCAGCCTTGGCTCCTATGAAAAGATGGTTGGCGTTGATGAAGAAATGCTCTTCTTGCTCTCCCTCTGACTGCTCTTCTAGCTTCTCTCTCTGTGTGTATTCTCTCTCTGACTATGGGGGGAAGTCTCTCTGTATATACATATTTCTTTCTGATGTAGTATATCTCTTCTTGTATATCTCTCCTTTTTTGCAAGAAAATGGCACCCTGCTATTTATAATAGTGGGGGAAATCATTAGGGTTTGCAATGATTGCCCATCCTCAAAGTGGCGGCGGCCTGATAAGTGATCAATCTGGGCCATTAATCTTGAGCATGAAGGATCTGAGCCATTAATAAGGATTATGCCAAATCATGTCAGTCATTAATGTTGATTGCAATAAATCTCCATCATGATGATTTGCTGATATCCGCAAATCTAAATGAATCAATTCATTCTCTTGCCACGTGTCCCAAATAATTGGGATCTGACCTAAAATTTGATTATCTTTAGGACACGTGTCCTGTCATCATTGTTGAGCCGTATGAGGAGCGTTCATATTTGGGCTGCATGAAGGTCGTCATGACCGAGCCGCATGAAAGATTTCATGACCGAGCCGCATGAATAGTCTCTATACTCGAACCGCATGAAGGTTGTCATGACCGAGCCGCATGAATATGTTCATGACCGAGCCGCATGGGGGTCTTCATGGCTGAGCTGTATGAGAGTCTTCATGGCCGGGCCGCATGGATTTCTTTCATGGCCGAGCCGCATGGGGGACCTTCATGATTGAACCGTATAAGTTTATCTGCACTGGCTGCATGAACTCGTCTAGTCTGGCCGTATAGACTTGCCTCGAAACTTGGTGAATAGTGCCACGTCTGCAAAGATATTCTCCAGTTCCCTAGGAAGATAGTGTTTTTGTGTCAGTCATCATGATTACTTTATGTCAGGGCTGTCATCTGTCAGGTCTGTCATCCGTCAGAGCATTAAATGCGTCCAGACGTTGGGCACAGCTGCTTTGAAGGCCACGTGGCCTCTCTCTGTGGGCCGTATAGAGTTTACTCGAGTTGCCTATGTGTTTGAGCCGCATGTCCATGTTGGTGACTTTTGAGCCGCATGATACTCTTGAGCCGCATAAAACTCGTCTGATTTTGAGCCGCATGAAGCTTCCTGGGTTCTGTGCCGCATGAAGAATGTCTCATGACCGAGCCCCATGAAGGACGTCTCATGACCGAGCCGCATGAGGAATGTCTCATGACCGAGCCGCATGAAGGACGTCTCATGACCGAACCGCATAAGGAATGTCTCATGACCTAGCCGCATGAAGGACGTCTCATGACTCGCATGAGGAATGTCTCGATCAGCCCGTGCACTCGCTTTGTGGGCCCGGGTATCCCGAACACACGAGTGCGTAGGTATCATGTTTGCTCTCTGATGTGGGGCTAATAGAAATACTTGCCCTCGATCTTTGTTGGAAGACTCTTGAGAACCAGTCTGTCCGTTTGCCGCCGGGGGCTGGACACGGGCGGCTCTGTACAACTTTCCATTAGAGGTCCGCTTAGCGGGACGTTCTTGATGGTCAGAGGTTGGGATAGCTGACTGAGCCCGATGAGCCCGCGCTGCCCTAGACTTCTTCTACTTAGCACCCGAAGGTGCGTAATAGGAAGAGTCCAAGTTTGGAAGGAGGGAAGAAAAGTTGGTGCCCTTTTCAAAGGAGGTAAGGGGGCTCTATTTATAGAATGGAGTGAGCCCTTTCTTCTTCTCCTTTCCGATGTGGGACTAAAAGCAATATTTTCCATGCTTCTACAGGACCCCCTTCAAAGTTTCCAAATTGCAAATTTGGAACACTTTGAATAAGAAGCATGGAAAGTAGATTTGTTTAGGTGTGGCAATCCAATCAGAGGTAGCATGGACGTGATAGGTTTGGGTACTTTTGCTGGGGATTTTATGTGGACTTATCATCCTTGGCGTACCTTGGTTTTAGGTATGGATAATAAGTTGAGAGAGGGAACCATCATATTTACTCAGAGGTGGTATGGACGTGGTAAATATAAGGTTGATGGTAGAGCTTTCCTACTCAGAGGTGATATGGACATGGTAGGAGTGAACTCGAATGAGGATACATAGAACAACTCAGAGGTGCTATCAACGTAGAAGTTCTATGCATTGGGTGAAAGAATGATATGGAACAGCTGGGCTCCGAAAGCATGTGATGATGAGGAAAGATGTGGATGTACTAAGGGACATAGTACGACATTTGTGGTCAGCAGAGGATATTTGTGGGCCCATTATCCTTGGCATACCTTGGTTTTAGGTACGGATAATAAGTTTGATAGGGATACCTAGAACAACTCTGCGGTAAGGCGGATATGGAGGTTCTTGGTATCGGGCGAAAGATTGCCATGGAGCAGTGATCAGTTTTCTGTTTCCTTTTATTGTTTTTCTTTTCTTTTTGTCAAGGGATGTGATCCCAAATGATGTAGTACTTTGAATTTTGAATAAATGAGCATGTTTCAACTCATCTTCTCTTTCTTGTACTTGTGGTGTTTGTGGAATTGGACCTGCTGGGGGATTATTTGTGGACCTGTTACCCTGGGCGTACCTTGGTTTTAGGTACGAGTAACAAGTTTCAGAGAGGAATACCTAGAACAACTTCGCGATAAGACAGCTATAGAAGTTTTTGGTATTCGAGAGAATGCCAGGGAGCAACTAGGCTCCTAGGCATGATAGGGAAGGGATGGGCGTGTACTGGAGACCCAGTAGAGCATCTGTGGTCGACTGAGGACATTTGTGGTCATCGAAAGACGTTTGTGGGCCTATTATCTTTGGGCGTACTCAGATTGTGGGTACAGATAATAAGTCGAGGGAGGACCATCATACTTACTCAGAGGTAGTGAAGACATGGCAAGTATGGATTTACGGAGGATATTTGTGGTCAACAGAGGACTTTTGTGGTCAACAGAGGACATTTGTGGTCAACAGAGGACATTTGTGGTCAACAGAGGACATTTGTGGACCTATTATCCTTGTCGTACTCCGGTTGCGGGTACAGATAATAGGTTGAAAGGGAACCGACGTACTTACTCAGAGGTAATAAGGACATGGCAAGTATGAAGGTTTCTTCTACGGAGCCTTCCCACGCAGAGGTAATGAGGACATGGCAGGAGTGGGCTCAATAAAGAGGGGTACATAAAATGACTCAGAGGTAATAAGGACATAGAAGTTTTATGTAGGGGGTGATTTGTTTTTGGCGGAAGTGAAACGACTCAGAGGTAGCATCGACATGGTCGTTTTGGAAGTTTGTGGACCCGTTACCCTTTTTGTGCACTGGGAGTACGGGTAGTGGATCATGAGGGAGGATCTCTTATAGGAAGAAAGTTCAGAGGTATGATTATACATGACTTACTATCTGAAAGAGTGACCGGGATGTGAGTTCAGGGGCACCAGCGGGTACATGACTCGATATTGTGAAAGTGTGAGTTCAGTGGCGCCAGCGGGCACATGAGTCGATAATCTTGGATGTTGTGGATGTGAGTTCAGCGGTACGAGAGGGTACATGACTCGAAAATCTGGAGAATGATGAGTATGAGTTCAGCGGTACCGACGGGTACGTGACTCAAAAATCTGAAAAATTATGGATGTGAGTTCAGCGGCACCAGCGGGTACATGACTCGATGATTTAGAAAATATTGAAGATGCGAGTTCTGCGGCACCAGCGAGTACATGACTCGATAATCTGGAATGTGTTGAAGATGCGAGTTCAGCGGCACCAGCGGGTACATGACTCGATAATCTGAAATATTGTGGATGTAAGTTCAGCGGCACCAGCGGGTACAAGACTCAGTGATCTGGGAAATTTGGAGGCGGAATGTGAGTTCAGCGGCACTGGGGGGTACATAACTCACCAATCTGGGAAATTTGGAGGTGGAATGTGAGTTCAGCAGTACCATAGGGTACATAACTCAATCATCGGAGATTTTTTTTTTTGGGATGTCATTTCGGACGTAATACTTCTTCAGGAACTTGCCGTTGATGGACAACATGAGCAAGTCTCAGTGTGAGCATCCACATATTTGGCCAGCTCCGACTCTTCTTCGGCCACCCCCTGTGTAAATGCAGACTAAGAGGATGACTTGGGCAACTTGATTATCAGGGGCTCCATGGGTGGAGCAGAACGTGGAGTTGCTGGCAGACTAGCGACCCCCAGTTTGGTGCTCGATGCCGGGCGGGGAGTGGTTGGTTCGCTAGAAATTCCAGGCCCTGCATCGGGGTGACGACCCTTCTTGGGAAGGCGTATCGTCATTGGCTTGTCGGAGGGATTGAGCTTCTCCGTTTGCGAGAAACCTTTCATGCGGCTCGGGTCCTTACGCAGAGTGGCGGTAAGGGGTGCGGACTTGCCAGGTTTGCGAGCTTGGAGGTGGATCGTCAGAGGTTCTTCTGATCCTGTGGCTGTCTCGGTACGAGCTTGCCCATCTCCTTCACCAAGGTGCCTCTCTGACTTTTCATACAGGTAGGAGTCTAAGTAGTAGGATTCGACCCCTTTGAAGGGATCGATATCAGCAAATTCTGTCCTCACGAAGCCGTGTTTATCGACGTACTTGAAGCACTGGTACAGCGTGGAAGGCACGATCATATAATCGTGTATCCAAGGGCGCCCTAAGAGGATATTGTAAGAAGTGTCTGCATCGATGACGTAGCAGGTGACTTCGGATTGGAGGTTTCCAATTTGACACTTCAGACGAATCTTCCCAATAGGGTAGCTCCTGCCCGAATTGAAACCGCTGATGGCGGTGCTTGTAGGCGTCAGGCGATGCATTGGGATGCGGAGATGATGTAGCAGGCCCTTCGGGATAATGCTTATGGAAGAGCCATGATCAATGTGCATCCGATCCACTTTTACGTCGCCGATGTATCTAGTATAGTATAGTGGGCGATCGTGTAGGTTGATTTTGATGAGCATGTCCTGCGGAGTGAAGACGATGTTGGGCATTGCTCCCGTGCCGGCACTGTCTTGGAGATCCATGGGTGAGTCCTCTCCGGTGAGGTTGGATTGAGCCAGGTAGACATCGACATTTTGGAGTGCTTCGCTTAATACAATACGAACGTCCTTGGAGAGCCTTAGGAGTTCGTACAGTGACAACTTGGCCGGTGTGTTAGCCAATTGCGCTAAGATGTCAAAGTTGTAGGGCCTCTCTAGCCCTTGGACTGCCTCTTTTCGGAGGGATTTGTCGAAGCGAGTCTCCCTCGGCCTAGGCTTGTCGGTCGTCGAAGGCTGAGCCGGTTCCGGAGCATCAGTTGTAGTGGGTTGATGATTTTCAGCTGGATTTTCAACCACAGGTTGGGATTGCGCTCCGGACCGCGTGACGACGGCTGTAACTTCCTCGTTGTCTGCCGAGATTGTGTGGCAGGTCCTGACTTTTCCACTTTTCTTTTTGTCGATGGTAGATGGTGTGGGCCGAGTCACTTCTGACACCAAGTCTGGATGGATCCACATGACCTTCCCTCGTGATGTAGTGAGGGGTACTAGACCGGCAGCCTGATCTCGGGGAGGTAGAAGATTGGTAATCTCCATTGTCGCTAGAGGGACGGGGATCACCCCGTCTTGAGTCTCCGTCGGAGGGAAGCTGCCGAATTGTACGGACACCATATTGGCCACCACAGTTACCTCTTCGAAATCGATGGCCAGAGCGTTCGAATCGATGAGGTTCTTGATGTACCGTTTCAGCTGGTAGCAATCGTGTGTAGCATGATGAACGTAGCGATGATAATGGCAGTACTTTGGATTCTTCATCTCTGCCGGCCGCGGTTCCCGTCTTGGTAGAGGAAGCTGGATTCTGTCCCCTTGTATGAGCATGTCCAAGATGGGCTTGACGTGACTGTCTTCGAAGGAGTAATCGATTTGCGCCCATTGTTTGTCTGCGGGTTTCGGCTCAGGTTTTTGTGCTGTATCGGCCACCATAGCCTGCTTGCCTCTGTTGTCCCGATTGTTGGAGGGGCTACCCCCATTGTCGATGTTGGTGTTGGGACGCTTGCCCTTGTTATCTCCCTCTGAGATGTGCAGCCCTAGTTGGCGAGCCTTTCTCAATCGTTCTTCGGCGCTTGTAGCACTGATGATAAAAGCCTTCCAGTCCTTGAATTGACTTTTGCCCATCCAGAGACTAATTGTTGGGAGTAGTCTCTTTTGGCAAATTTCAATCAAGGAGGAATCCGGATTACCAGCTGGTAACTTCATTGCGGTTTGACGAAACCGCTCACTGTAATTCCTCGTCAGCTCTTTCTCTCCTTGGACGACGTCCATGAGGGTAGACATTGTGACGTCCTGCCCTACCTCATAGAATCTCTCCAAAAACAAGCATTTGAAGCCAGCGAAGGAGTGGATACAGTTGTCTGGCAGGTTACGGTACCAGTCGAAGGCGACTCCTTCCAATGCCCCAATGACTAATCGTGTGAGGATAGCGTCATCATGGGGCAGATGGTCGGTGGTGACCTCGAAGTAAGTGATGTACCGACTTGCTGAGGTCTTGCCATTATATGGGTTGATGTTGAACGGCTTATATCTTGGTGGGAACGGAACATCCCTCCATTCAGCAGGATATGGTTGCCGTATTCTGAAATCTTGAGAGTTTTCTCGGGCGTGGAACATGGCTCGGAGCTCCTGAACCTCTCTCCTTACTTCTCGGGCCTCATCTGTCGCGGTAGGGGCCATTATTTCGAAAGGATTATTGCCCGGGTTCGGTGTCGCTGAATTTGAATCTACATTGATTGCGGGACCTGCGCTTGTTTGGCCAGGTGTCACTCCCTGCAAAGTAGGAAGAGCCGCTTTGATCTCGTCTACAGACTTGACCAATGCGTACAGTATGGCCTCCAAAGTGTCGATACGTTGGCGATCACTGGAACCGCCTTGATTGCTGTCCGTCATGAATACCGTCTTTACATGAGGAGTGGTGGAGGATGTGCCCTCCGAGTCGTATCCATGCATCGAGAAATCATCGGGATATGTGGGAATGTTCTCTTCGGGTTCGAACTCGGAAGGTACAGTACCCCCAGCTTCGGAGCTTGTTTCGTCTTGAGAGTCACGAATGTCCTCGGGGATATCAGCGTCTGTTGCACCTAATGGGAGGGTTGTCTCCCCGGGCTCGTCTCCTTGAAACATCAGATTATTGTGGACGTTCGGAGGAGTACTACCCCCAGCTCCTACGACCCCCAGGGACGTGGACGATGAATCTTCCGTTGCAGCAGATTTTGTCTTCGAACGGGTGTGTTGGTATACTCCGGTAGAGGGCAACCGTTTAGCCGACAATTTCTTAGCTGTAGTGGTTGATATTTTCGGGCTGGAGATGCTTGTCTTCTTCCCTTTCCCCTCGGCGAGGACTTTCTGAGTGGAATTGCAGGAGACAACAGGAGGTGCCTCGTCCTCCGAGCTCGGATGCTGTAGTCTTTGGAAGACGGACGGCCGGTCTTTCGTCACTGTCGCGTTGTTGTAACAGCAGTTGACGATGATTTGGGTGCAGTGACGTCCGTGTGAGGATTCTTTGCACACTGAGGCCCCTTCTCTTTCCTTGCGTTTGTGGAGGATAACCTCACGCAGGTCAGAGGAACCACTCTGTCCGTTCACCGCCGGGGGCTGGACTCGAGCGGTTCTGTACAACTTTCCATCAGAGGCCCGCGTGATAACCAGCGGGACGTCCCGATAGTCAGAGGTTGGGGTAGCTGACTGGGCTTGGTGAGCCCGTGCTGCCCTAGACTTCCTCCTTTTAGCACTTACGGGTGCGTAATAAGAGGAGTCCAAGTTGAATACCACAGAGTCTGGCTTATCGTCCAGAGAACCATCAGAGTCAGGACCGCATGAGAGACGGTCAAAGATTGATTGAGAGAAGCGTGGAACGGATGTTATGCGACTAGCATCGGGTACCGTGTAGGCTGTCTGCATGCGGTTGTCTTCTGCTGTGGGATGAGTTGTTCTTATGCGGCTAGGAGTCACGACCGTGCAGGCCGGCCGCATGCGGTTGGCAATAGTGGCCGCATGGGTTTTCTGCAAGCGATTGACTTTAGTAGACGCATGAGTCTCATCCATGCGGTTGGCAATTGTAGCCGCATAAGGTATGTGGCTGACAGATGTGGCCGCATGAGTTTTCTTCATGCGGCTGGCGGATGTAGCCGCATAAACCTTCTCTCTGCGGGTAATACCCTTATGCGGCTCGGATCGCATAGAGTTCCTCTTTGCCCCTGCAAGTCCAGCATCATAGTGTTTTCTTCTGCCGGACTTGGGGACAGCAGAGTTGTCTACGGTTTGAAGTGGGGCCGCAGGAGAGTCTTTCTCGCCGTCTTGAGCCACAGAGGGTGTCCCATCGAGGGCTGGAGGAGCAAATGATTTTGGCCTCCACTCTTTGTGAGCCTTCGTCCCGCGGGTGCGTTTCTGAACCGGGCCAGCGCTTCCTTCGGAGAGCATCTCTTCAAACGCCAGTTGGTCGAAGTGGACGACCATCTTTTGTTGTGTGGAGCCAACTTTGGCTGTGTCCGATTGCGTCACCAACTCCTCAGCCGTGGAGAAGTTAGTCCCCAGCAGAGTCGCCATCGTGTTTGCCATGAAATATAAAAGAACAGAACAATTATCGGAGGACCGGACTTTTACTTCACGTTACAAACTCGCTTGTACAAAGAAAGCCTAGGGACAAAAACCTAGGTACAGCAGTCTAAGTACAATTGTTTATTTTAGATTCTGGGGGGTGATGATAGAGGCTCGGGAAGGCGACGGCAGCCCTGCCTTACTCCTTGGACGATCGGTATGCAGCCTTGGCTCCTGTGAAAAGATGGTTGGCGTTGATGAAGAAATGCTCTTCTTGCTCTCCCTCTGACTGCTCTTCTGGCTTCTCCCTCTCTGTGTGTATTCTCTCTCTGACTACGGGGGGAAGTCTCTCTGTATATACGTATTTCTCTCTGATGTTGTATATCTCTTCTTATATATCTCTCCTTTTTTTGCAAGGGAATGGCACCCTGCTATTTATAATAGTGGGGGAAATCATTAGGGTTTGCAATGATTGCCCATCCTCAAAGTGGCGGCGGCCTGATAAGTGATCAATCTGGGCCATTAATCTTGAGCATGAAGGATCTGGGCCATTAATGAGGATTATGCCAAATCATGTCAGTCATTAATGTTGATTGCAATAAATCCCCATCATGATGATTTGCTGATATCCGCAAATCTAAATGAATCAATTCATTCTCTTGCCACGTGTCCCAAATCATTGGGATCTGACCCAAAATTTGATTATCTTTAGGACACGTGTCCTGTCATCATTGTTGAGCCGCATGAGGAGCGTTCATATTTGGGCCGTATGAAGGTCGTCATGACCGAGCCGCATGAAAGATTTCATGACCGAGCCGCATGAATAGTCTCTATACTCGAACCGTATAAAGGTTGTCATGACCGAGCCGCATGAATATGTTCATGACCAAGCCGCATGGGGGTCTTCATGGCTGAGCTGTATGAGAGTCTTCATGGCCGGGCCGCATGGATTTCTTTCATGGCCGAGCCGCATGGGGGACCTTCATGATTGAACCGCATAAGTTTATCTGCACTGGCCGCATGAACTCGTCTAGTCTGGCCGCATAGACTTGCCTCGAAACTTGGTGAATAGTGCCACGTCTGCGAAGATATTCTCCAGTTCCCTAGGAAGATAGTATTTTTGTGTCAGTCATCATGATTACTTTATGTCAGGGCTGTCATCTGTCAGGTCTGTCATCCGTCAGAGCATTAAATGCGTCCAGACGTTGGGCACAGCTGCTTTGAAGGCCACGTGGCCTCTCTCTGTGGGCCGCATGGAGTTTACTCGAGTTGTCTATGTGTTTGAGCCGCATGTCCATGTTGGTGACTTTTGAGCCGTATGATACTCTTGAGCCGCATGAAACTCGTCTGATTTTGAGCCGCATGAAGCTTCCTGGGTTCTGTGCCGCATGAAGAATGTCTCATGACCGAGCCGCATGAAGGACGTCTCATGACCGAGCCGTATGAGGAATGTATCATGACCGAGCCGCATGAAGGACGTCTCATGACCGAGCCGCATGAGGAATGTCTCATGACCTAGCCGCATGAAGGACGTCTCATGACTCGCATGAGGAATGTTTCGATCAGCCCGTGCACTCGCTTTGTGGGCCCGGGTATCCCGAACACACGAGTGCGTAGGTATCATGTTTGCTCCCTGATGTGGGGCTAATAGAAACACTTGCCCTCGATCTTTGTTAGGAGACTCTTGAGAACCACTCTGTCCGTTTGCTGCCGGGGGCTGGACACGGGCGGCTCTGTACAACTTTCCATCGGAGGCCCGCTTAGCGGGATGTTCTTGATGGTCAGAGGTTGGGATAGCTGACTGAGCCCGATGAGCCCGCGCTGCCCTAGACTTTTTCTACTTAGCACCCGAAGGTGCGTAATAGGAAGAGTCCAAGTTTGGAAGGAGGGAAGAGAAGTTGGTGCCCTTTTCAAAGGAGGTAAGGGGGCTCTATTTATAGAATGGAGTGAGCCATTTCTTCTTCTCCTTTCCGATGTGGGACTAAAAGCAATATTTTCCATGCTTCTACAACACTACGATGAGGTTCCCAGGTAGGGGTAATGACTCGGCTTCAGGCCATGTCATAGCGGCGTAGCACCGCAAGGAAGCGTAAGGCTTCATGCCATGTCTCTTTAATAAAGAACTCACCTATAGTGTATGGAAAGAGATATCAGCCGTCTCTTGAGGGTAAACTTGTAGACGCCCAAAATTATACACTAAAACCAGGCTGGCACCGGGCCTTTAATGTGCAGCCAGAAGCACACGTAACTACACTTTGTGAGTGGGAAGAATTACAATTGTGGTGCAGAATTCAAGGCGTAGTCCATTCTTGTATCACATTGTTATTTAACCCATGCGGGAAGATTCAAGTCGTCTGCGACATCTATCCTAATACAAAATGGACAGTTACCATGGGGAACGCTCAACCCTGGACACATATATATGTTGTGATATGTGGGGGATTTTTGGTGCTTTCTTTACATGGAGAGAGCTTGCTCTCAACATGCCTTGTAAAATTTTAGTCCTACATCGGAAATGCACCATGAGTTATCTCAACATATATACTTGGTTGTGTTATTGAGAGATGCACATGGGGTGGTGACCCTAAGGAGGGAACCATATGGGTGATTTTAATAGGAGGTAAGAATAAGGCTCCAAGGATTAAGCATTAATGCTTTTGTCATTCTCTTGGATTAATTCCATTTGGAGCTAAGTCCCAAAGGTGCTCAGCGACTCAGACTCGGCCTCGGACTCGGACTCGGACTTGGACTCGGGCTCGGGCTCATGGGCTCATGAGGCGTAATATGGCATTTTGTTGGCGCACTTTGTACTTAGCACGCCAGCAGTCATGCGGCTCATATGCGGCATGCGGCTCATATGCGGTCTCATGCGGTTCATGCAGCTCATGCGGTCCATACGGTCCATGCAGCCATATGGCTCATGCGGCCAGGCTACTGCTGCTGCTGCCGCATGGAGGGCTCCGCTGACTGTGCAGGCTACAAGTCAGTTATGGAAAGACTGATTCAATGCGATTAATTCAGATCCACTTTTTATGGGATTTGAATTAATTTTGTTTCCATCTTTGTGGGATTTGAATTAATTTTGTTTTTATCTTTGTGGGATTTGAATTAATTTTGTTTCCATCTTTGTAGGATTTGAATTAATTTCGTTTCCATTTTTGTGGGATTTGAATTAATTTCGTTTCCATCTTTGTGGGATTTGAATTAAGTTCGTTGCTATCTTTGTGGGATTTAATTCAATCTTTCCATAACTGAAGAGGCGGCTGGGGTTTTCACCCTCTCTCTATATATACTCTCTTCTAGCCTCCTTTATGGTACTACGAATTTTATAAGTCAGAAATGAGAGAGAGAGAGAAAGAGAGGGAGCTGCTACCGCCATTGCAAGTCCATCCGAGGAGTCAGAACAGAGGTGACTTCGAGCGTTCCACAAGTTCTTCAACTTGCTGGTTCCTGGAAGCAATTCGTATGGGGCGAATCTTGCTTTGAGCAACGGTATTTTGACACCCCAGCAACTTTTCTTCATCTCATCTTTCTCTAGATTATTGTAACTCGTTCTGTCCCAATTGTAACACGTTTGCAAGAAAGAACGAGAGATCTTCTCTTCTCTATTTCCCTCCTTCATATTATAATATGGTTATTTGGTTTTTTGTATCATCGTAGATCTTGAGTTTGATCATACAAAGTTTTGTGTGACTCTCAGATCTCGATTGCATCAGTTTTTCATCTTTGATCAAGCCCCGGGACTAACAGTTATAATTATATTTTTTGGTGAGTATATAAATGAAATAAAATAATAAAAATCTCTCAAAACCCATCAATTTGGGGGTAAAGACACCCAAAATTATATAACACCGTTTTTTGGAGATTTTTGAGCCAACCACAACCAGTGTCTCAAAAAAAATTAACAAGCAATTTTTTTTAAACACTTTAAGGTCCGGGATAGGCATAGATATACGGTTCCCAATATGACTCGAGGCACGTGATACTTCTCCCCAGGCTACGCAACTGTACAATGAGTACCGAATTGTATCCTGCGATTGTCGTCTGTAAGGTCCGGGATAGGCATAGATATACGGCAAAATCACAGAAATTCTACAATTAACATGACACTCATTTATCCAGAAATATTTCATACTTGGTCTAGAATTCATCAAAACACATATTATATATATTTGATTCATTGTCTTCAAACACATAATTTACATAATTGAAGATGTTCTCAAAATAAAGCTACATTCCACCCGTTCCACATTATTCATAGAGATCGTTCTCAGTGTACGCCTGATCCACATCTTGATCTTTATCAATCCCTAGTGAACAAAACTAGGTCGTCAATACGACGAGCAAGCCCTCAGTCAAAGGAAAGAGTTATGAACGTAGAATGATATGACAAGTAAATAGAGTAAACTTGAACAATTAAACTTGTACCGTGTGATATCAGTCAGGAAGTAAGTAATTCTCAAATTAATGTCACAAGGACACGACAAGATCTTTCTAGACCTAAATACAATTTTCAAAAAACTTTCTGGATCACACACACTCGCCTAGCATCTCATCAATAACCCCATTTGCCCGGGATCTGGCTCGTACAAAACAGATTGGTGCTTAGATTCTCCAATCGTCTGTACTATCACATATTGATGTGATTACAAGCAAGATAACATCATGAGTGGTTTTCGAATCATCTGGGTCGAGTCATCGAATCATGTGTTATAACAAGAAGTTCGTATGACTTGGACTTTTTCAAGAATATCGAACCCATTCATTAGAGAGCTGAGCTGAACTCAGGGCCTGGATATCTAATGAATTAATAAGTATTCTGAGCTGAAAACTCAGGGTAATGTGCAAATGGATAGCTGAGCTGAAACTCAGGGCCTGGATGTCCAATTGCGATCAAGAAAGTGAGTTAAGCCTCACCCCGAATATTCGTATGGCCGCACGAACACCGTATCAGGGACTGATCAGTACGAAAATGAAAATTATATTGCAAAGAAGTCAGCCGGGTGTGATCCAACGGTTTCTCTCCCAAACCCCATGCAACCTATTCTGAACATTTAGACTTCAGAGAAACTATCTCCCAAACGGAAGTCCTAGAAGTCAAGTCGCATTCTATATTAGTTTCGTCTTTTCCGAAACTAAAGTAGCCCGAGAAATGTTGGAACCAAAGTAAAATTCCAAGGTATCCAATTGGACATGATTCCAAAAATCCCTCCGATATTATAGGTCGGAGATGGATTGGTTCAAATGGTCTAGAACTTGGGTCAAAAGTTTCCAAGAAGTCCGAATTTGTCGGAAAATCTAACTCTGGAAATTCTCAAAAATTTCGGCAGAGTCTCCTTTGAATTTACTGGCCCGAAAACATTCCAGAACATATAAATACAAAGAATAATTAAATGGGCACGTCGACCCCTTCGGTGGAGCAACCCTCAACACCGGCAACACGTAAATAAAAACCGGATACGCCGACCCCTTCGGTGGAGCAACTCTCAACACCGGCCACACAATACAATAAAGTTATGCAAAATGATAAAGCTTTCTTACCTTAGTAAGCAAGCAAGCGTGCAACTTATTCTTGGTTTTGTATTTACATTATCTAAACATTAAACAAGTCAAAGATATTATGGATTATTAGTAATAAAACGAGGCTAAGAAAACTTATTATTACTATGCACCGCATTTAGCTTATTATGGATATAAGAAAGGCAATTTGAAACTTGGAAAGTAAACACACAACTATCCTAGTAAACCGGTATTCGATATTATCAACTTTTGACCGTGTTTTCATAACAAAAGGGCATTTTATGCATAAATAAAAATCTGGACAGATTTGTATATTATGCTAAAAATAGTTGACAATAAGGACATAAAGTAACTAAGCGGAATGGAACGCAATACTATACTAAATCAAGTGGTGGCTAATTGGTTTTAACTTCAATCTTAATGAAAAGAGAATTATTGGTGTGTCAAAATAAATATCTAAGTAGTAGTGCAACGTACTCTTGCTTCTAAGGTTGATTTACAATTCATGAGTGCAACATACTAGTCCAAGAATTATGTCACCAAAGTCACGTATGTATCCGGGTGCCAAAATAATTGTTTTCTAGGTTAATAAAGTGAGAATTACTTTAATTAAGCATACATTAATTTCTGGACAGAATTAAAATAGTATAAATAATTATCAAATAAAATTCTTAAAACCTTGGTTGAAGATATTTAGATGCACTATTGTGCAAAACAAACATGTTGGCCCAACTTCACCTTGAAATTAGTATACATGAGTGTATATATATATATATATATATATATATATATATATATATATATTTTTTTTTGAGTGTATATATATATATATATATATATATATATATATATATATATATATATATATTATATATATATATATATATATATATATATATATATATATATATATATATATATATATATATATATATATATATATATATATATATATATATGAACCTTACATAGAAATTAAGTGGTATAATACAAGTTTAACTCTAATTCATACGTATACATATCAAGCAAGGGAAATACATAGATTTATATATATTATAATTCATGGTTGAATTTTTTTATTTAGAATTTCCCAATTCTAGAATATAAACCAAGCTATATTTTTAACTTATCATAAGATTCATAAATTTCAGAATGTAAATTAGATTATAATAATCCAATAATTAGAAGATCACAATTGAACAATTTCAAAGGAGAAGGAAAAGAGGACTTGCCTTGAGCCTTGCTCTTAGAGTACTTTTCCTAGAGGAAAGTTCTTCCTAAAGCTCCAATTCTGAACCTAGGGCACAAATTTGAAATTGGGTTAAAATTTGAACCCTAGAAATGAATTTGAAATCAAAATAAAGAGAAATTGGAGAACAAGGAGAGAAGAAGAAGAAGAAGAAGAAGAAGAAGAAGAAGAAGAAGAAGGAGGCAAAGGGGGATGTGTGCGGTTGGCCGGCCGGCCGGGCGGCGGCGCAGGCGACGGCACAGCAACCGCGCAGCAACCGCGACATAAGCAGCAAACGCAGCAGCAGTAACAGCAGTAGCGGCATAAGCAGCAGCCGCAACATTAGCAATAAAAGAAAAAAAAGGAGAAGGAAAAGAATGGAAGAAGAAGAAGAAGAAGGAAAGAATGATAAGAAGAAGAAGAATATTACCTAGATTTTGATCGGGAGGAGAGTGAAAAATTTCATTCTCTATTTTCTTATTATAAAGATGGGTAAAAATGAAAGGACCAAAATACCCTTCTAGGATTAGTCATGAGGCATGGATGCCATTTGGCATTTCTTCCATGCATGCAAGCCACATGAGCTTGTCATGTAAAAATGCAAAAATTAATTTTGCATGAGGGTATTTTGAAAGAAAATTTTGATTTATTTATTTACACTATTTTTTTTGAGAAATAATTATAGAAAAAATAATTTTTAAATGGTTAAAAATAATTAAAATACCAAAAATAAAAATGAAAAAATTTAAGGTTATGACACCCTACCCACCTTAATTAAATTTCGTCCCCGGAATTTAAAGATAAGAGAGGTAGAAAAGGATAGGTTGTTAAGTACCTTAATCATCAAAGAGGTAGGGGTACAGTCGCCGCATCTCATCTTCCCTTTCCCAAGTAGATTTTTCCGGTGAGTCCTTATTCCAATATACTCGAACTAGAGAGATGGTCTTATTCATAAGAATCTTCTGCCTCCGATCCAGGATCTCTACCGGCTTCTGTTCAATGCGGAGAGTTGGGCCAGCTGTGATTTCCGAATGATCTAGTATGTGACTGGGATCTGGCACATACTTTCGCAGTTGAGATACATGAAAGACGTCGTGAACTCTTTCGAGAGATGGTGGCAAGGCCAATCGATAAGACACGTCGCTGACTCGATCCAGGACATCGAATGGGCCTATAAACCTTGGGCTCAACTTCCCTCTCGGTCCAAACCTGATAGTTCCTTTAGTTGGTGAGATCTTCAAAGATACGTGATCACCAGGTTTGAAGTTCAAGATTCTCCAATGCTTGTCTGCCCACATCGTATGCCTGTCCTGCGCAGCTTAAAGATGACTTCTGATTGCCTTGACTATGTCTACTGTCTGTGTAACCAACTCTGGCCCTAGAAGTTGTCGTTCTCCGACGTCACCCCAACATATAGGTGATCTGCACTTCCTCCCATACAGTACTTCAAATGGCGCCATCTTGATGCTGGCCTGATAACTGTTATTATAAAAGAATTCTATCAGATGCAGGTGGTCATCCCATGATCCCTGGAAATCTAGAGAGCACGCTCTCAACATGTCTTCCAAAATTTGTATCATCCTTTCTGACTGCCCATCAGTCTGTGGGTGATATCTTGAACTAAACTTCAGGCGACTGCCAATACTGTCTTGTAAGCTTCTCCAAAACTTGGAGGTGAACCGAGTATCCCTGTCTGAGACGATACTTACCGGCACCCCATAGTGACTAACAACTTTTTTCATGTACATATCCGCTAGATGCTCCGTAGATTGTCCAACTCGGAATGGTAGAAATCTCGCGAACTTTGTAAGCCTATCCACTATCACCCAGATGGCATTGTTACCTTTCTGCGTTCTTGGGAGTCCTGATACAAAATCTATTGTAATATGCTCCCACTTCCATTCAGGTACTGGTAGTGGTTGCAGTAGTCCAGCAGTCCGTTGGTGCTCAGCTTTTACTTGTTGGCACACTAAACATTTCGAGACAAATTTAGCTATCTTCCGTTTCATTCCATGCCACCAAAATTTTTGTCTCAGATCCTGGTACATCTTCATACTCCCAGGATGAATGGAGTACTGAAAACTATGTGCTTCATTCATTAGCTCAGTCCGGAGTTCTCCAAATGGTACACACAAATGACTCCCGAACCTCAAGGATCCATCAGAATGCTTTATCAATCCAGTTTGTACCCCAGCTTCAGTTTGACTCCACAGTTTTTGCAGCTTCACATCCTTCTTTTGTGCTTCCTTAATTCTCTCTACTAAGGATGATTGAACTTGTAAACTTTCCCAAATTCCATCTGTAACTGGTCATATCACTTCAATCCCTATTTTTCTGAGATCATCCAATATCTCCTTGGGCGTGTTCATAAAGAAAGCCTCAGGCCTCCTACTAAGAGCATCTGCCACTTTGTTCGCCTGATATTCCAACTCCATATCAAAATCCTTAAGCAACTCGAGCCATCTACATTGCCTCATATTTAGCTTCTTTTAGGTGAACACATATTTCAAACTTTTATGGTCTGTATAGATCTTGATCTGTTCACCATATAAGTAATGCCTCCACAGTTTCAGTGCAAACACAACAGCTGCTAACTCCAGATCATGTGTTGGATAGTTCCTCTCATGAACCTTCAACTATCGCGAAGCATAAGCGATAACCCTTCCGTGCTGCATCAGTACACAGCCCAAACCCTTGCCAGAAGCATCACTGTAAATCTCGTAACCTCCTGATCCTGAGGGTAAAGCTAGTACTGGTGCCGTGATAAGTCTTTCCTTTAATTCCTCAAATGTCGCTCGACATTTATCAGTCCAAACGAATTTCTCATTCTTCCGAGTCAATCTAGTAAGCGGCTCAACTATTCTGGAAAAGTTCTCCACAAATCTTCTATAGTATCCAGCTAAACCAACGAAACTTCGAACTTCAGCTACATTCTTGGGAGTAGGCCATAATTTAACTGCTTCTATTTTCTTAGGATCTACTGTTATACCTTCTCCACTAACTATGTGTCCCAAGAAAGGAATTTCTTTTAACCAAAATTCACATTTACTCAGCTTCCCATACAGCTTCTCCTGTCGTAGAGTCTCAAGTACTATCCTCAAGTGTTCTTCGTGCTCCTCCTCATTCTTCGAGTAGATCAATATGTCATCAATGAATACGATCACAAATTTATCCAAATATTGATAGAATATTCTATTCATCAAATCCATAAATATGGCCGGAGCATTTGTCAATCCAAAAGGCATGACTTGGAACTCATAATGTCCATATCTAGTTCTAAAAGCAGTCTTTGGTATGTCCTCTTTCTTAATCTTCACTTGATGATAGCCTGATCTGAGATCTATTTTGGAAAATACAGTTGCTCCTCCAAGTTGGTCGAATAATTTATCGATCCTAGGGAGTGGATATTTGTTCTTGATTGTCAGTTCATTCAGTGCTCTATAATCTATTACCAATCTCAGGCTTCCATCCTTTTTCTTTACAAATAGAACATGCGCTCCCCATGGAGAAACACTAGGCCTGATAAACTCCTTAGCTAGCAATTCCTTGATTTGTTTATTTAATTCTGCTAGTTCCTCCTTATTCATTGGATATATCTTCTTAGCAATTGGGGCTGCTCCAGGAATTAGATCAATGCTAAATTCAACTGCCCTATCCGGTGGCAATCCGGGTAATTCATTAGGAAATACATCCTTAAACTCATCTACAACCCTTGGCCATTCCTCTATTACTTGGTTCATGAGACTCCTAAGTTCAAACCTCTCTAACTCCTCTTTGTCAAACTCCTGCTGGGCTCTAACAAATTCATGCAACTTTCTACTAGGTAAGAAAAACTAAACTTTTCCTTGTCCACAATCAATGATTGCTGAGGTTGCTATTAACCAATCCATTCCAAATACTATATCATAGTTGTCCATGGGAAAGACTAATAGTCTAGTTCGGAAGCTTGCTCCTCCCATTTTGATTGGACAGTTTCTACAAATTCGACCCACTTCTACTACACCATTGCCCGTAAGGATTTTCAATTTTCTAACTAGAGGTTGAGTCTCAATATTATACTCAGTTATGAATGATGCAGATATGAAGGAATAAGTAGCTCCAGAATAAAACAATACTGATGCAGGGCTAGAAGAAGCGAGTATAGTACCTGTCACCACGTCTTCCGCAATTCCAGCTTCATTGCTATCCATCATAAAGGCTTGACCGTGATTCTTCTTCTTTTTGTTGTTGTGATTCTGATTAGCCCTTTGAGCTTGATGGAATTGATGCGCCTGTGGTGCCAATGCTGGTCTCTGCTGATATCCTGTAGGGGCATAACCTTGTGCTTGTGGTGCTGCAGCAGCATTAAACCTGGGCTCATTGCTTTGAAAGAAAGGCCTTTGTTGAAATCCCTGGTTTGCAGCTCTTGGTCCTTGTGTATTATTCTGTGCTACAGATCTTCTATTGTTCTGGGAACATTGGTTCAACCGGTGGTTGGAGGATCCACACTTCAGGCACTTTCTTTGAAGTCTTCTGCAGTTATTCTTTGTATGCCCGGACTTCCCGCAGTAAGAACAGCTTAGCGTGACTCTATTCTGCTCATGCTGAGTACGCTTCTGTTGTCCTTATCCCGAGGTCCTTCCTTGAGGTGAGCCGGTCTCCAGACTCCGCTTTTGTCCTGCAGCCTTCGAGTTGATCTTATCATTTTGTATCCTTTCTTGGTCTCTTGCAGCTTCGACCATTTCTGTGTAAGTCTGACATCTGTAGGGGTCAACCTTCATCTTCAGCTTATCGTCCAGCCCTTCCATGAATCGGACCACCTTTGCCTTCTCCGTAGTCACCTTGCTCGAAGCATACCGGCTTAGTCTTGTGAATTCCGCAGAGTATTCATCGACAGATGTCTTATTCTGCTTCAAATGTAGGAATCTCCGTTCCAGCTCCAACTTGGCACTTAGGGAAAAGAATCTCTCTTCAAATTCTTTCTTAAATTTCTCCCATGATACAATCTCATCTGATTCTTCCGGGTGTAAGGAGCTCCACCAGATATCGGCAACGTCCTTCAGTTGAATCCTTACAAGAGACACTATGTCATTTGGCGCGATCTTCGAGCCCTTCAGCAACCCTTCTGTGGTCCTAATCCACTGTGCTGCTTCCATAGGAGTTTCAGTCCCCTTAAACTCTGGGGGCTTAATCATCCTGAAATTCGAAATGGTCCCAGCCTTAGGAGCAGCTGCGACATCCAATCTTTCCACTAGCTTTACAGACACAGCTTGGGAAAGTTGGATTTGTTGGGTGTTGGCTGCCAATTTTCTGAAAACTTTCCATTGCGTCTGTCGGACGCATCTCGGTGGTTTCCGTTTGCAATGTGTCAGGATTTGGTGAAGAAGACATTTCCTAAATATTAAGGATATGAAATTCTTAATGCAAAGTTTAAAGGAGAAACTTAAAGAACTTAATTACTAAAGGAGATAAAAAAGGCAATCACAATTAAGATAGTTAAAGCCAAAAGAAGCATATTTCATTTATTGCACAAAACAGGATTACAATATGCTTCACAAGGAAGTCCTTATGACTTCTATACTCTAACCCTATACAAAACTATATACATCTGTTGCAATTTCCAAAATATTATACAACAGACAAAAAATTTCCCTCTACACCACCACAACATATCTTCTACATATACATATACATATATCTGCTGATCCGTCAAAATGTTGTACAACAGACAAAAAAACTACCCCATTTCCCAGTTATCCTGACTAACCCCTAGTCAGCTTCAGGTAAGTGATCTCCAGAATCTTATCGTAGGGGTTGATATCTTCCTACTCGCTGATGGTCCCATCATACCTATAAGTAAAGGGAGAGGGACCGTCCTTCGCAAGGAAGAATATCAGACGTAGTTCCTTCTCATAATAAACTTTTGCTCCATCTTCAATGTCCCGGATCTTGGGACGCAGGCGATAGAAGTAAACTCCGAATACTGGGAGTTCTGCATCGTCTACCACTAGCCAGGCCTTCCGGGCGAACTGCTCATAACCATAGAAAGTTCGGTCACTCCCGTCCCAAAAGATGCTCGGCATAAATCGAGCCATGACCTATACCCAAAAATTCTCGAATTAGAAATCTATGACAAGAAACAATGCATCATCAATGTTTAAATAAAGTTTAATCAAGATTCATATCCCAAATCCTTGCATAATCCTCGATTCTTTAATTTAGGAATTCAATATTCAATTTAAATATTTCTGTTCTGGGGTATTTCAAGTATGTCCTTAGAATATCTAATATCTACCTATACATTCTCCTTAACCTATACACTATCCTTAAAGACTAGACCTGCATGGGCCACCAACCAAAAGAGACGTGTCACGCCCCGGTTCCTAAGATGACTCGAGGCACATGATACTTCTCCCCAGGCTACGCAACTGTACAATGAGTACCGAATTGTACCCTGCGATTGTCGCCTGTAAGGTCCGGGATAGGCATAGATATACGGCAAAATCACAGAAATTCTATAATTAACATGACATTCATTTATCCAGAAATATTTCATACTTGGTCTAGAATTCATCAAAACACATATTATACATATTTGATTCATTGTCTTCAAACACATAATTTACATAATTAATGTTCTCAAAATGAAGCTACATTCCATCCGTTCCACATCATTCATAGAGATCGTTCTCAGTGTACGCCTGATCCACATCTTGATCTTCATCAATCCCTAGTGAACAAAACTAGGTCGTCAATACGACGAGCAAGCCCTCAGTCAAAGGAAAGAGTTATGAACGTAGAATGATATGACAAGTAAATAGAGTAAACTTGAACAATTAAACTTGTACCGTGTGATATCAGTCAGGAAGTAAGTAATTCTCAAATAAATGTCACAAGGACACGACAAGATCTTTCTAGACCTAAATGCAATTTTAGAGAAACTTTCTGGATCACACACACTCGCCTAGCATCTCAACAATAATCCCATTTGCCCGGGATCAGGCTCGTACAAAACGGATTGGTGCTTA
Source organism: Iris pallida (assembly GCA_029216955.1). Taxonomy (NCBI): domain Eukaryota; kingdom Viridiplantae; phylum Streptophyta; class Magnoliopsida; order Asparagales; family Iridaceae; genus Iris; species Iris pallida. The sequence goes on along the minus strand of JANAVB010036418.1, from coordinate 7,392,481 downwards.
GATTCTCCATCTGTCTGTACTATCACATATTGATGTGATTACAAGCAAGATAACATCATGAGTGGTTTCCGAATCATCTGGGTCGAGTCATCGCATCATGTGTTATAACAAGAAGTTCGTATGACTTGGACTTTTCCAAGAATATCGAACCCATTCATTAGAGAGCTGAGCTGAACTCAGGGCCTGGATATCTAATGAATTAATAAGTATTCTGAGCTGAAAACTCAGGGTAATGTGCAAATGGATAGCTGAGCTGAAACTCAGGGCCTGGATGTCCAATTGCGATCAAGAAAGTGAGCTAAGCCTCACCCCGGATATTCGCACGGCCGCACGAATACCGTATCAGGGACTGATCAGTACAAAAATAAAAATTATATTACAAAGAAGTCAGCCGGGTGTGATCCAACGGTTTCTCTCCCAAACCCCATGCAACATATTCTAAACATTTAGACTTCAGAGAAACTATCTTCCAAACGGAAGTCCTAGAAGTCAAGTCGTATTCTATATTAGTTTCGTCTTTTCCGAAACTAAAGTAGCCCGAGAAATGTTGGAACCACTACAACAAAAAGACCTATTAATGACGCTCGACAAGGAGTTTTAATGACGGCTGATACATAAGCGTTATTAAGTTGAAAAATACCTTTTTTCTATGACGGTTTGGGCTAATTTTGGGCTTTTTATAACGTTTATAAAACAAAACGTCATTAATATTTTAGAGCGTTGGCAAACTTGTAATTCTTTCACTATATAAAAGCTCAATGGGAGAGAGAAAAATCATTTCTCATCCATTTTCTAACGGAGCATCTCTCCTCCTCAAACCTCTTCTCCCCTAATTTTCCACTTTTTATCTTTTCTCATTTTCGGTTCGACTCCAATTTCTCTTCCAAACTCCAGATCTACGCAAAGGCATCTTCAACCTTCAGCGAGCGGCTGCACCACTTGGACGAAGCTAGGAAAGAGAGGCTCTCCCTCCTCCGGTCAGAGAAGAAGCTCCACACGGAGAGATCCCGCCTCCTCCGCGATGCCATCTCCAACCTTAGGTCTGCGGACCAGCGCCTCCTCCTCCTCGAGAAGTGGCTCACCGAGCTAGAGCTCCAGATCGTGGCCAAGAAGTTCCAAATCGACGCACTCGACGCCAAATACCAAGCCTCCGCCCAAAGATTTAGGTGATAATTTGTTTCCATATATATATACACACACACACTTGGCCTTTAGTTATTTTAGGGAATTTGTTGATGTATTCTTGATTGTTGGATTAGGGATTTGAAGTGGGAGAGTGAGGATACGGAGGCGAAGGAGAAGGAGCGGGAGAGGTTCTATGACGCCAAGAGGTTGGAAGGATACTTGCTCTTTTGGGGAATGGAGAGTTATTTGCATAACCATACACGAAAGCCTGAACTACATGATATATCAATATGACATATTTCTCTTAATATATTTTGAATTTAGTTACTTGAGCTTGGAAGGCAATAACTTCAAAACCTCATGAATGCTAGTTAATTTGTGCAGCTCAACTATACGGTCATAATTTTCATAGGAAAATTAACTTCTGCTTCTTAATTAATTTTTAACTTATGCTGAATTTTTACGAGTCTATTTAGGGCAAGTAGGTTGGGGCTGATACAGGTCAAAACCTAGACCTGATTAATGTAGGCCAGGATATCTTTTTTCGGCTCATCAATTCTGCCTGCCAATTAGGGCCCTTATGTCTTTGATAATGTAAACACGCACTTTCGTAAACATTTCACGTTGAATCCATTGTATTTGTATCCATGCCATTGCCCATAAAATTTCAAGTTTCTATCGTATGATAGAATATAAATGTAGCAATGCTAACAATAATGTGTTTCTTCTTTATGGAAATTATCGTGCTTTCTCTACAAGGTAAGTTAGCATGGGTCCTAGAAAGCACGAACACCCCAGAAATTGATGGCATATATACATGGTGCATCGTGTCAGCCATGTATTTGGATGAACACAAACCAAAATAGATGTCTTGTTCATATTGCCATATCCGTAATGTGTAGTATTCACATATGTGCAACTTAAATGGACATCCATTGGGTACACAAACACTTGAAAATATACTAGGATGCATTAAGGCAGGTGTTGTGTTCATATTGTCATGTATGTATCATGTAGTATTCATGTTTGTGCAACATAGATGGATTCATCTGAGTCTCTAATACTTGAAATTGGTTTAGGAGCTCAACAACTGTCAATAACTCTCTTCACATCTTTTCTAAAAATTCTAATCTCCCTCTTTTGTATATTTAGTCCACTGTCTCGTATCTCTTCAGATCATACCTTAGTTTAGACTGAAGCTGATATTGTCTGGAAAATTAACCATATCCTCTTTTCAAGTCTTATTATCTCATTGTATGTTAACCATGTGGAAAATCCTTACTTTGTATTCCATTAAAAGCTGATGTTAATTACAACCTGTGTCGCACAGACATGAATACAAAATGACAAGATTTGGACACATACATGGCACGAATTGTGCCAATTCATAGTATATTTTGGAGTGTGAACGATGTCCAATATGTGTCCAACACAGAACTGATTTTTGGAATATTGTTCATCCTAGTTGCAACTCTTGGTTTAATTGCTGAGTTCAATTGGAACTTTGAAAGATATATCAGTTGCCTTGGACACTTTTAAAATGGAGTGGTGCAACTTATGCTTCAAATATGTGAATAATTTGGGGCTGCTTGTTTGGAAGACAGTTCAAGTATTGTGCCAGCATTAAACTCAAGGAAATTCTTCCAATTTATGAAATAAGCTCAATTTAATATTTTTGGGCCCTATCAGTGAAGCTCTGTTACTTCTGACCTTTTAGTTATAAAGGATTATCATGCCATTTTTGAATGGCAAACCGATATATTGAAGATGATATGGCAGGCTATGCTAGAGTTAGTTGTCTAAAAGAAGTAGAAGGATGCTGCCTGAAATGTAGATCATTTAAATATAAATGAGTACCTGTGAATTGAATTGATTTCTTGCTTCATTCGATAAGGCATTCTGCCAAGGTATGTTTATTAGCCTTTTTTTAACATCTGGGAACATAAGGTTTGTTAGTTACAGGAACTTGTGCATGGGAAGTTAGTGGCTTGAGTGAATTTGAAGTCCACAAAGACATAAATCTTATCAGCATTTTCCCCTGCAGTGATTATTTGTTCAAGCTTTTGCTCACATTTCAGCGTTGATTACTAAAGTGCTAAGCTGACATTTCCGACTTTTTGTAAAAAGGGCACAACGTGACGCTGAGGTGCATGTAGGCACTGGTGAGGGTTCAGGCGAGAGTAAGGGATCAGAGGATGAGGCTCTCCCACGACGGCGCCGGCTGCAGCAGCACCAAGTCGTCGCTCAGCTGCGACACTACTTCTCTTTGGGACTCCCGATATCTTCAAGAGATGGCAGGGAGAAGATCCATGGTCAGAATCGACTTAAGTAAATATTTCTAATAATTTGGTTACCAAAAGAGAGATTTATTCCTATTTTTTGGGTACATTCTGTATTTGAATATTCAATGTAATGAAGATGTTGATATGTACTTTATTTTGAGAAATGTAATAAAGATGGTGACATATAATGTTAAGTTTTTTGGAATGTAATATATACTGTGCAATATAGAGCATTATAAATATGCTAATTTGAATAGTATAAAGTGTTATAAATGTGCTGCATTGAGCCTATACATATTATCTATTCATGACGTTTTAAAATTGTTCTGAATTATGAACTATATATTAACTATTCATAACGCTTTTATAGAAACTATTCATGACGGTTATTTTATGACGCTTTTAAAAAACATTTATAACACCCGTTTTCATAACGGTTGCTGTGAAAAAAAGCGTTATGGTTCGTCATCAATGACGCTTTTTAGCCGTCATTAAAAGGGTTTTTTGTTGTAGTGAACCAAGGTAAAATTCCAAGGTATCCAATTGGACATGATTCCAAAAATCCCTCCGATATTATAGGTCAGAGATGGATTGGTTCAAATGGTCTAGAACTTGGGTCAAAAGATTCCAAGAAGTCCGAATTTGTCGGAAAATCTAACTCTGGAAAATTTTCAAAAATTTCGGCAGAGTCTCCTTTGAATTTACAGGCCCGGAAACATTCCAGAACATATAAATACAAAGAATAATTAAATGGGCATGCCGACCCCTTCGGTGGAGCAACCCTCAACACCGGCAACACGCAAATATAAACCGGGTACGCCGACCCCTTCGGTGGAGCAACTCTCAACACCGGCCATACAATACAATAAAGTTATGCAAAATGATAAAGCTTTCTTACCTTAGTAAGCAAGCAAGCGTGCAACTTATTCTTGGTTTTGCATATACATTATCTAAACACTAAACAAGTCAAAGATATTATGGATTATTAGTAATAAAATGAGGCTAAGAAAACTTATTATTACTATGCACCACATTTAGCTTATTATGGATATAAGAAAGGCAATTTGAAACTTGGAAAGTAAACACACACCTATCCTAGTAAACCGGTATTCGATATTATCAACTTTTGACCGTATTTTCATAACAAAAGGGCATTTTATGCATAAATAAAAATCTGGACAGATTTGTATATTATGCTAAAAATAGTTGACAATAAGGACATAAAGTAACTAAGCGGAATGGAACGCAATACTATACCACTACCAAAATACACGCAATTAGCGACGGATATTTAGCGACGGTAATTTTCCGTTGGTGTTAGCGACGGCTTCGTGGCCGCTCAGCGACTGAGTACCGACTACACGCCTTTGCCATTTTTTGTTTTAATTTTAGGGGGAGGAAAGGTCGCACGTCCGTCGCTAGACTGTCGGAATTATAGCGATGGATCCCCAGTCGTCGCTATGTAGTCGATTATTTGGCGGGACATATCTTCGACTACGTAGCGACGGATATTCAGTCGGCACGTATCAAACATGGCGACTACGTGGCGACGGGTTTCCTTCCGTCGCTATTCAGTCGCTATATATACGTACCAGACTTTAAATGAAACGGCGGAGGGAACTTTTCGCATTCCCCTCAAATTCATTCTCTCTCCTCTCTCTCTCTCTCTCTCTCTCTCGTCGGTGTCGGCTTCGGTGATCGACGTCGGTGTCGTCGTCGGCGTCGGCGTCCTCTCCTCTCTCTTCCGAAGGTAACCCCCCCACTCTCTCTCTCTCGATCTCTCTCGGGGTCTGGGAGGCGGGCTTGGGGTTGTGGCATCGGGGGCTGGGCGGCTGGCTTGGGTTGGGGGCTGGGCGGTGGGCTTGGGGCGGCGGCGTCGGGGGTTGGGCGGCTGGCTTGGGGCGAGGGCGTCGGGGGCTGGGCGGCTGGCTTGGGTTAGGGGCTGGGCGGTGGGCTTGGGGCGGGGGAGTCGGGGTCTGGGAGGCGGGCTTGGGGCTGGGGCGTCGGTGGCTGGGCGGCTGGCTTGGGTCGGGGGCTGGGCGGTGGGCTTGGTACGACGACGTCGGGGGCTGAGCGGCTGGCTTGGGACGGGGTCTGGGCGGTGGGCTTGGGGCGAGGGCATCGGGCTCTGGGAGGCGGGCTTGGGGTTGGGGCGTCGGGGGCTGGGCGGCTGGCTTGGGGCGGTGTCTGGACGGTGGGCTTGGGGCGGGGGCGTCGGGGTCTGGGAGGCGGGCTTGGGGTTGGAGCGTCGGGGGCTGGGCGGCTGGCTTGGGGCGGGGTCTGGGCGGTGGGCTTGGGGCAGGGGCGTCGAGGTCTGGGAGGCGGGCTTGGGGTTGGGGGCTGGGCGTTGGGCTTGGGGCGTCGGGGGCTGGACGGCTGGCTTGGGTCGGGGGCTGGGCGGTGGGCTTGGGGTGTCGGTGGCTGGGCGGCTGGCTTGGGTCGGGGGCTGGGCGGTGGGCTTGGGGCGGCGGCATCGGGGGCTGGGCGGCTGGCTTGGGGCAGGGGCGTCGGGGCTATTTGCAACCGACGTACAGCCATAAGCACTCTTCATATATATGCAATCGAACTACTGGACTGGGCGGCGGGCTTGGGGCGGCGGTGTTTGGTCGGGGACGGCAGGTGGCTTTGCTTCTCAAATTCATCTGAGTTTATATATTCTCTAAATAATGTGTTATCCATATTAGGTGTTCCATTAGTTTGGTGGTGTTTGGATTAGTAAATATGAATATGGGGTTTGGATTCATGGTGTATATATATGTTCACTGTCTCAAGGACAGTGCGAGTTCTATCAGTTGTGTGCTTCTGTATAGATGTATATATCTATACATCTAGCTGTGATATACATATGTGTATGTGACAATCTCAGTTAGCGACGGACTAGTTACCGGTTAGCGACGGATATTTTCAGCTCCATTTGCATTAATCCACGGTATGACATGGTGATCAGGACATAGTCCCTGCAGCCATTCGACTGGCGAGGCAGAAACTATGTAGCCGTAGATAAAGTTGACTGTCTTTCGACCCTCATCCCTCGGCAATGATGATACGACAACCTATCACTATATCTTATATAGTAGTAGATGATGTCTTAGTATTACATTAAGTGAGTTCATCTTGATTCTGTTATATCCTTCAGATACTAGATACGATAAGAACATATACTACACGATATGTATACAGAATATAGATGATTCACACTAATGTATGCTAGAATGAATTTTGGGTTGTGTTCTGAGCCATCCGTTCTTACACTTAAAATACATAGGAATTAGTATTGTGAGAGCGCCGGAGAGAGTGAGAGCGCCGGAGGGGAGGAGGAGAGAGAGAGAGAGTAATTAATGGTACGACATGGTGAAGTAGTACTGTATTTTGGCCCAGTTCCAGCTCAATTTGCATTAATCTACGGTACGACATGGTGATCAGGACATAGTCCCTGCAGCCATTCGACTGGCGAGGCAGAAACTATGTAGCCGTAGATAAAGTTGACTGTCTTCCGACCCTCATCCCTCGGCAATGATGATACGACAACCTATCACTATATCTTATATAGTAGTAGATGATGTCTTAGTATTACATTATGTGAGTTCATCTTGATTCTGTTACATTCTTCAGATACTAGATACGATAAGAACATATACTACACCATATGTACAAAACATAGATGATTCACACTAATGTATGCTTGAATAAATCTTGGGTTGTGTTTTGAGCCATCCGTTCTCACACTTGGCAAAAAATCAAATTTTTTATACTTTATCGGCTTTCGAAAATGTACTCAAATTACATGATGGTTCCTTTAGTTAGCTTGCTTATGTTACAATTATATTATTTGTGACTATCGATCTTACCAGATGGCACCCATGACCCGAGGAGCGGTACGTCATTTGAGGAAAATAGTGAATGCTGAGGTGGCTCCTCCTACAGTTAAGGAGGAAGTGGCACTGGTTGCTAGTGAGACTGGGAGTTCTATTCATCCAGCACCGGTAGCTAGTGAGACCGGGAGTTCTCTTCAAGCAGTCCTTGCAAGGGACGACATCTCTCCTCACGCCAAAAATCTCGCTTTTTCGATGTGGTTGCGTGATCGTATCACTGAGCGTTTGCGTGAGCAGCATGGTTCTCATTAGCTATTAGTACTTATTTATATTGGACTATTTGTATTGAGTTATTTTTGTATTAGACTATTTGTATTGGACTACATATATGAACTAGAACTGTGTCAATCTCTGGATTGTATTGGACTACGACATGGTGATCAGGACATAGTCCCTGCAGCCATTCGACTGGCGAGGCAGAAACTATGTATCCGTAGATAAAGTTGACTGTCCTCTGACCCTCATCCCTCGGCAGTGATGATATGACAACCTATCACTAGAGGATACTCTGAGAGATCCATCTGAGTAGGACGTATACTCTGAGAGATCACCTTTACAAGAATGATATCAGTAGTGGGATTGAGTGCTGGAGGGGATATTATCAGAGTATACGTCCTACTTAGATGGGTCTCTCACCGTTACTATTTTTTCTGACAGCAAGGTGGATGTGCTCCGTCAACAGATTCTTGCTTCGAGCCAAAACTTTGCCCCGGAGCTCAAGTGGACATCCTTCGTGTAGAGCTCGAGTGAGAGGTTTCTGACAGCATGGTGGTCTCATTTGTCAAAGTATCCGTGCTCATCCCACATTGGTTGTGGGACGAGCACGGATACTTTAACAAAAGAGACCACCATGCTGTCAGGAACCGCTCACTCGAGCTCTACACGAAAAATGTCCACTTGAGCTCCGGGGCAAAGTTTTGGCTCGGAGCAAGAATCTGTTGACGGAGCACATCCACCATGCTGTCAGAAAAAATAGTAACGGTGAGAGACCCATCTGAGTAGGACGTATACTCTGATAATATCCTCTCCAGCACTCAATCCCACTACTGATATCATTCTTGTAAAGGTGATCTCTCAGAGTATACGTCCTACTCAGATGGATCTCTCAGAGTATCCTCTCCGGTTGGGTTGTGTTCTGAGCCATCCGTCCCAGGGATTTGATTCTATATTTTGGTTTCTGTATTTTGGCTCCAGCTCCATTTGCATTAATCTACGGTACGACATGGTGATCAGGACATAGTCCCTGCAGCCATTCGACTGGTGAGGCAGAAACTATGTATCCGTAGATGAAGGAGGGAAAAGATAAATCGAATTATAACGACGGATATCAGGTTACTCTTCAGGATAATTGATGTCTATTTTATATTAATTTGGTTTGGTCTATATGATTCTTGGATAATTGGTGTGCATTAAATTTGTATGTGTATATTTGGTCTATGTGATTGTTGGATAATTGGTGTGCATTATATATTGGTTTGCTTTATGCATATTTTTGTGAACAGGAAAAGTGCTGCAATTTTTTTTCAAAAAAATTCTCAGTTACCGATGGACTAGTGACCGATTAGCGACGGATATTTCCAGCTCCATTTGCATTAGTCTACGGTACGACATGGTGATCAGGACATAGTCCCTGCAGCCATTCGACTGGCGAGGCAGAAACTATGCAAGTAGCCTTAGATAAAGTTGACTGTCCTCCGACCCTCATCACTCGGCAATGATGATACGACAACCTATCACTATATCTTATATAGTAGTAGATGATGTCTTAGTATTATATTAGTGAGTTCATCTTGATTCTGCTACGTTCTTCAGATACTAGATACGATAAGAACATATACTACACCATATGTACAGAACATAGATGATTCACACTAATGTATGCTAGAATGAATCTTGGCTTATGTTCTGAGCCATCCGTTCTGATCAAGCATCTTCCTTCTCCTCTCCTCCACCATGGCTCTGAATAAATCTGCTCCTCCCTCTACTTCTCTTCTTTTTATTTGACTCTCTCAGCCACATATGACATCCAGCTCAAGTGTAGAGTCGGGGGAGAAGAAGTGGGTAGGAAGAGGAGGGGGAAGCAGCACAGCCGGCGGCATGACCCGGAGGAAGTACAGAGGTTTTCTTCAACAGCCGTAGGAGAACTATAAGGAGATATCTTTTCACAACGTGTCATCTTGTCAAAGACCCTTCATGTGAATATCATGTTACCGCGGTGTCGGAAGACTAACATGTCATAAGTTTTTAAGCCGTGTATTTTGACATAATCTTCCCAACTCTTTCCTCCTATGTAGTAATCTTGTTCGACGGAATAGCGACGACCTATCCGTCGTCCTTGTTCTGAAATACCAAGAATTTACAGAACAAGATCGATGGTTAATCCGTCCGTATTCCGTCGATATATATCGACGGAATAGCGACGACTTATCCGTCGCCATGTTGCTGGAAATGACATGAATTTCCAGAAGCTGATCGACGGATTTTTCGTCAGAAAATCGTCGCTAATCCGTCCTTTATTTTCGAAGGCGTCGACGGCTTAGCGACGGAACGATACGCTGTGATACGCTATTACGACGGGTTACCGACGGAATTTTATGTCGCTATTGTCTACACAGTTCAGTACTTAAAATTTGCAATGGACGAGAGTCCGTCGGAAACGCGTCGCTAAAGCTTCGTATTGTGAAGTCGAAAAGCCGTCGCTATTCCGTCGCTTCACGACTATGTAGCGACGGACCGTTATTAGCGACGAGCTGATTGCCGACGGATTTTTTTGGCCAAAATTCGTCGGTTATCGGTCGCTAATTGTAATTACCGTCGGATTGGCGACGGATAGGGCCGTCGCTAAATCGATAAATTTTGGTAGTGTACTAAATCAAGTGGTGGCTAATTGGTTTTAACTTCAATCTTAATGAAAAGAGAATTATTGGTGTGTCAAAATAAATATCTAAGTAGTAGTGCAACGTACTCTTGCTTCTACGGTTGATTTACAATTCATGAGTGCAACATACTAGTCCAAGAATTATGTCACCAAAGTCACGTATGTATCCGGGTGCCAAAATAATTGTTTTCTAGGTTAATAAAGTGAGAATTACTTTAATTAAGCATACATTAATTTCTGGACAAAATTAAAATAGTATAAATAATTATTAAATAAAATTCTTAAAACCTTGGTTGAAGATATTTAGATGCACTATTGTGCAAAACAAACATGTTGGCCCAACTTCACCTTGAAATTAGTATACATGAGTGTATATATATATATATATATTTTTTTTGAAATTAGTATACATGAGTGTATATATATTTTAGTATACATGAGTGTATATACATGAGTGTATATATATATATATATATATATATATATATATATATATATATATATATATATATATATATATATGAACCTTACCTAGAAATTAAGTGGTATAATACAAGTTTAACTCTAATTCATACGCATACATATCAAGCAAGGGAAATACATAGATTTATATATATCATAATTCATGGTTGAATTTTTTTATTTAGAATTTCCCAATTCTAGAATATAAACCAAGCTATATTTTTAACTTATCATAAGATTCATAAATTTCAGAATGTAAATTAGATTATAATAACCCAATAATTAGAAGATCACAATTGAACAATTTCAATGGAGAAGGAAAAGAGGACTTGCCTTGAGCCTTACTCTTAGAGTACTCTTCATAGAGGAAAGTTCTCCATAAAGCTCCAATTCCGAACCTAGGGCACAAATTTGAAATTGGGTTAAAATTTGAACCCTAAAAATGAATTTGAAATCAAAGTGGAGAGAAATTTGAGAACAAGGAGAGAAGAAGAGGAAGAAGAAGAAGGAGGCAAAGGAGGGGGGTGTGCGGTTGGCCGGCCGGGCGGCCGGCGGCGCCGGCAGCGCCGGCGGCGGCGCAGCAACCGTGCAGCAGCCACGGCATAAGCAGAAAACACAGCAGCAGTAACAGCAGTAGCGGCATAAGCAGCCGCCGCATCATTAGCAATAAAAGAAAAAAAGGAGAAGGAAAAGAATGGAAGAAGAAGAAGAAGAAGGAAAGAATGAGAAGAAGAAGAAGAATATTACCTGGATTTTGATCAGGAGGAGAGTGAAAAATTTCATTCTCTATTTTCTTATTATAAAGATGGGTAAAAATGAAAGGACCAAAATACCCTTCTAGGATTAGTCATGAGGCATGAAAGCCATTTGGCATTTCTTCCATGCATGCAAGCCACATGAGCTTGTCATGTAAAAAATGCAAAAATTAATTTTGCATGAGGGCATTTTGAAAGAAAATTTTGATTTATTTATTTACACTATTTTTTTTTTGAGAAATAATTATAGGAAAAATAATTTTTGAATGGTTAAAAATAATTAAAATACCAAAAATAAAAATGGAAAAAATTTAAGGTTATGACAATATAGGAAAAAAAAGACCGTTTTATTTTGATTTGAATGTAAGTTTCCTTAAACCCTATTGTTTTCTAAATTGTAACCAACTTATTACGTTTATATGTTAACCTTTGCTTCATATCGATAGTTGGCAATTAAAAAGATAACCTATGATTATGTTGACAAACCTTAGATTATATATGAAAAAAAGAACATTTTATTTTGAATTTAAGTTTACTTAAAACTTATTATTTCCTAAATTTAACCAACTAATTATGTTTATATGCTAACCTTTACTTCATATCCATAGTTGGCAAACAGAACCTATGATTATGTTGACAAACCATAGATTATATAGGAAAAAAAAGACCATTCTATTTTGAATTTAAGTTTTCTTATAAATGGACCACATTACTACCATATATGCTAATAATTTGAATTGTATCAATTAATTTTTATAAATTGATTTAATTATCATATACTAAAAATGACCAATGACATGATTTGAATAACTACCATATATACTAATAATTTGAATGGCTATCAATTAATTTTTATAAACGGATTTAATTGTAATATACTAAAAATAACCATCTTTAACTAAGTACCATATATGCTAATAATTTGAATTACTATCAATTATTATTTTTAACGGATTTTATTGTTATATACTAACAATAACCAATGATATTATTTGATGTCATGCCCCAGTCCCAAATACACGGGACTAGGCCACGTGGCAATGGTCAACTACGTATTCAATTGGACTCCAGTCCAAAAATAATACGCAAAGCTGTCCTAGGTTTGTGTAGCTACCACTATATCATGTTTATATCTCAATCCACGGGACAAGAAATACAAAGAATAGAAAATATGAGAACCAGTCTGCAGCCTAATAATCATATGCCCGAATAGACTCGAAAAGAATAATATGAGTCTATAAATACTAGACTACTAAGCAGATACAAACAACAAGAAATGAGACATAAACTATGAAAGAGTGAATACCTGTAAAGAGTACATACATGAAAATACAATGGAAGCTCGCCAACAATCCAGTAGAGATCTCTGTAGACCATGCGGCTAACCTGGAAGGAAACCAGGTCCTCAGCGGGACGCAACAAGGTACATAATATACATGCCAAATGTACGACAATAATGAAGAATAAATAAAGTAAGGTAAGACTGAATATGTGGGTGAATCTAACATAACCAACTAGTATGAAAATACAATTTAGGATAAATCATTGGAACACGCGGGTGTCATGGTGTAATCTGGAGATCTGATACGGAACTTCGATAACTATAAAAAATCTACAATTCCGATAAGGAACTGTGGTAACTATGAATATCTAAGGCTCTGGGTAAGAGGCAACGGTAACAATGTGGAAAAGTAGTCCAAGCGCACGGTGTATGTTCTCCCGCCTATGTGACTTCACGAATCGTATCCATGAGACGCTCGGCCAGAACCTCTAGCTTGGACAACGAGTCATAATAGAAAAGTAACAGTGCATGCATATCAATGTCAACGTCCTAGAATCAAACTCGGATTTTCGTATATCAAGATGTAATCAAGTACGGTAATCCATCAGTAATGTAGTGTCACATGAACATGTCCTAGGGTTAGTGTGTCCCGCAACGATTTGTCGCGGTAACGCAAATGTGAATATCTAGTATCGGTACCCGATAGCGCTAACGTCCATCGACACCCAAATGTGATTCGGACGCAAAATATCGTACATGGCCCTAGGTGCTGCGACAATAAAATCAAGTAGGTATTTAAAGACTAAATATTTTAAACTAAAGTACAAGATTTGGCAAGGTACACTTGCCTGGCTCCGGTCGCTGAAGAGGAAGAGCTGGTCCAATGTCCAAGTTCGATGAGTCAACAGGACCTATAGGCGATATAACTCTAATTAATTAATTAAAGTCCAAAAATTCTACTTTATAAATGTGTAATAATTAAAATTAATTAATTATTTAATTGAGGAATCACTTATAGGATCTTATTATTAATCTGGTTACTAAAAAAAATTAAAAGATTATTATGTAGACCTATCACTACTATTATCCAAATATGCTTGCATCATATGAATTGTTTCTCCTAAAAATTTCTACTGTTCCCTATGTTAAAATCTCACCTAGGGTGCTCTTATATTCCACTCTCCTATAGTTCTCAAGCAATAAGGAAAATAACAAGCCTACACTTAATTTTATTAAATAAACAAGCCTAACTAGCAAACATATATTTCCCTACTGCCATCACCTATTAGTTTACATAGCAAACTCACGCATTATGAAATCCAGCCATACTCTATACACACACAATGAAGTGTTATACTTGAAAAAAATATCATACTGCTCTCAACATTAATTCCATCATTAATAGTATATATAAATCATTCTCTCTAATAATGTATAACCCAACCATCAATAGCACATAGATGACATTACATCTCTTCTTCTTCTTCTTCTTCTATATTATGTTTCCTCAAACCTTTAATCTACTCATAAAACAATAGCATCATTAATATGTTTATGGCTGGTCAGTGTGCTTCCTTACTTGCCTATACATGCTCTCTTATACATTCATATTTAAACGACTGTACTAAAAATCAAGACAAGGCCTTTTCTATCACTCAAATCCTATCAACCCTGCCAGTAATTTCGACCGAACACATTTATAGCATGGAACCACTATTATCCTAACATATCAGCATGTATAATGGGGTTTTATATATTAGAATCGATTTAACTATCCTAACATATCACAGGCACTACACATGCATTTCAAATATACAGTATGAATTTGAGGGAGGAGAAGGTCAGTACCCAAGAGGTGGAAACACCGGAATAGTCGTTCGTGGCGTCGGGATGCTGATGGAGATGTTTGCCATCGCCGGACCCGCTGTGCCGGGTTACTGTAGAGACTGTTATTCCCGGGGCTTGATCAAAGATGGTAAAACAGATGCAACAGAGATCTACGATGATACAAAAACCAAATAACCCGATTACAATATGGAGGAGGAAAATAGAGAAGAGAAGATCTTTCGTTCTTCCTTGTAAACGTGTTGCAATTGGGACAGAACGAGGTACAAAAATCTAGAGAAAGATTAGATGAAGAACAGTTGCTGGGGTGTCAAAATACTGTTGCTCAAAGCAAGATTCGTCCCACACGAACTGCTTCCAGAAGCCAGCAAGTTTGAAGAACTTGTGGAACGCTCGAAGTGACCTCTGTTCTGACTCCTCGGATAGATTTGCAATGGCGACAGCAGCTCTATCTCTCTTTCTCCTTTTCTGGCTTATAATTTTCGTAGTAGCCACAAAGGAGGCCAGAAGAGAGTATATATAGAGAGAGGGTGGAAACCCTAGCCGCCTCTTCAGTTATGGAAAGATTGAATCAAATTCCACGAGATTAATTCAAATCCCATAAAATAAAATTAATTCAAATCCCACAAAGATAGGATCTGAATTAATCGTATTGAATCAGTCTTTCTATAACTGACTTGTAGTCTGCACAGTCAGCGGAACCCTCCATGCGACAGCAGCAGCAGCCTGGTCGTATGAGCCTCATGGACGCATGGGCCACATGGACCACATGAGCCGCATGAGCCGTATGGACCACATGAGCCGCATGGACCGCATGGGCTGCATGAGCCGCATGGACCGCATGTGCCGCATATGCCGCATAAGCGGCATGGACCGCATGTGCCGCATGGACCGCATGGCCACATGAGCCGCATGGCCGCATGAGCCGCATGAGGCCGCATGCCGCATAAGACCGCATGGCCGCATAAAGACCGCATGACTGCTGACGTGCTAAGTGCAAAGTGCGCCAATAAAATGTCATATTACGCCTCATGAGTCCATGAGCCCGAGTTCGAGTCCGAGTCCGAGTCGCTAAGCCCCTTTGGGACTTAGCTCCAAATGGAATTAATCCAAGAGAATGACAAAAGCATTAATGCTTAATCCTTGGAGCCTTATTCTTACCTCCTAGTAAAATCACCCACATGGTTCCTTCCTTAGGGTCACCACCCCATGTGTATCTCTCAACAACACACCCAAGTATATATGTTGAGATAACTCATGGTGTATTTCCGATGTGGGACTAAAATTTTACAAGCATGTTGAGAGCTAGCTCTCTCCATGTAAAGAAAGCACCAACAATCTCCCACATATCACAACATATATATGTGTCCAGGATTGAGCGTTCCCTACAGTAACTGTCCATTTTGCATTAGGATAGATGTCGCTGACGACTTGAATCTTCCCGCGTGGGTTAAATAACAATGTGATACAAGAATAGACTACGCCTTGAATTTTACACCATAATTGTAATTCTTCCCACTCACAAAGTGTAGTTACGTGTGCTTCTGGCTGCACATTAAAGGCCCTGTGCCAGTCTGGTTTCAGTGTATAATTTTGGGCGTCTACAAGTTCACCTTCAAGAGATGGCCTGATATCTCTTTCCATACACTATAGGTGAGTTCTTTATTAAAGAGATATGGCATGAAGCCTTGCGCTTCCTTGCGGTGCTACGCCGCTATGACATGGCCTGAAGCCGAGGCATTACCCCTACCTGGAACCTTATCGTAGTGTCATACTACTGTAGCATGAGGTCTCAGCCTCTTTGTAGTGCCAATCTACTCAGCATGAAGCCTAAGGCTTCCTTGCGGTGTTACGCCGCAACGACATGGCTTGCAATGTCGAGGCTTTACCCCTACCTGGGTACCTCATCGATGTGTCGTGCCACTGTAACATAGGGCCATCCTCCCCTTTGTAGTGCTGTCTATAACTCTTTAATTACGTCATACAGCATTAGGCTACTTGCCTATTTGCGGTGCTACGCCGCTGTGACTTGGCTTGCAAGGCCGAGGCATTACCCCTACCTGGGAACCTCATGGTGGAGTCATCCCACTGTAGCATGGAGTTTCACTCCTTGTAGTGCTGCTCTACCGTGCTTCCTGTAAAGCACACTAGGCATTCACTCTGCCTGAGAACTCATTAAGGCGTTTAAGCCAACCTTCCACAGGATCTGTTTTTTCCACAGAAAATACATAGTAGACAACAATGGTTATGGGTCCATATCCCTTCCATGTTCCAGAGAATAAGTACCCACTGTTACCTGATAGTTTTCCAGTCAGTGATCCTCATTTGAACCAAAAGTTAGATGCCTAGTAGATTTCTCTTTGAACTAATAGCATAAAACTTTATGGTAGGATTACAAAGACACACTATCAGAATGCCTTCAAGCCCATTTTACAAGCTGTGTCATCGACTAACTGGTGCTTTAGGCCCTTTGTGAACGGATCTGCCAGGTTCTTCTGACTCCGAACATCTACCACTGCAATTACACCTCTTTTGATAAGATCGTGTACTGCCCTGTGCTTCAACCGTACAGTCCTCTTCTTCCCGTTGAAGAGGTCATTTGATGCTACCTCTGCAGTCGCCTGGTTGTCACAGTATATCGGTATCGCCGGTATCTGAGTCCCAACTACTGGAAGATCATATATGAGCTCCCGAAGCCATTCTACTTCATCTGCTGCAGTTTCAAGTACATAGAATTCAGATTCCATGGAGGAACGAGAGAGTATAGTTTGCTTCTTCGACTTCCACGATATAGCAGCTCCACCCAAGGAAAAGACATCCACCTGTGGATCTCTCGCTTTCCACCTCTGAACACCAGCTAGCATCACTGAAGCCTTCCACTACTGTCGGATACCCGTTGTAGTGCAGTGCATATGTCTGAGTCTTCTTGAGATATCTCATCACCCGCTTCACAGCTTTCCAGTGATCAACCCTGGGTTGCTTGTGAACCAACTCAGCATTCCCACGGCAAAGGCTATGTCAGGCCTTGTGGCAGTGGTTGCGTATATTAAACTTTCGATAATGCTAGAATACTCCAGCTGCCTGACGCTTTCCCTCGAGTTTGGCTTCAGCTTCTGATCACACCTGTATGGCGTATCGATCCCTGGAAGATCCTTATACCCATAGCGTGTGAGCATCTTCTCAATGTAGTGAGATTGTGACAGCGCTACTCCAGTGTCTGTCCGGATGATCTTTATGCCTAAGATGACATCTGCATCCCCCAAGTCCTTCATACTGAACTTGGTTGAGAGGAACTTCTTTGTCTCTGTGACATAGCCTATGTCCGTGCCTAGGATTAGCATGTCGTCCACGTAAAGACAAACGATGACTCCTCTTCCATCAGCAAACTTTGTGTAAACACATTTGTCCGTCTCGCTGACTCTGTAGCCGTTTGACCTAATAACTTTGTCAAACTTCTCATGCCACATCTTGGGAGCTTGCTTCAAACCATACAATGATTTTACCAACTTGCAGACTTTGTCTTCAAGAGCTTTGGCGACAAATCCATCTGGCTGTTGCATGTAAATCTCTTCGGTCAGCTCCCCATTCAGGAATGCTGTCTTTACATCCATTTGATGTATTGCCAACTTATGTATAGCTGCAAGAGCGATTAACATCCTGATGGTGGTCATCCGAGCTACTGGAGCATACGTGTCAAAGTAGTCTATCCCCTGTTTCTGAGAAAAGCCCTTGGCTACCAGCCTGGCCTTGAACTTGTCAATAGTTCCATCTGCCTTCATCTTCTTCTTGAAGATCCATTTACATCCGATGGGCTTTTCTCCTTCAGGTAGATCTACCAACACCCATGTGTTATTGGAGGTGATAAAGTCAAACTCGTCATTCACTGCCTCCTTCTAGAAGATAGCATCTCTGGTCTTCATCGTCTCATCATAGGTAAGCGGATCTGCTTCCACATGATAGGTGATAAAGTCATCTCTGAAGTCTTTCAGTCTCCTCGCTCGCTTGGCTGACGGCTCTGCGAGTTCTGGTACAAGAGTTGTTTCATCAACAACAGCTTCTTCTTGGACTACTGGCTCATATAAGATTTCAGTCTCATTTGCACCTACATCATTTTTCGGAATGTCCGAAAGAACAATATTTTTGTCTTTTGCAAACTTGTCTTCAAAGTATTCAGCATCGCGAGATTCGATGATATGATTTGACTCAATATCAAGAAATCTCTGAGCATTACTCTTCTCGGCATACCCCAAGAAGATCGCCTTCGTAGTCCTTATCACTAGCTTCTGAATCTTCAGATCTGGGAGCTTCACATACGCCAGACACCCCATACTCGAATGACATTCAAGTTTGGTCTGACTTTGAACCAGAGTTCATGAGGAGTTACGTCTGAAGTTGCATACGGCACTCTATTTAGAATAAAAGTGGCCGTCAATGCAGCTTCTCCCCAGTAGCATTTAGGAAGACCCACGGTTAGCAGCATTGAGTTCATCATTTCTGTCAACGTTCTGTTCTTCCTCTCCGCTACTCCATTGGATTGAGGAGAATATGGTGCAGTAGTCTCGCATATGATTCCATGTTCTTTGCAGAATGATGCGAATTCATGAGACCTGTACTCCCCACCTCGATCATTTCTCAACCTCTTGAGTTGTTGTCCAGTCTGCCGTTCAGCTTCGGCCCTGAACTCTTTGAACTTCTCGAAAGCTTCATCTTTAGACTTGAGCAAGTAGACGAACGCATATTTTGAGAAGTCGTCGATGAAGGTTATGAAATACTTCATCCCGGCCTTCGTAGAGAAATGTTTGAAGTCACAGATATCGGAGTGTACCAACTCCAGAAGATCTGTGCTTCGATTGACCCGATGAAAGGGTTTCCTTGTGATCTTCGTCTGAGCACACACTTCACACTTTTTCACCTTACCTCCATATTTGGAGATAAGTCCTAGACTAGACATTTTGTTAATTCTTTTACAATGAACATATCCTAGTCTATTATGCCACAACTCAAGAGAATAATCAGAAAATGCAACTGCATTAATGTCATCAAACTGGTTGACAAGCTAAATTTTAAACATTCCTTCGGTTTGATAAGCCTTCCCGAAGTATGTTCCTTTCTTGGACATCACCATCTGACCAGCATTGATGTCCATCCTCAAGCCTGTATTGCAGAGCAGGCTTCCAGAGATCAGGTTCTTGGCAATCGTCGGAAAATGCTTCATACCTTGAAGCGTCAGAGTGTTCCCAGAAGTGAGTTTCAGCTCCACAATCCCGATCCCCAGAACTTCAGCTTGGGCCTGGTTCGCCATGACAACCTTCTCTGATATCGGCTGGTACGTGACGAACCATTCCTTGCCAGAACAGACATGGCAAGTCGCACCAGTGTCTATCCACCAGTCAGAGTCAACCCCCACAGTTGTGATCTGTGCGATCATAGCAACAATGTTAGAAACCAATAAAATCTTATTAGGCTCACCTTTCTCTGATTGTTTAGGCTTGGATCTGCATTCACTCTTGTAGTGGCCTTTCTTGCCACAATTGTAACAAGTCACGTGGGACTTAGTCTTCTGTTGCTTGAATGAAGGACCCTTCACTTTTGGATTAGTGAAGTCCTTTTTCTTGGGATGAGAAGCCGCCTGCTTCCCCTTGGGATCTCTTGTCTGCACTAGATTGGCTTTAGCCAACTGTTTGGACAGAGTGTCCACCTTTTGTTGGGAACACATCTCGTCCTCAACATGGATCTCTTGAAGTAGATCTCCCAAGCTAATGTCTAGCTTCTTTCTGTGCATCCTTGCATAGAAGGTACTCCATCCAGTAGGAAGTTTTGAGATGATCCCTCCAACGATAAATTTGTCGGAAAAGAGCATCTCTTCGTCTTCCAGTTTCTGACGTAGCTTCAAAAATTCCTTTACCTGTGGCAACATGGACTTCTCGTCCTCAAAGAGCAATTTGTGATATTTTTCAACCACAAACATTTTGCTCATGTTCTTGTCTTCTTCATACAGTTTTTCCACAGACTCCCATATGTCTCTGGCAAGTTCCTTCTTCGAGTAGGATTCTGCCAGGGAGTCCTTCATAGCATTCAGGATGAGAAGCCTGCAGATGCTATTTTCCCTTCTCCATTTGGCCTGGAGTTTGGTAGCCGCGTTGATTGCGGCAATAGATCCAGTGTCTGGAACAGAGGGTTCTTCCTCCAACAGAACATGATCAACATCTTTTAGTTGAAGAGTTAGGTAAACCTTTCTCTTCCAGACTTGATAATGCTCTCCATCGAACTTTTCCAACTTGCAGAAGTCCGATTGGAGGAGCGAAGCATTAATGTTTTCCATCTACACGGATCTTGCTTTGATATTGTTATTCCCGGGGCTTGATCAAAGATGGTAAAACAGATGCAACAGAGATCTACGATGATACAAAAACCAAATAACTTGATTACAATATGGAGGAGGAAAATAGAAAAGAGAAGATCTCTCGTTCTTCCTTGCAAACGTGTTACAATTGGGACAGAACGAGGTACAAAAATCTAGAGAAAGATTAGATGAAGAACAGTTGCTGGGGTGTCAAAACACCGTTGCTCAAAGCAAGATTCGCCCCACACGAACTGCTTCCAGGAACCAGCAAGTTTGAAGAACTTGTGGAACGCTCGAAGTCACCTCTGTTCTGACTCCTCGGATGGACTTGTAATGGCGGCAGCAGCTCTTTCTCTCTTTCTCCTTTCTGACTTATAATTTTCGTAGTAGCCACAAAGGAGGCCAGAAGAGAGTATATATAGAGAGTGGGTGGAAACCCTAGCCGCCTCTTCAGTTATGGAAAGATTGAATCAAATCCCACGAGATTAATTCAAATCCCACAAAGATAGCAACGAAATTAATTCAAATCCCACAAAGAAAGGATATGAATTAATCGCATTGAATCAGTCTTTCCATAACTAACTTGTAGTCTGCACAGTCAGTGGAACCCTCCATGCGGCAGCAGCAGCAGCCTGGCCGCATGGACCGCATGTGCCGCATGAGCCGCATGGCCGCCAAATTATGCCTCATGAGCCCATGAGCCCGAGCCCGAGCCCGAGTCCGAGTCCGAGTCGCTAAGCCCCTTTTGGGCTTAGCTCCAAATGGAATTAATCCAAGAGAATGACAAAAGCATTAATGCTTAATCCTTGGAGCCTTATTCTTACCTCCTAGTAAAATTACCCACATGGTTCCCTCCTAGGGTCACCACCCCATGTGCATCTCTCAACAACACACCCAAGTATATATGTTGAGATAACTCATGGTGCATTTCCGATGTGGGACTAAAATTTTACAAGGTATGTTGAGAGCTAGCTCTCTCCATGTAAAGAAAGCACCAACAGAGACTGTCGTGCAATGTCTGTTGCAACCCCGCACACGCGGTGCTGGGTTAGCGCAGCTGCTATGCTCATCCGCCGGCGGGTCACCCGCACACGGATGTAACTGCGGAACGGTGAAGGAGAAGAAGAAATAATGATGATGAAGATGATGGAGATGGTGCAATCGATGAAGACGATGGAGTCGTTGAAGGGTTGAACTGGTGAAGTTTTAGGGCTGGCTAGGGCTTACAATGGGAGAGGAAGATGAGAATCCTGAATATATATATATATATAGCGAGAGAGGTTAGGGTTTAGGAGAGAGTGCTGGTTCGAACCCGTACTTGCGTCCCTGCGTCTGTTGAGTATTAGCAAAGCGCTGTACGTGGGTTGAAGGAAGTGTAACAGTAAAAATTTTGATAATGTCGGATCCAGGTTGGTAGTTGTAGGGTCGGGTTGAAGTAAAACCCGTCGCCCATGAGGCTCACTATCTCTCTACTTGATCGGCCGGTTGTGACCCAAAGTAAAAAGATGTCGAACATAATTTGCTTAGGGCTAAGGGCCAGGCTTAGTTGCTAAGGCTTGGTGAGAAGAAAGAAAAAGAAAAGAAGAAAGGAAAAGAAAAAAATGCATCACTTAGTCCCATCATTAAAATATGAGATTAACCAACATTGATAAAAATTATCTCTATTTTCTAATTTCCATCTCTAATACATTTACTCTAACTAAATTATATAATTTATATCTTTTAAGAAAAAAATATATACAATAAATAAGGAATTAAATAAAACAATCTCACTAGGCTAAATTTCCTAATTAAACAAGCATCCCTACAAACCTGCGAAGTACAATAATTATGGAATAAATTCCAAACTTCTAATTAGGTAACAATGGTAATCATACATACTCAAAATGTAAATAAACATTGGCTTATAAATATGTGAAACATATATAGAGAAATTCCAACTTATAAATTTAGTAACCATTAGTACATAATTTATAATAATAAAATAAAAGTATTTAAAATAATAGGTCTCACATCCTCTCCCCCTTAGAAAATTTTGTCCCCGAAATTAAGATGATATACATGACTAGAAAAACGAGATTGCTAAAATAGTACGACATTCAAAATTACAGTACATAAATCCGTACCTCGATACTTGAACAAGTGAGGGAAATGCTCCCGAATAGAGTCCTCGCGCTCCCAAGTGGACTTGCTCGGAGAATGATGTTTCCATGCATCCCAGACAAGTCGAATAGTCTGTCCCCTCAATACCTTCTCGCTGAGATCGAGAATCGCAACAGGCTGCTCCACATATGATAGGCTCGGGCCAACTGTAATCTTTGAATGATCAAGCACGTGACTCAGGTTTGCCACGTACCTCCTCAACTATAATACATGGAAAATGACATGCACACCCTCAAGTGACGGGGGCAATGCAAGACGATAAGCCACCTCACCAACTCGCTCTAAAATATCGAAAGGCCCAATGTACCTCGGACTCAACTTGCCTCTGCTCCCAAATCTAATAGTTCCCCGAGTCAGTGATATCCTCAAAAATACGTGATTGCCTTCCTTGAACTCCAAGGGTTGGCAATGCATATCATCCCAGTGCTTCTACATATCCTGTGCTGCTCTTAAGTGTCTCTGAATCTGCTCACCTTCTTCAATGTCTGTGTCACCAGCTCTGGACCAAGTATCTGACGCTCTTCAACGTCACTCCAATAAACTGGAGAACTGCACTTCCTACCATACAATGCCTCAAATGGTGCCATCTGTATGCTCGTCTGGTAACTGTTATTGTAGAAAAATTCTACCAAATGCAATGATCCTTCCAAGATCCCCAAAATCTAATATACAAGCTCTCAGCATATCCTCAAGTGTCTGGATCGTACGCTCTGACTGCCCGTCGGTCTATGGATGATAAGCAGTACTGAACTTGAGACGAGTTTCCTATCATGCCCCGATCCTGTAGGACCGATCATCCTTGCTAAGACATGATGCCGCACGAGCCGAGGTTGCGCTCGTGCAAAACGGGTTCCATAATGGTCGATTACAACAGCTTGTGACAGGGTCGTCGAACAGAAGTCCCAAGCAGAAACATTGAATATATACAAGGCAATACAAGCATTGAAACAAAATCAGAATCTTTTATTATACTCTAATAAAATAACAAAGACGCAAAGCCAAGAAATAATCACTCAAGCTCACTTTTCTCTCAATACAATTTGACGAGTCAACGGATGCTTCAGATAGGCGATGTCCATACATTATGTCTCCTATAGATGAAGTCTTCAATGCGTCTGTATGCCTCGAAACGCTAAGGAATTCCATGCCTCAGCGTATCAAAGCGAGCTCCGCCTCGATGAGCATGTACCTGTAACCTGCACATACAAACTGTGTGGGTGTCATTACACAACCGTACTGGTGGAGTGAGCTTCTCACCCACCCATACAAAACTAACACGTTATTTTACTTTATGCAACATGTCCCTTTTGATTGTCTTTCTAGTCTTGCCTTAGGGTCAATTTTAGGACATAGACTCTTGGCCTATTTGTGTCTCTAGACTATCACCGTGCCATTGTACCGATAATTTGCTTATCGTTGTGCTACTAGACCATTCCCATGCCAACAACATTAATATGTCGACTCGTACTTGCCTTTTCGACTCGTACTTTGGGACGCAACATGTTTCGTGCTATCGACTTGGTACGTGTTTCAAACATCGAGGCCGTGCCTTAATATTCAACATGGCTTAACCAAACTTTTTCCTTACGACCCTTCCTGACTTAACTCGAGATGACTCAATCCCGACTTGTGGAACTTGTGTTGACAACTCAAACACGATGCCACATTCATGCTATAGCTAAATCTTAGGCTCCATAATGGTGTTGCAACCATGTACATATTTAACTGGACTCATTGGTGCTGTGCACAGGTACTTGACTCAATCCAAAGGCATGCATGCAGATAGCCGCTCTTATGCCGACTCATCTATATACGAGGTCACTAGCAATGTCAAGCTATACTGGATATTTTGTATACGGTGACCATTCACATGCGAGGTACGAGCTCCACCGAATGGTACCACAACCTATATTATAACGGTTCACTTCAAGGCGAGTCACACCGTCGTTGAAGGCCGTACAATATATATTCGTTTTCCTAGGCCGATACGAACCCGGTGCCCCAGCGATCGTTCGAAGAATTCCCCTTGTGCACAAGTTGTCCAATGACCATGCAAGACTCAACTCGATTTACCACGTCCTTCTTTGTTCATGATTGTTCTTTCCATACTTCATGAGAGACTCCCAAGCCACAGGATCGGTCACGGCAACAAACGGTCGTGTGAACTTTTTATCTTTTGAAACCCGGGGAACGACTACTGCATAGCCTTACAATTTGACTTGAAAAAACGTGTTCCTTTGTGTTCCATAGACCGTATAGCATACCTATCATCGAAACAACCATCTTTCGTGCCTTAAACCAATTGTGTCATGTGCGACGCTATCGTCTAAGTCATACTTTATATGACGAGTCTTGAGATCGTGGGACTGTTGGCTATAATAATCGCAGAAAATGTGGAACTGTGCTTGCTATGACTTTATTAGCTCATGGCATAACTTTTGTCTAAGTCAATCGTGCAACAACTTAACTTGTGGGATGAGCAAAGGCTAACCCAAGCCTTACACCGTGGAAACGTATATTGAGACTTGTTGGACACTTTTGTTATGCCAAGCATTGGACATCGGGACAGTGCATGCTTTATCAAGTATTTATACATGTGACGCCTATGACTTATGCTAAGTTCATAGCTTCGTGGCAATATAGACCAACTTTCCTTCTCCCAAGACATAGACCAACTTTCCTTCTCCCAAGACACGAGATGATGGATCGAGTGTCATTTTGAAAGCACGCCGTGCATATTTCTAAGCCGACCTGGGACCTTTCCACATTCTGACTCACTCTGACCCAACTTGGGATTATTTCCTTAGCTATATGGATTTGCCTCTTTTATTATCAAGCCTACTTGTGTAGTTGAAAACTTTTGTTTTATTAATGTGAAGGCCAAGCTGAGGCAAGTTCACCGAAGCCACTCACATGAGCGAGGAGTTGCCTCGACCGAGCGTGACTTCGAGTAGGCCGTCGTATGGCTAAGTCCGAACGCTGTTGGCATTTTGATTTCTTCGATTGAACTCAGCATGACGGGACATTACATTATACACCACTCAAAAAAAGTTTTATCGTCGAAACTTATTGAGTACATACTTATCAACACACTCTGCCTATGCATTTCTTCGATCTGAGCCACGCTCATGCCTTATTTATTTTTTACTTCGAACAATTACATCTCAATTGGGGATAAATTATACTCGTCGTGCACACGAACAACTTAGTTCTAGGGCTAACCACCCGATCCCTCAACATTCAAGTTCATCTCGAATCCAGCGGTCGCACTACCATCAATATTTTCTTTGAAACACATGATTTAAAAATCCTCAAAACTTTCCCGTGCCTTTAGTCTCACTTGAATTCAACGTATTACTTAGTTGGATCGTGCACATATCCAGGCATCCCTAAAATATATGCATTTCAGTCAAGCCTCATGATAGAGAATCCGCCATCACCACTCAAGTCGGATCGTACACATATTCAAGCGTTCCTGAAATATATGCATTTCAGCCAAGCCTCGTTAGTGGTATTTTCATAATCTTGAATCATTCTATCTACCAGTATCCAATCCTATCAATCCTCAAGATCAATCGTACCGATACTAACTCTCGAAACAGGGACGTCTTGCCTAACTGCTAGGCCATCTCTCTTGGCTAAAGTCATATATCAGTATTGGAATCAACGTTCCCAAACAATAATATCAACACTGACCCCAATCCTAAGGTCAAACCAAGTTGATAGTTCAGGGTTTTCTACCTAAGCTCCTATCACTCCGATTTCTAAATTTCGAGCAAAGATTTTTCCTATTTGCATTCACAGCATTCAGTCCAGGGGTCCGAGTCATTCAACAAAGCCATCCAACGATAAGTTTCGCTTAACCAAATCTTCTGTATATTTCTATCGCTCGTCCAAACTAGCAATTTGTATGGTCTATCTCTTCAAATATGTTTGATATAATTCACCTATTCATCCTATCCAAGTCAAGTACACCATGAAACGACTTGTCACTAAATCATAATTCTTATTCCATATTCTATAAGTCGTTTACCACAATTTACGTATTCGATCACGAGGTCGTCTAGCA
Organism: Iris pallida; assembly: GCA_029216955.1. Taxonomy (NCBI): domain Eukaryota; kingdom Viridiplantae; phylum Streptophyta; class Magnoliopsida; order Asparagales; family Iridaceae; genus Iris; species Iris pallida. The sequence goes on along the minus strand of JANAVB010036418.1, from coordinate 7,365,405 downwards.
TAACAATATGTGACGCCCCAATCTCATGCAAGTCTGATTATCCACGGTGGACATGAAATCACTATGCTAATGCTCTCGCAGGATAATCATCCTCATCGGGGCATAACTCTTGCTTTGAGTCTAGACTAATTCTTTCTCGATACACAGATTGGATCTACTCAATCCTCAAATTTACTTAATCGTTAATCACAAATCCGAACCATCCTCAAATTCATTTTTGCATCAAACCACAAGCCAAAACAATCCAATTGCCACGTCGTGATCTTCCGCAAGTTCGATCATTCCCGCTGGACATGAATCACCATGTCAGTGCTCCCGCAGAATAATCGTCCAAATCCGGCGTGACACATATGCGAGACTGGAATTGAGCTCGCACAAGACAATAACGTCAACATTGTGGTTATCTTCGAAGCAATCAAGATACTTTGATTTTTATTCAAACATTCATTTCTATCAAAATCCCAAGTATAGCATCCACTTGAACAATAACACTTTACACGATTGTCATTCCTCGAATCAGAGTACCTCCGAGTTATCGCACATCGATCTTTGATACGCCTCAATACCATCAATGATATACGTAACCTGACGATCTTCCTTTGCAACAAATTTCGAGTCGTGTAATTGATGTTATCATCCGAACTGGATTACCATAATCTCTTCGACATTCAAGATCAAGTTTGATCATTATCCCCCGAACTAGTCACATGATTAATTCGTTCGAACCCAAAATCACGTATGTTCATCCGTCTATCTTAAGTCATCGAGCAACATATTTTCTCAAAACACATCAATCTATGCTAACTCAATTTATTGAGCAACGTCTATCCCAAATCCTTAGAGTCATTTTTATAACTTTAAAATCAAACTTCTTCATGCACGCTATCTTCCCATCATGCTAACTTTTTGTATACGATTCATATCGATTACACCTTAAATTTTTCTTCGATTCAATTTCCTACTCAATCATTTTGCATTTCATACTCGACGCAAACTTGCCGATGTGCGTTGTCTTCTTGTTTGTTTGAATTATCTCGTCAAAAACTTTAATATTACAACTTAATCAATGATACTCATCTATGGCTTTGCATATTACGACGCTTGCTGATAGACTCGTTGGCACCTCGTATCCTCAATCGATCGACATCCCCTAGGCCATCCCATACACCACTCAGGGATGAAGTTATTCGACAAATCCTCGAAACAAGTTTCGAATCACAATCGACTACTTCGGATCTCCGTTCGAACCATTCCTACATTTTTAAGCATGTTCTATCAAATATCACATCGATGATAATATCATCCGATGGCACCCCTATCGATAGTCATCCCGCATTCTATGAATCAAGTCAAACTCATTCTCGTCCAAAATAATTTGAATCCCGCATATGACTTTGCTAAGGTCGACACAATTCTTGGTGTATATGTCCAGCCCGACTTAGCCAACCGTTCTTACTTGAAGTTAACTTTGTTCAACGAATTGTTCCTTCGTGATATTTTTTAAAATATATAGACTTAGTGTATGGATATCCTATGGGACATTTGAGAGAGAGCGCTAAATATGCATCAATTGCGACAACAACATCAGAGTTTACGAAACCAACATCAGAGTCAAAGAATTCAATCGAAGTACAATGACGTAAAGACGTGCTCTGATAACATTATGTCACGCTCCGGTCCCGTAGGATCGATCATCCTCGCTAAGGCATGATGCCACATGAGCTAGGTTGCGCTCGTGCAAGGCGGTTCCATAACAGTCAATTACAACAGTTTACGACGGGGTCGTTGTACAGAAGTCCCAAGCAGAAACATTGAATGTATACAAGGCAACACAAGCATTGAAACAAAACCAGAATCTTTTATTGATACTTGAAATAAAATTACAAGGGCGCAAAGCCAAGTTACAATCACTCAAGCTCACTTTTCTCTCAATATAATTAGACGAGCCAGCAGATGCTTCAGATAGGCGATGTCCATACATTATGTTATGTATAGATGAAGTCTTCAATGCGTCCGTACGCCTTGAAATGCCAAGGAACTCCATACCTCAGTACGTCCAAGCAAGCTCTGCCTCGATGTGCATGTACCTGTAACCTGTACATGCAAACTGTGTAGGTGTTAGTACACAACCGTATTGGTGGAGTAAGCTCCTCGCCCACCTATACAAAACCAATATGTTATTTTACTTTGTGCAACATGTCCCTTTTGATTGTCTTTTTAGTCTTACCTCTAGGTTATAGGACAGAGACTCTTGGCCTATTTGTGTCTCTAGACTATCACCGTGCCATTGCACCGATAACTTGCTTATCGTTGTGCCTCTAGACCATTCTCGTGCCAACAACATTAATGTGTGGACTCGTACTTGCCTTTCCGACTCGTACTTTGGGATGCAACATGTTTCGTGCCATCGACTTGGTCTGTGCTTCAAACATCGAGGCCGTGTCTCAATATTCAACATGACTTAACCAAACTTTTGCCTTACGGCCCTTCCTGACTTAACTCGAGACGACTCAATCCCGACTTGTAGAACTTATGTTGATGACTTAAAATACGATGCTACATTCGTACAATAGCCAAATCTTAGGCTCCATAATGGTGTTGCAACAATGTACACATTTAACTGGACTCATTGGTGCCGTGCACAGGTACTCGACTCAATCCAAAGGCATGTACGCGGATAGCCGCTCTTATGCCGACTCATCTATATGAGAGGTCACTAGCAATGTTAAGCTATACTAGATCTTTTGCATACGGTGACCATTCGAATGCGAGGTACGAGCTCGAATGATTTCACAATCTATATTGTAATGGTTCACTTCAAGACAAGTCGCACCATCGTTGAAGGCCGTACAATATCTGCTCTTCCTTCTAAGCTGACATGAACTCGGTGCCCCGGCGATCATTCGAGGAATTCTCCTTGTGTATAAGTTATCCAATGACCATGCAAGACTCAACTCGATTTACCATGTCCTTCTTTATCCATGATCGTACTTTCCATACTTCATGAGCGACTCCCAAGCCACAAGACCAGTCTCGGTGACAAACGGTCACGTGAACTTTTTATCTTTTAAAACACAGGGAACGACTACTGTATAGCCTTCCAATTTGACTTGAACAAACGTGTTCCTTTGTGTGCCATAAACCGTGGCATACCTATCATCTGAACAATCGTGTTTCGTACCTTAAACCAATTGTGTCTTGTACGACGCTACCGCCTAAGTCATACTTTATATGACGAGCCTTGAGATTGTGGGACTGTTGGCTATAACAATCGCAGAAAACATGGGATAGTACTTGCTAATCGTGGCATAACTTTTGCCTAAGTCATTCGTACAACAACTTAACCCATGGGACGAGCAAAGGCTAACCCAAGCCTTGTACCGTAAAAACGTACATTGAGACTTGTTGGACACTTTTGCTATGCAAAGCATTGGACAGCGGGACAGTGCATGCTTTATCAAGTATTTATATGTGCGACGCCTATGATTTATGCTAAGTTCATAGCTTCGTGGCAGCATAGTCCAACTTTCCTTCTTCCAAGCCATGGGACGAAGGACCGAGTGTTATTTTAAAAGCATGCCGTACACATGATTTCTAAGCCGACCGTGGGACCTTTCCATTTTCTGACTCACTCTGACCCAACTTGGGTTTATTTCCTAAGCTATGTAGATTCGTCTCTTTTATTATCAAGCCTACTTGTGCAGTTGAAAACTTTTATTTTATTAGTGTGAAGGCCAAGCTGAGGCAAGTTTACCGAAGCCACCCACTTGAGCGAGGAGTTGTCTCGACCGAGCAGGATTTCAAACAGGCCATCGCATGGCTAAGTCTAAACGCTATTGGTATTTTGATTCCTTCGATTGAACTGAGCTGGATGAGGCATTACATTCCCAAACTCTCCTGTACACTTCTCCAAAAATGTGATGTGAACCTGGAATCCCGATCCGACACAATGCTTACTAGTACTCCATGCTGATGTACGATCTGTCTTATGTATAAATTAGCCAGAATCTCCGTAGATTGCCTAACTATAAAGGACAAGAAATGAGCCGACTTGGTGAGTCTATATATGATGACCCAAATTGCGTCCTTCCCGCTGGGGCTCTTCGAAAATCTAATAACAAAGTCCATCGTGATATGTTCCCACTTTCACTCAGGAATGGAAAGTGGCTGCAATAGTCCTGCAGACCTCTAGTGCTCGACCTTGACCTGCTGACAGACCAAACATCTCGCTATGAATCGAGCGATCTCCCTCTTCATCCCATGCCACCAGTAATACTGATGCAAATCTCTGTACATCTTTGTACCTCCAGGATGAATATAATATATTGAGCTGTACGGCTCAGCTATTAGCTCCTGGCATAGCTCGCCACTCGGTACGCATAGACGATCTCCATAATTTAATGTCTCATCCTCGTGAATCCGTAGTCTGATCTGTATGCCATCCTCGGTCCTCTTGAATCTCGTATCTGTAGGCAGGGCAGCCTTAATCTTCTCAACCAAAGATGACTGTACTCCAAGGGTAGATAATTGTCCGTCCATACCCGACAATTCGACCTCGATCCCCAACTCCTGGAGATCCTCCAATAAATGACGCTGAGTCATTAAGAAATATGCCGTAGGCTTTCTGTTCAAAGCATCCGCCACGATATTTGCCTTGTCTGGATGGTACTACAACTCGATCTCAAAGTCTTTTATAAGCTCCAGCCAACGTCTTTGTCTCATATTCAGCTCCTTCTGCTTAAATATGTACTTAGGCTCTTATGATCAATAAATATCTCTACCTGCTTTTTATAAAGATAGTGCCTTCATAGCTTTAGTGCAAAAATCACTACAACTAGCTCCAAGTCGTGTGTTGGGTAGTTCTTCTCATGTACCCTCAACTATCTCGATGCGTAGGCCACACACTTACTATGCTGTATCAATACACATCCCAATCCGCTCCCGGATGCATCGTTGTACACTACAAAACCTGCATATCCTGATGGAAGAGTCAAGATCGGTGCCGAAGTCAAATGTTTCTTCAACTCATCAAAAGTCATCTGACACTCCTCCGTCCAGATGAACTCCTGATCCTTACGCATCAAATGCGTCATAGGCTCAGCAATCCTTGGGAAGTTTTCTATGAACCTCCGATAATATTCAATAAGTCCGAAAAAACTCCTAACCTTCATAACTGACATTGGTGCCTGCCAATGTAGGGCCTAAAAATCAAGTTGCGCCATGAACCCACTAACCAGTGATCAAGTTGCGCCCTAAAAATTAGGTTGCGCCACTGATATGAAGCTCAAAGAATGAACTGTGCTGCTGAACAGGTTGTACCATATATCGGACTGCGTCTAGTCTTATTGCACCAAAATCTACGTGGCGTCTGACATATAATAGCTATCATTACCTGACAATACTGACAATGACACCATAGTGAACGAGGAAAATCTCTTCGAATTCCGTGAATTGTGCTGCTCGAGGGGAGTTGGTTGACAGCTGTCCTGTATACTTTGTAAGTTGTGCTTAGGCGCAATCCAGACGAAATCTTTAGTGGTGCCTAGGCGCAATCTGAATGACTTCTGCTCAAAAGCTGCCACGTGTCTAGGCGCAGCTCAATTAGGCACAATTTTACTCATTGACTGAAGTTCGCGCAATTTGCCGAAGTTGAGACAATTTTTATTTCTAAAGCAGGATGACGTGGCGCACATGCCACTAATCTCTCAAGACGTATCTACTATCCTATACACGACCACGCGCATCTCAATCACATAATGCCACGTGTCTAAATACAGTTAGTACACGACTTGTAACCGAATAAAAGTTGATGCAACAGGAGGTTGGCGCAACCCAGTAGGCGCAATCCAGCTTCGCGCACATCAGAATAACTGCTAAAACAGTTATTTCCTAAACTCTATAAATAGAGTTTTTAATTTTTGTGAAAGCATCACATACATACGCACGAAGATCAAGAACTCTAATAAAAATTGCTGCTGTATTCTCCAGAGGCTACAGTCTTCAAGTTCACATAGTCCAAGAGATAAAGTGATCGTCTTCTGATCAGATTCCTACAGTTGTACTTCCCCAGAATTTATTGTACTTTATACTATTCTTTTATAAGTTTGGAATAAATATTTTATTTTTGCAAACAAAATGGCGACTCTGCTGGGGACGACTTTCTCCTCCAACGAGAAGGTGACAACTCAATGTGATACTGCGTCGATCAGCAAGATGCAGAAGACTTTGGTTGTTCAAGTCAACCAGACAACCTACGAGAATATGATCAACACCAAGAGCAACAAGCGCACTGTGGATATTGCCAAGAATAGGACTATATGGACTCCTAAGTCTCCTGCAGTTGCTGTTGCACAGGCACAACTTGAATGCTCAGTGGCTAAGGCGCAATCCGCCTCAGTGGCTCCGGCACAGCCTGCTTCTGTTGCCAGGGCACAGTCCACTCTTCCTGCTGCCCGGGCGCAGTCCATTACTTCCTTTGCTGCCAACGCACAATCTGTTCAAGTTATGGCTAAGGAACAGTCTACCCATATCGCTGCCAAGGAACAACCAGTAGCCTATATTGCTAGGGTACAACCAGTAGCCCATAGCACTGTGGCACAACCCAAGCAATCAGTTATTTAGGCGCAGTCTGCTGCTCTAGCATAACTTAAGGGAACTAGTCTTTTGGCTATTCTCTTCTAATTTTCAACTTCCGAACTTGGAGAATCAATGTTCTAGTGCCAATACTAGACAGAACAAAGGGAAGAGTCCTTTGACATTTCCTCAATGGGCGCAATCTGTGCCTAAAATGGTCTCACAACAAAACAAAGAGGAATGCTTCTTAGCTAACCCTCTACAAAATAAAGGAAAGCACCCTTTGGTCTTTTCTCAAACTTCTCTGGTCTATGACTCGGAGGAAGACATATCAGATTCTATTCCTTTAAACAGAGGTCTTCGGATCTCTGATATCGGAAAGAATATTGATCAAAGAGGTATCTTACCTACCCCTATGGGGTCTGGTCAAGACCTTCCCACCTTACAAATTTTAAGATCTAAGCAAGGAAAATTGAGAGTATCACAAACAGAGACACCTGGAGCAGAATTTTCTGATTTACGCGCTTATCTCAATAGGCGTCAACCAGTATCAACTTTGGTGAAACGTAAGAACCCTATGCCAAAGGCCAATCTATACCAGAAGCCAAAGTTTGAAAAGAAAGACTCAACCACTTATGCTAATGAGTTGAGTACATCTTTGTACACTCAGGGAACAAAACATCTGAATAATAGGAGATATGTTCCTAACATTATTAAGGAATATGTTCCTCCGACTTCTTCTCGTCCTGTAGTTGTAACTGATCTCCGACAACATCTTACACAAAGACGGAAGATTACAGGGATGTCTCCCTCACCTCCAAATCATGCTTCAGATCGCCATTGCCTTCATGAAGTCGTCATCAACTGTTGTTTCCAATCGGCTCGACGATCTGTCTTCGATCGTCTGAACTATGCTCTAACTCCTGAACATATAATAGAAGACGAAGAAGTGCTATTATATGCTTCTGTCAACATGACTTCTCAAGGCACTCGGGGTGGAAAACGTCCAAGACGTAACGCATCCCATAATTCCAGTCAGCAATACTTAGATCGGATTCATGCATCTAGTGAAGGTGTTTTTTAATACACTAGATCAAGAAATCGACATTCGAACTAAGGTGTCTTTAATCAAGAAGATCTCCCTATCACTCATGTAGGAGAGGACATTTTTTTCAGAGTTTGATGCAGATAGTAAAAGTTCTTAACAGACTATCTCATCAATAGCAGCAAGAGAAGTGATGGCATATACCATTACGGAAGATCAAGATGCCTCTACTTCAACTAGTCAAGAGCAACGAATTGTTGCATTAGATGACAAATTGAAGACCATGGCAGAAATGGTTGCTAGCATGCACACTATAATCGTGGCTCAACATATAGTGCCATCGATTGTAAACCCTGCTATGAATCCTGAGCTTATAGCATCTTCTGTACCTGTTAATCTGGGGGTACAAACCCCTCAGGTTGCTTCTGTGCCAATTCAAGCTGATCCCAATCAGTCTGGTGCTGGGGGTGGTAATTACCATGCTGTTCCTCCTCCTAATACTTCTAACCAACCTATCATTCTCAAACATCAGGGGATGCTAATTATAGAAGCATGGAATTTCAGGCGCATCTATAAGCCAGAATTCCAATGCGCTTAACACTACATGCGCCAGGGAGCTCAAACGAAGTACTTGGCATAGCAAGACAGCAAAAGCATAGACATCAAAATAAGATTTTTTATTTCATATAAAAGTCTATTACATGTCTAAAGAAGGCTTTACAAAGGAGAATTTCTACAAAAAGAAAGATCCTAAGACTATAGCCAGGCGTAGCAAACTGCCATGCGCCTTCAGCCAGGCGCATCATCTGCCAGGCGCATCACTTCAGCGTCTCAGTCAGGCGCGTCTCTTCAGCATCTCAGTCAGGCGCGTCTCTTCAGCGTCTCAGTTAGGCGCATCACAAAGTCTCAGCATATGATATCTACTTCGACCCGATCAAATGCTTCGACTAATGAAGCATTTATTGAGCAGAACCAGAGTGGGCAGCCAACCCCACTCTAGCAGGTGGAAGAGCTCTCCAAAGCCCAAGGAAGAGGAGAGCACCGTAATTCTGATCTGCGGCTCTTCCAACATAACGGAGACGGGGCTCGAACATCCCGATCTTTGGATGCAACAGGTACCTTCTGCCTGCCTCAAAAGCCCGTGGCCCCGACTTTTGGATGTAACAGTCACCTTCAAGTGCATAAACGAAGACAACTCGTCGCATCTTCACCCTCAGGAGCATCTTGTCAACAGAATGTACTCGAGAAAATAAGTTCATTCGGGAAGACGTGAGAGAACGAGAAGCAAACTCTGTCCTTGCTACTATTTATAGGCCGGGCAAATCAAACCCATGCGCCAAGTGGCGGGCTCTCTGAATCCCGTGCAATGAATTTGCATTTATGGTGATGAACCTGACGCTTCAAATTCGGCCAAGTCAAAATGGCTATTTAAAGCACTCGAAGAACATAACAGTCGGACCAATGAAGATGCGTCTTGCAAACGGATGCGCCGGTCAGACCGTGCATCATACAGACGTACCCATCAGCATCAAGCGCCTCATAAGGATGTACCCCACGCGTCCCCATGTGCCTAGTGGAACGCAGATCAATGCGTCCACTCGAAGGCCTACCACCCGTCAAAGAACATTAAATGCTGAAGTTTGACATGACAGCAGCCATGCCTCGATGACAGAGCAGCAACAACTTTTACAGAAAATGAAGCACCGCTGATGTTAGCGTCATCATTACTCTCTTCCGGCGGTTATAAGCCACGTGGCCGCCCAACCGTTTGCATGCACCTTCGCAGCCATGCGCCTCAGACCTTCCTCTGATCCCTAAAGACAGAGGTCAAGTCGCTACTGAAGCTTCGCATGTGCCTCAAAAGCTATGCGCCCAGACTGGTTCGTAACTCCTGAAGGTTGCGAGCCAAAGTCTTCTTATGCGTCCAATCCCAGGCGCATCCTATCAGATTACTCCCCATCAAATTCGAGATCTTTGAGCTACGGACATGCACCACGTGTCCTTTGACTCAGTTCAGCCTATGAAGGGGTGCTAATCACCCAAGATCTCGGTAACTAAAAGATCCTCTCCCTTGCTACGTGCCAGTCCACAAATACAGTATGAAGGATTCAACCCACAAATGATGGTGCATCATCCATGCGTCTTTCGCAGCTCCAACCTCGTGGCATCACCACGTACAGGCGCATCCTACATATGTACGCATGAGCAGTCCAACCTGTTGCTTATAAATAGAGGGATCATTCATTCTCTCATACACACAGAGACATATACAATGACGCACAGTCAAAGACAGCCACAACCAGAGCATCAGAGTTGACTCATAGAGATCGGAAGAGATACTCAACGTCTTCTTCCTCTCCGTAAGCTCCAGCACCCAGAGCAATTCAGACCTTCAGAGAACCGAAAACCGTCGTCAGATCGTCAACGGAGTCAACACATTACCACTCGCTCCATCGACACAGGGACCCAGATAAACAAAAGTGTACTCCTAGGACTACATCTAAGTCCTATATTGTAATACTGTTCATTTTTGTAATTGAAATTGCAACCAAAAGATTTTAATGGCAAACAAGTTGGCGACTATGCTGGGGACCTCTTTCTCCTCTACTGAGAAAGCTGTGTCGCAATCTGACGACATGAAGGTGGGCTCCTCCCACAAGATGCTGGTCGTATGCCTCAATCAACAGACGTATGAGGAGTTCATCTCTGAAGGCAGTGCAAGTCCTTCGAAGCGGCTGCCGAAGCTGAAGAAGACTCGCCAAGTCTGGATGCGCAAGGTCGAGGCCCCTGGCACCACCACTTAAGGGGATGCGCCGATACAGTCTACCCTTCCCGCTGACGTCCTCAGCAGCCAAGATGTGTCCACCAGTGCAGCACATCTCTCGGGGAAACGTGGGGCTGACCACATTCCCCAACCATCTCATTTTCAGACGAGAAAGATACGTCGACGGAGAGGGGCGCAGCTAACACACTGCGCATTAACTCTGATGCGCCACAGAAGGCTTCTATCTTTGACAGACTCATTCACTGTCGTAGAGAGGATAATTTAGACTCTGAGTACTATGCGCCCCAGTGGGCTAGTACGAAGAAGTCCAAGGCAGTATGGGCCATGCGCCTCGAACGTGCTATGCCAGCAGTGAGCCAGAAGCATGCACTCACAATCATGCGCGCTACCAATGGTAAACTGTACAAGGTTGATTCGGGTGCTTCTGTACCACGAACGGGCCAACCTTCAAAGTCCTTGTCACACTTGGGCGCATCTGCTGCGTTCGCAACCAAGTCGTGCAAGGCAAACTCAGTGGTCTTGAACCCCCGCGCCTATATTGGTTGTGCGTCTGAGGCTGGTTTAAGTCACTCTAAATGTTGTTCCCCCACTATTGATCTGGGCGCATCTTTTGCGTCGGATCAGGGGGTACAACATTCACCTGACCACCCTGGCGCTTGGCCTTGCCATACACCTGATGGGGGTGTGAAGGTGGCACTCTCCTCCAACGATTTGTGTAACGTGATCACTCACAAACGCCGATCAGGAGAGTCAACTGACAAGCACAATACGCCCCCCACAGGGCACACCTGTGCTGTAGTCACCATCAACTGCTGTTGCAAAACAGCAGTCCCACCAGGGCAGTCTATGTTCCAGCGGCTGCAATCATCAACACCCCTCCAACGTCACCTCGGAAAGAAGGTGTTAACTGAAGAAGAGCCAAAACTAAAGGTTGCTTCTTGCAACGTAGTCTCCAACTCCCCATCAATTTGAAAGGCGACTGGCAACTCCTCGACCTCGTCCTCATCCAAGAGCCAGCCAAGGAAGACCAAGACGACCGTCCTATCCTCAGGAGTGTTCGAGGGCACCCGGAGGAGAAAGGATATCTCAGAGGAAGCTGGGGGTAGTCAAGCCCCTGCGGATCTTCATCCCGAAGACGAAGTTAGCCTCCCGAACATAGCTGGGGGTAGTCAAGCCCCTGTGGATCTTCAACCCGAAGATGAAGACATCCTCCAGAACATAGCTGGGGGTAGCCAAGACGAAGCTCCAAGGGAAGCTCCTCTTTTACAAGAGAGAGAGGTTGAAAGTTAAGCTTCAACCGATCCATCCACTTCCAGTCACGTCATGACAGTATACATAACGGGAGGTGGTGACACGGAGTCAGATGTGCCACCAACAGATCTCCTTCAGCGTATGGATACCTTGGTGGGAGGACTCAAGACCCTCTCTGCTTCCATGCAGATACTGAATCAAGTAGTGTTCGAGATACGGTCAGCTTTGGCCAGAGCACCTTCCACTAATTCGGACCCAGGAGTCAATGGGGAATCAAGTGTGCCCCTTCAACGGGCATCCTTGAATACCTACTGTCGCAAAGCACCTCGGGTATCGGAACCTTCGAATGTACAACTCCAGATTGTACCACCGTATCCGACTCCCAGCTCCACAAAAGACGTGGTGGAGATGATCAGGGACTTGCATGAGCGCTTTGAGTCGAAGAACAGACAGGAGGAGGGCCAGAAGATGGAGATCCCATAACCATACCCCCTCGAATAGAACAAAGTGGTTTATTCTTCCAAGTATAAACCATAAACGTTGACACCATACGATGGGAAGGACTCTCCACGCCATTATCAGACATACTTATAGTCTCAAACGGGACATCTCCCTAAGGAAGACGCGCTACTCACCAGCCTGTTTGTCGGGGCACTGAAAGGAGTGGCTTACGACTGGTACTGCAGTCTTCCTGACAACTCCATATCTTCCTTCGACGACTTGACACGTCTCTTCCTCGATCATTTCTACGACGGAGGTAAAGACATGATAATGGCGTCCCTGATAGAGGTGCGTCAGAAGGAGAAGGAGACGGTTCGATCATTCATCGAACGATTCCGTCAAGCCTGCTTCAGACTGCCCCCGGGCATGCCAGAACATGCACTCCTTTCCTCCTACAGCATGAACATGCTTCATGCGATCAAGCTCTGGCTTAACTCTACTCCTTCCCCGATTGGAGCTCATTGATTATTGAGGCTGAAGCAGCTGAAAAGAAGGCATCCAATGCTCGCCTTCTGGGAGTCAGTTTCCCGAAAACGGCCTGCTACCGACAACCCTGGACGTGAGATGAAGGAGAAGCAGGTGCTGACTGTCAATGCCTCCAAAGATGCACAAGCACCTACTCAGAAGCCTCCACTTGCGCCAAGGCCAAAGGTGGTCTATTCTTTCAACGACGAAGACACCTTGCAACTCTTCGAGATGCTGAAGCAGGGTGATAAGATCAAATTACCGGACACGAAGCATCCCAACGAGGTTGGGAGAGTAGACAATCCGAGGTACTGTCACTACCATCGGTTTGTCGGATATCCAACTCAGGACTGCTACGTCCTCAAGAATTACATTCAGTACATGATCAATGCGAATGTTATCTCCGTCGACTATGAGGGGAAGACAGTCTCGGCCAACCTAGTGTCGCTCCAATTCGGTACCTTGCCACCAACCACAACACAAGATGGCATCGTCCCCATCCCAAAGGCGACAATGGAGGTGGTCAACCTACCACCTGCTCGTGACAACATGAATGGACTCATCCCACTCACCACATCTCGTGAAGAGATCTTATGGGTTCACCCCGATCTCATCTCCGAAGTTACTCAACCGGGGGTACGCTCTACCTCCAAAGCTAAGGGCAAGAAGATCAAGTCTTGCCGCATGGTCTCTTCTTCCGTGGAAGAGGCTCTTCCTATACAAATGCGTTCACAACTGAACGCCCAACCCGACGAAGCTGCCATCGAGGTGGTGCCTTCCTGTACTGCCCCTGCTACCCAGGAAGAGGGCCCATCCAGACCTTAAGCAGCCAATAAATAGAAGCACGTAGAGGCCCATTTCGATAAGCCTTTATGAAAGAAAAATGCTTTGGGGCTAGCCAAGCCCTACAACTTTGACATACTGGCACAACTTGCCGGTACTCCTGCCCGTTTGTCACTGTTCGAGCTCCTTCGTCTTTTCAACGACACCCGTGAAGCTCTCTGTGAAGCCTTGAAGGATGCTGAGTCCTTCATCAGTCAGGTCAAGCAGCCTGAGGATATCCCGACCCCATGTGCGTACTGCCATTGTACAGATAAGGTCATCCCCAACATAACCTTCACCCAACAAGACATGCTGCTCAAGCACAATCGGCACAACAGGCTACTGTACTATACAGGGTATGTAGGCTCCGTCAAGGTAAAGCTGATTCAGATTGATCCAGGGTCTTCCTTCAGCATCATCCCTAGGACTCTGCTGTCAACACTGGGGATCCCGATGTACCGGCTGGTGCCTTCCAACACTACAATCAGCGGCTTCAATGCTAGCAAAAGTGAACCACTGGGCAAAATACGGCTGAAGTGTCATATCGGTAACCTCCGAACCGAGGTGACTTGCTATGTCGTGGACGCCGACGTCAACTACAACCTCCTGTTGGGTCGTCCGTGGCTGCATGAATACATGGTGGTGCCATCTACACTCCACCAATGTATGAAGTACGTGTCCATCAACGACATCATCCGGACAGAGTTCGCGGACATTGACCCTTTCAAGGGGGTCGAAGCCTACTTCACCGATGCTAGCTTATATAAGTAGCTCGATGAAGGAGAAGCCAACAACGCCGAAGACGAAGCAGAAACAACGGCAGAGCCGGACATAGAGTCAGAGATGATTCTCGACGCTCCTTTGAAGATTCGACTCAAAGGGAAACTGCCTCAGATGCTGCCTCCCATGACCATCAAGCTACCTGGAAAAGTACCGGCTTCTCTAGGTAGAGCACCTACTGAAGCTCCTTTGAAGATACGGCTCAAGGGAAAACCTTCTCAGACGTCGGTTCCCCTTGTGGCAAAACTACAGGGGAAGGCACCTGTCATCGAAGGCGCAGTCGAGGCACCCCTGAAGGTGCGTCTTAAAGGCAAGCCTCCGCAAGAGAAGGCCCATACATCCCTCTCGGATCCCAAGGTCAAATCTGCGATGAACTCTCCCGAACCAGCCCCAGTGCTCACGGATGAAGAGTTAGGGGAGTACATATCTGCTGATATAGATACACCTTCTCTTGATAATGTAATCCCGTGGGACAAAATCTCATTTTTTTTATCAATAATAGAGTGTGTCTTTTAATTATTCTAGTCTTCCATATTGGAATGCCATGTATACACTAGATAATGCTCTACGATCGTTACAAACACAAATAACGATCGTCAATCATGTAAATCGAGTAGTTCCATCCCAAGGAGTCTGTTTTATAGTCCCACCGCGGAATCGGGATGAAGAACCCATCATCTTTGACAAAGTCGAGCGTCATCAAGACCTCCCACCACTCGAGCCAGAACCAGAGACCGGCAGAATACAAGTCTATCGGTACACGGACAAGGCAAAATACCTCATTCAAAAGATGGGTTACGATCTGAAAAGCAACAAAGGCCTGAATTACGGCAAGGGTCGACGTCTTCCTCTCCGGCTCCCAACGCCTAAAGGAAACCCGCAGGACTACTATCATCGTACTCGAAGGGGGGTGGGCTATGTCACGCCGCCGACAACTCCGGAGAGTTCGGAGGCAGAAGAAATGGAACACTCTCATTCGTCCGAAGCATCAACTTGGGATTCCAATACCAGTATCGACTCAGTCCTCAGGAAGGTGCTATCAGTCAACATGGCATCTGCACAATCTCAAAAGGATGAAGACGATGACCAATTGCTAGAATTCTCTGAAGAAGAACCCTGGGCTCAACGCCTAGGAGCACAGTGGGAGTCTCGTTTTGAATTACGCGAACCCCCTACTGAAGACGAGGTCGAACAGAGCAAGCTATCTACTACCTCAGTAGGACACTGATCGGGGCCGAACACTGGTACAACCCCGTTGAAAAGGAGTGTTTGGCTTTGGTGTTCGCCATCCAGAAGACTCGCCATTATATTTTGGGCCAGAAAATTCATGTCATCTCCCGATTCAATCCACTCAGGGTTCTCATGATGAAGCCAGGATCTTTGAACTCCCAACTAGCTACATGGGCAATCCTGTTGACGCCGTACAACATGGTGTTCGTACCACAAAAAGCCATCAAGGGTCAAGCTCTAACCGACTTTTTAGCCGCACACCCCATCCCAGCGTCCTCCAGACTCTATGAAGACATCCCGGATGAGGTCCAAGAATCAAACATCACCGAAGAAAACTCCATCTGGCGGGTGTTTTTCGATGGCGCTTCAAGAACAGGCCCCAAAGGCCAAATCATCGTCGGAGTGGGGATAGTCTTAGTCTTTCCCGATCAGTTGGTCATCCCGCGTGCTTACTTCCTTTCGAAGTTGTGCTCCAACAATGTTGCCGAGTACAACGCTCTCATCATGGGACTGCAGCTAGCGCAACAGCTGGGGGTGGATCATCTGGAAGCTTACGGTGACTCAAAACTCGTCGTTAATCAAATTCGAGGACAGTACGAAGTTTGCCATAAAGATCTGGTTCCTTACCATGAAGCTGTATTGAATATTATTTCAACCTTCACCAAGTTCTTCATAGAACACGTACCTCGATTACAAAACCTGGAGGCTGACGCTCTGGTCGGCCTCGCAGCTTCATTAGCAGCACCCCTCGGGACTCAACACTATATCACGGTAGTTGGACGAGACTTGGTCTGTCCCAAAAACAATCTATGCTCACAAATGGCCTATGCCATGACGACAAGCACCGGTGTTAATGTCCGAGACTGGAGGTTCCCATTCATTGACTTTGCTGTCTACGAAATTTTCCGTGAAGACCCGAAAGAAGCCGTCTCGGTCAGAAGGCGTTCCCTTCGGTATTATTATGATGCAGCTACTAAAACGCTATACTGACGTTCCTTCGATGGACTTCTCCTTCGATGTCTATCCAACGAAGTAGCAGCCGAAGCCCTTCGAGAAGCTCATGACGGGACTTGCGGGGCTAATCAACCTGGCCCTAAGTTGCAGGATCGACTGCGATGTATGGGTTACTACTGGCCGACCATGGCAGCCGACGCCGTCGACTATGCTAAAAAGTAACATGCTTGCCAGCTTCATGCCGACTTCATCCGTACACCGTCGGAACTACTACATCCTACGGTCGCCTTCTGGCCCTTCGAAACTTGGGGCATGGACATTGTAGGACCTATCACCCCCCTTCATCGAGGGGACATCGCTTCATCCTAGCCATCACCGACTACTTCTCCAAATGGGCAGAAGCAGTTCTGCTGACGGAAGTGAAATGCTATAGGGTGATCAGCTTCATCAAGCACCATGTCATCTACCATTTCGGGGTACCTCGAAGGATTATCTGCGATAACGGTCCACAGTTCATCAACTATCTTTTCAGTAGATTCTGTGATAAGAACTGCATTCAGAATATGGCATCAACCGCCTACAATCCGACAGTAAACGGATTGGCTAAGGCATTTAACAAGACTATCGTCAGGCTACCCAAAAAGGTTGTGTCATCCAACAAACATAACTAGGACGAAAAGCTCGGCGAATGCCTTTGGACCTACTGTACAATGGTACGGACTCCTACGGGCAACACACCATTCTTCGTAGTCTACGGGAGCAAAGCGGTACTGCCTCTCGAGATTCAGATACCCTCACTCCATGTAACGCTCACAAACCAATTTACAGAAGAAGACAACCAGCATCGTCGTCTGCAAGAATTGGAAGCACTTGACGAAAAACGTCTCCTAGCTCAGCAGTGCATTGAACTTTATCAAGCCCGTATATCACATGCTTTCAACAAAAAGGTCAAGCAGAGGACTTTTCAAATAGGCGACCTGGCCCTGGCAGTCAGAAGGCCGATGGTGTTGACTCATAAAACACTAGAAAAGTTCGAGCCCAAGTGGGAGGGACCTTTCATCATAGAGACGGTATACTCAAACGGTGCTTACCGCCTTGTTCGACCGAACGGGGACTTGTTTATGATGTCCATCAACGACAAGTTCCTAAAGAAGTACTACTCATGACATCTTTCAGACATATACTTCCATCTCTACCCAACAAGGGAGTCAGTGGACCTGATCATCAAAGCTCACATACATATTTCCTTCACAAAATCCTATGCTTTCGGAACCCAGTTGTTCCGTGGCATTCTATCCTCAGTAGAAGAACAACCACGTCCACATTACATTTGAGTTGCTCCTCTACACCCTGTAAAGCAGAATCTTACACTACATAAGATTGTGCTACTTATCATGTTTACCACGTCCACATTACCTCTGAGTAAACATCCCGTATGGACCACCCCCGTGTTCCCGTACATCGATCGCAGAACTTTCATGTCCATATTACCTCCGAGTAGTTCCGCGTATCCCTCCAGAGTCACTCCTACCACGTACATAACACCTCTGAGTAGGAAGATTCTGTCATTTGAACCCCGTATTTGCCACGTCCACATTACCTCTGAGCAAACATGTCGGTTCTCTCAAACTTATTATCTATACCTAAAAACCAAGGTGCACAAAAGATAATAGGTCCACACAAATCATCAGTTCATGACAGCAAAAATGAACACACCACAGAATTCTTTATTTTTTTATTTAAAAGCAAAGGATTACATCCCCAGCAGAAGTTGCAAACTATAAAAATAATAAAAAAAGAGAGAGACTACAATCCCTAAGCATCACTGGGATTGGCAGAAAGCTCTTCAATCCGATACTTCAAGTCTACCGCCCGAGTCTCTGCGGTCGCCAAGACCCGGTGTTCGGCTTCTTGACGCATCACCTCTACAGCTTCAGGGGCAGTATCAGTCTCATACTTCTCGTCTAGTTGTTGTCGCTGGTGGGTCAGGAAAAGAATCTAGAGGGTAAAAGCTGCTTCCTCCTCCTTAGATGCCACATGTTCAGCCTGGACTCGCTCAGCAACTAACAAGAGTTGGGCTCGCTGGTCTTTAAGATGGCGAATCTTGGCAGTGACCTCCGCTATGCTAGCTTCCAACGAGGCCCACAATTCCACATTTTCCTGTGTGGATTGAGATAGCCTCTCCCCCGCAGCCTCAGCTTCGGCCACCTCGCGGTCCTACACAGCCACCGTGGCCTGATACGACGACTCGACTTCAGCTATCAATTTCTCCTATTTTGCCTCTATCAGAGCAGAAAAGTCATTTCGCCGGATACTCTGAAGCTCGGAAAGAAGCTGGTCGAGTTCGGCCACTGATGCCTCCAGAATCTCGGCCATATGATCGTGGCCCTGGTGGGAATATATCAGACCAATGTAAGGTAGCACTATGGCTTTCGCCGTCACGAAACTCCCATTTGCATTCATCACTGTCGATACACCTCTCTGTAAGTATCCTCTCTGTAACATCTTGTACACTGTCTCAACAACAAACTTCATGTACTCATTCGTGTCTGCCAATACCTGAGGTTTCATAGCAGGAGTTGGAGGAGTTACTCTGGAAAGCGGACCTGAAGAAGACCCACCGACCTCAATCTGTGAGGCTGCAACCTCAACCTCAGTGGACCCTCTCTCGTTAGGGACCTGTAATTCGTCACTAGCTCAAGGTGCCAGGTGGACGGAAGGAGCCAGATAGGGCGTCGACACTGTCCCCCAAGTGGAAGGAGCAAGAGGAGTGTCCTCCATAATAGGTCCCTTGCCCTTATCAGAGCCAATGACGGATGGTCCCCCGACATCCGGGTTATCCCCGTCCAGGGCAGGGCGGCTCTCCCTTTCGTTCAAAGCGACAGGGTCCGCCCCTGACAGTTCAATCTTCTTCGAAGCTGGGCTTGAAAAATGAATCCCATCACCCGCATCAACTCTCCCTACAGGGACGGGTGTAGGGCTCGGCAGTGACGTCGATCCTACCACATCAACCTCCACTTCCGAGGCATGGGTAGGGTTTGCCCACGAGGTCTCGTGTGCGACCAGCGCCTCGGTACTTGTAACACCCAGTTTTTCAAATGAGGGTAATTTTGAACTTTTATAATTTTGATTATTCGATAATAAGATTTAACTCATGTTGTAATTTTTGGTAATTTTTTAATCAATTTAAAACTATTTAAAATTTTGAATTGTGATTTTGATGGTTAACTAGTTAATCTCTAGTTTTGCTAAGATTAGAGACTAACCATGGGGACCTAACCATGTGATTAGAATGACTATTTACAACTTTTTAGGCTAAGGGTATTTTGGTCATTTTGTGACTTTTGAATTATTTAGAATTTTGATTATTTGGTGAATTTTAGATTATTTTTAATAATAATTAAATTGATGTATTATGATTTTGGTCATTTTTCATATTTAATATTTTGGGAAAATTTTATATTTTTAATATTGTTTTTATTAGATTTGTTTAGTCGGGTTTGAGTTTCGTCTCGTTTCGACTTGTATTGTGACCCGGATAGCTTGAACTCTAGATGGGACCCAATATTAAGTTAAGCATGGCTCACAAGACCCAACATTAAGTTAGTTAATTAAACTAATTTTTATCATGTTAGAATGGTTAAGTTAGAGACTCAAAACTAGATCATTTTGACCCCAAACTTGAACCTAGTCTAGACTTAACTATATGAGACTAGAGAGGGACAATTATGACATTTTCCATTAGCCCTAATGGACTCTTTATGGCAGCCATCTTTAGGAGAGAATGATTCATTTCATTCATTACAATCTTGCCTATTTTATTTTTCTTTTGTTCTTTTCCAATTTTAGAGAGCCTTCCCATTGATTTGATCTCCAAATCAAATCATTCCTTCACCAAACCTTCCCTCAGTGTCACGCCCCAGAACCAGAATACTGAAGAACAGGGACGTGCACAGCCAGCTACGTATAACGGAACGGCAACCATCCCGCTATACGGTCACGGCTGTCTAGCTATGTGAGGGTACGCTACAAACCATCAGTCTCTTAGGGTCAAATCAAGCTATTGTCTCAATCTCAACAAGTAATGATAGTAACAAGATATCAGACCACCAAATATACAATTGTAAGGCGTCCCAAACATTACATATCCAGATGATCATGAAGCTAGTCGTACAAAATGTAAGGACTAGCAAGAGTTAAGTCATACATGATCAACCTCGAGTTGCCAATCATGATTACAGCCCGTAGGCAGACAGAAAGTAAAGTGCATCGAGCTAACAAGTGCTCGTCGGCTAAACGCCTCAAAAGAATATCAGTTAACAATACAGTGGGAGAAACAAAAGAGAAAACCCACTCGTTGCCCGGATTCCGTCTAGTGTTCACCATCGGGCTGGAAAGCAGGTAGATCCTTTGCTGCTGCTCCGGTATCTGGCCATACAAAACCAGCTGGGTCAGACCCCAGAAAGAGCAAGTGCCACAAAAGAGGCCACGAAATAAGAACAAAGCCAGCAATCAGCACAATAATATAATTACATAATAAGAGACAGTAATTTAAGAAAAAGGCATGATAGTTAGATATAAAAGACAAATCTTGTACAGAATCGATAAAAGACAGAACATATGGAAAGGCATGACAGGATGATATACGATGAGATGACTATGGGACTATTCAAATAGCCAGGTTACAACCCGTAAACCAAACAAGGACCGGGGTTGTAACCCTTCGTCTGAACGGAACTTGGTTTCTCCCACCATTTATCGGCAAGATAAAATACGCGAATTCAAGACTTGCAATTAAACATGATTAAGGTAAAGCACGAGTAATCATGTCATGTCATGACCTTGCACAGGATCAGGACAGGACAAGAGGGACTAGACTCCATCCAATCAATCACGGCCAAGCAAATACTACGGCTTACTACTTTAACTAACTAGGGTTATCACAGACCTGATTACTAACAAGATGCAATGAGAATTCCAAGTCCGGTTACCTGTTTGTTACTACCTGAATGCTCCCAGCAAGAAAAGGAAAAGATAACATGATATAGCAGACACACTGTAGTAAGATACATGTGTCCTAAGGTACCACGCTCGACGGCGGGCTGGAAGTGCGCTCATCTCGACGGATAGCAACAAATCCCAGGTATATATATATAAGGCCGGGACCAAAGGGGCAACAGGTAACTGGGAAATTCTCCATGAACTAATTGATCAATCTAGTCATTAACCTAGCCAGATTCAGTATGAATCCCTGACCGTGGGAACCAGGGAGTCACGTCCTAGACATGAGGCAAGACAATACGAGTGGATTGCACAAGCAAGCAGGAACACCCACGGTGTCAAGACAAGTCAAGCTAAGTTATCAAGTCATGTCAAGTCAGGAGTGCGCCGCCACGGGCCACTATCAAGTTATCAAGATAATTCATGTCAGGATACTTGTCAGGAGTGCGCCACGACGGGCCACTTATCAAGTCTGGTTGGTCATGTCAGGAGTGCACCATTACGGGTCACTGTCATGTTATACTAGTTCCTTGCCATACCGTGCCATGTACAATAGTCATTCCAACATATTAAGTAAAATCAAGTTCATGACAAAAGGCGTAAGGATATAAAATGGGCATAAAATATCTAATAAAATACTAATATAAAATAGGACTATAGAAGAGCCAAGATCAAGAAATAACAAATTCATCATAGACAAGTAGGTTGTACAGGGTATGCACTGCGCAGGGTGCCAAGTGCGCAGGGTGAGTTGCGCAGGGTACCAACTGCGCAGGGTGCCAAGTGCGCAGGGTGAGTTGCGCAGGGTACCAACTGCGCAGGGTGCCAAGTGCGCAGGGTGAGTTGCGCAGCAGATGGATTGCGCTGGATCAGGTTGCGCAGGAAGGGATGGCGCAGGGTCAGATTGCGCGAGGGTGGATGGCGCAGGGTCAGGTTGCGCATGAGATGGATTGCGCAGAAGTGGACTGCGCATGGAGCAGATTGCGCATGAGCAGACTGCGCATGAATCCATGCGCAGTTGGGTTGAGCGCAGTTCGCCAAGGGGCAAGCTGCGCAGTCGGCGCTGCGCTAAAGAGCGCTGGCCGAAGGGGGATGCGCAATCCAGCACTGCGCTAAAGAGCGCAGGCTGCAGGCTTCTTCTCCAGGCCGAGAAGAACACCAAGAACACCAAAAATTCAAATTTTCATATCTTTGTCAAATCAAAGCCAAATCTAGATTTTCAAAGTTCTAACTTGAGTAAAATTGAATTCTCTTCCACATGGAAGCATCAAAACCCACAAAAATCCAACCAAAATAGATCAAAACTATATAAATCCGAAAATAGTTAAAACCTAGATCTAGAACAATGGAAACTCCAAATCACAAAATGTCAAGTTCTAATGTTGATCTCCATAGCCTAATCTAGCTAATGGACAAATAAAAAGTGGTTCTCATGTGGTGGCAAGGTGCACTTGCCTAATGGGTTGGAGAGTTGTGTGGAGGAAGAAGAAGAAGAATTAATGGAGGAAAATAATAAGGAGAGAGAGTGTTAGGTGGGGATTTTAATGGGGGAGGATAAGTTGTGTTGAGGGTGGAGGTTAGCTAAGATGGTCCAATGCATAATAAACCAAACCAAACCAATTCCTTCTCCTATCCAAATAAAACCAAGCTCCATTAATCAGAATTAATCCAGGAATGATAAAGGACAATTAAACTACAATGCTAAGTATGAAATATATCACAACTTAACTGGCCAAGAAAAATGAAAAATACTGGTCAGAAATACGATCACGTATAAAATACGTATCACGAATTTCGGGGCACTACATCCTACCCACCTTAAAATAATTCCGTCCTCGGAATTTAATCAAGAGGCTAGAGATGTCGGGACGGCTATACTATCGCAAGCAATCTATGCTACCAATCAATCATACAATCATACATACAAGCAAGGAATCGAAGTGCAAGGCATAAGGAAGATATTACACCTCACGAGCCAAACCGATTGGGATAACGTGATCGGATATCATCCTCACACTCCCACGTTTGACTCTCCAAGGAGCGACGAACTCAAGCAACATGGACTTAACTGATAGTCTTGCGTTTGAGGTCTCTCTCTTTGGTCAAACAGGGACACGGGCCTCTCCTCATACGAAAAAGGTTGGTACCAATAACCGTTTTTGAATGATCTAGGACATGGCTCGGGTCCGGGATATATCGTTGTAGTTAGGACACATGGAACATGACATGTGCCCTCATAACGACGGTAGAAAAGCAAGATGAGAGGACACATATACCTCTCGGCCGATTCTGGATCTGGGCCTGGGCCAGGGCGAACTGCTGAGGCCTCTGCTGCTGGAAGGCCTGGGCCTGAGTCGGCAATGGACCCGGGAACGGGAGCTGCTGTGGTTGGTGAACTGGAGCTGGTTCTGGTGCTGGTGCTGGTCCCATAACCGAGGGACTAGTTACTGTCGACGATGATCTGTTTCTGAACGGGCAAGATCCTATCATGTGGTTCGGTGCTCCACAAGCCAAGCACAACCCCTGTGCTCTACGGCATTCAGAAACAACGTGCCCTGGCTTTCCGCAATGAGTGCAGCCCATTGCGGAAGACTGCTTCTGCTTCCATTGCTGGGGATAGATCGGAGCAGAATGCTGTAAGGAGGTGACCGAATCTATCCTCGTAGCTCCAATGGTCAAGGCCCTAGCTGCTGGGGCCGGTGCTGACGATTGGTTCATCTGGTCGTGAGACCGCTTCCGATCTCCGGTCCGGTCCGTTATCCTTCGGGAAGTGTACTCATGCCTCCTCGCTGCTCGCAAGACGGCATCAAAAGTTGTGTGCTCGAACTGCTCGACTGCCAATATGATTTCCAAATGGAGCCCCTGCTGGAATCGCTGTGCTCTGTCTAGCTCGGTTGCCACCAAGGTGGGAGCAAACCGACTCAACCTTGAAAACTCGGCCGCATATCCGTCGACCGTCCTGCTCATCTGCCTGAGATTACTAAACCTGGTCTGCAGGTCATATCTAGCCACTGCGTCGAAGTACTTGGTCTGGAACATATCACTGAATACCGCCCACATGACAGGCGTACCCAAACTCGCTGCTTGCATAGCCCACCAGCTGCGGGCTAGATCCAGTAACTGCAGGCGCACCACCGCCACCTTCTCTGCTTCAGGGGTCCTGGCTGCCTCTAAGATCACTTCAATGTCCTGTAGCCAGGCATCTGCAGCAATAGCATCCTCGCTGCCGTCGAAGAAGGGAGGGTTCAGGCGCTTGAAATTGTTGACCGCACTGTTCCCTCGAGGACCACTTCTGTTCAGAGCTTCTTGTACTGCTTGCTGCAAGGCATCACCTCGACGATCCTGAGATGCAATCAACTCACGGATGAGCCCTATCAAGGCCCCATCCTCTGATCCTGCTGGCTGAACTGGCTGGACTGGGGGTACTGGTTCTCCAGGAGGTGTGGCTCGGGAGGCGGCTGCTGAGGACTGATCTTGATCTTCTTGCTGTTGCTGGGCTGCTGGCTGAGCTCCTTCTGGCTGATCAACAGGAATGATGCCACTGAAGCAAATGACATCAGGGATATTAAGGAAGGACCAGGATGGAACAATGATACAAGCATGTTATCAAGTCAGGAATCCAAGGAGATAAGAATTACGAGTGGAGATCAAAGGCGAGTACAGATTGAGACATCTATCCGGTAAACCCTCACATTTCTTGATTGACAAGACCTGCATGGGCCACCACTTAAACTGTCACGCCCCAGAACCAGAATACTGAAGAACGGGGACGTGCACAGCCAGCTACGTATAACGGAACGGCAACCATCCCGCTATACGGTCATGGCTGTCTAGCTATGTGAGGGTACGCTACAAACCATCAGTCTCTTAGGGTCAAATCAAGCTATTGTCTCAATCTCAACAAGTAATGATAGTAACAAGATATCAGACCACCAAATATACAATTGTAAGGCGTCCCAAACATTACATATCCAGATGATCATGAAGCTAGTCGTACAAAATATAAGGACTAGCAAGAGTTAAGTCATACATGATCAACCTCGAGTTGCCAATCATGATTACAGCCCGTAGGCAGACAGAAAGTAAAGTGCATCGAGCTAACAAGTGCTCGTCGGCTAAACGCCTCAAAAGAATATCAGTTAACAATACAGTGGGAGAAACAAAAGAGAAAACCCACTCGTTGCCCGGATTCCGTCTAGTGTTCACCATCGGGCTGGAAAGCAGGTAGATCCTTTGCTGCTGCTCCGGTATCTGGCCATACAAAACCAGCTGGGTCAGACCCCAGAAAGAGCAAGTGCCACAAAGGAGGCCACGAAATAAGAACAAAGCCAGCAATCAGCACAATAATATAATTACATAATAAGAGACAGTAATTTAAGAAAAAGGCATGATAGTTAGATATAAAAGACAAATCTTGTACAGAATCGATAAAAGACAGAACATATGGAAAGGCATGACAGGATGATATACGATGAGATGACCATGGGACTATTCAAATAGCCAGGTTACAACCCGTAAACCAAACAAGGACCGGGGTTGTAACCCTTCGTCTGAACGGAACTTGGTTTCTCCCACCATTTATCGGCAAGATAAAATACGCGAATTCAAGACTTGCAATTAAACATGATTAAGGTAAAGCACGAGTAATTATGTCATGTCATGACCTTGCACAGGATCAGGACAGGACAAGAGGGACTAGACTCCATCCAATCAATCACGGCCAAGCAAATACTACGGCTTACTACTTTAACTAACTAGGGTTATCACAGACCTGATTACTAACAAGATGCAATGAGAATTCCAAGTCCGGTTACCTGTTTGTTACTACCTGAATGCTCCCAGCAAGAAAAGGAAAAGATAACATGATATAGCAGACACACTGTAGTAAGATACATGTGTCCTAAGGTACCACGCTCGACGGCGGGCTGGAAGTGCGCTCATCTCGACGGATAGCAACAAATCCCAGGTATATATATATAAGGCCGGGACCAAAGGGGCAACAGGTAACTGGGAAATTCTCCATGAACTAATTGATCAATCTAGTCATTAACCTAGCCAGATTCAGTATGAATCCCTGATCGTGGGAACCAGGGAGTCACGTCCTAGACATGAGGCAAGACAATACGAGTGGATTGCACAAGCAAGCAGGAACACCCACGGTGTCAAGACAAGTCAAGCTAAGTTATCAAGTCATGTCAAGTCAGGAGTGCGCCGCCACGGGCCACTATCAAGTTATCAAGATAATTCATGTCAGGATACTTGTCAGGAGTGCGCCACGACGGGCCACTTATCAAGTCTGGTTGGTCATGTCAGGAGTGCACCATTATGGGTCACTGTCATGTTATACTAGTTCCTTGCCATACCGTGCTATGTACAATAGTCATTCCAACATATTAAGTAAAATCAAGTTCATGACAAAAGGCGTAAGGATATAAAATGGGCATAAAATATCTAATAAAATACTAATATAAAATAGGACTATAGAAGAGCCAAGATCAAGAAATAACAAATTCATCATAAACAAGTAGGTTGTACAGGGTATGCACTGCGCAGGGTGCCAAGTGCGCAGGGTGAGTTGCGCAGGGTACCAACTGCGCAGGGTGCCAAGTGCGCAGGGTGAGTTGCGCAGGGTACCAACTGCGCAGGGTGCCAAGTACGCAGGGTGAGTTGCGCAGCAGATGGATTGCGCTGGATCAGGTTGCGCAGGAAGGGATGGCGCAGGGTCAGATTGCGCGAGGGTGGATGGCGCAGGGTCAGGTTGCGCATGAGATGGATTGCACAGAAGTGGACTGCGCATGGAGCAGATTGCGCATGAGCAGACTGCGCATGAATCCATGCGCAGTTGGGTTGAGCGCAGTTCGCCAAGGGGCAAGCTGCGCAGTCGGCGCTGCGCTAAAGAGCGCTGGCCGAAGGGGGATGCGCAATCCAGCACTGCGCTAAAGAGCGCAGGCTGCAGGCTTCTTCTCCAGGCCGAGAAGAACACCAAGAAAACCAAAAATTCAAATTTTCATATCTTTGTCAAATCAAAGCCAAATCTAGATTTTCAAAGTTCTAACTTGAGTAAAATTGAATTCTCTTCCACATGGAAGCATCAAAACCCACAAAAATCCAACCAAAATAGATCAAAACTATATAAATCCGAAAATAGTTAAAACCTAGATCTAGAACAATGGAAACTCCAAATCACAAAATGTCAAGTTCTAATGTTGATCTCCATAGCCTAATCTAGCTAATGGACAAATAAAAAGTGGTTCTCATGTAGTGGCAAGGTGCACTTGCCTAATGGGTTGGAGAGTTGTGTGGAGGAAGAAGAAGAAGAATTAATGGAGGAAAATAATAAGGAGAGAGAGTGTTAGGTGGGGATTTTAATGGGGGAGGATAAGTTGTGTTGAGGGTGGAGGTTAGCTAAGATGGTCCAATGCATAATAAACCAAACCAAACCAATTCCTTCTCCTATCCAAATAAAACCAAGCTCCATTAATCAGAATTAATCCAGGAATGATAAAGGACAATTAAACTACAATGCTAAGTATGAAATATATCACAACTTAACTGGCCAAGAAAAATGAAAAATACTGGTCAGAAATACGATCACGTATAAAATACGTATCACGAATTTCGGGGCACTACACTCAGTCATTCCCATTCTCCAAGGAAAGGGTGCTACCAAGGATTGGAAGAGGAGTGCAAGGAGGAGTGTCCACTTTGAGGGATCTTCGTATCGGAGCCGTGTCCTAAAGGATTTCATTGGGATTCCACTCCCAATAGGTAAAACCCATCCTCTAAATCGATTTTCTTTGCATATAAATTAGTTTTGAATCCGTAAGATCCATCCTCATACATGTGTTCCATTTAGATTCAAATTTGAGGCCATTTGGAGCTCTCTTGAGGATTTTAGATATGTGTCTTGTGTCCTACTTGATAGATCCCAAATTAGGACATCCCATGTGTATGTATGTATGATAATAGTTTAAATAGATATTTAAATTCAATTTATAATGGTTAGAGAGTGGATTGATCTTACTTAGGATGGTTAGAATGAGTTTTATTTGGATACCTATGTTTGTATCCAAGTATCTTGGCCTATATGTGTTCTTTTGTCAAATCCGTCATAATTTTCATCCACGTGTTTATTAACCAAAGCAACTTAGAAATGTCATAACTTTTAGCTTAAAACTCCGATTTATCTCCTGTTTTTTTTAAAAGAACCGTATCGAAGTTAGCTTTCCAAATATATATTTTAATAAGCCAAATTCTTTCTGTAACTTTCTGTAGAATTATTTGAGTGTTAGCTGTATGAAAGACGAACGTGTTTCGGTATTTTTGCAATTTTGGGAGCTTTCGGACACGAAAATGCGATCCGTTTGAAGTTTCGGAAAGCTAACACGAAGGGCTACAACATATTTTAATCCTAGAGTTTAGTAGAGGCCTAATTGGTACAGTATTGGTTTTAAGTAGAAGAGTGACTATACGATATATGCATTTTGTGTAACCTATGAGCCTATGTAGTATGGGTATTAAATGAATATAGAGTATGTAATGCATGATATGTTAGATGAATAAAATAATATATATATGATATATATTCTCTTTACATTAATGTATATATATGGTTGAATGCAAGCATGTAGGAATGCAATTAATATAATATATGTAAGCAATGCATAAATACATGAATGAAAGAATGATATACAATGTATGCATGAAAGTATATAATGAATGCTAGATATGAATGCAAGGTATATATATAATAATAGATATGAATGCATAATGTATAAATATTGTAATGCAATATATAATGATAGCATGTATGGTAATGTAGAATATATGATGCAAGCATGTATATGTCCACTGTTTTTCCTTTTCCTTATATTTTCCTTCCCTTTCCTTTCAATTTCAGTTTTCCCCCTTTTTTTCCTCTTCTATTTTTATATGTTATATACAATGTATATAATGTATAGATGCATGTAAGTATGTAATATGCATGAATGAATGTCATATATGAATGAATGAATCAATCAAAGATATAAGTAAAATATAATGCATTGTAATGAATGTTAACATATATAATGTATAAAAGTATGTATGTAAATGTGCATGAATGTATATATCTATGTAACTATGTAAATATGCATGATATAACATATGCCTATATGAATAAATATGTATGTAATGTGGATATGCATGTATGTATGAAGGTATGTATTTATATATATTATCTATTTTATATTATGCATTGTTGTGGTTCACATTGTCTTGTGATTGTGTGAGTGCTAGCCTAGGCTGGGTTAGGCCTAGTGAGACTTGTTAGACTTGTTGGGCTAGGACTTAACCTAGTTGACCTAATTTGACTAGTGTGGTTGACTAGAGTTGACCAAGTGTTAACTTTAGTCTAGTTTGACCTAGACAACATGCAGATGCATTGTACATTTCATTTATCATCTCTCGTATACATCTTGACCTGTGTTGCTCTAAATAGGACTTTGTGGCTTCAGTTTGGACCTCTATACCTATCAGCTGTTCAGGTTATCAGGCGAGTATATTCTCTGATCATTTCATATCCTGCATTAGGAGTATTTTCTTGCTTTAGATTAATTTACATGATGCTGACACGTTGGAAACATGGATTAGTACTATATGGATCTTGTTGTGTGATCCCCTTAGCAGATACATCGGGTATTCGTATTCGTGTACTTTATCGTGAACATCGTGTACTCCTTGTATTTGTGACATTCGTGTACGAAACGTGTAAAATCGTGTATAATCATGTATTTACATGACCTTCGTGTACAATAACATAACTTAACTAGATTCTTGTGTATTGATTGGGGCGGGGGAGTAGAAGTGGTTATGTATTCAATCTAGTAGATTACTCGTGTACAACCTCTGTAGATTACTCGTGTACAACATCGTACCGTCTACATAACCATCTTGTGCTTTGAATCACTAGCATTGCTAGTTCTCTATATATTATAGCTATTTATTTACAGTCTCTCTCTTTTTTATCATGTTATTCCTTCAGTATCTTGTATCTTACTCTCTAGCATGATTATATATCCCGACCTGCTATAATTTTTTGATATATACTGTGCTCGCTCCTGTCCTGACTGGACCTGTTGATAAATTTTACAGATAGCCTGGAGGTTGCCCGCTAGCCTAGAGGAGACACAGTAGAGGTTGTATAGATAGCTAGGGTTTGCTTATAGCTTATTTTCAGTTGTCTTGAGTTGTATTTATTTTATGGATTACTGTATTTGAGCTTTGAGATGTATTTCTGGGTTGGTGTATCTTAGACACTTAGACTTCTATCTGCTGTATCTCTTTTGGATTTCATGTTTTATCTATCTTCCATTATGCTCTAGCTTAGATGTGATTGAGTTTACATTCTGCTATGTCACCCCCATTCGGGGAGTATAAACTGCTTAGCCTTATACTGTTAGATGCATGAGACCTAGGACAGCGTTCTACCGCCGACACTGCGGCGTAGGCTGGACGTACCCACGTCTCGTGCCCTTACTCTAGGGTGCGGGTCGTGACAGTACCGCAACCAGAGGGAAGCCCAGTCGGTAAATTCTTGTCAGAGACGTCTCCGCGAGACGCAATCTCTCTGACAGCTTGATCAACATCTTCTTGCGAGCCATCGTCAGAAGAAGACGAGCTCCATACTTCCTCCTCGTCTGGATTCTCACAACTTCCCTTGAGGCCTTGATGCTTCCAGGCACCCCCTCAATGGATGGTTCTACTCTCGGTCGAGGCTTCACGCCACCTTCCTGAGGGATCGATCGAGAGACCTTAGCAACCTGAGGTGCAAGTACATCTTCAGATTCCCTTCCAACGTATCCTGGAAATATCGAAATCTCCACAGAAGCAATGTCATCAGTGCTCCCTTTCCTGGGGGATGCTATAATCGGAGGAATGTGCTCGTCGGAAGAGCTCACCACCTCCTTCGGTCTGCTAATACTCGGTTTCGAAACCCGAGGTTTCTTCTTCGGTACCTCCTTCAAAAAAAGGGAGAGGACATAAGTCACAAAGTCCAAAGAACAAAACAGATTATGTGGGACATCTTTTACCTCAGCGGGAGCTGGTTCCGTTGGTACTACTGGTGGCACCCCCGGAGCTCTCACCTTCGGAGTCGTCGCTTTCTTCGGTCTTTTTGGCGCAGATGAACCAGCCTCCGCGTCGGCCCGCCTCTTTCCAGCTGGAAGCTCGTCCTGAGTATCCCCCGTTGATGCTGCAGCAGTAGCCCGATAACCTGCAGCCTCCGGTGGACAATATGACCGGGCCGCCGCCAACATGTTTTTCGTTGCCTCTAGCTGGGTGCCAATAATAAAACTAGTCTCCCTGTCATAATTTGGGGACACGGTGTTCATGGTGCAATACAACTTCACAGCCGAATACAAGATTTACGACCGAGGGTTGTGAACTGGAGTAGTGAAATGAACTCCAGTGCATCCGGCATTATAATATTGCCAACCCCGGGCCCCATCCAGTAAACACCCGACGAACCCAAGACTGTTACTGGGGTTCCTTAACATCAGCTGGGTATAACCAAATTGGCACGCGAACCGACTCGGTAGATACGGCTCCAGATAACACCTATTTTTGTTACGGTAGACCAAATGGGACGATCGATTACTCTACAACCAGCGAAACCCCATATCGACAGGGCGATTGCATCTTCACCGGACTCTTCTAGTTCTTGGTCAGCCTCGAAATCTGTGAAGACGAGACTGACCTTAGTGATCTCCCACCCTTGAAGATAGGACAAAACCTTTCTATAGACAGGGACACCGGTGTGCAGCCACTTCCTCTTATAGAAGCGACGGATAAAGGCGTCACCTTCAACATGATCCACTTCAGGGCCTGGGCTCATCACATTTGGATGATGCAGAATCAACCATCCCATCAGATAATGGAATGGTAGCTCAGCTCGGGAAAAGTTGTCTTTCTTGTCCCTCTCGTGGACCACATCATCGACAAAATCTCTCAAACCCCGCAATAGGTTACACACCATCGCGGAAAGGAGTGCCAGAGGACGACCAAAAACCAGTTTTATCGCTGGCAAAATGAGGTTCCTGCTCACTCTTTCTATGGATCCAGATCCGCCCGAGAACACATAGTCCCGGAGCCATATCATCAAGTATGCAGTCAACACTGCCTTGGAAGACATTCGGTGCACGCAATGCCAGAAACAACTATATACATCGGCACCACTCTCGTTTGAACGAGGAGTCTTCTCGCCCAGTCGGCTCATGTCGAAGGTCACCTCCGTGTAACTCAGTCCTTGCGGAGTCACAAACCGAATCTTAGAGGGGTCCGTCAGGTCCTGCTTGAAGACATAATCTCTCCAAGCAGTCACATGGGACAGTGAGCCGCCCTTCTCCCTTCGTTGCATCAGATAATGGTAGCTCGCCACCTCCTTGAAAACAACTACCATTTCTGGGTCCTTGTCTTCCAGAACTTGAATCTCTTTATTTGTCGAAAAATATTCCTCATATGGTTCCGAGCCCCAGGGAAGCTTGGATACCTCGTACATCTCATGGAGGGCCAATCCCAACTCCCCTACCGGAGTAAAAAAGGTGCCAGTCTGGGTGTTGAACATCTCCAGAAGGGCAAGAAATATATGTCGATTAAGGTCGACACCTGCTTGGGTGGCGCGAAGAGCAGCAGTCAGCCCAATCACTTTCAGTTCAGTTTTGAACTTCGTCAAGACCCAAAGGGTCAGCTCGTCCCACTTTGACACGTGGTGACACCAGCCCTCAACCCGAAAACCTCCTTTCGGATACATAACATTCGATGTGAGCATCCGGCTCGCGAAGGTCGAAGCACCGAAGACGAAAGTGTCGGGGGTAACATCACTATAAAAGCTCCCAGGGCACAAAGTTCGGCAATGGTACGAGGTTCCGACTTGCGAGGAGGCCAAGGTATCTCTTTGATTCGAAGTAACATCAATACGAAGGGTACCCCCCACTGCCCCTCCTTGAGAAGGAGTAAGTTCCCAAGGCATCCTCCTCTTGGAGGCCAAACGATAGATGTAAACCCCTTGACCAATTTTTCTCGAATTATTTTTTTATTATTTTAATTGAAAACCTATTTTTGTTTAATTGTCTCATCTATATATAAGGGCATTTTCTGTTTGGCATTAATACCAGGGAGGACCCATGGGCAATTAGACTGTGACCAGGGACCTAAGTGCTAAGTTAGAAATTCAAATTCAAACTGCTGTTATCCCCCTTTAACAAACCCTGTTTATGAATTTCCCCAGAGGATAAACACCCTCTTCTCAAATTCAAAATCTCCTAGGAGAGAGAGAGAGAGAGATCACTACAAATCTGAATTTAATCTTGTTTCCTCCTTATCTATTAGCACCTAACCGACCTAAGCACTGCAGTTATATATACTATATATACCTGTCGATCACAAGAACCCTTACAAATTCTAATAACCCCTCTCGATCAAATCTCAAGAGCAGTACCGTAAGGAGGCTATGGAGCCACCCAATCACTGTAAATCATAGTACAGGTATTCCTTATCTCCCTTGTTCATCTGATTAAACCTAATGTTCGAAAAAATGCCTAAAAGAACTTAGTTTGATACCTGGTAAAGAACTCATAGGAGGGTACCTACAAATGTTACCAGTTCCTGGAAATAGATGGCCATGTCAGGTTTTTGCTGATAGATAGGGTCCTTCGAATCCATTGATATTGACAGAAACTCGGTTGCAGTGCAGGACTAAGAACAAGTCTTTTAGGCCCTGTGCCTAGAGCAATGGGGTAAAGCTACCTACATTGCCCTCATAGGAATAATGATCTTTACATGCCAAGGCACTGCTAAGACATGATCTTTCTTGTGGCCACAGATGCTCAGGGTGGGTTTCCCTGGGGTAGGTCAGATTAGTGCTGACACATAAACCTTAGATTGAAAGGACATAAACCCCATGGTTGTCTATTGTATTAAGATAGGACACTACTATTATGTACCTGCTACTAACACACAGCCTTCGTATCCAAGAGATCCTGACCCATAGATTTTCTCTGGTACTAAGGGATGCTAATATAGGGAAAACCTTGCATTCTCTGGAACTGATTATTTCAGAGGGGGTTGTAGTGAAGCCCAGGACTTGGGGGTACAGACCTTCACCAGGGAGAATACTTAATGTCAATACTAGGCACAAGTAGAAGGGGCAGGCAGTAACTATCAATGAGCCCCTGTTCAGTAGGTATATGTATGTACCCAATGAATACTGATTTGTTAGAGTCCATCCTGTGTTACATCAGAGATGATGTATTGGTTTCTTTTTCTAGTCAAACTGATAGGTTAGATTTTCACCCATCAATTGAATTCATTATAGTTCAAGTATGGAACTACATGATTTTGGGTGGTTGCAAGTCTGTGTAGCAGAGCATAGGCAATAAGGACTCCTTTGCAATGCACCTTGCATTCTGGGAAAAGACTAAGTAGCAGGTTAACTTGTATTACTTTATGGATGGCATCACATTTAGTATAATTAGGAACCATGGTACCAGTAGGGGTTATATAGACTCTGTACCAACCTATATTAATACTATTATACTATATGGAATTTCAAGTTCAAACTGTAAACTCTCGAGTTCAGTGTTTTACTCATGTTTCAAACTATATAGCCTGTGGTCATTTCAGTCCAAATTCCTATCCTGCTATATAAATGCATTCCAGCAAATATGGATCTCTGATATCCATCTTTTCCTCTATCTATTTGAGATATGGACATAAATAAGGATAAAACTTTTATACCCAATAGGACAGTTGATTTAGAAGGAGGTATATGCAGGTATAGACTAACCAAATCTCTATTTTGGCATTCTACACTTTAGGATAGTACTGAACCAAGGTTACATGTGTCAGTTATGACTAAGTAAGACTCAAGTAGACTGGGAACCAGTTTCATACACAGGTCAGATTCATATGGAGTACTAGTTTAGAGGTGGTTGGTTATCAAGTATTAGGATAAGATGGCAATTGGTTCATGGGAGTAAAACAGGCATGTGTAATGGCTTAGGTTAACCTGTTCCAATGCATGTGGGTAGAAGGATGTGGATGTTGTGGTAAGAACTTAGAGATTAATAACAAAGATAGATAGATATTATTCTCAACTCATTTATTAACCCATTATATATATGCTTCAAATAGGTTCATTGGATTTGACTTAGTGCTCTGTACTCGCAGCTCAGGACCACAGGCAAGTATACCTTGCCTTTTTCTACAGTTTTATTTACATGCATTGTATTTCATTTTCCAGTTTTGATTGTTTATGGACATGTGCTTTTCGTGTTATATTCTGTAGAGTTGTTTTTATTGCTTATAGCCGTATTCATGTTTGGCCTTGTGTTTCATGCTTGGAGTTTCTCACCAGTATCTTGCTTAAGTCGTGTCATAGAACGAGTGCATGTAGTGAACTACCATAGCCTTGATTATCGTTTTGCACAACCAGAGAGTCCACACTCGGGACGAGGGTTGTTTGGTGCACCAGAGAGTCCACACACGGGACAAGGGTGTTTGTCGTGTTCATTGGCACCAGAGAGTCCACACTCGGGACGAGGGTTGACCAATTACACCAGA
The DNA here is from genome assembly GCA_029216955.1 of Iris pallida. Lineage (NCBI taxonomy): Eukaryota > Viridiplantae > Streptophyta > Magnoliopsida > Asparagales > Iridaceae > Iris > Iris pallida. Next base: position 7,329,400 of record JANAVB010036418.1, on the reverse strand, counting down.
GAGTCCACACACGGGACGAGGGTGTCTTGCCGTGAGCTAACCAGAGAGTCCACACTCGGGACGAGGGTTAGTGCTTAGTTCAAACCCGTGAGTCCACACTCGGGATGAGGGTTTGGTTCTTCTATTGATCTCGTGTATCGTTCATCCGGCAGTTCATTTATACGTAGTTGTTCTAGTGTTCGTGTTCGTATTTGTGTTCGTGTTAGTAGTCATCGTCTTGTTCTTGTTCTTTCTTGTTTATTTCTTGTGCATAATAAAACTGCTAGATAGGCATGTATATTATGTATCTTGCTAGTCCTCTGAGGACCTAATGATCTCTTCAGGTTTAGTCGAGTTTGAGTCAGGAGCAGACAAGAGGGCTTGAGTTAGCTTCAGATCGCGGTGCTTTGCAGTTGAGGTTACTTGGTTAGCAGGTTGTACTCAGTTGGTTCATTTCTTGTATTTCTCTATTTTCCATCTACTAGTAGTGGATTTGTATCCATCGGACGTGATATTGATTTTGGATACATTCAGTTTATATTCATTATTGCTTAGTTTCATGGATATTCACTGATCTTGTTTGTGTCTTGATTATTCTGTGGATGAGATATAGATTTTCCCATGATTAGAGATTCAGTGACTTGTGAGTATAGACAGAGTGCTACCGTCGATACTACGGCGTAGGCTGGGCTTGGACACGCTTCGTATCCGAAAAGCAGGTACGGGTCGTGACAGTAGAAAGCCGTCAGTGGCAATTTACGCTCAGACTGCACATGTACAGGGCCACGCCCTTTGTTGTGAAGAACCAGTCTTCCTTGATCTTCAGTATCTTCGCCTCAGTGGAGATCAAGCGGTCACCAAACAGAAAGGCCGATTTCAAGAAAGTCACATTCTCGGATTCAGCAGATTTCAGTTTGTCGCTCTCCATCATAATTTGGAGAAAAACATGCGACTGATCCTGGATTTGCAACATCCTCTCGGGAGACTGGTCCAGCATGATAGCAGCCTTCGCTGGGTTAATAACTTCCTCGTTTAAGTTGACCCCATTTGGCAAAGCAAAGCATCCAGGAGGACTTTGTTTAGCAAGGGGATAGTTATTGACACTGACACAGCAAAAACAAAAAGTCAGGCAGTAAGCAAAAATTTAGAGGCTTCAAAGACAAAACATTTTAGGGCACATCAGCAGCCTGGCGCATAATCGGGGCCCAAGCCCATGCTCGTCAGCAGTAAAGCTTTGGTGCATAATCAGGTTCTAAGCCCATGCACGTCAGCCGTGAAGCCTCGGCGCATAATCAGGGCCTAAACCCATGCGCGTCAGCGAAAGATCCTAAGCGCATCATCAGGACAAAAGTCCATCTGCGTCGGCAACAAAGAGTTAAGGCACAGCAACAGGATGCAACTCATCCGTACGTCCCAAACTCGTCTAAAAAAGAGTTGGCAACTACAAAATCAGAAGACACCCACCCGTCACCGCGGGTCGAACGTCGACAGGAGTCACAGTGACGACAGTAGCGTCCTCCTCATCGAACTCCATCGGCTCCTTACCCCGACCTTGTCCTCGGCCAGCACCGCCGTGAGAAGTCTTGGGAGCCATTTCGTAAAAAAAAGTTAGGGTTTTGGAAGAAGAACTCTAAAAAAGAAGAAAGCAAAGTGAGGAAGAACTCTCCCTCTCTCCAACAGACGCATATTTATAGGCTTGGTCACACACGTGAACTGATGAAGGGTGACGTCAGCCGCCGTCTGGGGTTCTGCAAAATGATAACTGCAAATAATCCAAAAAGATCATCATTAATCTTTTGGTTTATTTTGAAGTGTTATCATTTGCATTTAACACTGAAGAAGAGCATGCGCCTCATCACAGATGCACAGAGCAATCATGCGCCCCGAACAGTCATGCGCCCCATTGAAGTCACTACCATGCTTCTTATTCAAAGTATTCCAAAACTTGATGAAAAGTTTTGAAAACTTTGAAGGGGGTCTTGTAGAAGCATGGAATTTCAGGCGCACCTATAAGCCAGAATTCCTATGCGCTTAACACCACATGTGCCAGGGAGCTCAAACGAAGTACTTGGCACAACAAGACAGCAAAAGCATAGACATTAAAAGAAGATTTTTTATTTCATATAAAAGTCTATTACATGTCTAAAGAAGGCTTTACAAAGGAGAATCTCTACAAAAAGAAAGATCCTAAGACTACAGCCAGGCGTAGCAAACTGTCATGCGCCTTCAGCCAGGCGCATCACTTCAGCGTCTCAGTCAGGCGCATCTCTTCAGCATCTCAGTCAAATGTGTCTCTTCAACGTCTCAGTTAGGCGCATCACGAAGTCTCAGCATATGCGCTCTACTTCGACCCGATCAAGTGCTTCGACTAATGAAGCATTTATTAAGAAGAACCAGAGTGGGCAGCCAACCCCACTCTAGCAGGAGGAAGAGCTCTCCAAAGCCCAAGGAAGGGGAGAGCACCGTAATTCTGATCTGCGGCTCTTCCAACATAACGGAGATGGGGCTCGAGCATTCCGATCTTTGGATGTAATAGGCACCTTCCGTCTGCCTCAGAAGCCCGCGACCCCAACTTTTGGATGTAACAGTCACCTTCAAGTGCATGAACGAAGACAACTCAACGCATCTTCACCCTCGGGAGCATCTTGTCAACAAAATGTACTCGAGCAAATAAGTTCATTCGGGAAGACGTGGGAGAAAGAGAAGCAAACTCTTTCCTTGCTACTATTTATAGGCCGGGCAAATCAAACCCATGCGCCTGGCGGGCTTTCTGAATCCTGTGCAATGAATTTATATTTATGGTGATGAACCTGACACTTGGAATTTGGCCAAGTCAAAACGGCTATTTAAAGCACTTGAAGAACGTAACAGTCGGACCAATGAAGATGCATCATGCAAACGGATGCGCCGGTCAGACCGCACATCATACAGATACGCCCATCAGCACTAAGTGCCTCATAAGGATGCGCCCCACGTGTCCCCATGTGCCTAGTGGAACGCAGATCAGTGCGCCTACTCGAAGGCCATCACCCGTCAAAGAATATTAAATACTGAAAGTCTGACACGACAACTGCCATGCCTCGATGACAGAACAGTAACAGCTTTTACAGAAAATGAAGCGCCGCTAACATCAGCGTCATCATTACTCTCTTTCGACGGTTACAAGCCACGTGGCCACCTAACCGTTTGCATGCGCCACCGCAGCCATGCGCCCAAACCTCTGCATGCGCTTCAAGAGCCATGCACTTCGGACCTTCCTCTGATCCCTAAAGACAGAGGTCAAGTCGCTACTGAAGCTTCGTATGTACCTCAAAAGCCATGTGCCCAGACTGGTTCGTAACTCCTGAAGGTTATGAGCCAAAGTCTTCTCATGCGCCCAATCCCAGGCATATCCTATCTGATTACTCCCCACCAAATCTGAGATCTTTGAGCTACGGACATACGCCACATGTCCTTTGACTCAGTTCAGCCTATGAAGGGGTGATAATCACCCAAGATCTCGGCAACTGAAAGATTCTCTCCCCTGCTACGTGCCAGTCCACAAATGTAGCATGAAGGATTCAACCCACAAATGATGGTGCATCATCCATGTGCCTCTCGTAGCTCCAACCACGTGGCATCCCCACGTACAGGCGTATCCTACATATGCGCGCATGAGCAGCCCAACCTGCTGCTTATAAATAGAGGGATCATTCCTTCTCTCTCACACACAGAGACATATACAAGGACGCACAGTCAAAGACAGCCGCAACCAGAGCATCAGAGTTCACTCGTAGAGTTCGAAAGAGACATTCAACGTCTTCTTCCTCTCCGCAAGCTCCAGCACCCAGAGCAATTCAGACCTTCAGAGAACCAAAAACCGTCGTCAGATCGTCAACGGAGTCAATGCATTACCACTCACTCTATCGACACAGGGACCCAGATAAACAAAAGTGTACTCCTAGGACTATATCTAAGTCCTATATTGTAACACTGTTCTGTTTGTAATTGAAATTACAACCAAAAGATTTTAATGGCAAACACTAATGAAGCTGTGAAACTATTATGCACTCAGTTTGAGGCCTTCAAGCAGAAGGATGGCCTACAAAGACTGGGCATAAAGCAACTGTATCCTCCAGAATGGAAGGAAGTTCCATTCCCTCCTAAATACAAGCTTCCCACCATTATGTTGTTTGACGGCAGCACCTCTCCAAGTCAGTACATCAATCACTTTGAAGTGATGACTGATCAATTATAGCCAAATGATGCTCTCCTTACCAGAGTGTTCGTCGGTTGTTTAGCCGGCACGACATATGACTGGTATCGTAGCTTGCCTAATAGCTGCATCACTTCTTTTGTTGGTTTTAAGCAAATGTTCTTGGAACAGTTTTACGAGGGAGTCAACGACATGACGATGTCTGCCCTCATTAAGATTAAACAGATGCACAATAAATCCACAGAGAGTTTTATTAAAATATTCTGCCGAGAGGCACTCAAAATGCCTTTAGGAACTCCATCTGCTGTAATAATAGACACTTACAAATCAAACTTGTTGCCTATTATCAATATGTGGACAGGATCTACACAATTCTAGGATTGGCCTTCTTTTATTGTAAATACAAAGGCGGCGGAGGTTAGTGCCAAAAATTTCAAGCAGTTAGAAGTTCAAATGACTCATCCTAACCAAGATGAACATTCCACACCCGGGGGTAATAATCGCCAGAATAACTGTAAGAATAAAGAAATGCTGGCTATCAATCTCAAGGGCAAGGAGTCTTTGGCTGTCAACGTCACTCAGACAGCACCCACTCCATCAGCACCACCACAGAAGACAACTCGTCCAAAGGAAGAATATTCTTTCGATGAAAGTGATACTTTGAACATCTTTGATTGCTTGATCAAAAGCAATAAGTTTCAACTTCCAGAGACAAAACGGCCAAAAGAAGTGGGTAAAACTGATCACCCTAAATACGGTGTTTATCACAGATTTATAGGGCATCCAACCAGAGCATGTTATGTGCTCAAGGGCAAAATCCAGGAGTTGGTCAATTCTGGAGCAATTACTCTTCAGTAGGACGAGAAAAATGGTGACTGCTAATGTAGTTTCTCTACAATTTGGTGACTTTCCACCACAACTTGTACAAGATGGTGTTGTCCCCATTCTAAGGACTACTCTTAAGATCGTGAATCTCCTACCTCCTCAAAATGAAGGTCTTGTTCCGCTATCGACTGACAGAGGAGAGATCATATGGATTCATCCAGATCTGGTAGCAGAGTTTGAAATGCCTTCCTCTTCTAAGCAAAAGAAGCACACAAAATCCAAATCTAAAAGCTGCAACATGGTATCCTTTGAACCAGTAACAGAAGAAGAAATTCTAATGGGCACCAGATCTGGAAAACCCTATCTTCGGGAATATCTTAAAAAATCAAGAGAATCCTGCTCCATCTTCTGATGATGCTCCTACATCATCTTCTCCCGGCGATAATATACCATCTATGTCCCCGCCGGTAGTCGAACCATCTCCTCCTAAACTAACATCAGCAGACAAAAAAAAGTAACCTGTTCGCTTTGACAAAGCACTGAAGAAGTCCTCATCTCTTGGACTTGAAAAGCCTTACAATTTTGACATATTGGCTCAATTGGCCAATACTCCAGCAAGATTATCAATTTTTGAACTCTTACGTCTCTCAAAAGAAACTCGAGAGACGTTAAGCGAAGTCTTGATGCAGGCTGACGCTTATATTACTCTTCTCAAGAAGCCTGAAAAGGAGCCAGTCAGCTGTGAACATTGTCATAGTGTATTCGAACTAATGCCCAATATTACTTTTACATAAGATGACATATTATTAGAAGATAATCGTCATGATCGTCCTCTCTATTTCATGGGGTATGTGGACACCATAAAAGTCGATCGCATTCTGATTGACCCAGGGATCGCACTTAGCATCATGCCGAAGTCTTTACTGGATGCTTTGAAGATCCCAGTGCATAACCTTTCTACGACTATCACTACCATCTTGGGGTTCAATCAAGGAAGAAGTGAACCTTTGGGTAAGATACGCCTAGAACTTTAAATTGGCAATCTTCGTACAAAGGTAACTTTCTATGTTATTGACAATCATGGCTCATACAATGCTTTGTTGGGAAGGCCATTTCTCCATGAACACAATATTGTACCCTCTACGCTCTACCAATGTTTTAAATATGTGGATGGTAATAGAGAAGTCCAAAAAGAGGTTGCAGATCTGAATCCTTTCAAAGGAGTTGAAGCATACTGTAACAATTCTCGTATGTAAAAAGAGGAATTCATGAAGGTGGTATTGGCAATGAACACAGATGAAGAATAGAAAAGTGTACCGAATCATACTCTGGTGATTCCGGTTAAAGGACGCACCTCATGTCCTCAATCTTCCAAACCACTAACTATTTATCATCCTTCCCATAAGAAGCAGCCTAAGGGTGATAGTCAAAAACAAAGGAGCTCGCCTCTTCTGAGCCGCTTGTAATCGATCTTCGTCGTAAGAAGCCCCCTCCTCCTTCTCGTTCTTCTTCTCCTCCTTTTGTCATCAATCTGACTAAGCCTGCTAAGGCTAAAGTTCCTGTTGTAAATGATGGTGTAAAAATCAATAAAGCCTCTCCTTTGTAGTATACTGATGTCTTTTACTATACTCAATATTATTTGGATATGCTAGATAGCTTTAAACCACTTACAATAGAAGTCGTATCATCTCTACAAAATATGGTATCATTGGATTCAATACAAGAGTCGTACTTCTTATTACTGTCTCGAAAGAAAGATGAAAAGCCTATATTCTTCAAGAAAAGAGAGGAACCAAAAATCATGCTCTATAACGATAATAGAGATGATTCAGGAAGGCTACAATTACGCTGCTATAGTCCACAATCTAAAGCAATCATCCATAAAATGGGCTATAATTTCAGAACAGGCCTCAACAACGGTAAAGGGAGGCGAACTCCTCTTCGTATTGCTGTTCCAAGAGGAAAATCACAACAATACCACAGTAAAACGAAACGGGGACTAGGTTATGCTTCACCACTCCCAACTCCAGAACCTTCTGAATCTGATGAGGAAGAACAATCTAACTCTTCTGATTCTATTTCATAGGATTCTGACAAGCATTGGTCATGTTCATATGGTGATAGTACCTTCTAACATGGTGTCTGTCGAATTTTCAGAAGATGATGAAGATGATATTGAAGAAGCTCCTGAAGTGGACCCTTGGGTGCAAAAGATGGACAATCAGTGGGAACTTCGTTTGAACAATGAGAACCACCTACTGAGGATCAACTAGTCCAGATCGATATTGGAGAGAAGGGCGTATCACGACCAATATTCATTAGCAAAAATCTTCCAGAGGATGATAAACAAGAATTAATTCACCTTATTCGTGAATATATTGATATCTTCGCCTGGAGTTACGAAGATATGCCGGGATTAGATCCTCAAATTGCAACTCAAGCTTAATATCTTGCCGAATGCCAAGCCGATTAAACAACAACAACTGCGATTCAAGCCTGAAATGATGGATGCAATTGATGATGAAGTCAAAAAGCTTATAGCTTACGGTTTTATCAGAGAAGAACAGTATCCTGACTGGGTAGCCAACGTCGTCCCAGTCCTGAAGAAGACCGAAAAGGTTCGAGTTTGCATAGACTTTCAGGATCTCAATGATGCTTGCCCTAAAGACGAATTTCCACTCCCAATTACTGATGTCATGATCGACAATACATGTGGATTCGAACGAATTTCTTTCATGGATGGATTCTTTTAGATATAATCAAATCCGGATGAATCCTGAAGATGAGAAACATACTTCGTTTCGTACTCCTCGTGGAGTGTACTGTTATACAATCATGCCGTTTGGTCTGAAGAACGCAGATGCAACCTACCAGCGGGCTATGAGTACTATTTTTTGCGATCATCTGCAAATGACTGTCGAATGCTATGTTGACGATATTGCTGTCAAAAGTCATCTCAAAGAATATCACATTCAAGATTTAAGAACTATCTTCAATCTAATGCGCCAACATCTTTTCTTTGAAAACTGAAGTGACTGTTCATTCATTCACTTTTTTTGATTTATCATTCATTTGGCATTTATTGTCTCTTATTTTAAATAATATGAATTCACGTCCTTTACACCTCTGAACTCCGATTATTTATATCAGCAACTTATCACGTCCTTATTACCTCTGATAAAGTTGTCTATTGAAATAACAGTATTGCTAAACTTTATATTCTGCCACGTCCACATTACCTCTGAGCAGATATAATGAATATTTTTATTTTCTAAATCATGAAATATATCATGTCCAGTACCTCTGAATATATTTTCTATTATATTGCTTATATCTATAACAAGATATGCAACAAGTAATAGAACCACATAAAAAATCTTTACTATTCTCTTTCTGCAAAAGAAGAAAAAAGAGTACATTATAGAAAGAAGCAACAAAATTTGCCCATTTTCACTCCGAAGGATAGATGGTGAGTTCTGCAATTTGTTTCTTCAGAACCTGAATTCTTTCATCACGAGAATCTAGCACTCTTTACCTAGCTTCAACTCGTCCTGATTCAGGATCGAAAGGTTATAGGGTAGCAGTTCGACGTTTTAGATCTTCATTCTGAAGACATTCAAATTCCTTCTTCTAGTCCTTCAAAATCTCCACCCGATCAATAGCGGATTGGTACAATTGATTCTCTTGTTCTATGTTCTGTTTAGCAGTTTTGAGTTCTGCCTGAAGTTGAGCAATTTTAGCTTCTAGATCAGCAGCCTTTTTCTTTTCCTCTATAGCCTTGGTCTTGTGACTCTCAGCAATAACAGCCACATCAGAGATTTGAATGTCTAGCTCAGAGGATTGTCTAGTGAAAGCCAGCAGGAATGTTTCAAAAAATCAGCTTTACTAATTTCTGCTTCTCGAACCATGGTTTCATATTCCATGTTTACTAGTGGCTCAATATCTCCTATTTTTAGCTCCTTGTAAGCCTTGATCGAGCTCTCTAGCTCATCTAAAATATGTTCCAAAAATGAAGCTTGAGCTTCATCTCCTTGACTATGGATGCCTTCGATCAAGAATGTAGTGGGAGTTCTAACGGTACTGAAAGGGACATCCTCTCTCTCCATAACTCTATGAAATAAAGGCTCCAGAGACGTAAATAAGACACTCGTGAAAGAGGTCACCACAAATTTGTTAGCTGCCAGGGCTCCTGGAGTGGCTACTATGTCTGTAGAAGTCTTCACAGCTTTAGCAGGTGGGGGTGCTTCATCTGGAGCACTAATATGAGAAGAGCTTCCTTCCCCGGCTACAGTCCCAGTGGGCGCTGCTGTAAATCACATATGTTTTAACATATAATGCTGAAGATGTAACGACAAATCATTTATAGTGGGGAAACTTACTTGAGCTGAGTACATTATGAGGAGTCTCGATAGCTTTAATTGTCTCGGACTGAAGTTTGGACAGAGTCTCTGTAGACATGGTAGCCTGACTACTCCCTGCTTCTGATTCAGTCGGAGGTGGCAAAGTTACTGGAGTTTCATTTACTAATTCAATTGCCACCTTAGACACTTCAGGCGGCTCAGTGGTCGTGGGTTCATTAACTTCAGGAAGATTGACAGGTTCCTTATCATGAACCACATCCTCCTCATCTTTAGCAAGCGAAGGATCTTCATAAACTGGGATTTCATGTGATGAAGATGCATTCGCTAAAGTTTGTTTTTTCTTTAGCAATGTTGTCCCAATCTTCATCATAAGTTTCATCATCAAAATCGCAACCGGTTAATGCATCAATCACTGCCTCTCCTGAATGAGTAGATATTTGAGCTTGCGAAGTATCTTGTGGAGGTAAATCCTGCTTTAGAAAAGAAGCTTTTGGACTCACGGGAGTTGGGGAAGGAATTGTTATCCCTGCTGCAGCAAGTACATTGACAGGAACGTTTATTGTCATAATGGTGATAGGTGGATGGACATCCGTTAAAGTAACCAATACGAGGAAAAGCAATTTAGATATATATCTCTGATAAAAATTAACATATGAGGATATTTCACAACTTTGATATTACCTTCTTGAGATGGTTCTTCTTCAGCAATGTCCAATCTTCTTCTAACTTCTTTGAGGATCGGTGCGTTTGGCCCTACAACAACTTCAATACGATTACCCTCTGGATCGATCAAGGAAGCAGAAGTTCCTCCTTCTGTAATCTTCCTCTGTTTTTGAATAGAAGAAGGGGTAATGTCCTTCTCTCCAGAAGAAGAACTAAGAAGAACTGTTTTGATTGAGAATGAGTTGTTCTCGTAGTCACTGGTTTATTGATAACAAGTGATGTTCTTTTCTTCTTCTCCGGAGCCCTTAGATAATTAGGAGGATTATCTCGTTGAGGAGAGGCTGTCGTTTTCTTATTCTTTTTCTTCTTCAAACCTTTAACAGGGGATTTTTCTTTTTACATCTTTATGGATATATCTAAAGGATCTTGAACTGGGTCAGCAAAATTCATTAAAATTGATGCCTCCAGAGGTACATTGGCAGGATCTCTGTCTTCTACATCCCGAAAAGACTGAAGAGCACGTTTTCCTTGTTTAATTCTCTTTTCAGTTGCGAAGCTATGTACAGGATGGAAGTTTTCAACAAATGTATTCGCTGAAGTATAGAAGTTTGCATATGAATATAACATACGCAGGCCTTGGAGAAGTTTATAAGGCATAGAAAAATAGCTTTTGTTCCCCGGGCATTGTAATAATTCCAAGCCCTAGCCCCATCAATAAGATAACCCTTAGCCTGTAGGCATGTGGTTGCATTTCCTACATGAAGCTGATCATACCCGAACTGTCGTACAAATTGACTCGGCAGATACGGTTCCAAATAGCATTCTTCTTCAAATCTATAGACCAAGTGAGAGGGCCGAATTATCTTAAGCCAGGAAAAGATGTTTCGACTTAAACAGAGTGTTTCTTCAGGTAAGTCCATCATCTGTGGAGGCATAGTATCATACCCTGAAGGGGGCCCAACACACTGGAAATACCATCCCGATCCACGGTTTAAGGCAAGTTGACACTCTGAAAGAGCAGTATATTTCCAGTGAGCATTAGCAAAACGCCCAATGAAGTCTCCATCAGCAGGTCCCATATTCGGGTTCATTAAACAGGAATGGTGTAGCAATAACCATTCGAACAAATAAGTATATGGTATTTCAGTACGAAGAAAATTCAACCGACTATCCTTATCTTACAGGATAGTGTCCACAAAAGAACGTAATCCTGCGTTCAGGCGGCAGGTCATGGCTGATAGGAGATCCATCTTGTATCCAAATACAAGACGTGTTTCAGCGAACAGAACACCCCGGTGGAATCTATCAACTGTACTGGCTTCCGGAACTATAAAATGCCGTAGCCATAAAGATAGAAAGCCTGCCAGCTGGGCTTCTGGAGACATAGGTCTGTAACCCTGTCTAAGGTAACTTTGGAGAACATCGCCAGCCTTGAACAGACCCGAGTCCTCAGTCAAAGTGACATCCCCATTATTATGTTTTTCTATCAAATATTCTATATCACTTCTATCAAAAGGTTCAAAGAAATGAGGAGCACAGGCTTGACTGTCCAGTGGCTTGTCCTCCTGTCACGATCCGATCCCAAATAATTGGGTCGAACCGGATCATGTCCAGCCTGCACCGTTGTTGAGACGGCGGCAGTAAGCTGTTCCATTAGCAGGTAATCCACAACAACATCTAAATTTGTCACAACTCAAAATTCGAAAAATAAAATTTTATTAAACTTGAAATAAGTGCAACTGGAATGTGAAAGAACTGAATTAAAAGCTGAAGTCAAATTATAAAATTCTAAACAACAAATCTAGAAACAGAAAATCTAGCTAAGTGTTCGGCTCGCCGGCCTCAAGTCCTGCGTCCTCCAACAGGGTACAGAACCGGGTCAAAATTAGCTGTTGTATAGTATAACAGCTCAGCATCCTCAATGTTCCCTAAAAATGTTATCTCCAGTCAGGAGGGAGCAAAGTAAAATTCTTGCTAATTTAAAATAGTTAAAGTAAATAATAGAATCATGCAGTTTTAAACAGTTTAAAGATGAACAGTTTTCAGCAGTAAAACAGTGTGATTTGAACAGGCAATGATTTATGACCGGCTTGGGATGTACAGTTGTATCCTATTGATACGATTCGGCTTATCCCCGTGTGTATGAGGGGTAAGCTAAACTGGCCTAAGTTACAGTTGGATCTGGTCATAAACATTACTCTATTCCCCCAGTCCCCAATCAGTTACAGTAGTTGCAGTCAGTACTCTCAGGGAGAGTTTCGTGTTTGCATCGTGGTTTAAACTTGTAGTAAAATGATTATTAAAATAACTATAAAACTAACACAAACTATACTTGCCTAAAAAATGAACTTGACTGGAGAGGATGAAGACTTCAAGACAGGAATTCAGAATCGTCCTCGAATTCCTACATTCGAGAAATTGACTCAGATTCCAGGTTTACCAATCTAGCTACGCTAGTTGAAATCTCTATTTGTGTCCTAATCCATTTTAATTCTTTATTTAACCAAACACGGAAACATGCTTATTTGTGAGTTGATTTTAATACGAGGGAAAGATCGTTTTATACTTTGAATTTGGAAAACTCGTCGATGCCAGATTAATTTATAAATATAAAACTAATTTCTTATTTAGTGAGGAATACATGATCTTTAATTAATATTAAAACTGATAGATTTTAGGTGAGAAAATCTTACTAATTTTTATACGAAAATACTTTTTATTCAATTTATTCGAACGCTACCAAAAACTCGCAAAATCAGCAACAACCAAACCTATACTACCAAATATAATTACAGACCAACAACCTGTAAAACCCCTAAATTTCTACTATATTTTTATTATTTTTGGTACTGATTTAATTTTTTTTGTATTTTACGTCGCGTAGTTGTATTGTACGTCGCGCGCGAATTTACGATTTTCGTATTTTCTCATTGAGAGCGAATATGTGCGAGTAACATATTTTTAGAAAAATAATTTTTGATTTTTTTATAAATGGTGGTTTCAAAATAATATATATATAATTATTTTTATTAAAAATAATTTAGCAATAAGGTATTTAAAGATTTGAATTTTATGATTACTTTCGAAATATGTTTTATCCAAATTAGTAAAAATGTAATTTGGAAATATTTCCTATTAATACTTAAATATATATTATAATTTTCGAAATTATTTAATATTGATATTTTAATATTCGAAAAGTTATTTAAAAATATTTATTATTTTATTATTTTCGAAATTATATTCATTGGTATTTTTGAAAAAAAAGATATTTGGAAAATATTTTGGTCATTTTAAATCTCGATTAAATTATATGGAATGATTTAAATAAATAAAGTAATATCCATATATATTGATTTGATTTTTAAACTAACAGAATTAAATTTGATTTAAATTGAGTTGGTATTTTGATTTGAATTTTGATTTTAAATTAAATTACGATTTATCTAATGGGGATTTAAAACACCCACAATCCTATCCAAAGGGGAATTCCCACATCCTATAAATAGGCAGGTACTCCTCCCTATTATTTGTCATCCACAAATTTTCTCCAAAATTCTCCACAAACCACAACCATGTGCATCGTGTCCGTGTCGACGACCCCTTCCACTATTTTTCTTTTACATATACATTTTTACTATGTGCCCGACAATCCCGGACACATCCATCAATCCTCTCCCATGTTCGGTGTCCTACAGGACACGCTGACACCAAGACAACCTATCCCAATTCCTAACCGCTAATCCGACTCCGTCGACCCCTACTACTCGCCTTGCCAAATCACGGCCAACACCATCACCAAAACCGAAATCACCGCCATCGCCGTTCCTTCACCGGTAACCTCCACTGCCACCATCGCCATCATCACAACCATACCATCACAAATTTCCGGTCGACCAACCCCGGTCGCCGCCACCAGAACCACCACCTCCACCATACAAACCACCATCACCAACAGAAAATCTCTCCACTCCCCGTCGATCACCGTAACTACCACCATCATCCCGGCCGACCCCGGTCCCAAACCAACCACCACAGCCACAAAATCCAAACCCCCAAAAATAAGAAGAAGGAAATCATCACCTGGTCGCCTCCGCCCCCATGTGTCCGGCAAACACCGCGCCGGGAGTCCCAGCGATTCGCCGCGCCCTCCTCCAGCTTCGCCGCCCCCTTTTCCATCCGCCGCCAACCCGCGGCACAGCGCCACCGCGTGCCCACGCGCGCCCGGAGCCGACCGACCCAGCTCTCCCTCCGCTCTTCCGCCACCACCTGGCCCCCGCGGTCTCCGCGCCGGCCGACGCGAGCTCCGCCGATCCCATTTGGTAAGCTCCTCTCCCAAACCCTCTTTTCTCATTTCTCTCTCTCTCTCTGGATGTTACAGTGGGAAAGGAAATGGGATGTATTATTATCCTTTATTATTATTACTACTATGTCATATTAATTACTATGATTATTAGTTATTACTATTAGTTATTATTATTATTATTATTATTATTATTATTATTATTATTATATTAATTAATTTATTATTATTATTATTATTTTATATACAGTTATCACTGTTATTATTATTCATTATTATTACAATTATTAGCATTATAGTTAGTAAAAGGGGAGTGGTGATTAGTTTAGGTTTTATAATAATTATTATTATTAGTATTAATATTGTGATAAGTTTTATTAATATATTATTATATCATTAGTATTTTTTGGATTATGACTTTATTTTTGGAGTATTATATTATATTAATCTATTAGACAATATTTTTCTAAAAATTTCTTTAAAAAAAATTTTGACTAAGGAAAGATTTGCGTCCTACAAAAATCTGTATATTTTACAAAGTTGCCCTGAGACGATTTCCAAATATTACAAATAATTATCACTTATAACTACTAGTTTTCTCTATAAGTTAATTTTTACAAAACTATAATAATTGCTTAAAAATGAGTTTTTATTTTCTAAGTATTAGTCTAAGAATCTAATATAAATATTTTCTAAAAATATGATATGTAACTGCCCACACAAATTCTTCCCGACTACCACCATTAACTGTGACTAAATCATGCTTCCTATTTTCTTGTGGATTCGCACATTTACTCAACAACCATGGCTAGTGGACAATCAGGACTTGTTGGAAACATCGCACCACACCAGGCGACACACCAGGCAAGACACCTTGCCTTTGCTGTTTAATTTCTTGCTCAATATCATGCATGCTTTTCTTTAGTTGTTTCTTTTAAATTATATGTAGATACAAATTACTATATGTTGTGAAAGTGACTTAGAGTTAAGTGACCACCGTATGTTAGTGCATCTCATAAACTGTCACGATGTACCACGGATTGTGTGTGAGTTATGAGTCGCATATAGCTTCGGACTTACGTATCGACCGTACATCGGTGCGTAAAGGCCGTACGTTAGGATGTAACTGCTAATAGATTTTTGGTAGAAGACTTGGCAGTTATTAAGGATTAAACAGTGTCGTAGAGGCGACGCATGTGTAGTATCATTGGGAGGGGGGAAGACAGTTATTAGCGTAGGGGCTACCTGTTCAGTACACATATAGATTTGGGCCGATAGTGTCTCGGATGAGCGCTACTTACTGCCCCGGGGCCGATAGTTCTCATATGAGAACTACTTTCTGCCCATAGTTGATAGTGCCTCTTATGAGCGCTACCTACTACTACTCTCTCTCCATCTATGCTGAACACTATAAGCTCCTGCGTAGAACGTTGTCTTCTCAAAGTATATAGCACATAGAATTGTTAGGACCCTTTACGCATGTATGTTTTCTATTGAGCTCTTACTATTCAGTTTATGGCATGATATTATGTGTCTTGTTACGTCCCTCTGAGGACCTAATTTTTCCCCAGGTGTGTGTTTTCGTTATTTCTTGCAGGTGCTCTAGCTAAGGCCATTCCTTCCTTCGTGATGATTACTCTTGGATTCGCCACTTGCTCTCGCTTGCTAAATTCTTTTCTTGTATATTTTTCTCTATTTAATTTGGTTGGTAGTGGACTTTGTCTCCGCCCAACTATTGTATACATGACAAACTCAAAGTTGCCTTATATCATTATTTATCTTTGTGGATGAGATCTAGTTGTCTTGGATTACTACATTTACAGCTTATGTATACATACGAGGTCCATGTATTTCGTATGTATACAGCTGGCATGTCTACTTACTTGGTCCTACGTATTTTGGGACTGGGGCGTTACACAACCAGCTGGGCTTATGCCCATTACAATTTATTTACATAAATTGAAATAAGATAGAAACTGCCGTTAGTCCTAAACTTTTAAATAAATTAAATATGAATAAAATTAAATGGTAAAAATAAAGATAAAATATTTATTTATAGAGTCTCAGATATGGTCCAATCGTCAACTAGGCTAATGCCTCAACGTCCGGGCGAAGCCGGTTTCGTTTGTACTTAGCCGGGCCCATTGACCGATACGGTCGTCGTCCAAAATCTAAATATGAAATAAAATCCCGAAATCCATTTTAAATTCATTTTTAAAATATTCTAGAATTTACGGAAAAATTCGGCAGCATCTCCTCTATTTTTGGTCAACCCAAAAACTGGGAAATAGACCGATAATCTTTCCTGCAAATCCCAAACCAGGGAATCCCAAATATGTATAAATATAATAATCCACAACAAATCCACAGATAAATTCGGAACGACCCGAAATAATTTCGGAAGTCCGATTCCAACCCAAAAACGTCACAGAACGCTACCAAAAAAATCTGGAAAGCCTAAAATATACCAAAAACCAATTTTTGAAACATTTCGAAAATCCAAATAATCAACAGAACCTTTCCGAAGGTTCCAGAAAAGTATGACGTCGCTAAAACCGAATTCCCAAGGGGAATCGGGGACCAATCTCATCACAGACTGTATAAAAAGAGACGGGACAGGGGTTATACCTCAGGTTGCTCGGCTAGAGCTCTCAGATGATAAATAATAGAAAGAAATGGAGATCCGGACAGCAATGTAAACCCGGGACAGCATCCGGAGTTGGAACTTCGCTCCTGGCCGGGAACGGAAAGTCCCAGAACGCGGATCGGGGCACGGGGTCACGGGCCAGGGGAGTCGGGCTGACCAGAGGGGCGCACGGGCTAGGGCACGCGCCGGGATGCCTGGCCGACGGGGAACGCCGGCGATGGGCGGCCGGAGGGGCGCAAAGGGCGGAGTCGGGCACGGGCTTCGGCGCGCTGGAGGCGGCCGTCGACGGGAGCTGCGCCGGGAAGGGCGCCGCACGGGTCCGCGGGTTGGGGCAGCCTTCGGCCAGAGGGATTCGGGGCCGAGTGGGGGCGCTGAAGTCGGGCACGAAGGGGCTGGAGTCGGAAAGGGGTCGGGGGAGAGAGGGGGTTGTGAGGAATAGGGAGTTGTACTGTAGGAATTTTTTTGTGCTCGTGAGGGGTAGAAGAGAGGTTCTGTGTAGTGGTGGTGGTGGGTTGTTTGGGTGAACTAAAATATGGAGAGTGGGAGAAGAAGAAGGAGTAGTTGTGTGGATATGAGAAGTAAAAGGGGGAAAAAGACCAGGGAGTAATGGACGTATGGGAGAGGAGTTGTGCTGGTCATCGTAGACCAGCTCTACCAATTTATTTATTTATTTATTTTTAATTAAACCAAATCAGAATTAGAAAGGAATTGGGTCTGGGTTCGGACTCGGGTCTGGGTTTGAATCCAAAAATCCAAGTTAATTAATTTTGAAATAATTTTATCACTCTAAAATCATAATAATAATAATAATAATAATAGAATACTAATAATAATTTAATACACAAGAAATGTGTTTCACAATCTTCCCTCCTTAGAAAATTTTGTCCTTGAAATTAAAGGCAAGGTAGGAGAATCAAACAGGTACGGGTACTACACCCGTAACTCAGGTCCAACAATAAGAATTTCCAAGGCAGTCGTGGATGAGACGGTTTAGGGACAAGTTTCATTTATGATATCATCCATGTAAAAATACAAAAGCGAACCAAAGTACACGAGGTTGATCAGACCATCATGCACCGGTCCTGATTAGACAATATTTTAGTGGGTGCACTGTAATGCCTGTGGTTCGTATTATATATTTCTGGAATACGTGTACGTATTTATTCTTGTATTGTATAATTTCTTTGCATAATTTCCTCCCTGGGCTTGGTTTATTCTTGGTTTGGATTGGCTTAGTTCGGTTTGGAATTGCTCTTGGTTCATCATGAACCAAGGGGTGAACCCCCTACCTACCACCACCACTACCATTTATTAATCCTTCTCCTTTCTCTCTCTTCATTTATCATCTTCTCCACCATTACTTCCTTACCTACCAGAGAGAGGGAGAGAGAGGTCTAGGCAAGTGCAACTTGCTTCATGGAGGAACTCTAATTTTATTGCTTCATTCTCCTCCTTACAGCATTTTAACTTACTTTAGAACTTGGCATTTTCACTTTCCATGGCTAGATTCTTCTAGATCTAAGTTTACTTTATTTTCGGATTTCTTGGGTTTTGATCTACTTAATCCTATTATTTCTGAGTTTTGAGGGTTCTATGTTGTAGAGAATCTCGTTCTACCCCATTTTGACCTATAGAAGTTCGGATTTGGGCTCCGGATGATAGAGATATGCAGCTTGGAAGCCATGGCTTATGGTGTACTTCTTCTCGGAAATTTGGAGAAGAAGCACAGTCCCGAGCCGCATGGTGTACTTGACCGCATGAACATTCATGCGGCAAGTCAGTTCCAACCGCATGTACTATTGCCTTGACTTGACCGTGTGACAAGTTCATACGACAAGTATTCCCGGCCGCATGGGACCCAGTCAGTTCAGCCGCATAGGGCTGAGGACCTTATCCTGCCGCATCATCTTATCTTGGTCGCATGAGTTGGACCCAGCCGCATGTGCACAGCCTTGATGAGCCGCATGAACCAGACTCACTCGCTAGCCGCATGAGATCCTGAACCTTATAAGCCGCATGTACTCCCCCCCGTCAGCTGCATAAGCAATCACCTTGACCCAGCCACATGGGGTTCGACTTGGTTGAGCCGCATGGACTCATTTCCGCCAGCCGCAGGAGTACCCTTGCCCTCCTGGCCGCATGTGTCTTGCCATTCTCTTGGCCGCATGAGTTCGATTTATTCCAGCCGTATGAGAATCCCTCTCCTGCGAGCCGCATGGGTCCTTAGTTCCTCCGACCCGCATGAGTTTGACCCAGTCGCATGAACCCGACTCCTTCCCCAGCCGCATGAGATCTATCTTGGCCGCATGTGCCTTAGCCGTATGGCTCTTCTATAGCCCTGTATATTGATATTTTATTAGATATTTAACGTCCATTTTATATCCTTACGCCTTTTGTCCTGAACTTGAAAATCATGAATTCATTTGAAATGTTTGGAATTGATAATTGAGCTTGACGTGACAGTGACCCGTAGTGGTGCACTCCTGACATAATAACCTGACATGACCTGATAGTGGCCCGTCGTGGTGCACTCCTGACTAGTACACTTGATATGATAAACCTGACATGATTATCTCGAATAGCTGTTGCGACGGCTACCTGACACGACATGACGTGTATAATGACCTGGACACCGTGGGCGATTGTGCTTGTACAAATAAACCAGTCCTATCCTACATCATGTCTAGGATAGGGACTCCTGAGTACCACGGTCAGGAGTACCTACTGAAATGGACTAAGACTAATAACTAGAATAACACATTAGTCATAAAGAGATTTCCCAGCTACAGATAATCCCGTTACCTGGGCACGCCTTGGGATCTGTAGCCTGCCGTCGAGTAGGGCACATTTCCAGCACACTGTCATGTGTTGCACCCTTCAAGCTACCTAAGGGTACATGCGTTTCCTGGACGATGTACCCACCCGAATTCAACCCTAATCTTTCAACCCGGGTAACCTGGATGGTCTGCAGGGCTTGTGCCTGTGGAATAATCTCACTGCATCTTGTTAGTAATTAGGCTTGTGACAACCCTAGTTAGTTAAAGTATCAAGCCGTAATTCTTGCTTGGCCGTGAAATGATTGGATGGAGTCTAACCAGTCTAGTCTTGCCCTGATCCTGTTCCAGATTATTGAATGACCAGAATGCTTGTATTTATTTTACCGATAAATGGTGAGAATTCCAAGTTCTGTTCAGACGAAGGGCTACAACCCCGGTCTTTGTTTGGTTTACGGGATGTAACCTGGTTATCTGAATAGTTCCATGGTTATCTCGCCGTATATCATCCTGATGTATTTTCTTTATTTCCAGTTCTTACTTTTATTTATATCTTGTGCTGATTGCTGGTTTTAGTTCCTAAGTGAAGCTTCCATTGTGGCACTTGCCCTTTCTGGGGTCTGACCCAGCTGGTTTTGTGTGGCCAAATTTCGGAGCAGCTTCGGAGGATCTACCGACCTTCCAGCCAGATGGTGGCCACTAGACGGAACCCTGGCAACGAGTGGGTTTATTTTGATCTTCCACTTTATTGTAAAAATATTCTTTTGAGGTGTTTAGCCGACGAGCACCTGTTCAGCTCGATTTCACTTTACTTACTGTCTGCCTACGGGCTGTAACATGATTGACAGATCCTAGGGTTGATCATGTATGACTAAACTCTTGCTAGTCCTAACATTTTTTAACGACTAGCTTCATGATCAGCTGAATATGTAATGTTTGGGACGCCTTACTATTGTATATTTAATGATCATACTTCTTGTAACCTTTTACTTACTTGCTTGTGATTGAGACACTAGGCTTGTTCATGACCTTAAGAGACTGTTGGCTTGTAGATAAACCCTCATGTATCTAGACAGCCATGACCGTATAGCGAGATGGAATCTATTTCATATACGTAGCTGGCTATGTCTGTGCCCGCTCTCCAGTATTCTGGTTCTGGGGCGTGACATGGTTTAAGTGGTGGCCCATGCAAGTCTTGTAAATCAAGATATGTGAGGGTTTACCGAATAGATGTCTCAATCAGTATTCGTCCTTGATCTCTACTCGTATCTTCTGAATCCCTGGATTCTTGTCCTGATCATATGCTTGTATCATTGATCTGTCCTGGTCCTTCCTTATTGTTCCCTATGTCGTCTTCTTTAGCGACATTGTTCGTGGTCCTACCGACCAGCAAGGCGGAGTACCTCTCGCGGACCAGCAGCAACCCGAAGATCAAGCCCAGTATTCCGGAATAGCCTCCAGAGTCGTGCCTTCTGGCGGAGAGCCACCAGTCCAGCCAGTTCAACCTGTAGAACATGATGATGGCACATTAGTAGGACTCGTCAGGACCTTGATAGCTTCTCAAGATCGTCGAGGAGACGCCTTGCACCAGGCAGTGATGGATGCTTTGACCCGGGGTGGTCATCAGGGTAACAGCGCGGCCAATAGCTTCAAGCGCTTGAACCCTCCATTCTTTGATGGTAGTGAATATGCTATCGCCGCAGATGCTTGGCTTCAGGATACTGAAGTGATTTTCGAAGCAGCTAGGACCCCAGAGAACGAGAAGGTAGCCGTGGTGCGCCTACAGTTGTTAGATCTTGCCCGCAGCTGGTGGGCAGCGCAGGCTGTTGGATTAGCAGCACCCATTGCTTGGGCAGTATTCAGGGAGAGATTCCAGACCAAGTATTTTGATGCTGTAGCTCGGTATGATCTACAGATGAGGTTCACCAATCTGAAGTAGATGGGCAGGACGGTCGACGGATATGCGGCTGAGTTTTCCAGACTCAGTCGGTTTGCTCCCACTTTGGTGACAACCGAGTATGATAGAGCCCAGTGGTTCCAGCAGGGACTTCATCTGGAGATCTTGTTGGCAGTTGAGCAGTTTGAGTATCAGACTTTTGATACAGTCTTGAGAACAGCCCGGAGGCATGAGTATACCTCCCAAAGGATTGTGGATAGGGCCGGAGGTCGGAAGAGATCTCACGGCCAGATGAATCAGTCTTCAGCACCAGCCCCGGCAGCCACGGTTTTGACTATTGGAGCTCCGAGGCGGGCGGCCTCAGTAACGTCGGTTCAGCATTCCACTCCGACGCACCCTCAGCAGCAGAAGCAGAAGCAATCTTCCGCAGTAGGTTGTTCTCATTGTGGGAAGCCAGGCCATGTAGTGGCAGAATATCGCAGGGCACAGGGATTGTGTCTGGCTTGTGGAGCACCAGACCATAGGGTTGGATCCTGCCCGAATAGGGGTGGTTCATCATCGTCCAACCTTTCTAGCTCTTCGGTGAGAGGACCAGCTCTGGTCCAGCAGCAGCAGTATCCATTGCCGAGGCCCTTGCCGCCTCAGACCCAAGTGTTCCAGCAGCAGAACCCCCAGCAGTATACACAAGTTCAAGCCCAGAGTCAGAGCAGGCAGCGAGGATTTCAGCAGAGGGGACCAGCACCCCGAGGGCACGATTAGGCTATGGTGATGACCGTGGAGGAAGGATTGGCACCAGAAGAGGTAGTGGCAGGTACTATTCTCGTCAACTCCTTTCCAGCTTCAACTTTATTTGATTCTGGTGTATCGCATTCATTTATGTCTGCACGATTCGCGACACGGGTAGGATTGGAGCCCGAGTCATTATCAGTAAGGCTTAATATACTTACTGGTAACGAACTTGTGGGAGTAGATAGAGTGTTTTCCTCGTGTCGGATCGTAGTTAGCGGTAGAGAATTCCCTGCTAGATTGATAGAGTTCTCGATGGCCGATTATGATGTGGTCCTAGGGATGGATTGGTTGAGGAACCAGTATGCTAGGATAGACTGCCACATTGGCAGGGTTGTTTTTAGCATTCCAGGCGAGCCGGAGTTTTTCTTTTCCAGAGGCGCAGTTGAGTCTTCTCCTCCGATATTGCGGATGGCAGTAGCTGCAGTTCAGTTGCCCAGGATAGTGGATGAGTTCCCAGATGTTTTCCCAGAAGAGCTTCCAGGTATGCCTCCGGAGCGGGAGATCGAGTTCACTATAGACTTGATTCCCGGGACAGCCCCAGTGTCAGAGAGAGTCTACAGGATGGCGCCGTCAGAGTTGGGGATATTGTACAAGATGATTGAAGAACTCAGAACCAAAGGATTAATTCGTGCTAGTGGATCGCCTTGGGGAGCCCCGATTCTTCTTGTAAAAAAGAAGGATGGTATGTCCAGGTTATGTGTTGATTATCGTACCTTGAACTCAGTGACAATCAAGAACAGATACCCTCTTCCGAGGATAGATGACTTATTTGATCAACTCAAGGGGGCTTCAGTATTCTCGAAGATTGATTTGCGCTCAGGTTACCATCAGATCAGAGTCAGAGAGCAGGACATCCCGAAGACAGCTTTTAGATCAAGATATGGGCATTGGGAGTTCCTTGTTATGCCTTTTGGAGCGACCAATGCGTCGGCAGTATTCATGGACCTCATGAATCGCATCTTCATGCCTTACTTAGATCAGTTTGTGATCGTATTTTTGGATGACATCCTGGTTTATAGCAGGAGTGAAGCAGAGCATGAGCAGCATCTTCGTGTGGTTCTTCAGACTCTCAGGGAGCACCAGTTATATGCCAAGTTCAGTAAATACGAGTTCTGGCTCGATCGCATTTCATACTTGGGTCATATCATCACCAGAGGAGGAGTAGAAGTGGATCCCCAGAAGATTGTGACTATTGAGTCATGGACAGTGCCTAGCACCGTTGCAGAAGTTCGCAGTTTTCTTGGATTTGCCGGCTATTACCGGCGGTTCATTTCAGATTTTGCTCAGATTTCAGCGCCATTGACCCAGTTGACCCGCAAGGATGCGCAGTTTGCTTGGACAGCAGAGTGTCAGAATTCTTTTGAACAGTTGAAGCGAGGCATGATAACAGCTCCTATTCTCACGCTTCCAGATGGGACCGGAGGATTCTCAGTGTATTATGATGCTTCGGGCAGGGGTTTAGGATGTGTTCTGATGTAACATGGGAAGGTAATAGCTTATGCGTCACGACAACTTCGTGATCATGAGAGGAATTACCCAACCCATGACTTGGAGCTGGCAACAGTAGTGTTTACACGTAAGTTGTGGAGGCACTATTTGTATGGAGATAAGGTGGAGATTTTCACCGACCACAAGAGCCTGAAGTATGTTTTCACCCAAAGGATCTTAACATGCGTCAGAGGAGATGGCTAGAGCTACTTGTGGATTATGATGTCAACTTGCAGTATCATCCTGGGAAGGCCAACGTTGTTGCGGATGCTTTAAGCAGGAGAGCCGGAGTTAATTTCCTAACAGCACAATCGGAGCTGTTAGTAGATCTTCAGAAGATGAGTATTGAAGTTGTTCTCCCTTCCAGTGTTGCAATGATGGCCAGTATGCAAGTTCAGTCCACTATAGTCGAGAGGATCCGGATGGCACAGTCAACCGATTCCAAGCTTCAGCGGCTCAGAGCAGAGTGTGAGGCAGGATGAAGACCAGAATTATGCATTCATGATGATGGTACACTTCGACATGGTAAGCGTCTTTGTATACCCAGTGGAGATATCAGACAGAAGATCATGTCAGAGGCGCACAGTT
Organism: Iris pallida; assembly: GCA_029216955.1. Lineage (NCBI taxonomy): Eukaryota > Viridiplantae > Streptophyta > Magnoliopsida > Asparagales > Iridaceae > Iris > Iris pallida. The sequence continues at coordinate 7,304,891 of JANAVB010036418.1, read as the reverse complement.
CTCAGTATTCCATCCATCCTGGCAGTACGAAGATGTACCACAATATCCGTCAGCACTTCTGGTGGAATGGTATGAAGCGGAAGATAGCTCAGTTTGTCTCTCGGTGTTTGGTTTGCCAACAAGTTAAAGCCGAACATCAGAGACCGGCTGGACTTCTTCAGCCTTTATCGATTCCAGAATGGAAGTGGGAGCATGTGACCATGGATTTTATGACTGGACTACCTAGATCCCCAGCTGGTAGAGATGCTATCTGGGTTATAGTTGATCGACTCACGAAAGTGGCTCACTTTCTTCCATTCAGAGTTGGTCAGTCGACGGCTCAGCTAGCAGAGATGTACCTCAGGCAGATTGTCAGATTACACGGTATGCCAGTTAGTATCACCTCGGACCAAGATTCAAGATTTACGTCGCACTTTTGGCGTAGCTTGCAAGAGAGTTTGGAAACTCATCTCCAGTTCAGTTCAGCATATCACCCGCAGACAGATGGCCAGTCGGAGCGCACGATCCAGACTCTTGAAGACATGTTGCGGTCTTGCACACTTGACTTCGGTGGTTCATGGGAAGATCACTTGCACCTGGTGGAATTCTCGTACAATAACAGTTTCCAGGCCAGTATCCAGATGGCACCGTTCGAGGCACTGTACGGTAGGAAGTACAAATCCCCGCTAGCCTGGGATGATGTTGGAGAGAGACAGATGCTCGGTCTAGAAATGATTGCCCAGACAGTTAAAGTGGTCAGGCAAGTCAGAGATCATCTTCGAGTTGCCCAAGATCGCCAGCGCCATTGGGCCAATTCTCAACGGCGCCCTCTCGAGTTTTCGGTCGATGACCATGTATTCCTAAGGATTTTGCCTAACCGTGGCGTCATTCATTTCGGCGTGCGGGGAAAGCTTAGTCCTAGGTATATAGGGCTGTTCGATATTCTGGAGCGAGTAGGAGATGTATCCTATCGTCTCGCTCTTCCGCTGTCGCTAAGCGAGGTGCATGACGTGTTCCATGTATCCCAATTACGACGGTATATTCTAGACCCGAGCCACATCCTGGATCATTCGGAATTGGTTGTTGGTACCAACCTTTCGTATGAGGAGAGGCCCGTGTCTATATTGGACCGGAGAGAAAATATCCTCAAGAACAAGACTATCAAGTTAGTTCGAGTTGCTTGGGGTCATCACTCTTTGGGGGAGTCAACGTGGGAGCGTGAGGATGATATCCGATTGCGATATCCCGACTTGTTTGACTCGTAAGGTATAATGTCTTTCTTATGTCTCATGCCTTCGATTCCTTGCTTGAATGAGTGATTGTCTGCCTAGTTATAGCTTGCATACGATTAATGTATTTTGTCATTGCTCCTCTAGCCTCTTGATTAAATTTCGAGGACGGAATTGTTTTAAGGTGGATAGAGTTGTAATGCTTGTGGTTCGTATTATGTATTTCTGGAATACGTGTACGTATTTATTCTTGTATTGCATGATTTCCTTGCTTAATTTCCTCCCTGGGCTTGGTTTATTCTTTGTTTGGGTTGGCTTGGTTCGGTTTGGGATTGCTCTTGGTTCATCATGAACCAAGGGGTGAACCCCCTACCTACCACCACCACTACCATTTATTAACCCTTCTCCTTTCTCTCTCTTCATTTATCATCTTCTCCACCATTACTTCCTTACCTACCAGAGAGAGGGAGAGAGAGGTCTAGGAAAGTGCAACTTGCTTCATGGAGGAACTCTAATTTTATTGCTTCATTCTCCTCCTTACAGCATTTTAACTTACTTTAGAACTTGGCATTTTCACTTTTCATGGCTAGATTCTTCTAGATCTAAGTTTACTTTATTTTTGGATTTCTTGGGTTTTGATCTACTTAATCCTGTTATTTCTGAGTTTTGAGGGTTCTATGTTGTAGAGAATCTCGTTCTACCCTATTTTGACCTATAGAAGTTCGGATTTGGGCTCCGGATGATAGAGATATGCAGCTTGGAAGCCATGGCTTATGGTGTACTTCTCAAAAATTTGGAGAAGAAGCACAGTCCCGAGCCGTATGGTGTACTTGACCGCATGAACATTCATGCGGCAAGTCAGTTCCATCCGCATGTACTATTGCCTTGACTTGACCGTGTGACAAGTTCATGCGGCAAGTATTCCCGGCCGCATGGGACCCAGTCAGTTCAGCCGCATAGGGCTGAGGACCTTATCCTGCCGCATCAGCTTATCTTGGCCGCATGAGTTGGACCCAGCCGTATGTGCACAGCCTTGACGAGCCGCATGAACCAGACTCACTCGCTAGCCGCATGAGATCCTGAACCTTATAAGCCGCATGAACTCCCCCCCGTCAGCCGCATAAGCAATCACCTTGACCCAGCCGTATGGGGTTCGACTTGGTTGAGCCGCATGGACTCATTTCTGCCAGTCGCAGGAGTACTCTTGCCCTCCTGGCCACATGTGTCTTGCCCTTCTCTTGGCCGCATGAGTTTGATTTATTCCAGCCGTATGAGAATTCCTCTCCTGCGAGCCGCATGGGTCCTTAGTTCCCCCGACCCGCATGAGTTTAACCCAGCCGCATGAACCCGACTCCTTCCCCAGCCGCATGAGATCCATCTTGGCCGCATGTGCCTTAGCCGCATGGCTCTTCTATAGCCCTGTATATTGATATTTTATTAGATATTTAACGTCCATTTTATATCCTTACGCCTTTTGTCCTGAACTTGAAAATCATGAATTCATTTGATATGTTTGGAATTGATAATTGAGCTTGACGTGACAGTGACCCGTAGTGGTGCACTCCTGACATAATAACCTGACATGACCTGATAGTGGCCCGTCGTGGCGCACTCCTGACTAGTACACTTGATATGATAAACCTGACATGATTATCTCGAATAGCTGTTACGATGGCTACCTGACACGACATAACCTGTATAATGACCTGGACATCGTGGGCGATTGTGCTTGTACAAATAAACCAGTCCTGTCCTGCATCATGTCTAGGATAGGGACTCCTGAGTACCACGGTCAGGAGTACCTACTGAAATGGACTAAGACTAATAACTAGAATAACACATTAGTCATAAAGAGATTTCCCAGCTATAGGCAATCCCGTTACCTGGGCACGCCTTGGGATCTGTAGCCTGCCGTCGAGTAGGGCACATTTCCAGCACACTGTCATGTGTTGTACCCTTCAAGCTACCTAAGGGTACATGCGTTTCCTGGACGATGTACCCACCTGAATTCAACCCTAATCTTTCAACCCGGGTAACCTGGATGGTCTGCAGGGCTTGTGGCTGTGGAATAATCTCACTGCATCTTGTTAGTAATTAGGCTTGTGACAACCCTAGTTAGTTAAAGTATCAAGCCGTAATTCTTGCTTGGCCGTGAAATGATTGGATGGAGTCTAACCAGTCTAGTCTTGCCCTGATCCTGTTCCAGATTATTGAATGACCAGAATGCTTGTATTTATTTTACCGATAAATGGTGAGAATTCCAAGTTCTGTTCAGACGAAGGGCTACAACCCCGGTCCTTGTTTGGTTTACGGGTTGTAACCTGGTTATCTGAATAGTTCCATGGTTATCTCGTCGTATATCATCCTGATGTATTTTCTTTATTTTCAGTTCTTACTTTTATTTATATCTTGTGATGATTGCTGGTTTTAGTTCCTAAGTGAAGCTTCCTTTGTGGCACTTGCTCTTTCTGGGGTCTGACCCAGCTGGTTTTGTGTGGCCAGATTTCGGAGCAGCTCCGGAGGATCTACCGACCTTCCAGCCAGATGGTGGCCACTAGACGGAACCCTGGCAACGAGTGGGTTTATTTTTGATCTTCCATTTTATTGTAAAAATATTCTTTTGAGGCGTTTAGCCGACGAGCACCTGTTCAGCTCGATTGCACTTTACTTACTGTCTGCCTACGGGCTGTAACATGATTGACAGATCCTAGGGTTGATCATGTATGACTAAACTCTTGCTAGTCCTAACATTTTGTAACGACTAGCTTCATGATCAGCTGAATATGTAATGATTGGGACGCCTTACTATTGTATATTTAATGATCATACTTCTTGTAACCTTTTACTTACTTGCTTGTGATTGAGACACTAGGCTTGTTCATGACCTTAAGAGACTGTTGGCTTGTAGATAAACCCTCATGTATCTAGACAGCCGTGACTGTATAGCGAGATGGAATCTATTTCATATACGTAGCTGGCTATGTCTGCCCCCGTTCTCCAGTATTCTGGTTCTGGGGCGTGACATGCACCCAATAAAATACCGTCATGATCAAGCTTGATAAAAAGATAGCTCGCAAAACTAGGCTAATTTAGCAACATCAGTCAAGTTTAGAACAAAAAGATAAGGAATAGGAGTTTACGTGATGGCTCAAATTCTGATCTTCTTCTCACCTCTGACTACACTTGCAACTGGTTTCTCTGGCTCTGAAAGGTTGAGTCCAATCTTCAGCTCTGAATTATCCAATATGTGACTCGGATCCAAAATGTAGCGTCTGAGCTGTGATACGTAGAAGACGTTGCACACTCTCAAGATTAGCTGGTAGAGCTAACCGGTACGCTACTTCCAACTCGTCTTAAAACTTCAAATGGCCTGATGTACCTGGCCTCAATTTCCAGCTCCGTCAAAACTGTTTGTTCCTCTGGTAGAAGAAACTTCACAGAAATGCTATCTCCTTCTTCAAACTTCACCGGTCGACTACTACTATCAACCCAATGCTCTTATCTGTTTTGGGCAATCCTGAGCTTGTCTCTGATCATTCTCACCTTCTCTGCTGCATCGGTCACCTTCTCAGGGCCCAGCAGTAATCTTTCTCCTACGTCGTCCCATGCAAGTGGTGTACGGCAACGATGTCCATAGAGTGCCTCGAACAGTGTCATACCGATACTAGCTTGGTAGTTGCTGTTGTAGGAGAATTCTACCAAGTGCAAATGGTCTTCCCAAGACCTTCCAAATTTCAAGACGCAGGATCTCCGCATGTCTTCTAACGTCTATATTGTTCTCTCCGATTGCCCGTCAGTCTGGGGGTGGTAGGCGGCGCTGAACTTCAGTTGTGTTCCCAGACTGTCATGCAAACTCTTCCAAAGTGAGAGGTAAATCTGGTATCTCTGTCAGATACGATACTTACCAGAACTCCATGAATCTGGTAGATTTGCCGCATGCACAGTACTGCCCACTTCTCGGTGGATAGACCAACCTTGAAGAGGATAAAGTGAGCTGACTTCGTCAGTCGGTCCATGATAACCCAAATGGCATCCTTCCCTCCTTGGGATCGAGGCAGTCCCGACACAACATCCATTGTTATGTGCTCCTATTTCCACTCCGGAATGTCAAGCGGCTGCAATAGTCCTGCTGGTCTCTGTCTGCTGGCCTTTACTGGTTGACCAATTAAACATCTAGTAACATACCTGGCCACGTCTTTCTTCATTCCAAACCACCAAACAATGGTACGCATATCCCGATACATTTTGTTGGCTCCAGGATGTATGGAATACTGCGACTGGTGCGCTTCTTGCATCAGCTCATTCCTCAGTTCGCCAGTTGGTACACAAAGCCTCGTACCATTCTTCAACGCTCCGTTACTGGCGATTTAGAATCTTTCAAGTGTTCCTGCCAGAACTTGATATCTAAGTTTGCAAAGTGTCTCGTCTTGAAACTGCGTCTCCTTGATTTTGTCTATCAGACTCGAGCTCACTTGCAACTTTATCAAAAATGAATCAACATCCAGCTCCTTCCTTCCAGGCAGTTTAATCTCCCGTCCAAGCTTCTCGATGTCCTCTAGCAGATGCCGCTCCTTGGTCAAAAACATCGCCATAGGGTATCGACTAAGTGCATCTGTGACCACAATAGCCTTACCTGGGTGGTACTGTAGATCGATATCAAAATCCTTCATCAGCTTCCGCCATCTTCTTTGCCTCATGTTCAGCTCCTTCGGAGTGAAAACATACTTCAGACTTTGTGGTCTATATATATTTTCACTCTCTCTCCATATAGATAATGCTTCTATAGCTTCAAAGCAGAGATGACTGCCGCAAGCTCCAGATCATGTGTGGGATAGTTCTTCTCATGAGTCCGTAATTGCCTAGATGCATAAGCAATCACTTTTCCATGTTGTTGAAGAACACAACCCAGTCCTTTACCTGGGGCGTCACTGTAGATTGAGAAACCACCAGTTCCTGCGGGTAGTACAAGGATTGGTGCAGCGGTAAGTCTCTTCTTCATCTCCTCGAATGATGCCTGGCAATCTTCCGTCCAAATAAACTCTTCATTCTTCCGAGTGATCTTCTGTCCTCGGCTCAGCAATTCTGGCAAAAAAATCCTTCACGAACTTCCGGTAGTAGCCAGCCAAGCCCAAAAACTCCTGATTTCAGCAACTGAGCTTGGGACCACTTCTCAACAGCGGCTATCTTCTTCGGATCCACCAAATTCCTTCTCCTGTGACAACATGGCCAAAAAAAATCCATCTTGTCTAGAAAGAATTCACACTTGGAAGGCTTACTAAATAGCTTCTCCTTCCTCAAAGTTTCCAAAACTTTCCTGAAGTGCTCTTCGTGCTCCTCTTCCGTCTTTGAATAGATCAGAATGTCATCGATGAAGATAACGACAATTTGATCTAGATATTCATGGAAAACCTTGTTCATAAGATTCATGAATACCGTAGGAGCATTTGTCAGTCCAAACGGCATGGCCAAGAATTCAAATTGCCCATACTTGGTGTTGAACTCCGTCTTGGGAATATCCTCCTTCCTGACCTTGATTTGATGGTAGCCTGATCTGAGATCTATCTTCGAAAATACCTTGGCTCCACTCAGTTGATCAAACAGGTCGTCGATCCGGGACAAAGGGTACTTGTTCTTGATTGTTCAGCGCCCGGTAGTAGTTGCACATCCATACTGTTCCGTCCTTCTTGTGCACTAACAAGACTGACGCTCCCTAGAATGAAGTTCTATCTTGGGTAAATCCTAGAACTTCATTGATCCGGTCCTTCATCTCCTTGGCCTCCTTCAGGTTGACTCTGTAGCATCCCTTAAAAATAGGGAAGAGCCGGGAACTAGGTCAATAGTGAACTCTATGTCTAGGTCTGGGGTAATCCGGGAAAACTATCAGGGAAAACATCTACCATAAAGGTGTAACTAAGAATTTTATTCATGAAAGAGAATTACAGCAAGACTCTCATGATTATTCTAAGGGCATCCTGTTACAACTTCTTATAATAATAGAAAATGCTATTCAGCAGTCCTAGGTACTAATCTTCATGGTTCTGGCTCTTGCATGAGCAGTCTCCGACTGCTTCATCTTTCTCTATGATCCTCGAGTCTGCATCATGCCCTCCTGCAATGGGTGTAGGAGGCAAGGTCTGCTCGATAGAAAGACAGTCCCTAGGTTGCGGCGTGGCAGGTGTTGCTGGGATAGGTGCTTTGGTATAGTAGGAAGATAAGAGGCAGTTCTTTACCCGATGTTCAGCGGATCCACATGCCAAACATTGTCCCAATCTCTTGCGGCAACTAACGGTCTGATGACCAGGCCTCTTGCAGTATTCACAAGCCAATAACCTCTTACGACAAGACTGCCGGAAAGTAGAGTACTTGATGGGACCCAAATATCTTCTAGATTCAGGGGTATACCTCCTAGGGTGAGGTTCCGCTCTAACTTGGTTAGAGACAACTAAGGCTACATCATTGACGTTCTTCATGACTTCTCTCGTGATATCCATCTGTTCCTGCTGGACTTCAGCTTGAGCCTTCTGGGACTCTAGAATTTCTTGAAGTAGGGCAACCATTTGGGAGGTGTTCGCTGGCACTGGTGGAGCATCAGGAATGGGTACTTCCTCAAGTAAATGCAGCTCAGTTTGAGAAGAGGTAGGATCCGCTGGTGTAGTAAAAACTTCACTGGATGTATTATGGGGACGGTCAATCAGCTGCGAGGGAATAAACCCTGGACTTGGTTGAGGAGGTGGGATATGATCCGGAGATGACACCTCATCGCCGACAGGATTTGTCTTGTCAATGGCCATTCTCTGGAAGGTTTAGGGTGCAAACATAAGCAAGGTATCCTACCAGTCTATAATCAAACAAAAATATTTATTATATATAATTCGAACCTATGTTGTGACAAATCAATGTTCTAGTGTTCTAATTGTTTCTAGGTATATTTTTCCTAAGTTGTTGTTTTTGGACCAACATGGGCCACCACTAAAAACATGTCACGACCCGATCCCAAATAATTGGGTCGAACCGGATCATGCCCAGCCTGCACCGTTGTTGAGACGGCGGCAGTAAGCTGTTCCATTAGCAGGTAATCCACAACAACATCTAAATTTGTCACAACTCAAAATTTGGAAAATAAAATTTTATTAAACTTGAAATAAGTACAACTGGAATGTGAAAGAACTGAATTAAAAGCTGAAGTCAAATTACAAAATTCTAAACAACAAATCTAGAAACAGAAAATCTAGCTAAGTGTTTGGCTCGCCGGCCTCAAGTCCTGCGTCCTCCAACAGGGTACAGAACCGGGTCAAAATTAGCTGTTGTATAGTATAACAGCTCAGCATCCTCAATGTTCCCTAAAAATGTTATCTCCAGTCAGGAGGGAGCAAAGTACAATTCATGCTAATTTAAAACAGTTAAAGTAAATAATAGAATCATGCAGTTTTAAACAGTTTAAAGATGAACAGTTTTCAGCAGTAAAACAGTGTGATTTGAACAGGCAATGATTTATGACCGGCTTGGGATGTACAGTTGTATCCTATTGATACGATTCGGCTTATCCCCGTGTGTATGAGGGGTAAGCTAAACTGGCCTAAGTTACATTTGGATGTGGTCATAAATATTACTCTATTCCCCCAGTCCCCAATCAGTTATAGTAGTTGCAGTCAGTACTGTCAGAAAGAGTTTCGTGTTTGCATCGTGGTTTAAACTTGCAGTAAAATGATTATTAAAATAACTGTAAAACTAACACAAAATATACTTGCCTCAAAAATGAACTTGACTGGAGAGGATGAAGACTTCAAGACAGGAATTCAGAATCGTCCTCGAATTCCTACATTCAAGAAATTGACTCAGATTCCAGGTTTACCAATCTAGCTACGCTAGTTGAAATCTCTATTTGTGTCCTAATCCATTTTAATTCTTTATTTAACCAAACACGGAAACACGCTTATTTGTGAGTTGATTTTAATACGAGGGGAAGATCGTTTTATACTTTGAATTTGGAAAACTCGTCGATGCCAGATTAATTTATAAATATAAAACTAATTTCTTATTTAGTGAGGAATACATGATCTTTAATTAATATTAAAACTGATAGATTTTAGGTGAGAAAATCTTATTAATTTTTATACGAAAATACTTTTTATTCAATTTATTCGAACGCTACCAAAAACTCGTAAAATCAGCAACAACCAAACCTATACTACCAAATATAATTACAGACCAACAACCAGCTGGGCTTATGCCCATTACAATTTATTTACATAAATTGAAATAAGATGAAACTGCCGTTAGTCCTAAACTTTTAAATAAATTAAATATGAATAAAATTAAATGGTAAAAATAAAGATAAAATATTTATTTATAGAGTCTCAGATATGGTCCAATCTTTAACTAGGCTAATGCCTCAACGTCCGGGCGAAGCCGGTTTCGTTTGCACTTAGCCGGGCCCATTGACCGATACGGTCGTCGCAATATTCTAACCTAAATATGAAATAAAATCCCGAAATCCATTTTAAATTCATTTTTTAAATATTCTAGAATTTACGGAAAAATCCGGCAACATCTCCTCTGTTTTTGGTCAACCCAAAAACTGGAAAATAGGTCGATAATCTTTTCTACAAATCCCAAACCAGGGAATCCCAAATATGTATATATATAATAATCCACAACCAATCCACCGATAAATTCGGAACGACCCAAAATAATTTCGGAAGTCCGATTCCAACCCAAAAACGTCACAGAACGCTACCGAAAAAATCCGAAAGCTCAAAATATACCAAAAACCAATTTCTGAAACATTCCGGAAATCCAAATAATCAACAGAACCTTTCTGAAGGTTCCGAAAAAGTATAACGTCGCTAAAACCGAATTCCCAAGGGGAACCGGGGACCAATCTCATCACAGACTGTATAAAAAGAGACGGGATTGGGGTTATACCTCAGGTTGCTCGGCTAGAGCTCTCAGATGATAAATAATAGAAAGAAATGGAGATCAGGACAGCAATGTAAACCCGGGACAGCGTCCGGAGTTGGAACTTCTCTCCTGGCCGGGAATGGAAAGTCCCAGAATGCGGATCGGGGCGCAGGGTCGCGGGCTAGGGGAGTCGGGCTGACCAGAAGGGCGCGCGGGCTAGGGCACGCGTCGGGATGCCTGACCGACGAGGAACGCCGGCGATGGGCGGCCGGAGGGGCGCGAAGGGCGGAGTCGGGCGCGGGCTTCGGCGCGCTGGAGGCGGCCGTCGGCGGGAGCTGCGTCGGGGAGGGCGCCGCGCGGGTCCGTGGGTCGGGGCAGCGCTCGGCCAGAGGGCTTCGGGGCCGAGTGGGGGCGCTGAAGTCAGGCGCGAAGGGGCTGGAGTCGGAAAGGGGTCGGGGGAGAGAGGGGGTTGTGAGGAATAGAGAGTTGTACTGTGGGAATTTTTTTTATGCTGGTGAGGGGTAGAAGAGAGGTTCTGTATAGTGGTGGTGGTGGGTTGTTTAGGTGAACTAAAATAGGAAGAGTGGGAGAAGAAGAAGGAGTAGTTGTGTGGATAGGAGAAGTAAAAGGGGGAGAAAGACCAGGGAGTAATGGACGTGTGGGAGAGGAGTTGTGCTGGTCCTCATGGACCAGCTCTACCAATTTATTTATTTATTTATTTATTTTTAATTAAACTAAATCAGAATTAGAAAGGAATTGGGTCTGGGTTCGGACTCGGGTCTGGGTTTGAATCCAAAAATCCAAGTTAATTAATTTTGAAATAATTTTATCACTCTAAAATCATAATAATAATAATAATAATAGAATACTAATAATAATTTAATTCATAGGAAATGGGTTTCACACCTCCCACGTATGACCCAAGAACAGATATGACATCCATTTTGTGATGTAGCAAGTACCCGCAGTAGCACTTTCATAGTAGAGTGAGCAGATTTTATAGTGACACAGCAGCTCTTGGAAAACTGTGATCATCTGGGGATTCTTCCTTGCTAGAGCATCTAATTCATCATTTATGGGTACATATTCTTCATATGGGTTATCACCCATCGGTAGACGAGAGATATATTCCATCTCGTTAAGAGCAAATTCTATTTCTCTATGAGGCATCATGAAGGTCCCAGTGCTTTGTTATATCTCTCTATTAAAGCCAAGAACATGTGAGGGTTTGGATGAATGCCATATACTGTAGTGCAGATGGGATTATAGAGGCCCAGATCAATGAGCTTATCTTTGAATTCCTCCAAAATCCATATGGACAAGCTACTCCAGCGATTCATTCTAGGGTTTACCAGGCCTGTCATGCGCATAGCGCGGTTTGGATATCTTCCTTCAGCTTTTACAAATGTATTTGCAAAAATAGGTATTCTGACTGGAAGGAGCAGGGAAAAATCCTCGGGAGGGATGCAGCTCGGCCTTAAACCTCTTAAATGTATGATATACTTTTTAGAAGTGCTGTAAAAAAGGTCTTTGTTCTGCGAACCCACTTTATAACAGATTCGACCGACTCTTGCTTGTTGGAGAGGAGTCAGATCCCATGACATCCTTCTAGGATAGCTAGCAAAAGCATACTGGGATAATGCCATAGACCTTGATATTTTTATTAGATGTATGGCATTGTCTCCCTTTAAGAAATATCTCGTCTTTTTTCTTGCCTTAGGTTGGGAGGTTTTCTTGATAGCATCCCCGAATAAAAAGGCAGATTTTTTGTAGACTGTAGTATCCAAGCTATGAAGGGGTTCACCGTTCATCAAGTTCAAAAGAGTTTTGATTATCTTGATCTATGAGCAGAGTTCTTCGTGCTTCAGGACCATCGTATTGAGGGAAAGTGACATGAGACAAATTCTCTCTATACTCTGGGACATTAAATGTTGAAGCAAACCTTTCTGCATTCGGGTCTTCCCTGAGATTAACTGCAAAGAGATATATGAACAAAAAAATTAGAAGCAAAACAAAGATGTATGACTTCTTGAGTTATATAGACTCTCTGAGTTGCACCACGAGATGTGTTGCGCGAAAACGTTGCGTAACAACCCAAGTTGCGCCACATGCCATGTTGTGTGAAACTCAAGTTGCACGACACCTTAGGTTGCACCACATACTGAGTTGCGCCTCAAATTAAGTTGTGCAATATTTTTTAATTATGCACAACAATATACGTAACACGGTTCGTAAAAATGAACAATATTCAAGAAAAGGGTGACCACACCATAAGAAGGGGTAGCACAAAGTTTGTTTTACACCATACTCTAAAAAGAGGGGCACAAATCAATTATTGATGAAATCATCCCTCGTAAATCGAATCGGCTCGCCCTTAATCACCTTCCATTGCTGGGTTGGCTGTCTCTCGACGAGAAGAAGGCGGTGCATGTTGTGGCACATAGTTAGGCTGAGCACGAGTTGAAGGGGTGGCGATAGCCTTTCCTTTGTCAGCAGCAGTCCTTTTGGGGGCCATGTCGTCGAGAAGATGGTCGAAAAAGAGGGTTGCAAAAGTTATAAAAATTTTCTCAGAAGATTAAAGAGTGAAAGTAAAGAATCACAGTGGAGTAAATGGGGATTATTTATAGCTAGAAAGTCAGAATCCTAACAGTCATCCTGAATCATGCATGATAAATCATAACTGGTCATAACAGATTGCAAAAGACTGGCGCAACTTGACTCAGTCAAAACTTTTATAAATTCAAACTATTTCAAACTTTGAAATGGTTTTTAAGTTTTAAAAACTTTGAAGGGGGTCTTGTAGGACCTAAAAATTAAGTTGTGCCATGAACCCACTAACTAGTGATCAAGTTGCGCCCTAAAAATTAGGTTGCGCCACTGATATGAAGCTCAGTGAATGAACTGCACTGCTGAACAGGTTGCGACATATATCAGACTGCGCCTAGTCTTATTGTGCCAAAATCTACGTGGCGTCTGACATTTAATAGCCATCATTACTTGACAATACTGACAACTGACACCACAGTGAACGAGGAAAATCTCTTCGAATCCCGTAAATTGTGCTGCTCGAGGGGAGTTGGTTGACAGCTGTCATATACACTTTGTAAGTTGCGCTTAGGTACAATCCAGACAAAATCTTTAGTTGCGCCTAGGTGCAATCTGAATGACTTTTGCTCAAAAGCTGCCACGTGTCTGGGCGCGGCTCAATCAGGCGCAGTTTTACTCATTGACTGAAGTTCGCACAATCTGCCAAAGTTGAGACAATTTTTATTTCTAAAGAAGGATGAAATGGCGTACATGTCACTAATCTCTCAAGATGTGTCTACTATCCTGTATACGACCACGCACATCTCAATCATATGATGCCACGCGTCTAAATACAGTTAGTACACGACTTATAACCGAATGAAAGTTGGCACAACAGGAGGTTGGCGCAACCCAGTATGGCACATTCTAGCTTCGCCCATATCAGAATAACTGCTAAAACAGTTATTTCCTGAACTCTATAAATAGAGTTTCCAATCATTGTGAAAGCATCACATACATACGCACAGAGATCAAAAACTCTTGCAAAAATTGCTGCTGCATTCTCCAGAGGCTACAGTCTTCAAGTTCACATAGTCCAAGGGATAAAGTGATCATCTTCTGATCAGATTCCTACATTTGTACTTCCCCAAAATTTATTATACTTTGTACTATTCTTTTACAAGTTTGAAATAAACATTTTGGTTTTGCAAATAGCCAAGTTTTTACTACTGTAATCTTCTCTGGATCCATCACTAATCCATCTCCAGTAATGTTATGTCCAAGAAAATATACCTTGCTCATACAGAACTCACACCTACTAAGCTTGGCACAGTCTTTCCCTCCTCAATGTCTCCGGCATGATCCTGAGATGCTCCCATATTCCTCGTGGGTCTTAGAGTACACCAAAATGTCATTAATGAACACCACCATGAACTTTTCCAAGTATTGGTAGAACACCTTACTCATCAGCCTCCTAAACATAACTGGTGCGTTGGTTAACCAAACGATATCGCAAGAAACTCATAGTGTCTATACTTCGTCCGAAATTCCGTCTTTGGGGTGTCCTTCTTCCTTACCTTGATCTGGTGGTAGCCTGACCTGAGACTAATCTTCAAAAACACACAAGCTCTACTCAATTGGTCAAACAAGTCATCTATGCGGGGCAAGGGGTATTTTTTTTACTGTCATAGCATTCAACTCTCTGTAATCTATGCACAAGCATACCGGCCTGTCTTTCTTTGATACAAGCAAGACTATAGCTCCCCATGGTTGAAGCACTAGACCGTATAATCCCTTGCCTAAGAGCTCATCTATCTGGACCTTCAGTTCATACAAATTCATCCTCCTACTCTTTCTTGAGTCTGCTCATCCCTAACTTCTATATCCGATATATTCTATGTCTACGGTTTTTAATTCCCCTATAGGTTTTCTCTAGCATCTATTTAAGTCTCAAGTCAACCATCTATCACTCTATTGATCTTGTGGCTCTTTTCTATATCTTGTGTTTATTATACTTTCTAATGTTAAGCATAGCTATAGGTTCAAACTCTATTATAGATTTCTCCGAACTCAATCTACAAATATTATCTTGTCTACACTTTATATTACTATTCCCTTCTTATGATTTTCTTTCCTTATCGTATAACTAATCTTCTCTCAAATGATCCCTTAAGCCATTTTTTTGTATTCTCTCTTTCTCTCTCTTTCTCTCTCTCCCTCCCTCTCTCTCTTTCTTACTTAGTCCTTTAAAGTGATATCTTTAAATACTGTTATCCATCATTCTTTTATATTTTCTAAATACAGTCATAATCTGATATTGTCTTGTAAATGTTTATACTCAGTAACGGTCTAAAATTTTATCCTAGGTATATGTCACCAACTATTTCGTCCCGGTTGATCCTCCATCTAATTCTTATCTTACCCTATGCCATATATCAATTCATATTCCTCAATTTGTCCTTTCTATCGTCGTTACCCTATATTATCCAATTAGATAAATTGGTATAATCCAAACAAGAGTTTACTTGAAATCCTATTATCAGTCAACCGTCTCCAAGCCTAGAGCCTTAAGTTTTCTTTTCTTAGTCCTCGACACATTTTCTAATACCTGTTTGCCATTGATTGTAAAAGAACAGAACAATTATCGGAGGACTGAACTTAGACTCACAATACAAACTCGCTCGTACAAAGAAAGCCTAGGGACGAAAACCTAGGTACAGCAGACTAAGTACGTTGTTTATTTTTGATTCTGGGGGGGTGACGATAGAGGCTCGGGAAAGCGACGGCCGCTCTGCCTTACTTCTTGGACGATCGGTATGCAGCCTTAGCTCGGGGAAGATCTGCTCGGCTGTTGACGAAGAAAGGCTCTTCTTACTCTCCTCGGGTTGCTCTCCTGGCTTCTTTCTCTCTGTGATTATCAAGAAAAGGGGGAGCTCTCTCTGTGTATATCTCTCTCTTCTTTTTTTTTTATTCTTTTTGTTGCCGACCTCTTTTATATGGGAATGATGCTGGCTATTTATAAGAGTGGGGTGGGATCATTAGGGTTTGCTGATGATTATCTGTTTGGAATGTCGACGCTCCTTCATTCTATCTGGGCCCTTGATCCTGATCATAATGAATCTCGGCCACTAATGCGGATAGCACCAAATCTTATGAGCAGTTAATGCTGACTGCTTTAAATCTTCGTGATTGATTATGCCAATATTTGATTGCTCGCCACGTGTCCTATTGGCTTGATGATGAATGATATGCCCTGATTTCGGCAATTATGATGATGATGTCGAATATTCTCGTTGGGATTCTGTTGTATCTTCAGTGCCACATTTTTTTAATTGAAGATCTTGCCAGGGCCGCATAGGGTGACCAACACTTGAACCGCAGGGGGATACTCCTCGTGAGCCGCATGAGTCAATGCCTCATCGAGCCGCAGGGGACGAACTTTCCGTGAGCCGCATATGCATAATCTTTGCGAGCCGCAGGGGACGATCTCTCCATGAGCCGCATATGCATAGTTTCTGTGGGCCGCATGAATTAGCGTGGTGTTGAGCCGCATAGACCGGGCTATGGGTGGACCGCATATGGCGGATTTTTGTTAATCATATTAGAGTGACTCCTCAATGAGCCGCATGAAGCTGTTCTCTATCCGAGCCGCATGAGACTTTTGCCACGTGGCAATCTAGGATTTTTTGTCAGATCGGGTCAGAGATTTTCTTCTTTCCCAAAGAGTCTGTCATTATGGCAGAGCCATTATGATACTTTATGTCAGAGACAGCCGTCGAGTCGTGTCAGAGCATTAAATGAGGCCATTACTCCAGTGGCCAACTGTGGGGGGGGGGTCACACGTGTCGTCAATTGAGCCGCATATTCCTGCTGAACCGCATTCATCCCCGAGCCGCATGAGTCTGAGGGTCTTCTTTTGGGCCGCATAGGGCAACTCCAGTATGAGCCGCATAGACTTGCTACCCAAAACCGCATGGGCCCTTTATGCCTTTATTCTAATATTTTCCATGCTTCTACAATACCTTCACAAACTTTAGCCAACCCTAACACCTAATAGTGCATTATCATAAATCATCGCATAGTACTTGAACTTCAGCATTCAGTAAATCCTTCTAGCCACCAATACTTCTAAATCGCTTATAGCTCATACATTTGGTAGATTTTTGTAACCCCTGTTTCTCAATTTTTTATTTTATTTTATTTTATTGTGTTTGAAAGTAATTTATTTTTGATACTTTATAAAAGATATTTATTATTTTTTTCTGCATTTCAAATATAGTTTGTAATTAACTGTTTGAAAGTACTATTTAGTTTAATAAATATTTGTTCTTGAAATTTTATTATTGAAATTATAAAGTTATTTATTATTATGTTTGGATTTTCAAAAAAAAATATTGGTTTCGAAAATAGTTTGAAAATCATGATTATTTTTGGAGCAATAAAAAGATTTAGTAACTTATTTTGAATAAGATTTAGATTTATAAAATATATTTTACCTTATTTGATAACATCAAACATTATTTAAAATACTATGGTGACTAATTGTGGCATTAAAAATTATCTAATCTAGATTTGAAATATTATTTGATTTAACGATTTATCTATTATATGATTTAAATTGCTTTGATAAACATTAAATTTATCTTAAAGTTATTACGTTGAATTTGATTTGGATTTAGATTTGGATTTGAATTCATATGATTTGAATTTAAATAATTTATTTGATTTAAATTTATGGAGAGACTTATCCGTTAGAAATTCTAATCCTATTTGAATCATATCAAGTATTAGATAGACTATTTCTTATTTGAACTAATCATATTCCTATCCAAATTAGTTGGTAATCCTAATCATATCTTTATTGATTGAGTTCTAATCATATCCTAAGTCACTAATTGCTTTCCATTATCTATATATATTGAACCTATAACATAAATCATCTCTCATAACTTCTTTTCCAAAATTCTCTCTTTTTCGTCATAATTACCCCAAATTCGTCATAAATTCAGCCTTCCTTTTCAAATGTTTTACCAACTTCGAAGGGCCATAACTTCCAACTCCGGACTCCGTTTGACCTCCAGTTTTTTGTTGTAACCGTCTCGAGGTATTTTTTGAATATAAATTATATTTTCAAATAATTTTAACCTAATTTTTTGGAAAATTCGTGGAGTGTCAGTTGTCCGAAATTTGACACGTTTAGGTGTTTTCGAGATTCCGGGAGAACCAGGAATCGGAATCACGATCCGTTTGAAGTTTCGGAACGCTGATAAAAAATTAAACATCATATATTTTCTCAACAATTTTACAAAATATTTTTTTTGTTTTTATTTTAGAGGCCCGTCTCATCAATTGAGATCTTGCGTATTTTTGGCATCTTCGACTATTCTGCCAACATGATCAAGTGACAAGTCAACTGCAATCTAATTCAAGGCAAGTTTCACTGTAGCATTATATTGCCTATATTTTATACTGCATGTATCTCTATATCGTCTTTTCACTTGCAACTTTATAATCCATGTTGTCACTATTCTAGATTCATTATGATAATTGCTTGTACACGAGAGTTAGAGTCGCTAAAGTACATGTACATGTTCATGCCTAATTTCTAGTTTATCGTAATTCTCGTTTGCCATGTTGTTAATGTTAATCATGTTAAACATGTACTTGTGAGATAGTCGGGAGGGGGAATACAACTAGTATGCATGTGGTCTATGCAATGTACACTTTCTTTCCAATGTCAATGTTGATAGCAGTCGTTGCACCCACGTACCGATTGCCGGATGTCCTAACCCGTCCACATGCGGAACACTTGTATTCTAAAACACACAGTACACGTGGCCTCTTATTGCTATTGCTTATTCATTTTCTTTCCATTGAGTCGACTGTCATGTTGTCTTTATGCTATAGCTATACTCTTTCGTGTCATGCCTATTGTTCGTTCTCCTTATTATTGTTTCCTTCATGCATGTATATTATTGTGTAGTGTGGTGTTATGGTGAGCTTGTTCCATTCCTGACTGGAAACCTACTTTTCAGTTGACACATTCTTGATGACTTGCTCTCTTGCTTTGGGTTTCTTCGGGTGGAGTTAGAGACATCTTGGAGGTCAAACATAGATTCTAATAGATAGTTTAGATT
The DNA here is from genome assembly GCA_029216955.1 of Iris pallida. NCBI lineage: Eukaryota > Viridiplantae > Streptophyta > Magnoliopsida > Asparagales > Iridaceae > Iris > Iris pallida. The sequence goes on along the minus strand of JANAVB010036418.1, from coordinate 7,286,119 downwards.
TGTTGTATTAGAATTTCGTGAGACATTATATTTTATTAAATATAAATCTTGTAAATTTTTATAATTGATTTAGAAATGTGAATGAGCAATAAAATAATATTTTATGTGATATGAGCATTGTGGCTAGACAACGTACTACCGCCGACACTGCGACGTAGGCTGGACTTGGACACGCACATCGTATCCCGAAAAGCGGGTACGGATCGTGACAATTTTGTCTAATTCTAGGCTCATATTGCTAGTTTCAAATCTTGCACTAAACCTTAGACCGTCAATCATTTATAGCTCAACATCTGGAAAACTATCTAGTCTAACCCTTCTTACTATGGACAACTATTTCTTACAAAATATTCAATCAAGTGTGCCTTCTTCGTTTTGACGAGGACATATATATGGTGGTAATTACCATGCACGAGCATCCATCTTGAAGAACCAAAAGGTAACTCTAAGGGGGGTGAATAGAGTTTATGAAAATAATGTTAAATTAAAAATTAAACTCTTTCACCAGCAGAAAATAATCAGAGTAAATGCGGAAATAATAAAGAGCAAGAAAGCATACGCAAACACAGCTGATTTTAACCTGGTTTCCCTCGTGGAGGACTAGTCCAGGCCTGAGAACTCTAGCTCAGAATTAAATCCACTATTTGTGAAATAGTAGTTACACCCCGTGCCTTTTCTTCAGAAGAGCACGTCAACTTCTTACAGAGATCGCAGTGGCGATGCTTGGAGTTTTCCAAGCGACTTCTTGAACTCTTGCACAAAACTCCTAACTGAAAAGTACTGAGCACTTTGAGGCTTAGGGAGCTTATGGCTAGTAGATGAGAAGGGTATGGCTTGTATAAGGCTTTAGAGAGAAGAGAAGAGAAGATTGGATGATTGAAAATGAAAGAATTCATGGCCTATTTATAGGATACCATACAGGCAGAATTCGGCCAGAATTCTGGTTAGAACATTCAAAAATTTGGCCGTTGGACAACTTGCATCCAGCCAACCCTAAAAATTAGGGCCCTGGAATTAAGGAGGCAGAGTTCGGCCCAAACTCTGTGTGGAGGTAGAGTTCGGCCCGAACTCTGTCTCTAGAGCACAGAATGGGTCCAATGGGCCAATGGGCTGTTTGGATGTTTTGTAGGGCTTTTGACTTGAGGTATAGGTATAGTCTCAAAATGCTCAGCACAGCTCAGTTTATATAAGTCTAGACTCAAATAAAGTAAAAAATACAGACTCAAACCGTGAAGCATTGCAGGTGCGAGCTATCGTCTGGCTTGTACTGAATTCAGTCTTCATGTGTCGTATTAAAATATTACAAGTGTCATGTTGTCAATTGTATCAATATATGGTTGACTGTAATTTTTGTCAACAATCTCCCCCATATTGATAATTAACAAAATGATATTTGTATATTCAATATTCATACCTGGACACATTAAAAATAGTAGCATAGCTTCCCCGTAATAAGTACAGAGCTAGCAATAGCTCTCCCGTAAATATTGCCTGTTGTCCTGATAAAACATATTCTTTTTCCAAAGCACAGATACACAGAGCCAGAAATAATATGATTAAATATGAAAAATATTTTTTCCCCTTTGTCAGTTATCAAACAACCAGAATAATGAATGGCAAGCACACCAATAATAATGATAAACTGTATAAAACTGAGAAACTGCAGAATAAAAATGTCTACAAGAGTCATATAATAAGTTCTAATACAACCAAAGTACAGAAATAAAGCTACACCAACTAAAAATGCATAAAAACATAAGCTACGATCCTCAAAAGTAGCAGTAGAGAGAAATCCATATCCATCATCGAGCTCGTGAAGGCCCAGCGTCGTCGGATGGATCAGTGAATGAACGACGAGGGTCCATGAAGGCCGCATCCGGATCCAGGTACCGGATAACCCAAGGGTCATCGATACGGTATCCATCGCGAGCATGGTCCTGCTCCATGGGAATAGGCATAGAAGGATGTCGGGACATAGAGTACCGAATATCGTGCATTGAGTTGCTAATGGCACTCATCTACAAGATAGTCCGATAGTCAAGCTGAGTCCAGCGATCATCCTCTAAGGTGAATTGATCGCGGAGCATAGTCTGGAGTGACTCAAGAGTAGCAGGAGGAGGAGAAGAATCATGTCCAAGAGGAGGAGTGTCGGGCTCATCGTCAGAGTGCTCAGACACAATAGGTGAGGCAACTACTGCCTGAAGCCGCCGTGCCTTAGAGAGGAAGGCAGGGGCAGGTAGGAACTGGCACTCATCAAGAGGTACACGAAAAGCACGAAAGAGCATAGGAAGATAAAGAGCATAAACCAAGGATCTTGGTTTCTTCCTAGCGTTAATCATCCAGTCCATCATGGTACATGGAAGATTAAACGGAACATGAAAATGGAGTTGATACAAAGCAAAGATTTTAAAGTATGTAACCTCATCGGTCGATCCTGCTTTGGGCAAAATCGTGTTAAAGACGATCCGATGAAGTTAATAAAAGTAGGGTTTGAGAAACTTGGCGAGAAGCTTACGAGGACGTGTGTTAGGGGTACACAAGTCGTCCTTAAAGCTTTCTAGGGATGACCCATTGGGAAATATAAACTTACGAGCTTCAACAAGTTTTTCCCATGAGTTTGGCTCCATGAGTTCAAGGTGTTCGGCCAAGTAGAAATCATCAAACGAAATATCAATACCCGTAACCCGTGAAAAAGATATGTGTATCATTGTGAGTAAGGTTGCAGTAGAACATTTGTATGGCATTGAGATATATAACTGAGTTGGTAGTAATAAGTTCATTAAGACAAAGATCATGAAAAAGTGAATCATATTGAGAAAATATAGTGAAATTTATAGGGTGACCCGCAAACACCGGACGTGACCGAAATCACTAACCCATTCATTTGAAGCATCAAGTGATACAAATATCTGGTCATCATACGTGTTGGGGTCGAGTGGACGAGGTGGATTGAACAACGGGTGAATAGGTTGTTGATTGGGTTGTTCAATGGGTGGTTCAACACAGGGAGGAGCATTCGAAGAGGACGCACCCTCGGTTCGAAGTCTCTTTCCCCTATTGAATAACTTGGGAGCCATAATAATAAAGAAAATTGAGGAATTTTAGATGGAGAGAAGTGTGGAAATATACGTCAATTTGATGATGAGAGATGAAGGAGAATGGTGAGAGAAGCCTTCTTCTTGACTTTTGAGAAGAATAATGCTCTAGGAAGGAAGAACTAGGGTTAGGGTTTGGAGAAAATAAGTTTGGAGAAGTTTGGAAGGTGGCAATTAAGGAGAGAGAAGAGGGGAACCCGATTTTTAGTGTAGGGGTTCGAATGGTCGGAGCCAATATGGACCATTGGATCTTAATCTGATCAGCGGCTGAGGCTGCTTTCGGTTCTGGAACAGCCAGACCGAATTCGGCCCGAACTCTGGATAAGGCAGAGTTCGGCCCGAATTCTGGTTTATGGTACCAGAACAGAATTCAGGCTAGAAAGGAAATTTGGACAAGAAGTGAGACTAAGAAACAAGATAATAAGTAGATACAAGATATAAAAAGAGAGAATCAAGTAGCGAATAGCAAAAAATGATTTTAACGCTGAATCAAAGTGAAGTTTGAAATTTTGAATTTGCATGTGATAAATAAAAGTAGACCATGTAATATACAAGGAAATATGCCCCAATTCAATACTTTGAAGCTGCCATGGGCTAGTTGTAGGGGCCGGATCCCAGCTAGCGATAGTCCTGAGGACTAGTGCACCGTGTCGCTTAGGCTTTTACACCTTGTTGTCAGAAGGACCCGTTCGGCTTGTACCCATAGCAAGTTCATCATAAAGAATCAAGACATAATCGATATATATGCAGGTTACTTTAATGAATAACAGCTTCATCCAAAATTCTTAGTTCACGACAGAGAAAGTTAAAACGCTCTTCGGATAGTGGTTTGGTAAAGAAATCTGCTAGTTGATGATCGGTGTCAATAGATTCTAAGTTAATAGTGATATTTTGCTGATGATTACACAAAAGTGGTGACGTATTTCAATGTGCTTCGTGCGTGAGTGACATATGGGGTTCTTAGTGAGATTTATAGCACTAGTGTTGTCACAAAAAATAGGAATGGGCAAAAAGATAAGTTATAGTCTTCAAGGGTTTGCTTCATCCCAAAATTTGTGCACAACAACGACCAGCTGCAATATATTCAGCTTCTGTTGTGGATAGTGCGACAGAATTCTGCTTCTTGCTAAACCAAGAGACTAGAGCATTTTCTAATAAATGGCACGTGCCGCGTACTTTTACGGTCGACCTTACATCCGGCAAAATAAGCATCAGAGTAACCAATAAGGTCAAATGATGTTGACTTGGGATACCATAGGCCCACTGTAACCGTACCCTTAAGGTATCGAAAGATACGCTTAACAGCAGTCATGTGTGATTCCTTAGGATTAGCTTAATATCTAGCACACAGGCAAACGCTAAACATAATATCAGGGCGACTAGCAGTTAAATAAAGTAGACTGCCTATCATACCTCGATACTTATGTTGATCCACTGGTTTACCGCTTTCATCTGGTTCTAGTTTAGTTGTAGTAGCCATTGGAGTGCTGATTGGTTTGACGTTGTCAAGGTTGAATTTCTTCAGCAAGTCCTTTGTATACTTAGACTGACAGATGAAAGTTCCATTTGACGTTTGTTTGACTTGCAGCCCAAGAAAGTAGTTGAGCTCCCCCATCATGCTCATCTCAAACTCGGTCTGCATACACTTGGCAAAATCTTGACAGAGGGTTTCATCAGTAGAACCAAATATAATATCATCCACGTAAATTTGTACTAAGAGAATAGTGTCTTTAAAAGATTTTATAAAAAGTGTAGTATCAATTTTCCTTTAGAAAAACCTTTTTCAAGCAAAAAATTGCTTAGCCGTTCATATCAAGCTCTAGGGGCTTGTTTGAGGCCATACAGTTCTTTCTTGAGCTTGAAAACATGGTCGAAAAATTTATGATTTTCAAAACCAGGGGGTTGTTTTACAAAAACTTCCTCTTTAATAAATCCATTCAAGAAAGCACTTTTAACATCCATTTGAAACAATTTGAAATTTTGAAAGTTGGCAAATGCGCAAAGCATCCGAATGGATTCTAATCTCGCAACAAGAGCATATGTCTCATCGTAGTCGATACCTTCCTCTTGGTTGTATCCTTGAGCTACTAGACGAGCTTTGTTGCGTGTAACTGAACCATCTTCATTTACTTTGTTTCGAAAAACCCATTTAGTACCAATAATCGAGTGATTTATCAGCCTAGAAACAAGTTCCCAAACTTGGCTCCTTTCGAATTGGTTGAGTTCTTCTTGCATGGCAGAAATCCAAAATTCATCATTAAAAGCTTCTACAATATTTTTGGCTCAATTTGTGAAATGAAGGCAGTACTAGCAATGGAGTCTCTTATTGATGATCTAGTACTTACTCTACGTGAAACATCACCTATAACCAAATTTTTGGATGTGATGGCTTGGAAGAAAATTTCTTTGGCAAGCCCTCCAGAGAATTGGTTTCAGTGGCTGTGTTCATTGGAGTAGAAGTTGATGGCTCAGCATCATCATCAAGAGTAACTGCTACACTGTTATCTTCATCGAAAGTCACATTTGTAGACTCTTCCATAATTAATGAGCATTTGTTGAATACTCTATATCCCTTGCTCTTGGCCGCATAGCCAAGGAATATACCATCGTCAGCTTTGGCATCAAATTTGCCTAAGTTGTCTTTGGTGTTAAGGATAAAACATCGACAACCAAAAACTCAAAAATATGAAACATTTGGAGTTCTTCCAAACCAAAGCTCATAGGGTGTTTTCTTCGTAATAGGACGAATAAGCACCCTATTTAAAATATGGCACGTTGTACTGACAGCTTCAGCCCAAAAATATTTCGAAAGAGAGAATTTATTTAACATGACTCTAGCCATATCGCCAAGAGTCCTATTCTTCTGCTCCACAATACCATTTTGTTGAGGAGTTCTTGGACAAAAAAACTCATGATCAAAACCATTTAAATCACAAAACTTTTCAAAATCACTATTTTCGAATACGCCTCCATGATCACTTCGGATTCGAGTAATCATGTAGTCTTTTTCGTTTTGAACCTTTTTAGCAAATATTTTGAAAATAGAAATAACATCACTTTTATTTGTAAGAAAGAAAATCCAAGTAAATCTAGAAAATTCATCAATTATAACAAAAGCGTAGAGTTTTCAACCAAGACTGGCTACTCTACTAGGGCCAAATAAATCCATGTAAAGTAATTGCAATGGTCTAATAGTACTTACAGAGTTTATGGAATGAAATGAGGACTTGGTTGCCTTATTCAATTCACATTCGGCACATACCGTGTCCTTTTTGAATGTGATGTCGGGCAAGCCTCTGACTAGCTTCTTGGTCGATAGTCTAGATATAGTATCCATATTAGCATGACCAAGACGCTGGTGCCATAGTAATATTTCATCCTTGTAAGCATAGAGACATGTTTCTGCACTGTTAGTATCTCTAGATAGATAGAAAATATAAATATTATCCTCTCTTATTCCTTCAAAAACAATGTCTCCTGTTGACCTATCATAAATAAAGCATTTATTCTGTCCAAAGTTATCATATCCATGATCAGCAAGATGACTTATGCTGAGCAGGTTATGCTTTAACTCGGTCACTAGGCAGACATCCTTTATTACAGGAGAAGGTGGATGATCTATAGTACCATTACCAATTATATACCCTTTAAGGTTGTTGCCTAAGGATACATACCCTTCTCTTCATCGATAGTGATGCAAAAAGATTTGCGTCTCCCGTCATATGTCGCGAGCATCCACTATCGAGAATCCACTTACTCTTAGTTAAGGAGGGAAGGTCCATCTACATCAAGAGTAGATGTGACCTTTGGTACCCAAGTTCTTGAGGGTCCTGAAAAGTTAGTTTTCGGCAACCATGCATATATGTTTCTATCTACTAATCTCTTAACTCTACATTGTGGTGAAATGTATCCATGTAGTCCACAATAAGTACAAATAGCATTCCTATTTATGCTAGAAGCATGTTAATGATGTCTATATGTAGAGTGGTGTGGAGTAGCATGGTGATGATATCTATATGTAGAGTGGTGTGGAGTAGCATGGTGATGATGTCTATATGTAGCATGGTAAGAGTGGTGTGGAGTATGATGATGATATATGTGGCTGCAGGATGATTTATTTCTATTAGCAGTATGATGGTGATTATGTACAACATAGTGATGATTGTATCTATGTGTAGCATGGTGATTATGTGTCATATGAGAATTATTTCTACGTGCATGTGGTTTGTGTGCTTTATGAAAGTGAGTGTATATATAGATTACGTGCTGCAGGTGGATGACGTGGTTGACTAGTATGAATAGTGTCATGCTTTGTGTGTCTCATGTGATTGGGTTTGAGGTTGAGCAATCTGTTTTCCTAATCTAGTCTCTAACTTCTTAGAGATAGCCTGCAGTTCATCAATCTTAGTATTCAAACCATAAATCTTAGTGATAGAGATCTTGTGTCTATTCTTTTCTTCAGCAATCTCAGTGTTGAGTGCTGTGATCTCTTGTATTTACTTTTCAATACGTGCTTCAGCATATAAGCTTAATTTAAGCTTAGACACCTCATTTGTGACTTCCGTGGGTGAAGTGTCTCTAATATTATCAAGCAATGAAGAGAGTCTTTGAATCTCGACTTTATAACTTTTGATCTCTCTTCTTGGCGTGTTTATATTTACCAATGATTTCTTGTGGTCATTGAGTAAATCATTGAATGCATCACCAAGTTTGTCAAAAGTAAAATCATCGAGAGTTTCACTAGTTACCTTGTCGGATGTAGCCATTAGGTAAACATGGCTGGCGGTATCTTGAGGAAAGTCCTTTTTTTCCTCGGAGTCACTGACTTCGCTTTCATGCCAAATACTTGTGTTGGCATATTTCTTTGAAGAAGATTTCTTGTATATTTTCTCATATTGGTTGCCCTTCTTTATGAATGGGCATTCTTTTCGGATGTGTCCGGTCTTCTTGTAACCGTAGCATGTTGGCTCTTTTTTGTCATCTTCTTGTGGTTCCTTCTTTTTTTGATTGAAGCGAAGGAATTTCTTGAAGTTGCGGACAAGGAGAGCTTGATCTTCACATTCCGAGTTGTCGTCATCCGTCTCTTCAGGATCAGCCCTTCGTCGGTGAGCTTTAAGGGCAATCTCCTTTGCCTTAGGAGCAGGCTCTTCGAAGTCTTTGAGGTTAAGCTCATGAGTCATCAGCTTTCCCATCAAAGTCTCCATGGACATAGTCGTAAGATCATTTCCTTCTATGATGGCTGTCACCTTGGGGTTCCAAATCTTTGGTACCCCCTAAGTATCTTGTGGACCTTCTCGTGATTTGTATATTGTTTGCCGAGAGAAGACAAGGGTTGATTGTCGAGGAATCTTGTAATCATTTGTGTGATCGTCTCATTTGGCTTCATCTTGAAAGCCTCATATTCCTGAGTGAGACGACTTATTTTTGACTCCTTGACTTGGGTGGTTCCTTCATGCGTCACCTCTAGAAGTTTCCATACTTCATGAGCGGTGGTGCATATTGAGACCATGTTGAACTCATTCCTGTCTATATCACAAAATAAAGCATTAATAGCTCTCGCATCTAGACTCGCCTTTTTCTTCTCTTCATCGAAATATTTATCATGGGGTTTCTCAATGAGATCACCGTTGACAACTATCCTGACGAGCTTTTTGTAACCATCAGTGACAATGGTCCACAGGTCGAAGTCTAGCAACTTGAGATAAAAACTCATCCTTGTTTTCCAATAGGTGTAGTTGGTTCCATCAAATAGGGGAGGCCTATGAGTGGACTGCCCTTCACCGTGATTGGAAATCATGGATTGTGTGATTGCCATGGATCATCTCTAGGATGTTAGTCCTTGTAGAGAGAACAGAGCTCTGATACCAATTGAAGAACCAATAGGCAACTCTAAAGGGGGGGTGAATAGAGTTTATGACAATAATGTCCAATTAAAAAATTAAACTCTTTAACCAGTAGAAAATAATCAGAGTAAATGCAAAATAGTAAAGAGCAAGAAAGCATACGCAAATACAGCCAATTTTAACCTGGTTTTCCTTGTGGAGGACTAGTCCAGGCCTGAGAACTCTAGCTCAGGATTAAATCCACTATTTGTGAAATAGTAGTTACACCCCGTTCCTTTTCTTCAGAAGAGCACGTCAACTTCTTACAGAGATCGCAGTGGCGATGCGTGGAGTTTTCCAAGTGACTTCTTGAACACTTGCACAAAACTCCTAACTGAAAAGTACTGAGCACATTGAGGCTTAGGGAGCTTGTGGCTAGTAGATGAGAAGGGTATGGCTTGTATAAGGCCTTAGAGAGAGAAAGAGAAGATTGGATGATTGAAAATGAAAGAATTCATGGCCTATTTATAGGATACCATACAGGCAGAATTCGGCCAGAATTCTGGTTAGAACATTCAAAAATTTGGCCGTTGGACAACTTGCATCTAGCCAACCCTAAAAATTAGGGTCCTGGAATTAAGGAGGCAGAGTTCGACCCGAACTCTGTGTGGAGGCAGAGTTCGGCCCGAACTCTGTCTCCAGAGCACAGAATGGGTCCAATGGGCTTTTTGGATGTTTGGTGGGGCTTTTGACTTGAGGTATAGGTATAGTCTAAGTCTCAAAATGCTCAGCACAGCTCAGTTTACATAAGTCTAGACTCAAATAAAGTAAAAAATACAGACTCAAACTGTGAAGCATTGCAGGTATGAGCTGTCGTCTGGCTTGTACTGAATTCAGTCTTCATGTGTCATATTAAAATATTACAAGTATCATGTTGTCAATTGTATCAATATATGGTTGACTGTGATTTTGTGTCAACGCATCTCCTCGAAGTAGTAGGAGGAGACAAGAAAGAAAAATAGCAATTATCGAAGGAGGATTAACGAATATATTGGAAAGTTCAAGGGTGATAACCAAATGCAAGAGAAGTTTTCAAATCAACTGTGGATTGAGATCCTATTCAATCTTAATCATAGCTGCAGGCTCGCTCAGAACAATAATGTAACCGAAGCGACAAATCGAGACCTGCATGGGCCACCACATTTGAATGTGAAACGATTTTAATTGTCCAAATTTTAATTGTTATATTAAACGAATTTGAATATTAAATAAAGTTATACATATTGTATCATATATATATATATATATTTCTTTTGTTCTTTTTTTATAGGTTGAACCGGGTCTGAACTGGGCCAGCAGACCGGGCCGGGTCGATCGGGCTTAGCAGGCCAAACCGGTTCGGACCGATTTCTCCACCAGGTCGGGCCAGACCGGGCTTTCGGGCCAAAAAATCAAACCCAGCCCGGACCGCTTAAGTGGTGGGCCGAACCGGGCTGGTTCGTTGACCGGGTCCAGGCCTGCCCAGACCGACTTTGACCGGGCCAGGCCCGGACCGATTTGCGGGCCGCCCAGCCCATCTCACACCTTGGCCTCCAAACGCCACCCACCGCCGACTGTGACATCAACTTGTGGGCGTCATCAGATTTGAGACGAGACCTCCGGTGCCTCATCATCGTAATACCGCCCTAATCTTGGCCAAACAACCCTCTTCATGCCCACTGTTGAGGGTTTCTTCCACTAGGTGCGGACTCCATCTCGCCGCTGACATCCTACCTAGCAGTCGCTGCAGTCACCGGACCTTGCTACTTGCCCAACGTCACGACTGCCATGGCCAGTTGTGTAAATCCCCTAAATTTTGCAATATATTTTTAATTTATTTAATTAGAATAACTATGGTATATACTGAGTATATATACTAGGGGTGCAACTCGGCGGGCTAAACCCGACCCAATCAGGTAAACTCATTAGTGGATTGGGTTATAGTAATGCCCCAATCACAAAATACGTAGGACCAGGTATACAAATGCATGCCAGCAGCACATCGCCAATGGACCTAACCTCATAACAAGCCTATTAGCGAAATGCTTAAGCTATAAATCATGATAGTAACCCAGAAATATATCACAATCCACGGTATATATAACTAGTCACATCCACACATAATAATAGTCTAAGAAGTAATCTAGTCCAATGTGATAAATGTAACAAATGTCCAACCATAAAGGAAATATAACTATACGGGAAAAAAGACATCATGAACTACAACAAAGAGAAGTAAAGTAATAGTCAACTACAAGTCTGCTGAAATTAAAAGAAATAAGGTAGCAAGTCTAAATAAGAAAATGACATATCTCAAGAGAAATCATCTGGCACTATCTCGTCGTCTTGTGCCGGTATGTCTCTGGTCTTAGCTCCCGAACTATAAATCTCATGGTAGTCTTCAGTTCTATCTAAGCCTGGGAAATAGCCAGGTCCTCAGGGGACTATCAAGATACATAATATACATGTCATGGTACAGATGTAGAAATATGAACTAAGACAATCTATATATCCGGTCTATGTGCTATACAAGTGAGAATCTTTCCTAGAATATCAAACCTCTCCACTGAGGCTTACAAGCTCCTTAGCAAGATATTATCCCCTGTGACGTTTCTTGGGACCAAGTACAATCAATCTCGACAGTGATAACCTCTACTTTGCTACAGAGCTAAAGGGTCACAAAATAACAGGTCACACGACAATAGGTCTGATACTGTAGTCAAGTTCTCCACAACCCCATGTCTAAAGTCTAATAATGTTAAGTCCGTATAGTCATCTCGATAACAATAAAAATAATGACAAACAATCTAGAATTCTAATATGAAGTCAATACCACGAATAATCATGTAAACCTTGCATCATGAATGTGTTGGTGTCCTGTGGTTAATCATGTCAATGGATACGTCAATATGCACGTAATGCCTAATGTCAATACTCGGTGTCATCATCATGACAACGGTACCCGTCTACAAAATGGACACTAAGTATCAACAATCCTATGTCATGCAATGCTAACAAATAAACAACAAGAAAGAAAAGGACAATCTATAACCATGACAAGGTACACTTGCCTGTAACCGCTATATGAGTGTATGCCTGACCAGCTCCGGTGTCTTCATTACTTCCTCCAAGTTCACTTATTATAATATAATATTATTAATACTCTATCTCGACTTACTACATATAGTCTATATTAGTATCTATATCCAATAGTCATCATGATGTCAGTACAACACCATACAACATATATAGTACTAAACTTTATTATAAAAATAATCGATAACTAATATAAAATAATAGTTTAAATTCTTGAAAATACTTATAAATATCTTTATATTACAAAAAATACTATTTTGATGGTGGAAGCTGATGCACAATAGATCCATGTCAATACTATGCCATTATTACCACATTCGACCAATTAATTGAGCCCCAAAACAATAATTAATTAAAAAATAAATTTTGAAAAAATAACAAAAATTAGTTAAAATAGTGTTTTTAACATCTAACCTTGCACAAAAAATAATTTAGAAAGGATATATGAATTATCAAGGCTTTTGGATTTAGAACACATGATTTTCGGAGTTACGGTGTTACGATAAATGTCAAGAATTTTAATAAATACTAAAGCAACTCACAACTCAGCAAAAAGATATGTGTGGAAATCTCTTGATGTGTAGGTTCTGATAAAAAATATTAGGAACATCAAATCTGAACTAAAATAGGCAAAAATCTACTCGCAACAGATCTGATCCATTCTAGATATCTTGTCGTAGAATTGATGCTACGAACAAACCGTTTGAAACTGCGTGGATGGCCAATTGGACATAAAAATAGACACAAAGATCTTTCCATTAGTTTTGGTTTCATAAAAAGATAAGTTTAGAAAGTATATGAAATACTAGATGCAAAAAGCGTACCTGTTGTGACGAATTCTGCACAAGTTCGGTCGACTTCGGGTGCCTTATATCAGCCAAATTAGGGGTATTAAGCTCCTCAAAAATGTACTGGGGTGTTAGGGGATGTCCTAGGGTCGAGATGGATGGTAGGAGGGTTGAAAGAGGCCAGGGTGATGAGTTTCGGTCGGGTGGAAAGGAAAGTGCAAAAATAGAAAAGAAATTGGAGGGGCGCTCAGTTTGGAGAGATAGGGAGGGGGTGGCGGTTATGTGGAGGGGTTTAATATATAAGGTTTTGATAGGTTCTATATTATGGGAATTTAGACTTTGGTTTGGACTAATTTGGTGTTTAATATATAAGGTTTTGATAGGTTCTATATTATGGGAATTTAGACTTTGGTTTGGACTAATTTGGTTAGGATTTGGCCCCCAAAAAGATTAATATGGTAATTGGTTTCCTTATTGGGTGTTGTTTAACCAAGTCAAAGATATGAAATATATTGCACATGACTGCAAATTAATCAATAAAAATTAATTAAATATATCTAGTTGATTTTTGGGAACCTTAGATAGGCTATAACAAGTGAGGTTGGCTAGGTTAGGGTCCAAATAGATTTTTAGTCAAATTGAACCCGAAAAATCAACTAATGGGTCTCATGTGCCATTTACAAATAAATAGCACATGGAAACTCGATTGGATGGCACACCCTAGGCATGTGCATCGTAGGCTCAAAATGGGTCAAAACCATATATTGGGTTAAATGGTTTTAATTTATGTCGTGTTCCGAACTCATGTTGAAAGTTGGGTCTAGAATTACAGTAAATGATCACAATGGCCTACGTTTGGAAACAAATTTGGATGAGACATGATATCAATTTAAAGGTGGACGTGTCTAGAATTCAAATATTGAATTAGATTTGAGAAATCGATATTTGTTGTGCTTCAAAAAAAATTACGTAAAGTACTAATATAGTCATTATTGACTTAAAATACAGTTAACATTTAAAATATCCATATAAAATAAATAAAAATATTTAAAAAAAACTCCAAAAATCAGGGGACTTACAACCTACCCACCTTAGAAAATTTTGTCATTGAAATTAAAATAATATTACCATACATCTGTAACATAGAAATAATTAAGCCAAATCTTATCGAAATCCGCAAATAGATGGGGATATCGCTCCTGCATGAAATCTTCTCACTCTCAATTAGATTTTCCCACGGAATAGTGCTTCCATGCAACCCGAACAATCTAATCGTCTATCCTCTAAGCGTCTTCTCACTAGTATCCAGTATATCGATCGACTGCTCCTCGTATGATAAATTAGGTTCCACCGTGATCTCAGAGTGATCGACCACATGACTGGAATCAGTCACATATCTCCTCAACTGTGAGACATGGAACACATCATGCACTTCCTCTAGTGAGGGAGGTAATGCAAGACGATATGCTACATATCCTACATGCTCAATAATATGGAACAGTCCAATATACCTTGGGCTCAACTTTCCTCTAGTCCTAAATCTAATGGTGCCCCGGGTCGATGAAATCCTCAAAAATATATGCTCTCCCTTCTTAAATTCCAATGGTCGAAGATGCGTATTGGCCCAATGCTTATGTTGGTCTTGAGCTGCTTGAAGATGATTTTGAATCCTCTTCACTTTCTCCACTGTCTGTGAAGATGATTTTGAATCCTCTTCACTTTCTTCACTGTCTACATCACTAGCTCTGGTCCAAGTATTTATAGCTCTCCAACGTCGCTCCAACATACCGGCGATCTATACTTTCTTTCATACAGTGCTTCATATGGTTCTATATATGCTAGCTTGGTAATTGTTCTTATAGGAGAATTTCACTAAGTTCAAGTGATAGTACTGCTTCAGGTCTCGATACATCTTAGTACCTCTGGGATGAATAGAATAAATAGAGCTGTACATTTCATTCATCAACTCCTGCCTCCTCAACTCTCCATTCGGAATATAGGCAATTTTAGTACCTTAATGTCCCGTCCTCATGAATACACAGTCCTGTCTGCTCTACAACCTCTATCCTTTCTCGAAGTCTTTGAAATCTTGCATATGTAGGCAAAATTGCCTTGATCCTATCCATGAGCGACGACTACACCTCAAGATTGATAAGTACTCCTTGTTGTCCCGGTATAATGACTTCTACTCCCAGTTTCTGAAGATCCTCCAATAATTGCGGCTGAGGTATCAAGAAATATACAGTGGACTTCCTACTTAAAGCGTCTGCTACTACGTTTGCCTTGTCAGGATGGTACTGCAAATCTATGTCATATACTGTCATGAGCTCCAACCAATGCCTCTGTCTTATATTACTCTTTTTGTGTGTAGACATACTTCTCGCTCTTATGATCTGTAAATATCTCCACACCACTCCAACGAATATGCCTTCATAGCTTTAATGCAAAGATCACTGCTGCTAACTCCAGATCATGATAGGGAACTCTTCCCATGTACCCTCAATTGCCTCGATGCGTAGGCTATAAACTTTTTGTGTTGAATAAATACACATCCAAGTCTACTACACGACGCATCACTATATACAACAAATCCTCCCGATCCAGAAGGAAGCGTCAAAATAGGTGCTGAGGTCAACATCTTTTTAATTCCTCAAAAGCTTTCTAGTAATCTTATGTCCACTAGAACTCATGATCCTTACGCGTCAACCGTGTCATCGGTTCCGCAATCCGTAAGAAATTCTCTATGAACCTGCGGTAATACCCGATAAGTCCGAAAAAACTCATAACCACTACAACAGATGTCAATGTCGGCCAAGACTCTACGGTAGATATCTTTTTGGGATCAACTGAAAGTCCTTCTTCCGAGATAATGTGTGCTACAAAAAGAACTCTATCAAGGCAGAATTCGTACTTATTAAGCTTGGCATACAACTTCCCTATCCTCAATACTCCTAATACAACTCTAAGATGCTCCTCGAAATAAAAAATAAGTTAGGAAGAAAAAGGGTAAAAGTGTTTACTGTAGAAGAATTCTAGTATGACTAGTTGTACCATTCTATTGTAGGTATAGCATTATCAACCTATTCAACAATACCCATCAGTTCACTCCTAGCAGTTTCTTCTAATAAGTTCTACGCATCCGATTTTCAAGCACTCATACTCGAATCATAATCTCATTAGGATCCATCTCTAAGAAACTTACCCGTTTCTAGCTAAATTCTGTAATATAATATAAGGTTTGTCTATTTTAGTCATTTAATAAGTAGAAGGTAATGGGAACCTAAGGCTGGGTCAAATAAACCTATATACCAACTTTAAACAACGATAGAGTCAAGCAAAGCAGGAAGGTTTGTCGTATTATTTTTGAGAACGGTATGAGGCCAAACAAGATGCATATGACGTAGTCTATGTAAGACTCGAGAACCATATACCTCCGTGATTATGTCATATAAAGTTACTTGCCATGCTAGTGTGTATCTGGCTGCAAATAACTTCCTAGTAGTGCACATCTGCCATGCCAAATAATACAGGTTCTTATGCTTACCTTGGACAAATCCATGAAATATTTCCAAATTTAACTTTTTACGAAAATACAGGAGAAGAGGTCAACATGCATAAGATATGGTTCAAGTATAATTCGAGAAACTATATAGCTATGATGCCGTTATCTGATGTCCCGTCCCGTCAGTATTTCTCTAGCTGTAAAAACTTTGATTCCATAATACAAAGATAAATATAATTTCTCAAACTTTTTCTTTGACCAATCCATAAGACACTTTCCAATAACTTAACAAAAAGGAACGAGCTACAAAGGTCATCTTCCAAACAATTACACCAACACAAGTGTGGGCAATAAGAGCCACTTTGGTAACATGCTAAACGATTCTTCTTAAATGATTTTATTTGTTGAATCTAGCATGTTCTTTTTGATGTCTTGCTACTAGCTCTCTTATTGATACATTTTAACTACTTATTATCTAAATCAATGTGAGATATGATACTAGCATGCTTAGTTAATTTTCTTGTAATTACTCTTATCTAGCATGACTAGTTGTTTAGCTTAAATGAGTAGTTCACACGATGTAGTTTATCATCTCATTTTCTATTAGTAAGGCACATTTATCTATGCATGCTCTTTATTCTTAGTGTTTATTTATGAAGCATGTATATCACTCTAGTCCATAGGAGCTTGTGTCTTTGTTTTGAGTTAATATGCTTTTGACTCTCTATCAAATAGTTACTTCTTATCGATTTGTCTTTAATGTCATATTTAATTTAATCGGTATTTGTGAATATATATGTTTAGCACAAGCTTCTTGTTACTTGAAAAGTATACAATATTATTTTAACCTTTTGCTTGCATAATAATTCTCTATTGATTTTCACGTTTTACCTTGATTAACTTCTTGTGAATCAATTATGTCTTTGCGTAATAAAGCATATTTATACATGTTTTGAATTTGTGATAGCCTTTCATTATCCATTAAGGATACATGACTACATACATTAAATTTCTATTTATGGCATATGAGTTAAGCTCAAGTCTTATATCGATTTGAAGAAAATTTGGTTATACTTGTTATCTTGAAACTTGTGCTTACCTCACATTTTAGCTATTGATTCTTTTATTCTATTTGTGTCTCTCTCTTTGAATCAATTAGCTTCTTCCTAAAGCCCTTCTTACAAATATCTTATTGGATTTTTGTTTGACATTTTGGATACATAATTTTAATTGATTTTAAATCTTTTTTGTATGCCTATTTGAGATATATATTTTTTTATATTAATGATTCCTAACTTTTGATATTTATTTGTATTATTTCTTTAGTTGGGATGTTGAGAGAAAATATTTATAAATGTCTTGCTCCTGACTATTTATGGTGTTCATTTAAGAATCACATGGTTTTGTGCTTTATCATGTATGTTATTTACCTCCTCTATTAGTGCACTTTCTCTAGACTATATCTTCTATATATTTCTGTAGTTCACAATGAAAGTTTTTTTTTAAAATGACTTAGCCATCTTTAGAATTTAGCTTTCTTGATCAAGTTGGTGTTTCTTTGCTCATTCCTTGGGTAATATATTTCCTTCATATTATTGTTGTCCGATGATATTTTTGTAGCACATGAGAATATATGTAATTGATAAATCATATTTCTTATGTCTTTAGCAACTATGGTTTGAGCTTTTGTGTTGAGATTTTCTATTTCCAAAGAAAACCCTTATTTCATAACGTCGTAATATTTTGTATTCTATAGATTGATTTATTATTTCATTATATTGGATTGATCTCAATACTTGGTAGAAAGATTTGTATTATTGTACTTTCATGAAATATTTTATGGGTCTTATTTTGATAAGAGTCAATTTCATTTATTTGATATCTTATGCTCTTATCCTTGCTTAGTGAAGAGTCATAAATCATTTTGTTCATTCAAAATGTGTTGCTTGTATTGTGTACTCTATGCTTGAGCAAGTATCTAAAGTGTTACTGACTTAAGATTAAGTGGGAACATTTATTTTGTTAATGGTTTACCTCATTAATCTCAATTGGTTATGTAACTCGCTTATTTACGATATTGTTAAGATATAATCTTAGTTCACTTTCATTTATCTAGATATTGTTTTACTTTTCAATCTGTAAATGATATGCTAGTTTTACAAAAATAAGATTGTGAATTTCCTTGGTATGATTTATGTTCTATTTTAGATACATATGTTTGTCCTCTAAATTAGTTTGACAAATCTTTGATTTAATCTTGTTTTTCATCAAGGTTTGTGATTCCTTACTTTAGGGTTTGTGATTTCTTACTTTAGTTTCCTTCTATATTAGCCATCTCTTAAATTTCTCTCACGGTCGAGTTTTGATTTCATAAGTATTATCATTTACATCTCCATTTGATTGTAACATTTGAATGAAATTGACTCTTTCCTATATTTTTTATTGATTTGTGAAATTTTTGTAAATATGGATTTGGAATTTTCTCTTGGTGAGATTTGTTGGATCATATTTAATTTGTCTATTTTTCTTGATGAATGATCCTAATGGTTGAGTAGTCCCATATTATCTTATTATTTGATTATCAAGTTAATTTATACTCTACTTTGACTACTCATGGATTACACATATGAGCCTTTTCTATTTGAACTTTATTGGTTTTTCATTTAATATTAGCAAGGTTTGGATATTATCCGTTGATGGGTACATATGTGGTAAAATATATGTGGTCCTTCAAAGGAATAAATTGGTTGATTCTTACTTAATTATATAATCATAGACATGATATTTTGTTTATGTTTTATTTTGTTTTTAATTTTTGAGCCATACTGTTATTTTCATCATGATTGTTTTAATTGACCATATTCCTTTTCATGATGACCATTTTTTTTTCAAAATGTAACATACATTGATCTATCATATTTAAATATATATCTTTCTATATAAGTTAATGCATGATCTTTTGATCATATATACTTAAATGGAATATTCTTTGATTGTTCATCTTTAATGTCTATTAATTGGATATATTTCTTGTCTACATATGATAATTTTCATTTTCATGACGATTTTATAGCCTTATATGCATTGAGCAAGAGTGAGAAATCCATAGTCAATTTCCCCTAGATATTGTAGTTATCCATTTTATGATATAAGTGCTTTAGAACTATATACGCATATTTGAGGGGAGCATAAATTGTTTCAACTCATTACACCCTTGTATATGTCGTATATCTAGTTCATCATGGACCCATATTTCTTTAATTTCATATCTTATTGGTTGAGGTCATGATATTTTTTTTTTTGAAGAGGTTTATGAGAGTGCATGCAGTTGTCTTTATTATCTTGTCTCTCTCTTCTCTTCTCTCTCTCTCCTTATCTTTTATATGATTTAAATACTTGAGCTTGTCAATATTAACTTGTTATTTTATCATTGACTATTGAGCTTTCATTGATTTGGCTTTCCTTGGATGCTTAATTGCTTTTTGGCTTCCTTGTTTAGGACTTACCCAAAAGTCATGATTTATATCAATATTTTACTTTGAGGGAGAGCATTCAAGTCGACTGAATTTCTCTTTCTCAAGTATGTTTCTCCTTTACCTTCATATTTTCTAAAGGATATTCATGTAGCATGCTAAGAAATTGTGTTCAAATGCATAAACTTGGGTAATTGAATTATTATTATAAATAATATTATTTTATATCAATTGCTTTCTTTTCATTGATTTTTTTTGCACCACTAATTTTTGTGGACAATTGTGACTATCATTTTTCACTTCCTAATTAGGGAATGCGTAGTTGTAAATATGATTGTAGGATGGCTTTGTCTGGTAATTTTATAGAATTCCATCATTAGCCAAGTGGATTAGTGATGGAGCCTTCTAGGTCCTCTTGAATTAATCCTACTTAGTGTTATTAATCCTAGAGAACATTTCTTGGAATCTAGCATATTCCTTAGAATATTCCCTAAAATATTCCAAAAAAATTCCTTGGGGACATGTGATTAATAACACTATAAATACCCTATAATCTCCATTAGCCTAATCATTTCTAAATCTACCAAGCCATAATTTTTTTGCTAAGCCGTGTCGGCGTGTCCATCCCATTTCTAGCTATTACAATTATATTTCGTGTCTGACACGACACAATCATTAAAACCTACAAATCCACAACTCTATATTCTTCGTCCCTGGGTCCGACCCTAAGGACACGGACATGCCCAATTCCAGTCCATTAAAATTTCTAACCCATTCCCCAATCAGTGTCCCCCGTATCCTGTGATAGGGACATACCAATATTCATGAAACCCTAACCCTAGCTCAGCATCGCCATCGTCGTCGGAGTTTACCTCTCCACCTGGAGCCGCCGTACTTCCTCACTAGAACACAATAGATCGGAGTCACAGCTCCACCGACATTCCTTTGCCGATGTCGTCCGGTGTTGCTCTCAGCAATAGCGCCTCAGCGATTGATACCCAACACCGACCGTCGCAGTCCCCGAGGCCGCAACACCGCCCTCGCGAATTCGGCCTGTCACTCCCCGATTCTGCAGAACTATCTTCCTTGCTAGGACGTGGTACCGTACGAGCCTAGGTTGCGCTCGTGCAAGGTGGGTTCCATAACAGCCTATTACAGCAGCTTGCGACGGGTCGTCGACAGAACTCCCAAGCAGAGAAGTTGATTAACACAAAATGTATAGGAAACAAAATCTTTTTATTCATAATATAACGAATTATAAAGGGGCATAAGGTGAAGGTTGCATTCGCTCAAGCTCACAAATATCTCTGAATACAATCACTCAGCTCTCTCTTATCTCTCAATATAGTAAGATCTTATCTTTAGGTACACATCTAAAGAAGGCTATGTCCATACATTATGTCCATATATGTAAAGTTTTAAATGCGGTCGTATGCTTCGAATGCCAAGGAACTCCATGCCTCAGCACGTCCAAGCGAGCTCCGCATCAACGAGCAAATACCTATAATCTGCATATGAAACTGGTGGGTTGTCAGTACACAACCGTACTGGTGGATGAGCCCCTCGCCTACCCATACAAACCCGTACATTTTAGTGCGTGCCACTTGTTCTTTTGTAGTCTTTCTAATCTTGTCTTATGATTAGTTTTATTTCAGGACTATAATACTACTTGTTACAACATCATGATCGTGCTCCAAATTCTTTGAGACTATGCTGTAGAACTGTTGAATACCTCTAGAGGGGGGAAAAAGAGTATGTGCATATGCAGCGAAATAACCATCACTTAAAATTAAGCAATTATGAAGACTATGGCAAGTAAGAGATAGTAAATAAAGTAAAGTAGGAGATCAGAGAATCAAACTCAGTGAACACCGATGTATATGGTCTCCCTCTGAGAGGACTACTCCATTCTCAAGTACTCTTGCTCGATGTTAATCCACTATTCACAAGCTAAATGAAAGCTTGTATTCTCTTACAATACCGTGCTTTACGAGAGCACGACCGACTCCACAAACTTAATTTCAAAAACTAAACATTTTCTGAATTGCAACCTCTGATACAACTCTTCTGTATCAAAACTTTAGATTAAACAAACTATACTGGCTTTGGCTAAGAGTGGTATTAGGCTAGATTTGAAAGCTTTTGCTTGAGAAAATACTTTAGAAAGATAGAGAAGAGAAAGTGAATGAGTGATTTGGAAGTGGAAAAATTCTTATCTATTTATAGTATTTTCCTGACCGAACTCTGGTAGAGTTTAGATGCATGAATCTCACAAACGACGTTGGATGCAGAGGGAACTGAATTTCAAAATAATGGGACCGAACTCGGGCCAAACTCAGACTAACTCGGTCAGAGTTCGTAGAGAGTTCTGTTGGGTCAGAACTCAAATGATTTGGACCAAATTGCATAGGCTTTGGGCTTTTTGGAATTATGGGGTATTTGGAATTACAAGGTAGGCTTATTTGGATATGTGGACTAAGAATAACCTAAGCCAGTATAATCTTGATCAACCTCACAATATGCTTCCTAGACTCAATAAAGTAGAAAATATAGAATAAAATAAAAAAGTCTTTGTCTTCAGTACGATTGATCTTTTGATGATGACGCAATGTACTGTACTTTGAAGTAGTAGAAAGCAGTAGGACGTAGAAACTTCTCTTTTAAAACCTATAACAGTCTGTATATTTTGCGTATCGACCAAAGTTATCATTGATTATCAAAATCAAGTGACCATAGCCAATGGGCCAATAATCTTCCCATTTTGATAACTAACAAACTATGAGTCTATACCAAAATATAACAAATATATAACTTTGAAATGATATACCTGACTTGTTTTGAGTTGATCGAAAATTTTCAAATTTGAAATTTGTTCTTTGGTATTGGCTCGTTCTCCCCCTTTGTCATTTACTTAAAGCATGTGGCTCTCGCAATATTGAAGCCAACAATAACAAAAAAAATTGAGTAATATACATAAGACATATGAATGAAACAAGTCACAGCTCAAGACAAATACCAACAATAGCAGCAATAAAGTATGAGAAAGACAAAATAGTGCATAACTCAAGTACTACTGAAAGAGTGCATAAAAAAAGCTGAAATGGTGCAAGCTACTATGAAGTCCAAACTAAATAGAAATAATGCAATTACATAAGATCATCATCATTAGATAAGTCCATAAAATACTAAGCTAATAGACAAAATCAAATATCAGTAGCATCAATAGCGGGATCAGCAGGTGGATGAGGATCGACATATGCGTCTCGATCAAAGAATTCGAAAGTGTTAGATCCTCAAATCGTGGTCCGTCGAATCCAGGATGAGAGGATCTGAATGATATAGTAGGATGATGCACCATAGTCCACTGAATGTCTGCTATGCCATTTCTCAAGTCCTGGGCTTGAGAAGTATGGCGATACTCAGTATCGATATAGGTCTGATGACGTTGTCCCTAAGAGTGACAAACTCATTGAACCTTTGGTAGAATTGGATGTCAAAATGCCTGAGCGGCAGGAGCATCAGCTGGAGCTGCGGCTGATCAGGTGGAAGTGGAGCAGTACCGGCTGGAAGTGGAGGCTAAGGTACTTTCTAAATCTAGTCAACTCAGAAGGTGACCCCAAAGTAGGACATATGTCTAAGTTGATTCCAAATCTCTGGAAGATCACCGCAAAATTCATGGGGTATAGGAGGTTGTGGCCTGCCCTCCGACAACTAATAATGTTGGCAATGATAGTTTTGGGAACAGAAAAAGTGACCCAAAGTGAATATGATACATGGCTGACATCTCTAAGAACGTGACCTCATCAGTAGATTCCATCTTAGGGAGCAAAGCAGAATACACAATACGATAGAGTTCATAAAAGTTTTGGTTAAGTTCTTTGCATACAACCGAGACCGAGGGACTGAACCCGGATGACACATTCAGCCTTTAGGGAGTTGAGGGTCATATCATCAGGAAATTGAACTTTGTTTATCTCGACTAGAGCTTCGCCATTATCAGGCATATGGAAGTACACTCAAGTCAGACGAGTTAAACTCAAGTTCTTTTCCAGCGATGCAAGAATAAATGTTGTCACCTTTTTCTTGCAAATTGTAATAAAACATGCGAACAACATTTTCATAAATTTTACTAGAAGTTCAAGTAATCTCAGAGTCCTAAATTTTTAAAAGCTGATGCATACTCCAAAAGATAGTAAATTGATCAATTTTTTGGGGCAAATTTTTCGTATCAAAAGTGGGTAAACCAAGGCTTCAAAATTTTCAAAAACGGAAATAGATTGGTGTCGAAGTCCTCTTCGTCGTCGAACGAGCGGACTAAATACATTAACGGCTTCATACTCTGAAGTGGAGGATGAAGCCGTAGAATCTCTTTTCTTTCTCTTGAAAGGAGCCATTAAAATTGAAATGAGAAAGGAGAGGGTTATACCTCAAATTGAGAGAGAAAAGGAGTGGAGAAACCTTTCCTAGACCCGGTAGATCCAAAAAGATAAAGATTTGAGCCTTGGAAGTAGGTTATAAAAAACTAGGCTTTGGGTTGGAAGCTCTCGGTCGGCTAAAACTTTGAAGAAGATGAGAAGAGAATAGAAAATAGGGCCGCTGAAACATTGTTGTCTTATGAAAGGTGCTAACCGAGTTCGGCCCAAACTCGGTCAGAACTCGGACCGAGTTCTGTCCGAGTTCGGCCAACTTGAATTCACATTCAATTTACGTGTAATGAATGATAAACGTACTTAATAACTTTTAACTCTTCGATTTAATAAAAATTCATTACTTTGGGTTATCTGTAGGGGCCGGATCCCATTTAGCGGTAGCCGAAGGCTAGTAAACCGTGTTGCTTCAGGCTATTTATGCATGTATGATAGAAGGGCCCTTTCGTCTTGTATCTAATAATTTATAAATCATGAAATATTAAGTTTTAAGTAATTTTATTAATCATAACACATTATGAATTAAAAATTCAAGTATGCCTCACTCGCGACGTAGATAATTAAAATGGTGTTCAGCTAGCGATTTTGTAAAAATCAGTTAATTGATGATCTGTGTCAATAAACTCTAAGCAAATATCCCGTGTTGTTGGTGATCACATAAAAAGTGATGACATATTTCTATGTGCTTTGTGCGTAATAAACAGGATTCTTAGTCAAGTTAATCATGCTAATGTTGTCACAGTAAATGAGAATCTTCATGTAGTACAGATTGTTGTCTTCTAGGGTTTGCTTCATCCACAAAATATGTGCACAACAATATCCCGCGATATACTCAGCCTCAGTTGTTAATAAGCTACAACGTTTTGCTTCTTACTAAACCAGGAGACTAAATTTTTTCCTAGGAGATGACACATACCGCTGGTACTTTTACGGTCTACTTTGCATCTAGCAAAATCAGCATCTGAATAACCGATTAGGTCAAAATTTGATTTTGGGATACCACAAGCCGACTGTAGAAGTTCCCTTAAGGTATCGGAAGATACGCTTAATGGCACATAGGTATATTCTTAGCATTAGCTTGATATCGTGCACATATGCAAACAATAAACATAATATCAGGGCGACTAGTAGTTAAGTATATTAACTACCAATCATACCTCGATACTTATGCTGGTCGACGGGTTTGCCACTTTCATCAATGTCAAGCCGTGTTGATGTTACTATTGGTGTGTCGATAGGCTTTACATTGTCGAAGTCGTACTTCTTTAGTAAATCCTTTGTGTACTTGGCTTGGTTGATGAATGTTCCCTGTGAGTGTTGATTGATTTGAAGCCCTAGGAAGTAGTTGAGCTTTCCATCATACTCATCTCAAACTCACTCTGCATACACTTAGAAAAATCTTGACAAAGTTTTTTATAGTAGAACCAAAATAATGTCATCTACATAAATTTGTACAAGTAAAATTGTCATCTAAAGACTTGATAAATAAAGTTGTATCAATTATTCCTTTTGAAAAACTTTTCAAGTAAGAAAGCACTTAGGCATTCATACCGAGCACGGTGCTTGTTTGAGTCCATATAGTGATTTTCTAAGCTTGAAAACATAATCAAGTTTTTAAAAAATTCGAAACCAGGGGTTGTTTCACAAAAAACTTCTTCCTTCAAAAATTCGTTAAAAATGCACTTTTCACGTCCATTTGAAAAAGTTTAAAATTATGAAAACATTCAAACTCACAAAACATACGAATGGCTTCTAGTCTAGCAACAAGAGCATATGTCTCATTATAATAATCCATTCTTCTTGATTGTAACCTTGTGCCACTAGATGTGCTTTGTTGCGTAGAACTTGTCATCCTTAATTTATTTCGGAATAACCATTTGGTACCAAGTATTGACTGACCAATAGGTTTAGGAATAAGTTCCCAAACTTGGTTTCTCTAAAATTGATTAAGTTCCTCTTACATGGCATCAATCCAAAATTTATCATTAAAAGCATCTGCTACTATCTTAGGTTCTACTTGAGAAATAAATGCTACATTTGCTGCTACATCTCTAGTAGAAGAACATGTACTTACGCATTTGGATACATCACCTATTACGAGTGTCTATGGATGGTCTGACATGAACTTTATTCTTTTCGGTAGACTTTCCAGATAGCCCTTGTTAGTAGAAGTATCTTCAATTTCCTTGCTTTTGTTTTGTACATCTTCATCGTCACTATCACTAGATTTGTTACTATTCAGCTCATCAAAAGTAACTTTAGTGGATTCTTCAACAATCATAGATCTTTTATTAAAACTTCTATATCCCTTACTCTTGGCAGCATGCCCGAGAAATATTCCTTCATTTGCCTTAGAGTCAAACTTACCCAAGTTGTCCTTGGTGTTCAGGATAAAACAATGACAACCAAAAACTTTAAAACATGAAATGTTTGGAATCCTCCCAAACCATAATTTATAAGGGGTTTCTTCGAGATAGGTCGAATTAACACTGTATTCAAAACATGATAGGCTGTACTAACAACTTCGGTCCAGAAATACTTTGGAAGATTATGCTGGTTCAGAATGACTCTAGCTATTTTGCTTAGAGTACGATTCTTTTGCTCCATAATACTATTTTGTTTAGGAGTTCTAGGACAAGAAAACTCGTGATAATATCCACTATCATCACAAAACTTTTTGAAATCGGCATTTACGAATTCGTCGCCATGATCACTTCGATTCGAGTAATCCTGAAGCCTTTTTCGTTTTGTACATTTTTGTAAAATATTTGAAATTAAAAAATGGCATCACTTTTGTTTGATAA
Organism: Iris pallida; assembly: GCA_029216955.1. Classification (NCBI taxonomy): domain Eukaryota; kingdom Viridiplantae; phylum Streptophyta; class Magnoliopsida; order Asparagales; family Iridaceae; genus Iris; species Iris pallida. The sequence continues at coordinate 7,259,073 of JANAVB010036418.1, read as the reverse complement.
AAAGAAAACCTATGTATAACGAGAGAAATCATCGACTATAACAAATGCATAGAGTTTACCACAAAGACTGGCGACTCTACTAGGACCGAATAAATCCATATATATTAACTGCAAAGGTTTAGAATTACTTATAGCATTTATGGATTTAAATGAAGACCTTGTTGCTTTATTCTTTTCACAGTCAGCACATACCATGTCTCTCTTGAATATAATCTCTAGGAGTTCTTTTACCAGCTTTTTGGTGCATAGCCATGATATAGTGTCCATATTTGCATGTTCTAGTCTCATGCGCCATAGCTAGCTTTAATCTTGATTGGCTACTAGGTACTTTCCTGCTTTGTTAGTACTTTCTAAAATGAAAACATAAATATTGTCTTCCCTAATCCCTTCATATACAGGATTACCAAATGACATATCATATATAGAACATTTGTCTTTTACGAAATTGATACCATAACCATTATCTGCTAAATGACTTATGCTTAATAGGTTATGTTTCAATTCTGTAACTAGACATACGTCTTTTATTACTAGATAGGGAAATATACCAACAGTGCTATTACCGATAATATCACCTATCAGATTATTACCGAAGGAGACGTATCCTTCTTTCTTCATCGATAGCATAGCGAATAAAGATGCATCACCAGTCATGTGCCGCGAACATCCACTATCAAGTATCCACTTGCTTCTAGCATAAGAGGGTTGAGGGTCTACCTACAAAATGAGTAGATGAATCCTTTGGTACTCATTTCTTCAAGGGTCCTGTATGATTAGTTTTAGGAATCCAAACAAGTATGTTAGTATCAACAAGCTTTCTAACTCTATAATATTGTGATATGTTCCCATGTGTACCACAATATATGCATGTGAGTTTTGAAAAAGTGCTCTATGTTTCTGTGTTGACATTATTATGTATCTTTTTAGAAACCTGTAAGTGAAAGCATGATTATGAGTGACGTGTTGTTTAGTCCTCTGAGATGTATGCTTGGCATTAGAACTAACCTTAGGCGGCGTAACATGAATGGCCTATTTGCCTAACTTGATCTCCAACTTTTTAGAGACTGTACAAGACTCCTCATATTAGGCAGTCATGTCTAAGAGTCTTTGCTCAGTGACTAAGTATCTTCTCTTATCTGTGTCATAAAATTCTTACACTTTGATATAGTTTTTCTCTTTCTTCTCAATAGTGAGGATAGCCTCGTGATAGTCTACTTTAAGCTTGGATATTTCTTCCGTGTTACCAGTAGTAGACGTCTCTTTAATATCTTCAATGAGATTAGACAGTCTAACTATTTCATTTGTGTGTGCCTTAATCTTCTTGCGAGATTGCTTGTACTTGTCTAACACATTTCTGTGTTCATCAAGTAGTTCGCTAAAGGCAGTTTCTAGTTCATCGAAAGTAAAATCATTGTACAGAGGGTTTAAAAATACCTTATCGAAAGCCATCAGACAGACATTTACAGTATTGTTGGGTCTGTCCTGCTCCTCTGACTCACTGGACTCACTTTCATACTAAATGCTTGTATTAGCGTACTTTCAACCTGTTGTAGCTTTCCTTTTCGATCTTTCGGTCTTATGTACTGCTCTTCTTTGATCGTGGACAATCCTTCTTTATGTGCCCGATCTTATTACATATGAAGCAGATTGTCTCTTCTTTGTTGCTCTCGTGGATGTCTTTCTTCCTTCGGTTTGATATCTCAAATATTAGGAATTTTTTGAAATTCTTGACCATTAGGGCCTGTTCTTCACCGTCAGATGATTCTTCTTCAGAGTCATTACATGAGACTTTTCGAGCTTGTGCTTTGAAGGCTATAGATTTCTTCTTGGGAGTAGCTTCTTCAAACTCTTATAAGTCTAGCTCATGGGTCATGAGCTTCCCCATCAGTGTCTCCAAAGTCATCATGGTGAGGTCATTTTCCAGTGGCCTTCGGGTTTCAATTCTTGGTTAGAGCCCGCAGAACCTTCCTGATCTTCTTGTGATAGCTGTAATCCTTACCAAGAGACTGTAAAGGATTAGTAATATTAAGAAAATGAGTAAACATTGGTGTAATTGACTCACCGGGTTTTATCATGAAGGACTCATACTCCTGTGTTATCTACTGATTTTTGATTCCTTTACTTGGAAAGTTCCTTCATGAGTTACCTCAAGAAGTCTCCAAATTTCATTAGACGTCGTACAGGTAGATACATTATTGAACTCGATTTTGTCAATTGCACAGAATAGTGCATCGATGGCTCGTGCATCTAGACTAACCTGTGTCTTTTCATGCTCCGTGTATTTGTCATGTGGCTTGTCTATAAGTACACCATCGATTACTCTTCTAGGCGGTTTCTTGTAACCGTCTATAACTATCGACCAAAGATCGAAATCGAGTGACTTAAGAAAGAAACCTATTCCTATTTTCTAGTATGTGTAGTTTATTCCATCAAATAGTGGGGGTTTATTTCTGGATTGCCCTTCACCGTTGAATATAGATTTAACGGCTACCATAGATATATATACTCTCTAGATTGGTTATATACATGTATAACCTGCTCTGATACCAATTGTAGGACCGTTGAGCACCTCCAGAGGGGATGAATAGAGTGTGTGTGCGTGTGCAGTAGTAATAATCACCACTTAAAAATTAAGCAATTATAAAGACTATGGTAAGTAAAAGACAATAAATAAATGCAGTAAAGCAGGAGATCAGAGAATCAAACTCAGTGAACACCGCGATGTATACTGGTCTCCCTCTATCATGTCCCAGAACCAGAATACTGGAGAGTGGGGGACAGACACAGCCAGCTACGTATATCAAAGTGCAACCCACCTCGCAATACGGTCACGGCTACCTAGATGAATGAGGGCTAAACTACAATCCATCAGTCTTTATGGTCAGGAACAAGCTTAGTGTCTCAATCTCAAGAGTTAAGTCATATATGATCAACCCTAGGATTTGTCAATCATATTACAGCCCTTAGGCAAACAGAATTTAAGTTTCAACACGAGCTAACACTTGTCGGCGGCTAAATGCCTCAAAAGAATAATTTATAATAGAATGGTAGAGCAAAATAAGAAACTCATTCGTTGCCAGGATTACGTCTGGTGTTCACCATCTGTTTGGAAGGCAGGTAGATCCTCGGGTACTACTCCGAAATCTTGCCATACAAAACCAGCTGGGTCAGACCCCAGAAAGAGCAAGTGCCACATGGGAGGCTTCATTAAGGAACTCAAACTAGCAGATAATAAATAGAAGAATAAATAAATGAATATGCTTAAATGACAAGATGACAAGGTTAGAGTAAAACAATAGCTTGCATTAGGAAAAACAATAGACGAAATATAATTTCCATGCTAATCATGAGCAAGCATTCAGGCATAGCCAATCAAGTCCTACGGCTTGCTATCATTAGATAACTAGGGTTATCACAGGCCTAGTTACTAGCAAGATGCAGTGAGATGTTATCGCAGTCACAAGTTCTGCAGCTATCCAGATTATCCAGGCGAGGTGGTTTACAAGAGTTATAAGAGTTATCAAGATTACTGGTGTACTTTCAGTACTTATATTTTCAAGAAGTGCCCCACATGACAGTGGTATAAAAATGTGCTCTACTCATCGGCAGGCTACAAGTCCCTCAGGTGTGGCCGGGATAACGGGATCGTCTGTAACTGGAAAATATCTCTCTATATGAACTACTTGATCAATCTAGTTATTTACCTAGTTAGATTCATTGTGAATTCCTGACCATGGTAACCAGGAATCCTTGCCCTAGACATGATGCAAGATGAGACATGTAGCTTGTACAGGCACAATCAAGAAAGTCAACCACGGTGTCAAGACAAGAGTTACTTAGCAAGTCAGGGTAGCTGTCGCAACAGCCTTTCAAGATTATACATGTCATGTCATGTTACTTGTCATGTCAAGAGTACTTGTCTGGAGTGGGCCTCGATGGGCCACTTATCAAGAGTTATCAAGACGGGTTCATATTATCATGTTCAAGTCAAGTTCAAGTTACTATCTCAAGACTATCAAGTGTCAAGTCGGGTCGCCGCAATTTAGGCCAAGTAAAGAAAAAAAAACATGCAAATAAGATCGAGAACACCCATGTGATTGAAACTATTAGTCACATATAAACTATGATTAAAGTGAGACAAGAAGAATCTTGAAGCCAAGACAAAAATATACAACTTTCATGTTTTGAGTTTTTTAAGATTCTATCTACGAAATAGCTTAAACGGGCAACAATAGTCATTTAGAGTGATTCGTGCACGGGCAAAAGGTGCATGGCACAAGGTACAAGGCGTACGAGGTGTAAGGTGCATGAGGTGCGCAAAATGCAAGGTGCACGAGGTGCAAGGTGCACAAGCTGCACGAGGTGCAAGGTGCACGGACCAAAAGGTAAACGAGATGCAAGGTGCGCGGACCAAAAGGTGCGCAAGGTGCGTGAGGTGCACGAGGTGTCGTCCCTACCAGCAAGCTTTTGGCCATGGAGTTTTAGAAACTTCTAATGTCCATAACTTGGGCTAAAAGACTCGAAATTGGGCAAAATAAAGGTCTAAACTGAATGAAATTGAATTTTCTACAACATTGATGAAGTAGTTTTCAAACATAAAAAATTTTAAGAGATCAAAACCAAGAAAAACCGAAGAAACTATAAACTTAGATCTACAAAAATGTAACCATCAAAACCAAAATCTCCAAGTTCTAAAGAGGCTTAGAATCAAGCAAGGAAGACAATGGAACAACAAAATTTGAGGTTCATCATGAAGCAAGTTGCACTTGCCTAAGGTTTCTCTGGTGGGTGGGGAGGAGTAATAGAGAAGATGAAGAAAATAAATGAAGAGTTATGGAGGAGAGAGAGAGAGAGGGGTTGACTTATATACCAACATACTTATCTCAAATCACACAAAACCAAACCAAGCCAAGCGAAGCCAAGATGAACCAAAATAAACCAAGTCAAGCCATGATGAACCAAGACCAAATTAACCAAGGCTAGATTAACCCAGGACTAGGCTAAACAAGACAAGTCAAAACACGGGTCACCTGAAAAACATCAAAATATGTATACGTATACTGAAAAGACATATAACAGAAAACGAGAGTGACAACTGTACCCACCTTAGAAGAATTACGTCCTCGAAATTTAATCAAGAGGCTAGAGATTTTGGGGCAAGCTACACTAACCATAAGCAATCTACGACTAGCAATTAATCAAGCAATCATTCATGCAAGCAAGGAGTTAAAAGCATAAGGCATAAGAAAGACATTATACGTCATGGGTTAAACAGGTGTGGATATCGCGATCGGATATCATCCTCACGTTTCCATGTTGACTCACCCAAAGAGTGATGACCCTAAGCAACACGGACTAAGCTAATAGTCTTGTGCTTGAGTATCTTTTTCCTTCGGTCCAATATGGATATAGGCCTTTCCTCATACGAAAGGTTGGTACCAACAACCAATTCAGAATGATCAAGGATATGGCTCGGATCCGGGATGTACCGTCATAATTGGGATACATGGAATACGTCATGTACCTAACGTAACAACGGTAGAAGAGCGAGATGATATGACGCATCACCTACTTGCTCGAGAATATCAAACGATCCTATATACCTAGGACTAAGCTTTTCCTGCATGCCAAATTGAATGACGCCACGGATAGGTAAGATCCTATGGAATACGTGGTCGCCGATAGAAAACTCAAGAGGACGCCGATAAGAATCGGCCAAATGGTGCTAACGATCATGTGCAACTCGAAGATGATCTCTAACTTGTATGACCACCTCAATAGTCTGCATAACCACTTCTGGACCAAGAATCTGCCTCTAGCCTGCATCATCCTAAGCTAAAGGTGATCTGCACTTTCTGTCATACAGTGCCTCAAACAGTGCCAGCTGGATACTGGCCTAAAAACTGTTATTGTAGGAGAACTCCACTAGATGTAGGTGATCTTCCCATGAACCACCAAAGTCAAGTATACATGATCGTAACATATCTTTAAGAGTTTGAATCGTGCGCTCTGACTGACCATCTGTCGGCGGATGATAAGCTGAACTAAACTTGAGATGAGTTCCCAAACTCTTTTAAATACTCTGCCAGAAGTACGATGTAAATCTTGAATCTCTGTCCGATATGATACTGACTGACACTCCATGCAATGTGACTATTTGTCTGAGATACATCTCTGCTAACTGATCCGTCGACTGACCAATCTTGAAAGGGAGAAAATGAGCTACCTTGGTGAGTCCGCTAACTATAACCCACATAGCATATCTCCCCGCTGGGGACTTAGGTAACCCCGTTACAAAATTTATGGTAATATGCTCGCATTTCAATTCTGGGATCAGTAAAGATTGAAGAAGTCCAGCTGGTCTCTGATGTTCAGCTTTAACTTGTTGGCAAACTAAACAACGAGACATAAATTGAGCTATCTCCCTCTTCATGCTATTCCACCAGAAATGCTGACGGATATCACGATACATCTTCGTACCATCGGGATGAATTGAATACTGTGAACTGTGAACTTCTGCTATGATCTCTTGCCTGATGCCACCACTGGGTACACAAAGATGCCTTCTATGTCAGAGTGTGCCATCTTCGTGAATGCATAACTCTGCTCTTCGTCCTGCTTCACATTCTGTCCTAAGTCGCTGAAGCTTAGAATCTGATAATTGTGCTATCTTGCTTCTCTCCACTATATTGGACTGAACTTACATACTGGCCATCAAGGCCACATTGGTAGGAAGAACAATATCGATTCCCATCTTCTGAAGATCCGCTAATAACTTTGGCTGTGCTGTTAGAAAATAAGCTCCAACTCTTCTACTCAATGCATCTGCAACAACGTTGGCCTTCCCAGGATGATACTGTAGGTTGATGTCATAATCTACCAATAACTCTAACCACCTTCTCTGACGTATATTAAGATCCTTTTGGGTAAACACATACTTAAGACTCTTATGGTCAGTGAAAATCTCTAACCGATCTCCGTACAAGCAATGCCTTCAAAGCTTAAGGGAAAAAACCATCGCTGCTAACTCCAAGTTATGGGTTGGATAATTTCTCTCATGATCACGAAGCTGACATGGTGCATAAGCTACTACCTTGCCATGCTGCATCAAGACGTATCTCAATCCTCTATCTGAAGCATCACAATAAACTAAAAATCCTCCAGTTCTATCTGGAAGCGTGAGAATGCGTGACGTCATCAATCCTTGCTTTAACTTCTCGAATAAACTCTAACACTCTGCTGTCCAAGCAAACTGCACATCCTTGTGGGTCAACTGCGTCAATGGTGCTGAAATCCGAGCAAAGTCTGACACAAATTGTCGGTAATAGTCGGCCAATCCTAGGAAACTGTAAACTTCTGCGACGGTACTAGGTACTGGCCATGTCTCTATAGCCACTATCTTCTGGGGGTCTACTTCCACTCCACCTCTGGTGATAATGTGACCTAAGTACGAAATGAGATCAAGCCAAAATTTGCACTTACTGAACTTTGCGTGCACTGGTGCTCTCTGAGAATCTGAAGGACTATTCAGAGATACTGCTCATGATCTGCTTCATTCTTGCTATAGACTAAGATGTCGTCTATAAATACTATCAAGAACTGATCCAAATAGGACATGAAGATACGATTCATGAGATCCATGAATACTGCTAGTGCATTGGTCGCTCCGAATGGCATAACGAGAAACTTCCAATGTCCATATCTAGATCAGAACGTTGTCTTTGTGATGCCTTGCTTTCTGACTCTGATATGATGGTACCCCGACTATAACTCAATCTTCGAGAATACTGTTGCCCTACTGAGTTGATCAAACAAATCATCTATCCTTGGTAGGGGATATCTGTTCTTAATTGTTACAAAATTCAAGGTACGATAATCAACACATAATTATGACGTACCATCCTTCTTCTTCACAAGAAGCATTGGGCTCCCCAAGGTGATCCACTAGCATGAATGAATCCCTTGGTTCTGAGTTCTTGAATCATCTTGTATAGGATCTCCAACTTTTATGGTGCCATTCTATAGACTCTCTCTGATACTGGTGCCGTCCTTGGAATCAAATCAATGGTGAACTCTAACTCTCTCTCTCTCTTGTGGCATGCCTGAGAGCTTTTCGAAAAATTTATCAGGAAATTCTTCTACTACTCTGGAAAACTGAAATGCTGCTGCTACTTGCCATCCACAAGACTGGTGGAGAAGGTTCTACTTCGTTTCTAAAAAATAAAAACTCTTCTTCGTCGGGAATACCAAAAATAATCCTGCCAACATGGCAGTCTATTCTTGCATATTAATCATTCAACCAATCCATTTCTAGGACCACATCGTAGTCATCCATCGAAAATTCTATCAATCTATCGGAAAACTCTCTACCGCTAACTACGATTCCACAAGAGAAAAAGACTCTATCTACTCCCACAAGACCGTTACCAGTAAGTATATTGAGCCCTACTAATAATAACTCGGGCTTCAGTCATATCCATGTAGCGAATGATGCAGACATAAATGAATACGATGCACCCGAATCAAATAATACTGATGCTGGAAAAGAGTTGACGAGAATGGCACCTGCCACCACCTCACCTGATGCCAATTCTTCTGCTACCGTCAGAGCCATAGCCTGACCTTGTCACCTCGGTGCTGGTCCCCTCTGCTGGTGACCTCTCTGTCCGTTATGAATCTGATCTTGGGCCTAAGCATATTGTTGAGCCTGAGGCGGTAACGGCCTCAGAGGCTGGTACTACTGATGCTGCTGTACTGGTGCTGGTGCCCTAACTGATGGACTGGTTAGGGTTGATGAAGATGAACTGGCCCTATACAGACTGGATCCAATTTTGTGATCCGATGCCCCACAAGCCAAGCATAATCCCTGTGCCCTGCGACACTCTGAAACTACATGTCCTAGCTTCCCACAATGAGTGCAGCCCATTGCAGAAGACTGCTTCTGTTGCTGAGGGTACGTCGAAGTCGAGTGCTGAACCGACAAAACTGTGGTCGCCCTCCTAGGAGCTCCAATAGTCAAAGCCCTAGCTTTAGGGATGGTGCTGACGTCTGAGATAACTGTCCATGAGGCCTCTTCCGTCATCTAGTTCAATCTACTATCCTCTGGGAGGTATATTCATGCCTCCTAGCTGCTCGCAAGACAACATCAAATATTTGGTGCTCAAATTGCCCTACTGCTAGAATAATCTCTAGGTGGAGTCTCTGCTGGAATCACTGCACTCAGTCCAATTCGGTCACCACCAAGGTGGGAGCAAAACGACTAAGCATAGAAAACTCGGCCGCATATCCATCGACCGTCCTTCATATCTGCTTGAGATTGCTAAACCTTGTCTGCTGATATACCGAGCTACTGCATCAAAGTACTTTATTTGAAACTTGTCACTAAATATCGCCCAAAAGACAGGTGTCACCAATCCAACTGCTTGCATCGCCCACCAGCTACGGGCTAAGTCCAATAATTGCAGGCACACAATGGCCATATTCTCTTCTTCTGGAGTCCTAGCTGCCTCCAAAATAACCTCTATATGCTGTAGCCAATCATCAGCAACAATAACATCTTCACTGCCATCAAAGAAAGGAGGGTTCAGACGCTTGAAGCTGTTAGCCACATTGTTCCCTTGATAACCAACTCTGCCCATGGCATCTCGTACTATTTGCTGCAGGGCATCGCCCCGACGATCTTGTGATGCAAGCAAGTCCCAGATGAGTCCTATCAGGGTTCTATTGTCAGGCTCTGTAGGCTGGGCTGGCTGAAATAGCGGCTCTTGCTCCCCAGAAGGCATGACTCAGGATGTTGCCCTTGAGTGCTGGGTTTGGTCCCCAGGTTGTTGCTGGTTCACTTGTTGTGCTCCATCCGACTGATCGGTAGGACCATGAACAATACCGCTAAAGGAAATGACATGAGGAATAATAAAGAAGGACCAAGATTGATCAAGGATAGAAGCACCTTATCAGGTCAAGGTTCAGAAAGACTAAAAAGCACGAGTTGAGATCAAGGGCGAATGCTAATTGAGACATCTATTCGGTAAAACCCTCACGCTTCTTGATTTACAAGACCTGTATGGGCCACCACTTAAACCGTGTCATGCCCTAGAACCAGAATACTTGAGAGCGGAAGACAGACACAGCCAGCTACGTATATCGAAGTGCAATCCACCTCCTAATACGATCATGTCTGTCTAGATGCATGAGGGTTAAACTATAATCCATCAGTCTCTATGGTCAGGAACAAGCCTAGTGTCTCAATCTCAAGCAAGCAAATAAAAGTTACAAGATGTTAGACCATCAGACATACAAAGAAAGACGTCCCAAATATTATATATTCAGATGATCATGAAGCTAGTCATACAAAATGTGAAGACAAGCAAGAGTTAAGCCATACATGATCAACCCTATTTGTCAATCATGTTACATCCCTTAGGCAAACAGAATTTAAGTTCTAACATGAGCTAACACTTGCTCGGCGGCTAAATTCCTCAAAATAATAGTTTACAATAGAGTGGAAGAGCAAAATAAGAAATCCACTCGTTGCCAGGATTACGTTTGGTATTCACCATCTGGCTGGAAGGCGAGTAGATCCTCGGGTGCTACTCCGAAATTTGGCCATACAAAACTAGCTGGGTCAGACCCCATAAAGAGCAAGTGCCACAAGGGAGGCTTCATTAAGGAACTAAAACTAGCAGATAATAAATAGAAGAATAAAAAATGAATAGGCTTAAATGACAAGAAGACAGGGTTAGAGTAAAACAATAGCTTGTATTAGGAAAAACAAGAGACAAAATATAATTCCCATGCTAATCACGAGCAACCATTCATGCACGGCCAATCAAGTCCTACGGCTTGCTATCATTAGCTAACTAGGGTTATCATAGGCCTAGTTACCAAAAAGATGCAGTGAGATGTTTCCGCAGTCACAAGCCCTGCAGTTATCCAGGTTATCCAGGCGAGGTGATTTACAAGAGTTATCAAGATTACTGCTATACTTTTAGTACTTATGTTTTCAAGAAGTGCCCCACATAACAGTGGGCTAGAAATGTGCCATACTCGTCAGCAGGCTACAAGTCCCTCAGGTGTGGCCGGGATAACGGGATTGCCTGTAACTGGAAAAAAATTCTCTATATGAACTACGTGATCAATCTAGTCATTAACCTAGTCAGATTCATTATAAATTCCTGACCGTGGTAACCAGAAATCTATGTCCTAGACATGATGCAAGACGAGACAGGTAGCTTGTACAGGCATAATCAAGAAATTCAACCACGGTGTCAAGACAAGAGTTACTTAGCAAGTCAGGGTAGCTGTCGCAATAGCCTTTCAAGATTATACATGTCATGTCAGGTTACTTGTCATATCAAGGGTACTTGTCTAGAGTGCGCGTCGACGGACCACTTATCAAGAGTTATCAGGACGAGTTCATATTATCATGTTCAAGTCAAGTTCAAGTTACTATATCAAGACTATCAATTGTTAAGTCGGGTCACCGCAATTTAGGCCAAGTATAGAAAAAAAACATGCAAAGAAGATCGAGAACACCCATGTGATTGAAACTATAAGTCACATATAAACTCTGATTAAAGTTAGACATGAAGATTAATGCACGAAAATACGTGTTGGAGCCAATATTTACTAAATCTAATAAAGTGTATGTTAACGAGTCCAGAATGATGATACGAACTCATTGATATATCCAGAATTGGATTTCGATGAGCCAATCTCAAAATGACCCATTGACTCAGACTGTGGGTCCCATCTTGCACCGAAATACGTGCCGGAGCCCATATCCTCTAAATGAAGCAAACTTTATATGAATTAGTGCCAGAACGATGCCATGAGTTTACTGGTGGTGTCAGAAATTGAATTCGGAGTCCCAAGTTCAAAATTAGATATTTACAAGTTAAAAATTATGAATTGGACGACCAACTTTGGCGTCAAATTCAACCAATCAAATGAGCTCACAATGAAACAAAACCTAAAGGGCAGAAAGAGGGTTATAACAGCTGTGCACAGGAACTGGTGGAGCATCAAACAGAGCTGCGACGGTGGAGATACGAGTCGACGAAGTTGGCTCGACAAAACTGTCCAAAAATAACACAATTTAAATGGTCAACTTTGCGGCCAGTTTTGATCTATCAAACGATCGAATTAACGTGTGAAACATGACATGGGTGAAGGGGTATATATTGCGATTGTGACGGAGTAAAAATTTTGTTGATCCAACGGTCGAATTTTTCGAAAAATGTACACGAAGTCGCTGTCCCGAAATGCGATTCTGAATTCTTCCATACGCGCGTTACGACAGAATTTTGATCCTAAAGTCGAAATCGACTTCCTGTCGTGCAGGTGGCCTTCGGGGATGGTCGAGGTGGTGCGGGGCGATCGTCGGTGGCCAGGGGTGGTCGTCCGGCTCGTGGAGGTCGTGGGCGGCGGTCATCGACTGCCAGGAGGTGGTTGTCGGGCTGCTGTACAGTATGCGTGTGCAAGTACACGCTGTCTGCTATACGTTTTCATGTGTCTGGATGCTGCAGCGGTGTGAGGTGGTCACGGGGGAGGCACGTGACCGGCTGGAGGGTTGCCATACCGGCGATGGCGCACCGGTAGTCGAGAGGTTGTACGCCTGGCCGTGCGGCAGCAGTTGGGGTATGGGATGGTGATAGAGGTGATGGTGATGAAGATGGTGTAGATGATGCTGATGAAGGAGTAAGGGGAGAAGGAGCTTTCGGCTAGGGAGGCTTGGTGAGGCTATCGACCATGGGAGAAGAATTGTGGGGTGTGTGTGTTAAATTAAAAGGGGGGTGAGGTGGCTGTAAGGAAAGTGGAGAGAGAGAGAGTGTAGGAGGAGAGATAAAGGGAGAAGTTGGAAATTAGGGCCGACCAAAAAAGGGGGCGGTGTTGTGTGTTTTGCGATGTAGGAATGGGTGGTTGGGATTAAATAGGAGTTGAATGAATGGATATTATTAAGTGTAGCTAGGATAGGTCATAATTTAGGAATTTTGTCAAGGAAGTTTTCCATTAGATATTTTTGATGGGTACACTTGGTGTTTATAGGGAAAAATAAGAGTGTGGGTGTTCATGAGGGGTAACATGAAGCTTGGGTTGAGTCTAGTTTGGTCGGTCGGGTCATAATCAGGCTTGGCACGATAAATGGATTAATTTTAGGTATTTATGATCTCGGGTAAATAAGTAGCATATGGGGGCTAAATTAAATAGGACACAAGTGTCATGTAGGTAGTATGCTTAATGTGGGCCGGGTCCATATTTTGGATCGACAGGTTTAGGTCGAAATGGTTTCCCCAATTCAAGTCGAAAATAAATGTGGCTCAGTAGGATAAATTAAGATTAGGTCTCGTGTCAGAAAAGTTGTGTGAAGCAAATGAATCACAGGATGGTGTGTCTGAGTGGGACACGAAGGTCATGGATGTAAGGTGTATCGACTAGATCATGCACGAGAAGTTGGTTTTGAGAAAATGACTAGTCTTGTTCTCCTAAATTAAAAGTTACGACAATGTGCATATGATGATCAAAGATAAAAGTAAGAAATTTATTAATAATTATTCAACAATCAATTGGCCTAAATTGATCCGAAGTTGTGCGAAGCAAAAAAGATGACAAGGGAATAAGTTTGAGTGGGACATGATATATCAAAATAAAGATAATCTTGTCTACTACAAACTCACAAAGAAAGTTTCCTGAGATTGGCATCTCTGACGCTCCATAAATCAAAGTCACAAAAAAAAACATTAAATAAAAATAATAATCAAATAACAATATTTATTAAAAATAATTGATTTAGAAAATTAAAAAATAACCCAAATTTCAGGGGGCTTACACATGTCTACGTTCCTAGTCCTACGTATTTTGGGACTGGGGCATTACATAGTCAGCTCAGAAGATGACGAAGAAATAGTACAGAGAGAAAGGTTGATCTAGAATCTCTTGAAAATAGCTGCCAGATGTATGGGGTATAAAAGGTTACGCCCCACCCATCTGCACTCGATCATCCAAGCCATAATGGTCTTGGAAACAGAAAATGGAACACCAAAATGCAGATGATACATCACGGATATCTCAAAGGATGTGATCTCGTTGGAAGATCCCGTCTTAGGAAGCAAGGTAGAGAACACAAAGCGATGTAATTCATAAAAGTTTTGGTTTAGGTGTTTTGCAAATATCCTACCACTGCGAGGGACAGGGTTAGGATGACATATATTGACTTTGAAAGAGTCGAGGGTCACATCTTCAGGAAAATGGACTTTGTGAATATCAACTAACGCCTCGCCAACATCAGGCATGTGAAAATATTCACTAACGTCAGTTGATTTAACTCAATTTCATGTCCAGCGATAAAAAAATTGATACTACCGTCAGGTTTCACTTGCATGTTGCAATAGAACATCCTAATGACATTATCATAGATAGTATCAGCAGTAGAAAAGAAGTCCCGAAGACTAAGTCTTACTTATTTAGAAAAATAGTAAAGTTGACAACTCTTTCGGGACATATTTCTCGAAGGGAAAAAGAATCAAACCAAGAATTTGAGAATTCCACAGTTGGAAAAAGTGAAGCGTTAAAGTCGACTTCGTCTGTGGGACGAGCGGGACTAAAAGCGTTCGCAGGTTTATACTCCAAGGTTGAAGATGAACCCGCTGTTGAGGAAACTTTCTTTCTCTTGTGGAGTTGTTTAGGAGCCATGGAAAAAAAGAGAAGAGAAAGAGATACCTCAATAGAAGAAGATATGGAAGGAGAGAGAGTCACCTCTGAGCTTCTTAGTTCCAAGAATTATGGAGGAGGAGAGCTTCAACCTTTGGAAACAAGAGTTTTTGGGGGGTTCTCGGATGAAAGATGGAGAAGAAATATGGAGAAGATTATGTTTATAAAGATCAAGGGCTGGCAGCAGCAGTTCTAGAAAATGAACCAGCACCGACCGAACTCGTCCGGAACTTAGTCCGAACTCGGTTCGAGTTCTGCCGGAGTTCGGCCACTTGTATTTCCAGTTCATTTATGCATAATGAATGATAAATAAACTTAATAACTTTTAAACTTCGTCATTTAATAATATTTATTACTTTGGGTTAGCTGTAGGGGCCGGATCCCAGGTAGCGGTAGTCCGAAGACTAGTACACCGTGTCACTTCAGGCTATTTATGCCTGTATGACAGAAGGACACTTTCGGCTTATACCCAAAATAACGTCAATTAATAAATGTCAAAGTTTTAAGTCATAAGAGTTTTTATTAATCATAATGCATCATGAATCCAAAAATTCAAGTATACCAAGCTCATGATGCAGATAGTTAAAACGGTCTTCAGCTATTGGTTTTATGAAAATATTTGCTAGTTGATGATCTATGTCAATGAACTCTAAGCAAATATTCCCGTGTTGTTGGTGATCACGTAGAAAGTGATGACAAATCTCTAGGTGCTTTGTGCATGAGTGACAAACATGGTTCTTAGTCAAGTTAATCATGCTAGTGTTATCCCAGAATATGAAAATCTTCGTGTAGTAAAAATTTTAGTCTTCTAGGGTCTGCTTCATCCATAAAATTTGAGCACAACAACATTCTACGACGATATACTCAACCTCGGTCGTTGACAGCGATACAGAATTTTGCTTTTTGCTAAACCAGGGGACTAAAGCTTTGCCTAGGAAATGACATGTACCGTGATACTTTTACGGTCTACTTTGCATCCTGTAAAAGCTGTATCAGAATAACCGATTAGGTCAAAAAATGTAGTTTTGTGATACCACAAGCTGACTGTAGAAGTTTTCTTAAGGTATCGGAAGATGAGCTTAACGGCATATAAGTATTATTTTAGGGTTAGCTTGATATCTTGTACATATGCAAACACTAAACATAATATCAGGACGACTAGCAATTAAATAAAACAAACTACCAATCATACATCGATACTTACGGTGGTCGACTGGTTCGCCACTCTTATCAATATCAAGCCGGGTAGATGTAGCCACAGGAGTTCCGATAGGCTTTACATTATCGAAGTCATACTTCAGTAAATCCTTCGTATACTTAGCTTCGTTGATGAATGTTCCCTGTGAGTGTTGTTTGATCTAAAGTCCTAGGAAGTAGTTCAGTTCTTCCATCATACTCATCTCAAACTCACTCTGTATACAGTTAAAAAACTCTTAGCAAAGTTTTTCATTAGTAGAACCAAATATTATGTCATCTACATAAATTTATACAAGAAGAATTTCATCATCTGAAGATTTTATATGTGCCCATGCGTACTACTATATGTGCATGTGAGTTTTGAAAATGTGCTATTTGTTTCTGTGTTGACATTCTTATGTGTCTTTCTTGAAAACCTGTAAGTGAAAGCATAAATATGTAAAACGTGTTGCTTACATGCTTTCTTTGGTTTAGTCCTTTGCGATGTATGCTTGACATTAGGACTAACCTTAGGCCGTGTAACGAAGATGACCTGTTTGCCTAATTTGACCTCTAACTTTTTAGAGATGCACAAGACTCCTCATATCTAGTAGTCATATTTATGAGTCTTTGCTCTGTGATAAAGTGCCTCCTCTTCTCTATGTCATAAAGTTCTTGCAATTTGATATAGTCTTTTTTTTTTCTCAATAGTGAGGATAGCCTCATGATAGTCTACTTTAAGCTTGGCTATCTCTTCCATGTTACCGATAGTAGATTTCTCTTTAATGTCTTTAACAAGATTAGACAGTCTAGCTACTTCGATTGTGTGTATTTTAATCTCTTTGTGAGATCGCTTATACTTGTCCAACATATTTCTATGTTCTTTAAGTAGTTCGCTAAAGGCAGTTTTTAATCCATCGAAAGTAAAATCTTCATACAGAGGGTTATCGGATACCTTATCAAATGCCATCAGACAGACATTTCCACTGCTGTTGGGTCTGTCTTCCTCCTCTGATTTACTGGCCTCACTTTCATGCCAAATGCTTGTGTTAGCACACTTTCGACCAGTTGTAGCTTTTCGGCTCGATCTTGATCGGTCATAGGGACTGCTCTTCTTTGACAGTGGATAGTCCATCTTTATGTGCCCTGACTTCTTACATCCGAAGCAGCTTGTTTCTTCTTCGTTGCTCTCGTGGATGTCCTTCTTCTTTCGGTTTGATCTCTCAAACTTCAATAATTTTTTAAAGATTTTGACCAGTAGGGCCTATTAATCACCATCAGATGATTCTTCGTCAGAGTCGTTGCATGAGAATTTTCTGGCTTGTGCTTTAAAGGCAATAGATTTTATTTGGGGGTTGCTTCTTTAAACTCTTGCAAGTCCAGCTCATGGTATAACTACCACTTTTCTGAAATGAGGGTATTTTTAAACTTTTCTAAAACAGATTATTTTAGTTAATAATTTATTGATTAAATAATATTAGTGATATAAATTGGTGAATTTTAATTATTTTAATATTATTTTATTTAATGCATTGTGTTAGTATCAATAGTTAGTGAAACCTTAGAACAACTTTGACTAGAGGCAAACCATGATCCTTGGGACCTAGCTAATGGACTAAGACTAGTTAGTTGGACTTTAATTATGCTAGAATGACTAATAGAGGTTAGTTGTGACTTGAATTAATAAGCCATTTGGGCCCTTCCCCTAAAAGGCCTTAAAATTGATAATAGGAGAGACTTTAGCCTAGTGCAACTTAACCAAACCCTAGCCCAACCATTGTGGCCGGCCATAGCATCTTAGAACAATCCCCTCATGCTGTATATAGTATCACTACTAAAATACCCAACTTTACCGACGGACGTTTAGCGACGGAAGCATTCCGTCGCTAATGGCGACCAATTTCCGACTTCTTAGCGACGGATTAGCGACCGACAACATAACATAATTTTTTTAATTTTAAATGTAACAATTTGTCGGTTTTCCGTCGCTCAGTCGACGAAAGTTAGCGACGGATTCAGTTGTCGTCGCTTGTTCGTCGCAAATATTGGCGGCAAAATCTTTAAAGCATTGGCGGGAACTTTAGCGACTAACTAGCGACGGATATATCCGTCGGAACACTGCTTTTATTTGGCGACGGTTTAGCGACTAAGTTATTCCGTCGCTATTCCGTCGCTAGGCTCTGTGCCCTAACTTAAACTGAACCGACGGGGGGGAATTTTTCATTCCCCCCAAAACACTCTCTCTCTCGCGGCTCTCTCTCTCTCTCTCTCTCTCGCGGCTCTCTCTCTCCGACACTCTCGCGGCTCTCTCTCTCTCTCTCTCGCAGGTATCTCTCTCTCTCTCTCTCTCTCTCTCTCTATCTCTCTCTCTCTCTCTCTCTCACTAATTTTTGGTTTTGGGGGGGGTCGGCTTCACGGGGGTGGAGAGGGCGGGGGGGGGGGGGGGTGGTGAATGGGGGGGAGGGTCAGGGGGGGTGAGGGTGGCTGGGGGGGTTCGGGTTCGGGTTAGGGTTAGGGGTGGTGGGGGGCTGGGGGGTGATGTGGGGCTGGGGGGGTTCGGGTTCGGGTTAGGGGTGGTGGGGGGGGAGGGTCAGGGGGGGTGAGGGTGGCTGGGGGGTGAGGGTTAGGGTTAGGGGGGGTGGGGGGAGGGGCAGGGGGGTGAGGGTTAGGGTTTCTTTCCTTTGTTCAGTTATGATCCCGTCCGCCATAGTGTTGAAAATCAACTGCTGAGAACAACCGCATGATATTGAGTCTATTTTTGTTCATCTACTAGAACTAGAATATTTGTTCGTCCTCAAACAAAAAATTGACACGTATTATCATGGCATGAGACACTACTAATATGGCATGAGACACTACTAATATTTGTTCGCCCTATTGTCTTGTTTTGTGTTGTGTATTCTATATGGCATGAGACACTACTAATAAATTTTATTATCATGTTCAATATTTCTATGCAATTATAGATAAACAACTTTTGAAGATTAAGGATCGATTCAATAAGACCAATTCACCGTTGTCGACATGCAAGTCAGAGAGATCTAACGAGTGAGAGACGTGATCATGGAGGCTTTTTTGTGTTCTTGTGTGGTAGATGTTTGTTTCCTTTTCCTCATTATATATGTTTGAAGTATTAATTAGAAAGAAATCATGTGCATTAATTGCACTTATCTTTTAAGAGAGCCCTCAACATGAACAATGTCAACAACAACTAACACATCAACCCTCTTAGGCCCGCTAATTATTTAATTTTTCATCGATTTGCTTACCAAAACTTTGTTTTAGGAAAATAAAATAAAATTGTACATACGTTAATTGTCCAACGCTCTAATCCATAAAATATGAATAGTCGTAACTGTATTATATAATTTTTGCTTCAACTGGAAAGTTATCTTCTGACCGCAATAAGTAAGCA
Source organism: Iris pallida (assembly GCA_029216955.1). Taxonomy (NCBI): domain Eukaryota; kingdom Viridiplantae; phylum Streptophyta; class Magnoliopsida; order Asparagales; family Iridaceae; genus Iris; species Iris pallida. Next base: position 7,239,776 of record JANAVB010036418.1, on the reverse strand, counting down.
AAAGAAAGTTATCTTCTGACCGCAATAATTGTACTTACTATTTTGAACACTCACAAACATGTGACACCACACACATTGTTGGAATTACTCACACTCACTCCTTGACACATTGGCTTGACACTTGCACTTGCACATCACTTGACCACATATCACACACATTTTCCTCTACACACACAACACCCATAGGTACACACACATGTCCACTGTTCCCAGATTTTCTCCTTATCCTGTTCTCAGTTTTCAGCCCTTAACCTTTGTGTGTGAGTGAATGCTCTTGGTGAGTTAGTATATTAGATTGGATGTTGAGGATGTATATATATATATATATATATATAAAAAAAAAAATATATATATATATATATATATATATATATATTGAGGATTTCACATATGTATATAGGTATATGTGGTATGCCTAGAAATCATTTAGACTGAGATTCGAATGAGGAATGGTATGTGAAATGTGGACTGAGAATTAACTTCATTTCCTTAATACTTGATATTGATTCATCCCTTTTAGACTGATTTGAAGATTGAGCCCACATGAACACATGCCCACTGTAAGTTGGTTCCTGAAATCTGAGTTTCCTATTTAATGTTTAATGTTTGTTAAATCCTGAGAAATTCTTAATCACTGTCTTGGGTCGAACTGAGAATGTAATTTAAGATACAGATTTTTATGTTTAGTTTGTCTTACGATACAGATTTTCACATCCAAATTGAGGATGAGTCGTTATTTTGTTGATCGTACATGGATGTACAAACGGCAACACGAGAGTAGAATTGGTGTGAGTGACGATTTTCAGGCAGGCGTGGAAGTATTTCTTAATTATGCAATGAGCAAAGCTCAGTACATGGACGGTAACAAAATTAAGTGTCCATGTGTTAAATGTCACAATAGACGTTACGAAGAAGTGGTGACTGTGAGAGATCATTTGACCCGTAAGGGTTTCGTACGTAATTACGGCCTGTGGTCATCGCAAGGTGAACTATATTCGGAAAGACAGGCTGCGGAAGCTGCTACTTATGCTTTTGATGATAATGCTGCAACGGATGTCATCGAAGACCACGGATGCTCTGTTGATTATGGAGATCTGCAGAACCTTGCACGAGATATGGTGTATGATGCGGCAGGGCCTAATTTTGATCCGGAGGATCCTAATCCCGAGGCGAAGGAGTTCTATGACATGTTTCAGGACGCAGATACTTCTCTATATCCTGGTTGTGAGACTCATTCCGCACTGTCAGTGACGATGCGGTTGTTGAACATAAAGTCTGATTTTAACTTGCCACAAGCTTGCTATAATCGGATCACAGAAGTAATCAAGGAGGTGTTACCGAAGGAATCAAAAGAGCTACCAAAAAACTTCTACAAGTCAAAGATGATGGTCCGACAACTGGGACTGGGGTACGAGAAGATAGATTGTTGTCGCAACGGGTGCATGTTGTACTACAAAGAGAATTGCGTATCAGAAAGTTGCAGCTTCTGTAATGCGGATCGTTACAAGCCTGTACAGGGAAAAGGAAAGTCGACTAGAAAACGACGTCCTTACAAGTATATGCATTACTTGTCGATCACGAAGCGCTTGCAGAGGATGTATATGTCTCTAAATACAGCAGAACACATGACGTGGCACAGCGAAGAACGCATAAAGGACGAAGGAGAATTGTCACATCCTTCGGATGGAGAGGCGTGGAAACATTTTGATTTGTGTCATCCAGATTTTGCTGCAGAGCCTAGAAATGTACGCCTGGCGCTATGTGCTGATGGCTTCGCCCCTTTCGGACAGTCGGGATCTCAGTACTCATGCTGGCCGGTCATTCTTACCCCTTACAATCTGCCACCATGGATGTGTATGAAGACTCCTTATATGTTTCTGACAGCTATCATACCCGGTCCTAAAAATCCGACGAAGAACATCGATATATATTTACAGCCGTTGGTGGATGAGCTGAAACAGCTGTGGGAGATCGGCGTCACGACTTATGATATTTCCAGGAAACAGAACTTTCAGATGAGAGCTTCACTCATGTGGACAATCAATGATTTTCCAGCATACGGTATGCTGTCGGGATGGAGTACGCACGGCAACATATCTTGTCCGATATGCATGGAAAATAGTAAGGCGTTCCGCCTTAGGCATGGAGGAAAAACTTCTTTCTTTGACTGTCACCGTCAATTTCTGCCCGCGACCCATCCTTGGAGAAAGAATAAGGATGCGTTCAGATATGGAAAACAAGAATTTTCTCAACCTCCTGCCAGATTTTCGGGATACGATATTTGGAAAGCTGTAAAGGAATTGCCCACCGCAATGGAAGATCCATCGAACCATCGTGTCGAGGGGTTCGGACAAAGCCATAACTGGACCAAACGGAGTATCTTCTGGGACTTGCCTTATTGGAAAGATAATCTTATAAGGTATAATCTTGATGTCATGCATATCGAAAAGAACGTGTTCGATAATGTCTTCAATACCGTCATGGATATTAAAGGAAAGACGAAGGACAATCCAAAAGCAAGACAAGACATAGCCGAGATATGCAAGCGTCCTCATCTGAACTTGATACAAAGGGGTGCTGGTGGACAATTAAGTAAGCCTATAGCGCCATACACATTGAGCAAGGAAGATAGATTAATAATCTGCAAGTGGATATCTAATTTAAGATTTCCCGACGGCTATGTTTCGAATTTGTCTAGATGCGTTGATCTCAATGAACGCAAGCTAACGGGAATGAAGAGTCACGACTGCCACGTGTTTATGGAAAGATTACTGCCCATTGCTTTGAGAGAGTTGTTGCCTTCTGCTGTATGGGTTCCGTTGGCCGAGCTGTCTACATTCTTCAGGGATATCTGTTCAACTAAGCTGACGGTGCAACATATGGTACAGGTTTTATTGCCTGAAACAACACTCATAAATGAGAGCATTCGTTATTTGGCATTGGGACCGAAGAAGCATGCAAAGACTTTGTCAGGCTATGTCGTTAATGGCTTCAAGTTTAAGTCAACTCAGCATGCTATAAATGCCGAATTTCTCAATGACGGCTTCGATACCAAGAATTCTGGTGTTTGCATAAGAGGCACCATCTATAACGACGAGCCGGACTTTGACTATTATGGAGTGCTTCGGGAGATTGTAGATTTACAATATAGTGGCCCATATGATATGCATATTGTGATGTTCAAATGTGAGTGGTTCGATACGAGACCAAATATCGGTTGGAGAATCGATAAACAATTTGGATTCGTCGATATAAATCATCGCATGAGGTATAGAGGGTCCGACACGTTTGCGATAGCAAGTCAGGCTGTTCAAGTCTACTATACAAGCTACCCAAGGCGTCGTAGAGATCGATTTGACTGGTGGGCAGTATGCAAGATTAAATCTAGAAATACATTTAACGTTGGAGACCCAGCATACCAAGAGGACCAGATCGAGAAGCCCCAATACATGGGACAACAATCGGATACCATGGACGTGGAAGATGTCGATATACCTCATGCTGAGGAAAATAGAGGGGAGGAAGAGGTTGATATACAAGACTTAGCTGTCAACCAGGGGAGAAAGAGGCGTCTTGTCCCAAGTATTGAGCCTGAAGAAGAAGAAGAAGAAGAAGAAGAAGAAGAAGAAGAAGAAGAAGAGGATGAGGATGAGGATGATGATACAGATGAAGTCGACGATGAGGATGATGATATAGATGAAGTCGACGATGAGAATGAGGATGAGAACGATGACGATGACGATGAGGACGAGGACGATAACGATGATTAGATTAAATATCGGTATATATTAGAAGCACTTACAACTAACTTAGTGAATTCAGTTTAGACGGACACATTCTTATTTCAGTTTATGGTTTTGTCGTTCGATCATCTACTTATTGTATGATTTTCTTTTTACAGATGGCACTCTTAGTTCTCATTGTCTTGACGGCACTCGCCGCCCTGCTGGTATATATCTTTTAGTTCAGTTTAATATTCATTTATACTTCTATATTGTTAATTATATTTATGTGTTCTATTTACAGGTCATGGTCACTACCACTCGTGCTGGTGGTAGCCGTGGTGGTGCTGGTGGTGGCGGTACTGGCCGTGGTGGGCGTGGTGGTAGCGGTGGCCGTGGACGTGATGGTAGCGGCCGTGGACGTGATGGTAGCGGTCGTGGTGGTAGCGGTCGTGGTCGCCTTCCACATACCCCGGATATAGAGTCCTCCGATCCCGACCTGGAGAGCCCGGCCACAGACTCTTCCCGCCGTCGATCTATCTCTGCGACCCATCCTTCATCTTCATCGAGGCCTGAGACTCCATCCGCTAGCGGATCCGTTCCGCCCCCGGATGCACCAGCGGGTACACCATCAGTTACTGCAGGGTGGGCTCCGGAGTACCCCCGGATTCAGCTTCATCCTGCTACCGGTGAGTACATCCGCGGACCCGCGGACCCTCCGACGCCTCCAGAGAGGCCGATAGGCGAGAACCGACGAGAGCTATGGCCCGCGGGTGATACGTAAGTAAATTTAAGTTAATTTATTAAATTTGTTTCATTTATTCAAGTTAATAATCCGGTCTTTGCTTCTTTGTAGGTTTTTCCCGTTTGATGCTGCCCGGATACTCGGGCAAATTATCCGGGAAAACTACCATGGCCCTTACCTCAATTTTTCTGAGGTGCCTCACAACATGCAGTACGTCTGGCTCGAGGAGATGAAGGTATATATATATCTTTTGGTTAATTATTAATTATTCTTTAATCCACTAATTTTTTAATTACGTGATAATTTTATTTGTATGTCAGACGACGTTCTGGTGGCCCCCCCATCGCGAGGAGTTGATTCGCAAGGCCTACAAAGCCGCCGCCGGGAAGAAGATACGGGATGCGGTGTACGACGTTCGTACGGCGCATTCGAGGAAGAAGTGGCTCCGGGAGGAGTACTACGAGCAGATGTTGGATAAGATGAATACTGCTCAGTACAGGGAGAAATCAGAGAAAGCGAAGGCGAGCAGACAGGTCGCTGCTCTGCATACAGGAGGTTCAAAGCCCCACGCAGCGACGCGTGCAGATTTGGTGAGATACCGCAAATTCATTTCACTATTAAATTCGGTACTATTAATATACGTAGTTAATTAAATTCGACGTATATTTCGTATGCAGGCACGACAGGCGGTAAAGGAGGGGAGAGAGCCGGAGTCGGTCACCGCCTACGATGTATTCCTGCATACACACAAGAGGCGGGCAGACGGGAGCTTCGTCGACGCGAGGGCCCAGGCGACTGATGTAAGTAATTACGTTTATGAGATTTATATTAGAAATATAATTATTGTTAACTTAATTAGGTGAACGTAGGATTCAAATTATAACTTAGGGAAACATAGGATTTAGATTATAACTTAGGAAAACTTATAGTATAAACACATTCCTTGGATAGGCTGCATATCGTGAGGCCCTTAGTCAGATTGAGCCCCCTGCCGAGGTTGTCGGCGAATCGACGCCCACCCAGACGCCCTCTTCTATGGCCGCTCGCTACGACGACGTGTTCGTAGAGTCTGTCGGCGGCTTTAATAAAGGGCGCGTCTACGGCGTAGGTTCCCTGGCGGCGTCGTTGCAGGGCGCGACTCCGAGATATCCACCGCCCCCGCCTCCTCCCGCGCCCCCGTCGGACGATATGAGGACGCAGCTTGCGACTCTCACCTCCGATATGTTGGAAATGCGGAGTCTCATGTCGGATGTGCTGGAGCGCCTTCCGCGTCCATCTTCTGCTCCCGGTCCAGATCCGTCTGCTCCCGGTCCGTCTAGTGCGGTTGCCGGTCCTTCGGACCCTGGACGTTATTCATTTGACCGTTCTGCCGAGGTCCGCCTGGTACCGGATACTGCGCTCATTGGGCTCATGAACATGATGTCGGCAGAGCAGCTCCGCAACCTTCCAGAGCATGTGTTATCCCAGGTGCCGGCGTACATGGTGGAAGAGTACATCCGCCGGGCCGAAGGACGACCCCCCCCATCTCAATGATATTTGTATTGTTTTTGGATATTTGTACTGTTTTTGAATTTTGAATTTTGGATATTTTGGAGGCGTACATGAATGTTTGGATATTATGAATTTGTGTATTTGTGTTTGGATATTTCTGTTTGATATTGGATATTATGAATTTGGATATTTGTTGATCGTACATGGATGTTTGGATATTGGATATTGGATATTTCTGTTTGATATTGGATATTGGATATTGGATATTGGATATTGGATATTTGGTGAAATAGAATGTTTCTGTAATTTTTTTTTCTTAATGTTGCATTTAGCGACGGACTCGCGACTAACTAGCGACGGATATTTGCAGTTAGCGACGGGTTAGCGACGGGATTTCCGTCGCTACCTGGGTGATATAAATATTTTGCAGTTAGCGACAACCTAGCGGCTACCTAGCGACGGAAAATCCGTCGCTACCTGGGTGATATAAATATTTTGCAGTTAGCGACGACTTAGCGGCTACCTGTTTGAAATAAATCCGTCGCTAACTGTTTGAAATAAATTTGCAGGTAGCGACGTAATAGCGACTAACTAGCGACGACATTTCCGTCGCTAACTGGGCACAATTAATATTAGCGACGGAATGTCGACTACCTGGCGACGGTAAATTCGTCGACATGGTTCTGGAAATATGGTAGGTTTCCAGATAATTAGCGACGGATAGTTGGTCGCTAATCCGTCGCTAATCTGTCGAGGATGACGACGGACTAGCGACGGCTTAGCGACCCATTATCCGTCGACATGGTTCTGGAAATATGGAAGCTTTCCAGAACCAGGCCGACGCCCTTCTCGTCGCTAAATCGTCGCTAAAACGTCGCGGTTAACGACGGAATGGCGACGGAATAGCGACTGATTTTGCGTATCAGGACCTCTCTGATACGCTTTTACCGACCTATTTACGACGGCTTCGCGACGAATATTTTAATATTATATAGCATGTAAACCGACGAAAACAAGTCGCTAATCCGTCGCTAATCCGTTGAAAGTCAGCCGTCGGTAATCCGTCGCTAGTCCGTCGGTTAATCATTTGTCCGACGGTTTAGCGACGGACAAATTATAGCGACGAGGCTTTTCCCGACGGCTATTTTCATCAAATATCCGTCGCTACGCCGTCGGTAATTCATGTTACCGACGGACGAGCGACGGATGCTGCCGTCGCTAAAGCTGGTTATTTTGGTAGTGTATCATTAGCCCCTTTTCTCCTCATTTCAGTTAGAAACCTAACCCTAATTTGGTGTTCTTCCCCAATTTGCTTCCAACATCCAAATTAACTCCAAATTCACCCAAACCAATTGCAATCTCTTTCTCTTGAAGAGAGAAAGCCTCTATTGGCTAGATAGGAGGGATTTGGAGCAATTTAACCATTAGAGCTTGGTGGGAATCAAGATCTAGGAAGTTTTATTAGGATTCCAACTCCTAATTGGTAAGAGCTCTCTAAACCTTTTAATTTCTGTTATCCCTTCATAGATGCATCAATTTAGGGTCCCCCCATCATTAGGTAGAGTTTGGTTCGATTTTGAATCAATTTGAGGTACGTATCACTAGAGTGTCGGATATGCACACCAAGTGTCCGATGAAATGTCTCTTAAGACTTTTCTTGCTTATTATTTAAATATAGTTAGTCTATATTATTGCTAGTATACTGTACTAATGGTGTAGACTGCTGTTTCGTGATTCGGTCTAGTTGTGGTAATGTTATTGGTTATAGGGAGGCTCAGGATCATAGGTTCTTCACTGAGTTGACCTTCCTGTTCTGTGCAGTCAATGAAATTGGGTTTCATCTATTGATTTCATATATTGTTCACCTCTAGATGCATATCCTAGTATATATTTTAAGCCTATTTCTCTTATCCTTTATTTAATTCAGTCGAGCACCCCAGTTTTACTCGCATTCAATGCATCCATATAGTATCCTGCTATGCATTCACTCAATCATTTCATTCCTGTATTAGGCACATGCATCTGTGCTTTAGATTATGCTGCATCCTAACATGTACTGTATCATCAAATTCTCATTTTACTACATGTCCTTCCCACATATCACTTCACTGTATCCAGCAATATCCTTTCCTACTATGCATCTGGATGTATCAGACCCTGAAGTCCAGTCCCCTTAACCATAGTCCTGTCTTGCTTACCCATGGAGTATTTGTTCTGCATATCCCTATGTTCAGACCCTTGGTGGAGAACCAAATTCATATTTCCTATACTAACAAAACATTGTTATGATTGTTCCCCTAAGTGTAAGTCATGTTCTATTGCCTGCTGTCCACACCAGTTGTTATACCATAGTTTCTCTCATATGTTCAGTTAATAAATTTAGTTTCTGACCACTGTATACATGTTAACCCTCTTCATTATGATGGTTCAGTCATTCATGAATTAGACCTTACATATGTGAAGTTCATAAGGGTACTTTATACCATGCATTCACTATATGTCCTATACATTCTTAGGCACTACACCTGATATCCTATATTCATAATCCTGCATTAACCATAGCACATGACTACATATCCCCTCCATTACATACCCACCTGCAAATTCTTTTACTGCCTGCACATTTTATGTCCAACACTAGGACATGTGACATCTCATATCCTACAATCTTTTATTCAATGCAAACCCATAGATCCCTGCACAGTAAGTTCCCCCATTGCATACACTATATTGTATATTCCCTTGTATCCTGACCAACTGCATATACACTATACCACCGTCTCTAATTCAATCCTTCACTATATGTTAAATTATAAATATATCCACTGTAACACTTGCCACTGCACATTCACTACATTACTGCACTTCACTACCTACATTCCTAAATGAGATTAGTCTTACACTTCCACTTATACATTGTACTGCATCCTTAATGTCATGAGCAATTACATTAGTCCATTTTCTATTCTTGTTCTGTCTTCACCCTTCTACTGTCCATATATGGTCCAGTCCCCAATTGCACATATGTTATTCCACTTTCCCTTATAGTTCATTCCCTTCATTCTTTAGTTCAATCACATTAAACCTTATTAGATGACCTGTCCTTTTCATTCCTTGTTTAGTTAAAATATGTTCTACATTCTTGGTTAGTCACTCATTGATAAGGGTATCAATTCTTGTATCAAGAAGCCTTAACATTGAGTGTGTGTCAGGTTTCACATTCAAATGGTTGTCCTACATATAGGGCACCCCTTTGTGTAGCAGTTGTGAATATGCCCTATCTATCTAAATGATCTGTTCACTACTTCCATGATGATCATCTCATCTTCCTGTTCTGTCCAGGTATTATAGGATGCATACCTATAGCCTTGTTCTGTCCTGCATTCCCAAATACCCATCTGAACATGTATAACCTACATTTCAAAACCAACTATGCTTCATATTCACCATTCACTGTATTTACACATGTATACAATGCATTCACTGCTTGTATTGTATTGCATTGCGTTACCTTGCCCATGTGTATTCACTACAGATTACTTGGACTCACATCTGGTACTTTGCCTTGCATTCCCAACTATCCTGTCCTTAACCATTTGTATGTTTTCCCTTTCACCATTAGTGTTGTGGCATGCAAGGCCTATTGTTCACCGCTTTACATCATGCCTAGTTGAACCATTGGATTTTGTTAGAGTTAAATCCCCACATCCTTCAATGTATAGGCTATTTAAGTTCTATTTATCAAGTATATAAGTATACCTTGTTTTTCATGAAGATATGTGTTGTGGTCATGCCCATACTATCTTAATCTATCCGTAGTCCTTTATCTCCATTATATTCTGTCCCTCATGATGCCTAGCAATTGCTAGATCATGTTGATCAACCCCCCATGTATCAAACCTATGTAAGCATTCGGATATCTGTCCTAAATCCTAATGTTTGTATCAGCCTCTTTGTTAGACTTTTCGTGTTTTGCCTAATCCTTGTTATGGTACCTAGTACTGATGTGTCAAGATATACAAGGCTTCCCTGTTATATGTTATACACCATTCATTTCATGTATCTCTAGATGCAAGGTTAGTAAAGGCTTAGTGTTGGGTTGCAACTCTATTAGTGATAAGTATATACCTATGGTAGGTACCTATAGGTCCAATATTGATATTGTAGTAGGAGAGAAGGGTATATTGTAGGCTATGTGCTGGTAGCATATTGTAATAAATAGTAGTATGTAACTATATAGGTTGTATTATTAGGGTATCCAAATAGCTTAAGTTTGAGAGTTGAAGTCTAGTATTAAACCATGATACTTTAAAATCTTTACCTAGAAACATAAGTGTAATTTCCAAAACCTTAGGCTAGACTAGTTAAGACCAATGTGGACCCAAATAGTCAGAGTCGACCCAGTTGAACTTAGAGTTGACTTTTGACCTAGAGAGGCCTAGTAGCATGTAGACCCAAATAGTCCCCGCGCGCAGCACTGCCGAGTGAAGATTGGATTCAAAATCCTATCTCTCAATTTAAATCACCAAATCACTTCAAATCTTTTCCTATTAAATCCTATATAGATTCTCCACTAGATTAACTCAAATTCAAATCTAAATTTCGCTCAAATCATATCTAATTTCGGATTCAAAACTTATATACTCGAAAAAACCCAAAAATTTGTTTTCTTCTAAATTCCTCCTCATTTCTACTCCGAACTTCGATTCCTTGTGCCCGAGCCTTACTAACACCCTTGCACAGCTACCTCGCCGTTGACTGCCGCATCACTGGAGAACGGAAGAAATCCGTTCTCCAAACAGAGTTGCCCTGTTTCAAAAATACAACAAGGTGCCCATCTTCGTGTACTGATTTCTTCATGCTCGTTCATTCGTTTTCGCTTCTACGAAATTCTATGTGACGCTCACATGAACCTCTTCGAGATCCTTCAGATAGATTTCGAAACGACCCTCTGACGCGCTCGAAAAATCAAGGCGAAGTTGGAAAAAAACCTGATTTCTGTAATGTTAAAAACTGTTTCAAAACCTAAACTTGGAAGCCAAATTTTGTTCTGTACATTAAGGTTTTGCAGAGACTAATTGAAAATAGTCAAACACAATATAAACGAGATTACAATGCACCTGTCAGATCAATATTTCAATTATTATACAGAAAATTATGTGTTGTTAAAGTTGATGAAAAAACTATATTAGAAACTAAAAATTATATGAAAAACTTTCCGATACGACGTATGCCCCAACAAATCGGACGACATGGTCATGTACTATACGCATGAAAAGGCACGTATGGATGTTGCCGACGTGTGGGAACTGACGAAACTCGATTTCGTTGCGTGTGCGCGACAAAATCAGTGCGTATCCGTCGAGATACCCCCATATCAACCTTTTACAAACTTGGCCCTAACTTCGTGTACATTCATTGTATCGTGACGAAACTTGTGCCAACAGGACCGTATCAAAATTCTAGACCTATGTGCCAAGTTTGGTCCGATTCTGAGAAGGTCGACCGGAACGCCTATTTTGGCGGACCCACGACCCGATCCAACGGGCAAAATTGTACATGACCCGCCGGAATCCAACTTTGGACATATGGTTGGATTCGTCTCCTCAAACCAGACTCGTAAACATGTAGTTTGACGACTTTAGAGACCATAGACATTGGCACTCATTTCGGTACAAAACGGATCCAACGACAGACATCATTTTCACCCGAAATTACAAATTTGCCCCTAATCCAGAATTAGACCTTTGGACAGGCGTTTCCTAGATATATCTTTTACACCAAGAATGGTCTTGATGTTTGTTTCAGCATCCGAAGTCGTTCGTAGATATTGAGATTTATTGCTGACGTGATTGATTGCTTGGAGTTGCTATTCCTGCACTGCCAGGCAAGATACCTTGCCATCTTACCCTGTTATTTACTTATTCTTATTTTTTGTTATTTATATTCAGCATTACTTATCTATTGTTAGTACTATATCACTTTGCGTCCAAGTCACACTTGGATGCAAGCGACTCCATCGGTCGTTTTACTGCTTTTGGTTTTATTCTCTTGCATTGACTTAGCCTAGTGACCACCCAGTTATGATAAGGTATTGGTATACCTCATATGGCCTTGTCACATGATCATCATGAGTTGTGAGTCACATGTAGGACACGTACTCGTGTAGTCGGCTGGCTACCGATACGTATGAGGCGTACGACGGTTAGAGGTAACTGCCAATAGAATTGCATGCTAGTAGACTTGACAGTTACTAGAGGTTCCTATGAGTCATGGATGTGACCCTACTAGGCATTGGGTGGGGAGAACAGTTCCTTAACTTATGGGTCACGTATGCACTTTTCTATTCCTGATCCTGCTGGTATCTGACATTCGATGAATGTTATGCTTTGAGGTCCCTGGTATCCTGGTGGGACCATACCAGAGTTTTCTTCAGCCAGAGTGCCCATGCGTGGAAGGTTTGTTCTTAACTGTATTATCACTGGAGAACTGGTAGGCACCCTATTGCATATATTCCTTTCTTTCTTATTATATTATCACAGTTTATTTGGCATATAGTATTTTCTTGTTTCTTATTACGTCCCTCTGAGGACCTGGTTATCTCTCCAGGATTACACAATTTCCCGCGGGAGTACGGAGCGGCACTGTATCCATCCTACATTGATGATGAGGCATCAACCACTGACTTCTAGCTTATTGATTCCTTGAGATATTTTAGTGGACATTTTTATATCTTTTTTCTTTTTATTTTGCGGAGGTTGGACTCTGATCATTGTGACTATTTTTTATAGCTGTTTAGAGTGGGTATGTCCACCCGACTATCTCTTTGATGCACTTATTTATTATTTGGACTCTATTATCTTTTGTGTTGAACTGTGATGAGATTAGATGTTTATATTCTGGCCTGTGATTATATTATATATACAGCTTATGTACGTATACGAGGATTCCATATATTGGAGTATTCTTCGTATATATGCAGCTGACATGTCTACGTATTCGGTCCTAAGTATTTTGGGACTGGGGCATTGCATGTTTTTGTGGTGGCCTATGTAGGTCTGAATATCTTGTTGGATTATATGACTGTGCCCAACAAGCCTGCATATAGGAATAGAAATAGTACCTCATCCACAACTACTACCTCCTTTGACCTCCAAGCTTTTTAAATTTCCTTTGACTACTTGAATTACCTCATATCTAATATTTCCTAATATCATCCTACTTTTTTCGTGCCAACAGTATGAATCTAAGAAGCGGACGCACTTCTGCCTTGGCCCTCACATCTGGTGAAGAGGCTATCCCGAAGGGACAGAATACTTCGGTGACTCCAGTGACACCGTACAAGCCCGGACAGTCGTAGCCTATTACGAATCCGACGATGGTGCACCCAGAGATCGAAGCACCCCAGTCATCTAGGCTGGGCAGACCACTACTGTGCCACCAGAAGGAAATGTACCACTACCTCCACCACCATTCCCTCAGCAGTTTCCACTACAGTCAGGCCCTTAGATGCCTCCACTACAAATTGATGGGAGCCTACTTCCCAGTTCATGTATGCCATGATGTAGGCTCAGTGGCAACAGATTGAGCTGATGGGACAGACTATGATGGCAGCATTGGCTAGGCCTCCACCTCCACCTCCGGCACCAGTACCAGCACCAGTACCGACTCTGCATCCTTATGAAGGCTCTATCAAGAACTTCACATATATGAACCCCAAGGCCTTCAGAAGAATGGACAAGCCACTAGATGTGTCACAATGGCTTATTAGTACAAAAAAGCTACTGAAGGCATTCCAGTTGCCAGCGTGAGATTGGATGACAACAGTGGACCTACTATTAGAAGATAATGCTCACCACTGGTGGAAGGCAGAAGAGGTTCGATTAGGTGCTAGAATCACCTGGAAGTAGTTCTATGATTTATTTTATGAGAGATTCTTCCCTATTTATGTTCGAGATGGTCTACACGACCAGTTCCTCCATCTGAAGCAAGAAAATATGAGTATGACTCAGAGTTCAATCGTCTGAGTAGATTTGGTGCAAGATTTATCCCGACAGAGTTAGAGAAGGCGAGGAGATTCTATCAGGGGCTAGCACCAGAGCTCGGGTCATATACGACTACACAGTCTCGAGTCTCCCATTCAGCTGTCTTGGAAGAAGCTCGTGTTAGGGTTATATACTAAAAGCATCACTTTTGTAGTAACCTTATTTTCTTAACTTTTGAATGAGAATCATATGGACAAATATTTGCATATTGTATTTGTTGCAAGTGTTAATACAAATGTCTGATATTTTATATTGTAGATAATATGGTGTGTGGTTTCACACAGAAGATTATATTATCAGTCCCTATGGAATATATAAATAGTTCACAACCTAGATGGACTTGGACAATCTATTGGAAAGGTTGTAGTGTAATATGGTATTAGTCTATCTTGACTATAGGTTTACACCAGTATACTTTGTGTGTATTGAACAGGACCATTTGAGGTTGTTCTCTTTATACTGACTACATAAGAGAACAAATACCTCTGTTATTAGGGATGCTTGTGCTCTTAATTCGGATATAATAATAGACATGTATATGCAGTGTGCATTACTTTGACTCATGAAAGAGTGAGATTCATTATGGATCAACAACCTCTATGAATTGGGTATAACATTATATGTATGTTGGGTTGTTGATTATAAATGGAATCCATGTCCCGATACATCAGGTTGATGATGTCCCCTTAAAGAGCTCATAAGAATTGTCATATAAACCCTGCAGGTGGATTATATTCGTCATGACAAATAAAGTTGAGCGGTACTACTTAAGGATAAAAGATGTTGAATTAATATAGTTGTCAGTAACTTAATTTGATCGACGAACATTCGGTATCTTAACATGGGGAGCCAAACGAGCATATAATAAATAAAGCCCACAAACATAATTTAGGATTAGGTAGGTAGTACAATAATAGATCATTAGTGGACCGAACTATTGTTAATGGGCCTGGATTGTGTGTTAGGGCTGAACACGGGATATCCAGATCCGTTAGGAGGCCTAACCCTAATTTCTCCTCATGGTCCCTACCGTAGCCTATATATATCCTCTATTCTCTGGCCGCCAAATTACTGATCAGAAATCTGAAGCTTTCTCTAAATTTGTGATTCACGTAAGGAGAGAAAGAGAGGGCTATCAAGGAGAAGAAAAGGTTGGGAGATCGTCGCCCACACAACGTCCAACTCGAGGAAGAATACATACAGAAGATCTTGGGGTCGTCCGCTCGAGATTGCCAGAAACTACTTGTCTTCTTCCTACCGCAGGGATAATTCATGAACCCTAGTTTTCGTCTATGAAGGGTTAGAACACGCATTAAATCTGTTTAACTTTCTATCGATCAATACGCACACCAAAGTAAGGGTCATGGGAATCCCCAGTTCCATCAGCTCGTGCTCAGGAGATTCTTCGCAAGGAGCAACAACAGACCTCGAGACGTCATACACCAGCAGTTACACCAGCCTGAGCTACTCAGGGTGGACCTATCAGGAGGCCCACAGGACAGTTCCAACAGAGGCCCATACCTTATCAGAAGCCCACCTGCAACTATTGTGGGAAGCAGGGATACCTCATGAAGGACTGTCGAACTCAACTTACAGCATTTTTGAGATGCGGGTCAGGGCAACACAAGGTGAAGGATTTTTCGGAGCAGCAGTCCTTAGTGTATGCCCAACAGAATCTGAGACCGACAGTCCCAGCACTTCCAGCACCCCGACTAGCAGTAGGAGCACCTCGTCCATCCTTACTATCCAGTCATCACCGTTCGAGAGGGCCAGAGCTTAGGGCCCTGGATAGAATTATGGGCATGTATTCTCTTTAGCTGTTGAGGATACAGAGACAGAGACAGAGACAGAGGCAGAGGTCATAACAGGTATTGTTTTAGTTGCTTCATTTTTCGCCATTACATTATTTGACACTGGAGCCACTCATTCATTTATAGCCACTAATTTTGCCACTAGACACAACATTCCCATCACACCCTTATCTAAGAATATTATAATCCTTACTGGAGGAGGAGTTGTACCTGTTAGTGATGTTTGTAGACTTTGTCCTGTAGTGATATGTGGTAGAGAGATGAAGGTACGACTTCTTGTATTCCCTATGCCGACATTCGATGTGGTTCTTGGAATAGACTGGTTGAGCCAGCATTTTGCACTTATAGACTGCTATAGGGGCAGTATAGTCTATAGACCACCGAATGCGACGGAGTTTGAGTTCACCAAGAAGGAAGGAGAGAGTTGTGATGCACCCACATTGGGGACTCACATGATGATGCAGGACATCCCTCAACATCCTGTCATCACAGAGTTTGAAGATATATTTCCCGAGGATTTGCCGGGACTACCACCTGACCGAGACATCGAGTTTTCTATTGAGCTTGTTCCGGGAGCCGAGCCTATTTCATCTCAAGTTTATCAACTAGCACCCAAGGAGTTGGTAGAGATGAAGACGCATATAGACGACTTATTGGAGAAAGGCTTTATTCGTGCCAGTGCATCACCATGGGGAGCACTCATTCTTTTTGTGCCTAAGAAAGATGGGACACTGCACATGTGCATCGACTACAGAGCCTTAAATGTAGTGACGGTGAAGAATAAGTACCCCTTGCCGCGTATAGACGATCTATTTGAGCAACTGAGTGGAGCAAAAGTATTCTCCAAGATTGACTTACGATCATGCTATCACCAACTGAAGGTTCGAAAGGAAGATATTTCGAAGACGACATTTCGATCGAGGTATGGACACTACGAGTTCTTAGTTATGTATTTCGGTTTGACTAATGCTTCCACGGTCTTCATAAATTTAATGAACAAGATATTTTACCAGTACCTGGATAAATTTGTAGTCGTCTTTATAGATGATATCTTGATTTACTCCAAGAGTCAAGAGGAGCACGAGCAGCATCTACGGATTGTTTTAGGGACATTGAGGAATGAGCGACTTTTTGTGAAGCTTAGCAAGTGTGATTTCTTTCTCAAGGAGGTATCATTTCTTGGGCATATTATTACTGGAGACGGCATATCGGTAGTTCCTGAGAAGATCACAGCAGTCAAGGCATGACCCGCTCCCACATCAGCCTTCGAGGTGAGAAGTTTTCTTGGACTTGCGGGTTATTACCGAAGGTTCGTAGAAGATTTCTCTCGAATAGTAGGGCCTATGACTCGATTAACTTGCAAGGACCAAGATTTTTTATGGACAGACGAGTGTCAAGCCGCTTTTGACGAGTTGAAGAAGCGCTTGACCATGGCACCTATCTTGATACTACCATCGGGCCCGAGAGGATTTAGGATATACAGTGATGCATCCAGGAAGGGATTAGGATGCGTATTGTTGCAGCATGGTCACGTAGTAGCATATGCATCGAGACAGTTGAGGGTGCAGGAGAAGAATTATCCAACCTACAATCTAAAGCTCGCAGTTGTTATCTTTGCTTTGAAGCTATGGAGACACTACTTGTACGGTGAGAAGGTAGATATCTACACTGATTATAAAAGCCTCAAGTACATGTTCACACAAAAAGAGTTGAATATGCGACAACGACGTTGGTTGGAGTTGATGAAAGATTACGAGATCGAGCTACATTATCATCCGCGCAAGGCTAATGTTGCGGCAGACACATTATGCCGTAAGCCCATGGCTCACTTCTTGACCACATAGCAGGAGTTGATTGGAGACTTACAACAGCTTGGTATTGAAGTAGTATTGCCGGGAGCAGATGGCGTATTAGCCTATCTCCAAGTGCAATGATCGCTAATAGAGAGGATCAAAGCAATATTACCCACATATGCTAATTTTTGCGGCTTCGAGAGAGGACTGAAGCAGGAGAGCAGACGGGATTGAGGCTTCATCCCGATGGGACATTATGATGAGTTGATCGTATTTATGTTCCTAATGGAGAGCTAGGACAGGAGTTGATGGCGAAAGCAGACAGTTCGACTTACTCTATTCATCCCGGAGGTACTAAGATGTACCGGGACTTACCATAGTATTATTGGTGGCACGGAATGAAGCGGGAGATAGCTCATTTTGTGGCCAAGTGTTTGGTATGCCAACAAGTGAAGGCTGAGCACCAAAGGATGGCCGGATTACTGTAGCCGCTACCCATTCCCGAGTGGAAGTGGGAGCATATTACGATGGACTTCGTCACAAGATTTTCTCGGAGTCCTAGTGGACGAGATGCAGTATGGATAATTGTTGATAGGCTTACCAAGTCAGCCCATTTCTTACCTTTTAGAGTGGGACAGTCCATAAAAGTTTTGGCGGATATGTACATAAAGCAAATAGTGAAGCTACATGGTGTACCAGTTAGCATTGTGCCGAACCAGGACTCATGGTTCACCTTACACTTTTGGAGAAGTATGCAAGACAGTTTGGGTACGTGTTTGAAGTTTATCACGGGATACCATCCGCAGGAAGACGGCCAGTTAGAGCATACTATTCAGACGCTAGAGGATATGTTGAGAGCGTGTATGTTTGACTTTGGCGGATCTTGGGAAGACTACCTTCATCTTGTAGAGTTTTTCTATAATAATAGCTATCAAACGAGCATTCAGATGGCTCCGTTTGAAGCGTTGTATGGTATGAAGTGTCGATCTCGTCAGATATTGGGTCCCGAGTTGGTCTTGAGAACAGTGGAAAAGGTGAAGAAGATACAAGATCACCTGCGAGCAGTGCAGGATCGATAGAAGCAGTGGACAGATAATCGTCGTCGACCTTTGGAGTTCAAGGAAGGCGACTATGTTTTCTTGATGATATCCCCCACCAGAGGCACGATTCGATTCGGAGGACGTGGCAAGTTGAGTCCAAGATACATTAGGCCTTTTAATGTCTTGGAATATGTTAGAAAGGTTGCCTACAGATTGGCATTGCCACCGTCGTTAGAGGGAGTATTTGACGTATTTCATGTATCACAGCTGAGGTGATATGTGGCTGACAGCAATCATGTGCTCGATCACGCCGAGATCACTGTTGGACCGAGCTTGTCATACCAAAAGCAACCGGTTGGTATCCTTGATCGTCGAGTGAAGGTGCTACAGAATTCCATTGGTTCGTGTGGCATGGAAGCATCACTCGCTATGAGAGACTACTTGGGAGCGCGAGGACGATATTCGAAATTGCTACCCGCACTTGTTCGAAAAAATATATATATTTATAGTTATATGAATATATAAATATATATTGAAATTATATGTGAATACATAAAAATATTGGATTGTATGAGTATATTAAGTTTTAAAAGATTTTATTTATTATGAGAAACCTATATATATATATATATATATATAAAAAATATATATATATATATATATATATATATATATATATATATATATATATATATATATATATAATATATATATATATATATATATATATATATATATATATATATATATTTATATATATATATTTTATATATATATATATTATATATATATATATATATATATATATATATATATATATATATATATATATATATATAAATATATATATATATATATATATATATATATATATATATATATATTTTATATATATATATATATATATATATATATATATATATATATATATATATATATATATATATTATGAGAAACCTATATATATAAAATATATATATATATATATATATATATATATATATATATATATATATATATATATATATATATATATATATATATATATATATATATATATATATATATATATATATATATATATATATATATATTTTATTTTTTTTTTATTTTTTTTATATATATATATATATATATATATATATACTATAATATATATATATATATATATATATATATATATATATATATATATATATATATATATATATATATATATATATATATAATATATAATATATATATATATATATATATATATATATATATATATATAAATATATATATATATATATATATATATATATAAATATAAATATATATAAAATATATATATAATAAGATACATCGGCCAGGATATATATATATATATATATATATATATATAATAATAATAATAATAATAATAATAATAATAATAATAATAATAATAATAATAATAAGATACATCGGCCAGGATACATATATATATATATGGAAAAAAAATATATAATAAGATACATCGGCCAGGATGTAGCAGCCCTCCCCCTTCCCTGTTCCCCCTCCATGCCCCCTCTTGTCAGCTGAATTTCCAGTGCAGCCTCGTGCACAAGTGCACGCGTGTCGTGCACTCGACACAGAGCAAACCCACCCTCGTGTTCTCCAACCTAGGTTCGCCTAGGATAGGTCTACCCACGTGTCACCCTGTTTTGTGTCCTAGTGCGTCATGTCCAGAAATATCAACCCGTATCAGTGGCCAAAAACTACTATATGCGTGCAGTGTTAAACCCGTGCACGAGCTCGTGCTCCCTCGACACGACACGGGGACACATGAGACTTGACACACGTGGTGTCAGTCATAGCCCCGTTGTGTCCAGTGAGTGTCACGTGTCCACGTGTCCTACAGGGGGAGAAATTGACCCCGAGTAGCAGGACACGCAGCCCGTGCGCGCGCGCGCGTGCACCCTCGTGTGCACGTGTCCAATTCGACACGACACGACACCAAATCCACTTCAGTCTACTGGAAACATGTAAGCAACATAAAAATAATATTTTCTATTCATTTACTTTTCCAAAACTAAATCGAAATGCCCATTGGGGCATTTCATCAAACACTTAGGTCTAGGGTCAGATACGTGTCCGATTCGGACACGAAATGGGTCCACCTGGACACGAAATCAATTCCTATGGCTAGGGGACACCTAGGGCTAGGTCTACATGCAAAGAAATCTAGAAATTAATGGAGTTTAAAAAGATTTACCTATTGGTGACCAAATGCAAGAAAAGCCTCAAATGAAGGGGGGGGTTCCTCTTGCTAGCAAAATTCTCCAAATTGATATGAATCTGAGAATAACACTCCACAACAGCAAGAACACTATATTTAGAACCTATTGTAATTGGTTTGAGGGAAAAAGGAAATAAATAGGATTTTATATGAATTAATGAAGATGGGGCAATACCTCTTTCTAAAGCTTGTTCTTCCTAAAGAGGCTAGCCCTAAATGGAGGAGAATATTTATAGGTTGGGCATCCCTAGGACTAGGTTTATGTGGTCGGCCAACTATGGGTTTGGGTTAGGGTTGCTAGTGGGTTGGGCTTTGGGCTCCTATGTGCCAAGTTATTAATCATTGGTTCAACCATAAGTCATGGCTTATGACTTAATATCCTAACTTGAGTCAAATAACTAAACCATAGGTCAACTCTAGTCTAACTAGGGTTGCATGACCTAACCAAGTCCAAACTCAACTAGGGTTAGCTCCTAGGTTAGTCTACCAAGGTCATTGCTAGTCAAAGTCAACCCAGTCAACCTTCATTCAAACAATTCTAAAATAATTTCTAAAAATTCCCATAAATTCAAATAAATTCTAATAAATTCAAATAACCCCAAAAATGACAAAAATACCCTCAAACTAGAAATATGGTAGTGACAAATCTACCCTCCTTAAAATAATTTCGTCCTCGAAATTAAAGGCGAAACTAACTGCTGAGAAGGATAGAAAAGTATACCTCAAGGTCCAAAAAGATATGGGTAACGCTCGTGCATCTCATCCTCCCGCTCCCAGGTAGACTCTCCTGGAGAATGATGCCTCCATGCGACGCATACCAAAGGTATCACCTGGTTCCTCAGAACCTTCTCCCGTCGATCCAGTATCTCCACTGGCTGCTCTGGATAGCTGAGAGAAGGTCCAACCTCAATCTCCGAATGATCGAGCACATGGCTAGGATCAGCCACGTACCGTCTCAATTGTGATACATAAAATACGTTGTGGACCCCCACAAGTGCAGGTGGCAAATCTAGCCTGTATGCTACGTCACCGACTCTCCCGCTGATAACGAAAGGGCCGATGAAGCGCGGGCTAAGCTTCCTGCCTCCACCAAAATGTATCATACCACGAGTCCGAGATATCCTCAAGAAAACCTGGTCTTTGACCTAATCACAAGCAAGGTCTCAATTAATTATGATAAACAACATGATCAACAACACAAACAAACAAACCTAAATCTAATCCTACTCTAATCTGTACCTTAAACTCCAAGGGCCTCCGGTGGCTATCGGCCCAGTGCCGATGTCTGTCCTGCGCCACGCGAAGTCTGTCCCTGATGAGCTTCACCTTTTCGGCTGCGTCAACAACCATCTCTGGCCCCAGTAAAGCTTGCTCACCAATATCATCCCAAGATAAGGGTGTACGACACCTACGTCCGTACAGAGCCTCGAAAGGTGACATCTCAATGCTGGCCTAGAAACTGTTGTTGTAAGCAAACTCCACCAAATGAAGATGTGTCACGACCCGCACCCGCTTTTCGGATACGAGACGTGTCCAAGCCAGCCTACGCCGCAGAGTCGGCGGTAGAACGCTGTCGAGCCCGCAAGAAATAAATGCTCAATTATAAATAATTGCTGCTCATTCACAATTCTAAATTTATTACAACAGTTGCAACATTTATAATTAAAGGAAAATACAAATTTTACAATTAATGGGAATGATACATTGCTATCTATTTCTAGGTTGTCTTCAGCATACCCAAGTCTTTCCCAGTGCTAAGAGTGATCGCGGCTAAAACCTGAAAAATTTTGGTTATCCAGTCAGGATTGGAACAAGTACACAAATCGACGACAGTGCAAAACATAATAGAATTATCAAGACATGAAAATAGCATATGAGAGATGAAAACTGTAAGATAACTGATGTCATAGCACGATAGAGAAATAAACAAGGAAAAACTAATAAAAGACATCTATCTAGGTGGTGTGAAATATCCGTTTCGACATGTGAACGGCTAGGGGGTAAATACGGCTCACTGCACGTGTCGTGTGCAGCTGCTATCGTTCAAGAATAGACTCATGGGATAATTCTGGGTAGTTCACATGTTTACTAAGATATTTTCCCTCCCAACTTCTCCGTGTGACGAGCGTGTCAACAAGCAGCAAAATATATGTATAGACATGAAATGAAAAGACTACTATGAATCGAAAAGCAATCAGAAAGTGCACTTGCCTGACGTACAATAGTAATATACTACTCAAAGAGCCACAATCAGTCAACACATGCAGAAGTCTCCGGATGCTGAAATAAACAGTACCATTATTCTCAGAATAGTCAAATTAGCTAGGATTGCCTGTCCTTATGCCCAATTCTGGACACAGGGGCAAAACGGTAATTTCGGGCAAAAACGATGTCCGCCGTTGGACCCGTTTTGCACCGAAAAGCGTGCTAGAGTCAACGGTCTCTAAAGTCATCAAACTACATGTCTACGGATCCAGTTTTTCGATACGAACCCAACCGTATGTCCAGAGTTGGATTCCGGCGGGCCGTGCACAAAATCGTCCGTTGAGTGGGACCGTGGGACCCGCAAAACGGTGATTTTATCGACGGTCTCAGAATCGGACCAAACTTGGCATACAGGACCAGAAAAATGATACGGTCCTGTTGGCGCAAGTTTCGTCTCGATCTGACGAGCGTGCACAAAGTTATGACTGAATTTGCATTGGACGGATACGAGACGATTTCGACGGATACGCGTCGAATTCGTCGCGCACACGCGACCAATTTGAATTCCGTCAAAGCCCACACGACCACGAAGCTGTTACGCAGCTTTTGATCCTTTCGGTTCACGACCACGTCGTCCGGAATGGCGGGACGCACGTCGTGTGGAGGAATTTCTAGTTTTCGAAAACAGTTTTTTCACAAACTTTGTGTTCGAATATCTTTACATCCTGTGAATGAAAATTTACACTAAAAGAAAGGATTTGAAGGTCTACATGTGGCCTAAAAATACCATTCAGAAAAGTTTCTAGAATTTCTAACAGGTTGATCAGAATCAATCTCGAAACATGGGGTTTCGACAGTTTTAATACCCTGTTTTCGGTGGGTTTTACGCCGACTTTGTGTCGATTTTGCGGGGAATCTAACACTTGACGAGAGAATCTATTTAAAGGGAAAGGAAGGCCTATAGGTTGTGAGTTTACCAGAGAAGACGGGAGGCGAAACGATCCACGGTGCGCGACGAACAGTCGCTGCGAAGTCGGTTTGAGACACCACGATACTGCTGTCGTTCCTGCGCGCTGTCGCTCACGCGCACGCGGGGATTGCGGCTCTATCGCCGCCGGCCAACGGCCGGCCGCCACGACGGCGACGCGGGGGACGCGTGCGTCCACACGCGGGGATGGGGCGTCGAAGTTGGCGGCACGGAATTAGGTTTTTGTGAGTTCCGAACTCTCGCTCCCTCTCTATCTATTTATTCACAGTGTTAGCCGCTCGGGGAGAGTTCTGTTATTCTCGATTTTATGTGGGATGGGGGAGCCCCTGGCCTGGGAGTAAGTGTGGGTTGGCCCGCTCGGCTAGGCCTGGGCGTGGGCTTCATTATTATCACTATTATTATTTCTATTATCCTTAACTCTTCCTTGCTACAAAATAGAAGAATATGACAATACATCATAATATACAGGAGAAAACCAATATTCTAATTATTTCAACCACTGCTACTATTATTTACTATAACAGAAAAATTAATAGTTATTCAATGATTGGAAAATAATCATTTGCTACCCAATGGTTATATAATAATCAAAACTAATCATAATTTTAAGTGATCATATGATTAATATAATCAGTACTATAATTATTAACAAATCTAATAATAATTTTATTATTAAAACTGTACAAAAACTCTATTGGTTTCAAGGCTCATATAAAATACATATTTTCACATGGGCTTGGGTTTTTCTAAATATTTTAGTTGGAAAAAAGGAAAAGTCCTTGGATAAATATTTCAATCATCAAAATAGCTATATTTTAAGGCCTTGCCAGAAGTGAACCATATATTCCGTATAACTGATATACAAATACCTTTAGATTTAGGGAGGGGTCTTACATCCTACCCACCTTAGAAAATCTAAGAAAACCATTTAAATAAAATTAGCAATAATAAAGTATTTTAAAATTTTCGGGAAAGGGAGCTACAAATCTACCCACCTTAAAATAATTTCGTCCTCGAAATTCAAATCCATAATTATTCTTAAAATTCAAAGTCTAGTATTCCCTTAATCTTCTCAAAATATTTATGGTCTTCTCTAGTCACTTGGTATTTACGAAATCTCGAGGACTTCTACCCACCTTAGGTCACACTACTCCTTTGAAATACGGGTCACTAAAATCTTATATTCTTCTAACTAGTGGCTACTAAACTCTTCTAAAATTATCTAGGACATATGGTAATCATAATCCTCTCGCATCTATCAAACAACCCAAAATCTTAACAGGCAATTTTATACAAGTAACTAAGGATATTGGTAAATTCTAATAAGCATGACTTTCGTCGCTCCGAGATGAAGGACAGAAGGGTAAGGAGGAATAATCGAGGGCAATTATGAGGTTTCAAGAGCGATAGAGAGTTTTCGACGGTGCAGGTAAAAAGGATGTTTACGAACCACTGCCTTGTTTGCTAGATTGGGCTATTATAGTGCAGTCACTGGTTACGTCGAATAGCCCTTCGTTACTTAGAGTGGCTTGCAACCCGTGCAATACGGAAGTCTCGCTCTCGAAATTCCAATTCAACCAAGGTTTCATAACGGAACAAAGTTTGAGAGATCAAGATTGTGGTCTTAATGGGTTCTCTATTTGGACATCAGTCGTTGGTTGGATGAATATTGGGTTCTCAATTTATATTGACTGAACAAGATCCCAAGATAAAACTATGTCTACTAGGTTAGGATAAACTAGGATAGGATTCAACTCGAGTGGTTAAGCTGGTTGCCCGTCAGGTTGGTTAGCTAAGTTCCTAAAGTCCAAAATGCGGCTTCAGTGACTTTTGTGTTTAAGTAGCACAAGAGGCCTCATTTGGGTGGCACACTAGAGGTATGTGCGTAGTGGGCTTCGAGTGGATCACAACCATATATTGGGTCGAATGAATTGAGTCAAGGTTGAGGCTTTAATGGAATACGGAAAGTATACCGGTACTATGGTAAGGGTTTTAGCTATTGCTTTTATCCTGAAAGTTGTACCATAAAAATTAGAGTACAAGGGGACGGGTTTGAGTAGGACATGATATACCCAGATGAAGGTGGACTCGTCTAGATCTTGCATATAAAATTTGTTGAAAGGTAATAGCTAGTCTCGTGCTCCGAATATCAATGACACGGCCGGGACACAAAATGATCTAAATGGAAAGTGGGAGTCCATGGGGCACTAACTATCGTTCTAATGGGAAAATTATTCTAATCAATCGGTAATCCTCGTATATCTCAAGATTTTAGAAGGCTTACAGTCTACCCGCCTTAGAGGCTAGGATATGGTGGCAAGGTTCCTGTCACAGGGCTGGTCGATGGTAGCTATACTTGCATATACCACTATCATAGTCATGGGGATACTTTCTATCTATCAAGTACGAGCGTTCGTCTTTCCAAGTAGTGAAAGACAAAAGCAATAAGGAGTTCAAGAAAGATGTCATCGAATACAATTGCGTGATTCAAGGGCAGATGTCTAATTCAAAAGGAATTGTCAATACAGTCGCGGGTGAGATCCTGGGTACCTCTATATCTCAATCCACATAGGGTAATTGAATGAAGAGCGAACCAAATGTATCATGGTTGATCAGACCGTAATGATTCTGATTAGACAATATATTAGCGGGCATCCCCATTAAACATATGTCTGGAATCAAGCTCGATAAAAGGGCAAGCTTGCAAAACTAGGCTGTGATTGCAGCGTTGGTCAAGATAGTCAAAAATACAAATACCCGAGATGTTTGGAAGGAGGAGTAAGTAATTCGAGTTTTGAGAGAATCAAATCCTTACCTGGCGTGCTTGCCTATACAGTCTTCCTACTGTCTTCTGATCCTTAAGGCCTTGGTCGACTACTGGGTTATGGAACTCTAGATTCTATATTCTAGGTAAACCTATTAATATCTTTCAATTACCCTGTCAATAGATCAACAGAACCACATAACGCTAGGTTGGGAGACATGCTACTCAACTTCCAGAACTTTCACTAATATTGGCTTTGGGTCTTAGGGTCATACATGACAGTCCCTATCCTCTATCGTATCCTAAACTTGTAATCACACCTAAAATCATTTTACCGAGGATTATGCCTCGCCCATATACTCTGGCTACGACAACCCTTGGTTCCATGATTCAATTGTGATAGGCTATCGGTACTATACCTTGTATTGACACGAGGGTATCTGAAGATCTAAAGAGGTCAACTAGGACATAGTTTTAGCAATGTTCTATAACTAGCTATGATCCTCAAATGGTTTCATTTCTATGGGTTGTGCCTCACCAGTGCGCTGCTGGCTGCAGTGAACCCACATTCTCCACTCTCAACTAATTGACGACAGTGCGCTGCTGTCTAAACTTTATGGGTTAGCTAATATTTATTTAACTATATCGTAAAAATTCATGAGCCTCTAGAGATTCAAACAAGTTGACTAAAATAGAGCGAAGATATTTGTCCTGTCAGTCACAACACTTAAATAAAAGAGTTAATATGGAGAAATAACTAGAGATGAAAGAAATACAAGCACTCTAGTATCTACTTCCTATGCATTTTAATGGTTGAGAAAAATCTTAAATCAATCTACCTCGAGATTCGCATATAAATAGCAGAATTAGAAATTATAAACAAATTCCTTACAGGAAAATAGAATTTTAAACAGGAAGTTCTAACCTATGATATAAGATTTACATCTAACTAGAGCAAAAGGAAATTGAACATGTTATCAAGATTAGAACCTTAATTCTAGGTAAGCCTAACTAATCAAGTAAATAATAAACTAACATTGAAGTATATCATCGTATCAAAAGCATTAATGTATCTAGCAAGCTATCCAAAATCAGTAATTTCTTATCTAAATAGCATTTCGTATCAAAAGCATTAATGTATCTGGCAACCTTAACTACCCAACGGTCAATTGAACAAGGGACTCCTAGTCCTAGTTATTCTCCTGAATTATTTTAATCCTATTTGTGAATGAGCATTTCTTGGTCGCAGGCTCGCAATGGTACAACTAACTTAAGTACCATCACGAGTTCGTAATCTTTTGCGAAAACTAACCTACGTGGGCCACCACAAAAACTTGTCACGACCCGCACCCGCTTTTCGGATACGAGACGTGTCCAAGCCAGCCTACGCCGCAGAGTCGGCGGTAGAACGCTGTCGAGCCCGCAAGAAATAAATGCTCAATTATAAACAATTGCTGCTCATTCACAATTCTAAATTTACTACAACAGTTGCAACATTTATAATTAAAGGAAAATACAAATTTTACAATTAATGGAAATGATACATTGCTATCTATTTCTTGGTTGTCTTCAGCATACCCAAGTCTTTCCCAGTGCTAAGAGTGATCGTGGCTAAAACCTGAAAAATGTTGGTTATCCAGTCAGGATTGGAACAAGTACACAAACCGACGGCAGTGCAAAACACAATAGAATTATCAAGACATGAAAATAGCATATGAGAGATGAAAACTGTAAGATAACTGATGTCATAGCACGATAGAGAAATAAACAAGGAAAAACTAATAAAAGACATCTATCTAGGTGGTGTGAAATATCCGTTTTGACATGTGAACGGCTAGGGGGTAAATACGGCTCACTGTACGTGTCGTGTGCAGCTGCTATCGTTCAAGAATAGACTCATGGGATAATTCTGGGTAGTTCACATGTTTACTAAGATATTTCCCCACCCGACTTCTCCGTGTGACGAGCGTGTCAACAAGCAGCAAGATATATGTATAGACATAAAATGAAAAGACTACTATAAATCGAAAAGCAATCAGAAAGTGCACTTGCCTGAGGTCCTTAGCTGGAAAAACCAATAGTAATATACCACTCAAAGAGCCACAATCAGTCAACACATGCAGAAGTCTCCGGATACTGAAATAAACAGTACCATTATTCTCAGAATAGTCAAATTAGCTAGGATTGCCTGTCCTTATGTCCAATTCTGGACACAGGGGCAAAACGGTAATTTCGGGTAAAAACGATATCCGTCGTTGGACCCGTTTTGCACCGAAAAGCGTGCCAGAGTCAACGGTCTCTAAAGTCGTCAAACTACATGTCTACGGATCCAGTTTTTCGATACGAACCCAACCGTATGTCCAGAGTTGGATTCTGGCGGGCCGTGCACAAAATCGCCCGTTGAGTGGGACCGTAGGACCCGCAAAACGGTAATTTTATCGACGGTCTCAGAATCGGACCAAACTTGGCATACAGGACCAGAAAAATAATACGGTCCTGTTGGCGCAAGTTTCATCTCGATCTGACGAGCGTGCACAAAGTTATGACTGAATTTGCATTGGACGGATACGGGACGATTCCGACGGATACGCGTCGAATTCGTCGCGCACACGCGACCAATTTGAATTCCGTCAAAGCCCACACGACCACGAAGCTGTTACGCAGCTTTCGATCCTTTCGGTTCACGACCACGTCGTCCGGAATAGCGGGACGCACGTCGTGTGGAGGAATTTCTAGTTTTCGAAAATAGGTTTTTCACAAACTTTGTGTTCGAATATCTTTACATCCTGTGAATGAAAATTTACACTAAAAGAAAGGATTTGAAGGGCTACATGTGGCCTAAAAATACCATTCAGAAAAGTTTCTAGAATTTCTAACAGGTTGATCAGAATCAATCTCGAAACATGGGGTTTCGACTGTTTTAATACCCTATTTTTGGTGGGTTTTACGCCGACTTTGCGTCGATTTTGCGGGGAATCTAACGCATGACGAGAGAATCTATTTAAAGGGAAAGGAAGGCCTATATATTGTGAGTTTACCAGAGAAGACGGGAGGCGAAACGATCCACGGTGCGCGACGAACAGTCGCTGCGAAGTCGGTTCGAGACACCACGATACTGCTGTCGTTCCTGCGCGCTGTCGCTCACGCGCGCGCGGGGATTGCGGCTCTGTCGCCGCCGGCCAACTGCCGGTCGCCACGGCGGCGACGCGGGTGACGCGCGCGCGCACACGCGGGGATGGGGCGTCGAAGTTGGCGGCACGGAATTAGGGTTTTTGTGAGTTCCGAACTCTCGCTCCCTCTCTATCTATTTATTCACAGTGTTAGCCGCTCGGAGAGAGTTCTGTTATTCTCGGTTTTATGTGGGATGAGGGAGCCCCTGGCCTGGGAGTAAGTGTGGGTTGGCCCGCTCGACTAGGCCTGGGCGTGGGCTTCATTATTATCACTATTATTATTTCTATTATCCTTAACTCTTCCTTGCTACAAAATAGAAGAATATAACAATACATCATAATATACAGGAGAAAACCAATATTCTAATTATTTCAACCACTGCTACTATTATTTACTATAACAGAAAAATTAATAGTTATTCAATGATTGGAAAATAATCATTTGCTACCCAATGGTTATATAATAATCAAAACTAATCATAATTTTAAGTGATCATATGATTAATATAATCAGTACTATAATTATTAACAAATCTAATAATAATTTTATTATTAAAACTGTACAAAAACTCTATTGGTTTCAAGGCTCATATAAAATACATATTTTCACATGGGCTTGGGTTTTCCTAAATATTTTAGTTGGAAAAAAGGAAAAGTCCTTGGATAAATATTTCAATCATCAAAATAGCTATATTTTTAAGGCCTTGCCAGAAATGAACCATATATTCCGTATAACTGATATACAAATACCTTTAGATTTAGGGAGGGGTCTTACATCCTACCCACCTTAGAAAATCTAAGAAAACCATTTAAATAAAATTAGCAATAATAAAGTATTTTAAAATTTTCGGGAAGGGGAGCTACAAGATGATCCTCCCAGGAACCTCCAAAGTCCAGGACGCATGTCCGCAGCATATCCGCAAGTATCTGAATAGTCCTCTCTGACTGTCCGTCCGTCTGGGGGTGGTATGCAGTACTAAACTTGAGCTGTGTACCCAAGCTAATCTGCAGACTCCTCCAGAAATGGGAAGTAAAGCGACTATCCCGATCTGGGATGATGCTGACCGGAACCCCTTGAATCCTGACTATCTGCCGCATATACATCTTCGCCAGCCTCTCTGTAGACGTACCCACCTTGAATGGCAAGAAGTGGGCCGATTTGGTCAACCTGTCAACGATGACCCAAATCACGTCTTTCTCTCCAGGTGTACGCGGCAAACCAGACACAAAATCCATAGTAATATGCTCCCATTTCCACTCAGGAATGGGCAGTGGCTGCAACAATCCACCGGGCCTCTGCCTCTCTGCCTTGACCTGCTGACAGACCAAGCACCTAGCCACGAAGCGGGCCACCTCCCGCTTCATCCCGGACCACCAAACATGCTCCCTCAGATCTCGGTACATCTTGTTGGCACCAGGGTGTATAGAGTACTGAGATCTGTGGGCCTCCTATAAAATCTGCTCCCTGAGCTCTCTGCTGGGCACACATAACCTGGAACCATGTCTCAAGGCACCATCCTCTGCAAGAGAAAACTCGCCGTCCAGCAATCCTGCTCGAACCTGCTCTCGGAGACACCGCAGAGCAACGTCCTCAAACTGTGCCGACTTGATCCTCTCCACCAAGTCTGACTGAATCTGCATGCCCCACATCTGCATTTGCACTCCGGGCATGATCACCTCAATCCCAAGGCTCTCCAAACCACAGTATAATGTAAGGAAAATGAAATCTCATAAACCAAAGTGAATGTCAAAATATAATGGTTGCCCGAGCGGAGACAAATCCACTACCGGCACTAGAATAAACTGAAAGAAAAAGAATCCAACCTCTAAGATAAATATAATAAGAGAAGATAACTAAATAGGCTCCTCGACCCAATAGGGGCAGCTATGATCAGAAGGTACGACTCGCTCGAGCGTGAAGGATGAGTCCATACCGGAGCCATACTCCTGCAGAAAGTCCTGTACACCTATACCTGGAGAGATCACCAGGTCCTTAGAGGGACATAACAAGATACAAAAGGAACATACCACATAAACTGAATATAAACTGCTCAATAGTAATAAGTCAGATCCGATCATAACATGGTCCAATACCTCGCCATTTGGATTAGCGTACCATCCTCTCAACCAAACAAGGACATGAGATGGCACACTAACCCACAGTAAAATATCCTTCCTAGTCATGAAACCAATATGGTATCCGGACCCCAACAAGGTTCAATACCTTCTCATCGGAGTAGTAAGACACACCTACAACCAAATAAGGACAAGATGTGGCAAACTAATCCGCGATAAGTTATTGTCCCAAGTCACGGTCAGATACAAGTACCCAAATCAAAAGTACTCGTACCTAATGGATAAAGGTGCCTAATCGTTCTAAGTGTATGCAGTTTTTAAGAACATCCTTCAATGCATGGGCCCTGGCTAAAATGGGATCGGCATGGTCCTCCCTTGGGGCACCAGAGGCCCAATCAATAAGAGCATAACATTCCGCAGAACGCCAGTGGCTGTCAGTAATCATGGGTAATCTTACTCGCGTCTCCGACGGAGCTCATGGGTAACAAAAGAAAAAGTGCATAGTAGCCCATACGCTAAGGTATTGTCCTCCCCGCCCAATGCCTACTATGTTGTATCCACATCACAAAACCTCTATCAACCGCTAAGTCAAACTAAGCATACGGCCTCTATTAGCGGTTCTCTATCGCACGGCTCATACGTACTGGTGGCCAGCCAATCACGCATGTCCGAGTTCTATATGTGACTCACAACAATGTGGTACAAATATGTCAAGGCCTATGAATGCAACACACACAGGGTGGTCCCTTAACTCTAAGTTTAATGTGTAAGAAAATAATACATAGCAGGAAATATAACTGAACAATAAGTTCTAACAAGTTATGTCAAGTATCACAGTTTATTTTTTATAAAGAAAATAATGAATGATGTATGAAATATGAGCTAAAATAAATAAACAGCTAGTGGCAAGGTATCTTGCCTAGAGGTAGCATGCAGAATGGCGACGCCTGATGACTCAAACCGTCCGAATAGGGAAGCAATAAAAGCCAACTTTTACGAACGACCTCGGATGCTGAAATAAACATCATGGACAGATTTGGCATAAAAGAAATACCTAGGAAATGCCTGTCCAAAAGTCCAATTCTGGAACAGGGGCAAAATCGTAATTTCAGGTCAAAACGATTTCCGTAGACCCGTTTTGCACCGAAATGCGTGCCAGAACCTATGATCTCTAAAGTCGTCAAACTACATGTCTATGAGTCCGGCTTGAGGAGACGAACCCAACCGTATGTCCAAAGCTGGATTCCGGCGGGCTGTGCACAATTATGCCCGTTGGACCGGGTTGCGGGCCCGTCAAAAAGGCGTTCTGGTCGACCTTCTCAGAATCAGGCCTAACTTGGCATACAGAACCAGAAAAATGATATGGTCCTGATGGCGTAAGTTTTGTCTCGATACGATGAACGTGCACGAAGTTATGGGCTAGTTTGCAAAGGTCGATATGGGGGTATCTCGACGGATACGTACTGATTTCGTCGCGCACGCGCAACGAAATCGAGTTCCGTCTGTTCCCACATGTCGGCAACATCCATACGCGCCTTTCGGTGCGTATAGGGCGCGACCATGTCGCCTGGTTTGTCGGGGCGTACGCCGTATCGAGAAGTTTTCTAAATTTTTCATTGATTGAAGGGCAGTTTTTCTCGTATGTTTGAAATATAATAACTTTGCGTATAGATACTGAAATCATGATCTAAAAACTTGGTTTTACTCTCGTATAGGTTATCTACTACTATTTCAATTCAGATTTTTTTTAAAAAAGGTATGAAGCCCATGAAATACCTTCCAATGCAGTCTCAAAACTGTTGTATTCGTCATGTAGGATCTCAGTTTTTCGTCAAACTTTTGACGAATTTGTAGGAAGGTGCGTGGGTATCTAACTCGATCTATTTGATGGGGTCTGTAGCCCTATATGTTTGGCTTACTATGGGTGACCTGATTCGTGGATTGCCTGCACAATAAAGGAGAAAGGTTGCGATGAATGTGTGTACCTGCTTCGGTTGAGAACAGGGATTGTCCAGTTCTGCATGTGTCTTCCCGGTCGTACGGAGGTCGATGGCAACTTGCAGTTGGTCACGGCAAAGCACAAGGATGTTGGGGAGGCTTACGCGAAGGTTGGGGCTAATTTGGTCGCAATGATTTACACACACGTGAAGGAAATCTGGTGGGTTCCTCCTTTCAACCGCCGCTAGTTTGGGTTCTATATTTCCAGATTAATTCTCGGTTTGTTTGGATTCCTACCTAATCCTTGATTTTAATTTGGGGTCGAAGATTTGGATATGATTGCATAGAGGAAGATTTGAATATGATTTGGTGAAGATTGGGTAGAAATCGGATTTAAATCTCGTACTCTCTTGTGTTCGGTCCTAGAAGCAACATGGGGTTCTCTTGTGTTCGGGCTTAGAAGCAATAGGGGTTTCTCTTGTGTTCGGGCTTAGAAGCAACATGGGTTTCTTTTGTGATCGGGCTTAGAAGCAACAGGGGGGGGGTCGGGATCCTAGGTGTACCGTTCCCTAATGGGAACGGTACACTGGGTAATAAGTCTTTTTCTTTTTCTTCTTTTTTTACTGATAACTATATATATATATATATATATATATTTTATATATATATATATATATATATATATATATATATATATATATATATATATATATATATATTTTACATGTATACTCATACATGCTCTTTTAGTCCAAATAAAATTTTGTAAAATTTTTAGGAGAAAAAGAAAAAGAAAATTATTTTCTAAAATATTTTGGTAAGGACTTTCTTGTACCAAATTACCTATAGTGTAGCCACTACTGATACTTTTAATATTAAAAATAAATTTCAGTAGTTAAATTCAAGGCTATTTATTATTTGTGACAAATACGTAAAATTAAAATAAAAAATTTCTTTAAAATCCAAGAATGTTTCTAATATACTTGAACAAAAGTTGTATAAATCTTAACTGCTATAGCTATTGCAGGACTATTAAATACTTTCTTAAATCAATTACAAATATTATAAATTCCGTAATTTAAATTACTCATAATAATATTGATCTTACTAATATTAATAAAAGATAAATTAATTCCAAACTGAATATTTAATCAATATATAAAAAGAAAAAAAATCCTCCAAAATTTTGGGGGATTATAACCTGCCCAACTTTAAAAAATTTCGTCCTCGAAATTAAAATAAATCTTAATATCAAAGAGGAACGAGATTTAAATATGGTGGGGGCGTAGGTATACATGGTTTTCAAAAGGTAGATGAGGTAGTTATAGAAGGGATCCAGTTTGACTCCATATTCTACAAGATAGGTTCTTTAGTCTTGTATGGGTCATGGATATCTAGTTCGTTTGAGAAAATGGGCCGATATTGCATGTTTAAAATAAATGGAATGAAAGGTGGTCTTCTATGTAAAAAAAATGTGTCATACATGTGGTGTAATTGGGATGGAGCACAAGAAGGTGTGTTTTTGTAGAACATGTATGTCACGGATGTAGAATGGCTCGTCTAGTTCATGAGGGTGGAATTCATTGGAAAGCCATGGCTAGTGTTGTGCTCCAAATATTGAAGCCACGGTAAGGTATCGAAACGATATGCGTAGAGATTGGGTGATTTCCTCACATCTAAAGCATACGAGTGTTGTTGACGGAGGCACAGGTTTTTAAGGCACATCATTCAAGAATTCTAACGAAGAGTCCAAGAGTTCTATTTATAAGCTTGCTAACTATAGTCATGATATTTCTAAGGGTGTCGAAGGTAGTACTTATGCATGCTGGCAAACCTGACGAATGTATTGCTCAAATGCTAAGCCGTGACTTAAATAAAGGATAATGGTATAAGTAGAATAATACCTAGCAAATCTCAAATCTCAAGATGGGGGTCTATCACAGCCATGGTAAATGCTTGCCCTTGCCTAGGCGGCTCGGACAATCGACAATAATGTGTTGTTCCAATCCGCACCTCAAGCATAAGCCGAGACGAATCCGACATCCATCGCAAATGTGGCCCTTCTTCCCACAGTAGTTACAGGTGGGCTTCTTATAGGGTGTAGGCCTCTGCTGGTACTGTCCTGTAGGCCCCCTGGTGGGTCCACCCTGAGTCGACCTAACTGGTGCCGCTACCGATGTGGGGCGTCTCTGTACCTGTTGTTCCTTGCTAAGAAGCTCATGGGTACGTGCTTCCTCCAAGACAGCTGCATGAGAGACTCAAGACAGGGTAGTAGTGAAAGTCTTGAGTTCTGGTGTGAGCCCCTGATGGAATCTCCTTGCCTTCTCCAGCTCTGTCGGGATTAATGCCGCACCTAATCTACTCAAACGGCTGAACTTTGTATCGTACTCATCTACCGACATGTTCTCCTGTTTTAGATGAAGAAACTGGTCAAAGAGAGCGTCTCACACGTGGATGGGAAAAAATCTCTCATAGAAGAGGTCACAAAACTCCTTTCATGTGATCCCAGCGTCCAGTCGTCTTTCTTCAGCCTTCCACCAGTGGTGAGCATTGTCTTCTAAGAGTAAGTCCACTGCTGTCAACCAATCATGTGCTGGCAACTGGGATACCTTCAAGTATTTCTCTGTGCTGATAATCCATGCAGAAACTTCTAAGGGGCCCTTGGTACCCTTAAAATTCTTAGGGCCCATATCGATGAAGTCCATAATGGAGCCCAGATAAGGTTATGGAGCTGGTGTTGGATCTGGTACCGAGGTCGGTGGTGGAGGTCTAGCTAAGTAGGTCATCATACTCTGCCTCAGCAGTTCTATTTGTTGCCACTAAGATTGTAACATAGCATACATAAACTGGGTGGTCGGGTCCACATCAGTCGAAAGTGGAGAAAGTTGGGGTCCGGGATGGGGTGAAAACTGCGGAGGAAAAGGTGATGGTGCATTCTCTCCTGAGGGTACTGCAGTAGTCTGCCCTTCGTGGCTGACTGTAGGTACTTGGGTCTCCTGCTGTAGCGGCGATAGGATCGTAGTATCCTGCTGCTTCTCTAGCTGATGCGGGATCGCCAGAGTCACTGGGGAAGCCTGTCTCTCCTGGGTAATTGCATCACCAGATGTGATGGCCAGGTGAGAGGTGTGTCCGCTGTGTAAAGTTATATTACAGGTATGAAGATAAGGGCAATGTTAGAATAGATTCAGATAAGGTGCAAGTCAAGCAATTGAAAGTGAGTTTAGTAAGGAATTTCAAAAATGTCAACAACTCGTGGATGAGATCCTAGATGGCGAATATGTTAAGCTAACCATATCTCAATCCACGTAAAATCATACAAAAGGCGAACCAAAAGCACTATGGTTGATCAGACCACAATACATCAGTTCTGATAAGATAATGTATCAGTGGGCGCCCACAATAAAACATATGTCCTGAACAAGCTCGATGAGAGAGTAAGCTCGCAAAACTAGGCTATAATAGCAACATTAGTCAAGGTAGTCCAATTACAATACGCGAGATAATGATGAGAGAAAAATATAAATAGCTAAAGCTACTTAAGAATCTAAGTCCTGTCCAGTGTTCGTGCCTATGTAGTCGTCCTTCTATCTTCTTGTCTAAGGCCTTCGTTAAAGTCAAAGGAAGTTAGGTTGTGAGGCTTTCTACCCAACTTATAAGAGATGAACTAGTAGTGTGATTGAATGGTGGAATATGACGACCTAGTATGCACGAAAGAGGGATAAAGATTTACGGAAGAATAATTCAAACAAGAAGCAACCAAGTTAGACAGTTGGGAGTTCGAAATAAAAGCGAGATAGAATGTCACATATGTGGATGAGATACTAAATTTCTAATCCTATACGTAGGCTTGCTTGGTATGGTAAAGTAACCAAACAATTTATCTAGACCGACATGGGCCACCACAAAAACATGTAACGCCCCAATCCCAAAATACGTAGGATTATGAACGTAGCATGCCAGTTGCATATATACGAGATATACTCCAATATATGGAAATCTCGAATATACACATAAGTTGTATTGTGAATAATAATAACAGAGTCACAGGTAAAAGCTATACCTCATCCACAGTATAATGTAAGGAAAATGAAATCTCATAAATTAAAGTGAATGTCAAAATATAATGGTTGACCGGGCGGAAACAAATCTACTACCGGCACTAGAATAAACTGAAAAAAAGAATCCAACCTCTAAGATAAATAGAATAATATAAGATAACTAAATAGGCACCTCGACCCAATAGGGGCAGCTGCGATCAGAAGGTACGACTCGCTCGAGCGTGAAGGATGAGTCTATACCGAGCCATACTCCTGCAGAAAGTCCTGCACACCTATACATGGAGAGATTACCAGGTCCGCAGAGGGACATAACGAGATACAAAATGAATATGCCATATAAACTGAATATAAACTGCCCAATAGTAATAAGTCAGATCAGATCATAACATGGTCCAATACCTCACCATTTGGATTAGCGTACCATCCCTCCAACCAAACAAGGACAGGAGATGGCACACTAACCCACAGTGAAATATCCTTCTAAGTCATGAA
The DNA here is from genome assembly GCA_029216955.1 of Iris pallida. Taxonomy (NCBI): domain Eukaryota; kingdom Viridiplantae; phylum Streptophyta; class Magnoliopsida; order Asparagales; family Iridaceae; genus Iris; species Iris pallida. The sequence continues at coordinate 7,201,175 of JANAVB010036418.1, read as the reverse complement.
ACTAATATGGTATCCGGACCCCAACAAGGTTCAATACCTTCTCATCGGAGTAGTAAGACACACCTACAACCAAACAAGGACAAGATGTGGTAAACTAATCCGCGACAAGTTATTGTCCCAAGTCATGGTTAGATACAAGTACCCAAACAAAAAGTACTCGTACCTAACGGATAAAGGTGCCTAACCGTTCTAATTGTATGTAGTTTTTATGAAGATCCTTCAACATATGGGCCCTGGCTAAAATAAGATCGGCATGGTCCCCCCTTGGGGCACCAGAGGCCCAATCAATAAGAACATAATGTTCCGCAGAACGCCAGTGGCCATCAGTAATCATGGGTAATCTTACCCGCGTCTCCGATGGAGCTCACAGGTTACAAATACGAAAGTGCATAGTACCCCGTACGCTAAGGTATTGTCCTCCCCGCCCAATGCCTACAATGTTGTATCCACAACACAAAACCTCTATTAACCGCTAAGTCAAACTAAGCATGCAACCTCTATTAGCGGTTATTCCTATCGCACGGCTTATACGTACTGGTGGCTAGCCAATCACGCATGTCCGAGTTCTATATGTGACTCACAATAAAGTGGTACAAATGTGTCAAGGCCTATGAATATAACACACACAGGGTTGTCCCTTAACTCTAAGTTTAATGTGTAAAAAATAATACATAGCAGGAAATATAACTGAACAATAAGTTCTAACAAGTTATGCCATGTATCACAGTTTATTTTGCATAAAGAAAATAATGAATGATGCATAAAATATGAGCTAAAATTAATAAACATCTGGTGGCAAGGTATCTTGCCTGGAGGTAGCATGCAGAATGGCGACGCCTGATGACTCAAACCGTCCGAATAGAGAAGCAATGAAAGCCAACTTTTACGAACGACCTCGGATGCTGAAATAAACATCACGAATAGATTTGGCATACAAGAAATACCTAGAAAACTCTTGTCCAAAATTTTAATTCTGGAACAGGGGCAAAATCATAATTTTGGGTCAAAATGATGTCCATCGTTGGACCCATTTTGCACCAAAATGCGTGCCAGAACCTATGGTCTATAAAGTCATCAAACTACATGTCTACGGGTCTGGTTTAAGGAGACGAACCCAACCGTATGTCCAAAGTTGGATTCCGACGGGCCGTGCACAATTTCGCCCGTTGGATCGGGTTGCGGGCCCGCCAAAAAGGCATTCCGGTCGACCTTCTCAGAATCAGGCCAACCTTGGCTTACAGGACCAGAAAAACATTACGGTCCTGATGGCGCAAGTTTCATCTTGATACGACGAACGTGCACGAAGTTGTGGGCTAGTTTGCAAAAGGTCGATACGGGGGTATCCCGACGGATACGCACTGATTTCGTCGCGCACGTGCAATGAAATCGAGTTCCGTCTGTTCCCACATGTCAATAACATCCATACACGCCTTTCGGTATGTATAGTGCATGACCACGTCGTCCGGTTTGTCGGGGTGCACGCCGTATCGAGAAGTTTTCTAAAATTTTCATTAATTGAAGGACAATTTTTCTCGTATGTTTGAAATCTTATACTTTACGTATACATACTGAAATCATGATCTAAAAACTTGGTTTTACTCTCGTATAGGTTGTCTACTACTGTTTAAATACAGTTTTAAAAAAAAGGTATGGAGCCCAGGAAATGCCTTCCAAGGCAGTCTCAAAACTGTTGTATTCCTCATGTAGGATCTTAGTTTTTCGTCAAACTTTTGACGAATTTGTAGGGAGGTACGGGGGTATCTAACTCAATCTATTTCATGGGGTCTGTAGCCCTATATGTTGTGCTTACTATGGGTGAACTGATTCGTGGATTGGCTGCACAATAAAGGAGAAAGGTTGCCACGTATGTGTGTACCTGCTTCGGTTGAGAACAGGGATTGTCCTGTTCTACGTGTGTCTTCCCGGCCGTACGGAGGTCGATGGCAACTTGCAATCGGATACGGAGAAGCATAAGGATGTTGGGGAGGCTCACGCGAAGGTTGGGGCTGATTTGGTCGCAAGGATTTACACACATGCGAAGGAAATCTGGTGGGTTCTTCCTTTCAACCGCCGCTAGTTTGGGTTCTATATATCCAGATTAATTCTCGGTTTGTTTGGATTCCTACATAATCCTTGATTTTAATTTGGGGTCGAAGATTTGAATATGATTGCATAAAAGAAGATTTGAATATAATTTGGTGAAGATTGGGTAGAAATCGGATTTAAATCTCGTGCTCTCTTGTGTTCGGTCTTAGAAGCAACAGGGGTTCTCTTGTGTTCGGGCTTAGAAGCAACATGGGTTTCTCTTGTGTTCGGGCTTAGAAGCAACAGGGGTTTCTCTTGTGATCGAGCTTAGAAGCAACAGGGGGGTCGGGATCCTAGCTGTACTGTTCCCTAATGGGAACAGTACACTGGGTATTAAGTCTTTTTCTTTTTCTTTCTTTTTTTTACTGATAACTCTCTCTCTCTCTCTCTCTCTCTCTATATATATATATATATATATATATATATATATAGACATCCTAGTTACATGTATACTCATACATGCTCCTTTAGTCCAAATAAAATTTTGTAAAATTTTTAGGAGAAAAAGAAAAATAAAATTATTTTCTAAAATATTTTAATAAGGACTTTCTTGTACCAAATTACCTATAGTGTAGCCACTACTGCTACTTTTAATATTAAAAATAAATTTTAGTAGTTAAATTCAAGGATATTTATTATTTGTGACAAATACGTAAAATTTAAAATAATAAAATTCCTTAAAATCCAAGAATGTTTCTAATATACTTAAACAAAGGTTGTATAAATTTTACCTGCTATTGCTATAGCAGGACTATTAAATTTTTTCTTAAATCAATTACAAATAATATAAATTCTGTAATTTAAATTACTCATAATAACATTGATCTTACTAATAATAATAAAAGATAAATTAATTCCAAACTGAATATTTAATCAATATATAAAAAGAAATAAAATCCTCCAAAATTTTGGGGGATTACAGGGTAGTCCTCGTCTCTAACTAAGCATGGAGAGATCACCAGGTCCTCAGAGGACTAGCAAGACACATAATATACATGCCTACTATACAGTAAACCTCATGCAAGAAATATATGAATAACCAATCGAGGAAAGAATAACACGTAAAGAAACACTATAGATGGTGACATGTCATGAGAATATAGTATTAATCATGGCTAAAAACTGTAGCCCGGGGAGGCACTAACAGTCCTATAATAGGTTCTCTATCGTAGCCTGGGGAGGCACTAACAATAGAGGTATAGCCACGGCTAATAAAATGTTCTCTCCTAAGGTACTAGGAAGCCAAGTCTATCTAGTTATGTCTAAGTTAAGTATAGGTCAAACAGGTCAGGAAAACATGGCACATACATAGCAGTACTATCACTAGACATGAACAAGATAATAAAGACAGAAAAGTAATATGGAAAATGAGTAAAAACTACGTGCACGTAAAACTAGAAAATGACCATGATATGAAACGGAAGAGAAATATATACCAAGTGAGACATAAAAGAATAGTAGTATAGAAAAGCATGTAAGTACTATAAAGTTTGGCAATGAGTACTTGCCTGGTTCCGTGATGTGAAAATGAAGTCTCGCTCTCGTGTCCACGCCTCCGAAATCCAATGCTCCGAAATAATTTATTTAACTACTTATAAATCTTATAACAGAACTTAATTAACTAAATTAGTGTTTTAAACTACTTTAAATATATTCAAATATCTCGTAGGACTACTTAAGTTGTATAACATACATACGTTTCTAACGAAACCTCGGAACACAGTTTTAGGGTTTTCGACCTTCCAATTAATCGGTTATGACCCCATGTCAATAATACACTTAAAAATCATAGAAAATTCCTAAAAAATATTTAAAACTATTTTCTACAGTATTAACTCTGAAATTCCAGAATTACGATTTATAAAGAATTATGTGACTAGTTGACTACTACGTCAGCTAGTCTACCCGAAATTCGTCCTGAACATAGCCAATTACTCAAAATAGCAAAAATACCCAAAAATATATTTTTATATAGAATTTAAAGTACATTTTATCTCAGAATTAAGACATAAATACAATAGTTAAGTTATGCTACTAATTTAGAACATTCTAAGTCGGCAAATTACCCGAAAAAGCTAATTTTGACCCCTAATTTTCTTGACCATATTTGAGTTGCTAAATTCATGGAAAATACTTAAAAATCCTAATTTTTATATATAAATGCACATAAAATTTAGTTTCGAAAATAACCACCAATAACTTATAGTTCCTTAACAACGGGATTAAATTTGATCCTACCGGAACATGAATATTACAACTATAAATAATAAAACTTCTATGGGTGAAAATACATAACAAAAGGTACCAAATTACTATTTTTACATATTTAATAATTGAATTTCTACAGAATTATAGCATAGATTTGAGATGGAAAAATTAGGGTTTCTTACCAAAAGTTCTTGCTAGTTGGGTTGTGGAGGCTTCTCCTTGCGAAAGCTCCCACCTTTATTGCTATTCTTGCTTGCTAATCCTCTCTTGATGAGTTTGGAGGGGTTGGAAATGGCTTTAGATGGTTGGATGGGGAAGATGGAGTTTTTAGGGTTTGTTTGGTGGAGTTTGGATGAAAGAAGGATGAAAGAAGGAGTTTTTATGGAGGAGAAAGAGTTGTATGATGGAGGGGATGAAGATGATGGATTTGGATGGAGGAGGTGCTGCCAAAATTTGGAGGAGGAGAGGAGGTTCGTCATCTATGGAGAGGAAGAGGAAGGGAGAATTAAGTTAGGGTTAGGATTTGGGTTAAGGTGATATACATATATGGGCCTTTTGAGTTGCATGTATGAAAATGAGTAGGAATCCTATTCCTAATGAGATGTTCGGCCAAGGGTGGAGTGGTTTCTTGGGCAAACACTCCTTGGTGGGGGTCCACTTTGTATGGTTTGGTTGTTTGGTGAGTTGGCTAATTGATTGGATTGAGGATTAAAAAGGTCTTTCCTAATATAGACTAATTAAATCTATCTTATATAAATACAATCCAAATCTGAATTAAATATAAAAAAATATATATTTATTAATATGTTAATGTCCAACATGTCTACATAGGTTTGGATTGGACTTTGGGTCAAATATAAACTAATGCTAACTAGGATAACACGTAGACATTTTCTATAAATAGAAACTTTCAAAAAATTAAAAACATATTAATATTAATAAAATATATATAAAAAATATATATCTACATGAAGTTATTTGAGAGTAATACATGTCTATTTAGATTTGGATTTGGTTCGGGTCAAGTCGGGACTAAATTGGTACATCCGGGTCTCCTAGAAAGTCAATAATCTAATAATTAAATAAATAAATCATCGGTGGAGGTTAAGTCGCAACTTGGCCTGATTTTTCTAGTTAGAACACACATATGGATCGACCTTCCCTATCGTGACCACTACCAAAATATGGCAAAATTGCGACGAATTTAGCGACTCTATGAAGGACGTCGCTAATTTTTGGAAATTTAGCGACATGGCAATGTAATGTCGCTATTCGTCGCTGGTGGCGACCACTAGCGACGAATAGCGACATTAATTTATTAAATGGGAATCTGTGTCGCAATGTCGTCACTATACGTCGCTAATTATTTAAATATAGCGACGTGTAGCGACGACTATTATAGTACATCGCCGTATATTAATAATTAGCTACGTTTAGCGACGTTGCATGTGGACGTCGCTAAATGTTTCATATAGGGTGCAGGAGGGTTTCTTTTCTATCATTCCCCAAAATTTCCTCCCCCCCCAAATTTTTCGCTCTCTTCTACGGCGCTCGCACCCTCCCCCGGCGCTCGCACCCTCCTCCGGCCTCCTCCTCCTCCGACCTCCTCCTCCTCGCACCCTCCTCCGGCCTTCTCCTCAGGTAGCCCCCCTCTCAACTTCTCTCTCTAGGGTACTACTTTATGTTTGTGTTTGTGTTTGGGACTATTTTGGGTAGCCCCCCCTCTCTCATCCTCCTTGCACCCTCCTCAGGTAGCCCCCCTTATCCTCAGGTAGCACAACGACTGCTATATGTTTGTGTTTGGACTATTTTGGGATACATGGATTGCTTGTGGTCATGTGGGGACTATTACATGGATTGCTTGTGTTTCGACTGATTTTTGCAATATGAAATCAATCTACTGATTTTTGCTTGTATCAGTTATAGTTTGAGGGGAAAGGAAGTGCATCAGTCAATAGACTGATGAGTGCATCAATAAGTAAACTAATAAATGTATCAGTCCTTGTTGATATGTGTATCATCCTTACATGTAATCTAGAGTATTTATTATTTAAGCCTATGTATATATATATTGTTCACTGTTAACTAGTGTAATGAGTGATGATTGCATACCTTGTATCAGTTGAGAGTGTATTAGTATCAAATTTTAGGTTCAGTCCTCCATCACATTAGTATCAATCATGATTCATTCTTATATACTACTTTTGTATTAGTCTTTACTGATAACATGTATCAGTCATCACTGATATATGGTAGCAGTCATCACTAAACATGGTATCAGTCATGATACCTTGGTTCAGTCCTTGTTTGGATTTTATAGTATCAGTCCCATGCTTCATTGTTGTAAAACCCCTAAATTTTTACTATTTTTTTATATAAATTTGGTACTGATTTTTTATTTTCTATTGTACGTCGCGTAGTTGTATTGTATGTCGTGCACGAAATTTTGTTTTTCGTAATTACTCGACGAGTACGAATATGTGCGAGCGTACATATTTTTAGAAAAATGTTTTTCTATTTTACAGTTTCAAAATAATATATAGTAATTACTTTCATTTACTTAAGGTTGTGAAAAGCGTCGCATCGAGATTTCAAAAACATTATTTAATTTTATTATTATAAAAAGGTGAGTTTATTTTATTGTCAATTTAGGAAACTATGTTTCATAAAAATACCTTCTTCTCATGCAAATACGTAATATGTAATTTATGTATAAATTGATTTTCAAAATTATTTATTAATTAACTTAAATTATTTAAAAGGTAATTTTGAAGTAGATCCTATTAATATTTAATTTGATTTTCGAAATTTATTAATATTAATATTTTATTATTCAAAAAGATATTTAAAAATATTTATTATTTTTGAAATTATTATTATTAGTATTTTTGGAAAATATATTTTAAAATTATTGTGGCAATTTAAATCTTGATTTGACTTTATGGATTTATTTAAATAGTTAAATTAATATCTATATATGAAATTTGATATGATAGAAGTTTATTAGATTTAAATCGGATTGAATTTGGATTTGATTAAATTGTTTTAAAAATTATTTGAATTAAATAAGTAATTATCTATTTGGGTCCCAATCCTTATATACTATGGAATTCATTAGATTTAAATCGGATTGAATTTGGATTTGATTAAATTCTTTTAAAAATTATTTGAATTAAATAAGTAATTATCTATTTGGGTCCCAATCCTTATCTACTACGGAATTCCTCAACCCTATATATAGGGGAGCTTTCCTTGAGTTCTCCGCAACCATCTCCAAATAATTTTCCATAAACAAAACCTGCGCATCGTGTCCATGTCTGTGTCCGTGTCTGTGTCCCATCCACAACTTTTTTTTTACATATACATATGTCTCTTCCCGTCCGATACACCCGGACATCCAAATCCGTGTTGCGCAGGACACAAACCCCCAACACAATATCAAACCCTAACCCTAACTCGCCGAAGTTCTGACCACCTCCCTGGAGCCTTCACGTTGGCCTCATGCCCTGTCCTTACGGCCATTCCTGCCCGCATCAACACCGGCAGCCGCCCAACCAACGGCGACCCATCCCAAGCTCGCCGTTCCGACAGTAGGTCAACAAAACCCGACACCACCTTCCACCCATCCTTCCGGACACCACCACCGTAGCCAGCACACCACAAGCTCCGTCGTCACCACTCCCTGGCCTCCACCCCAGTCAGATTTTGCTGGCCAACCCTCCCAGGGGCAGCTACCAACAGCCACTGCCACCATATCCCTACCCATCCGACCACACCCCGGCCGACCAGCATAATCGGTCGTCGCCATCCCAGCCTAATCATCATCACACCACCATTGACATCATCGTCTTCCCGACCGAGACACCCAGTCTCCATACAGCAGACCCTCACGACCACCACCGACATCAATTTCACAAAATAAAACCCTAACCTGACCGCGGCCAGCGCCGTCGACCCCGCCATGCCTCCGTGCCAAACCGTCGACGCATGGATCTCACCGTCGTGCCCCTTCCCTCCGCCGTTGCGACCTCGTCCCCGCGCGGTGACAGCTCCACCGTGCTCCTCTTCCTTCAGATCAGCCACCACCTCCCCGGTTCCCCCTCTCTGCCGCCGGCCGGACTTGCTGCTCGCCGTCGCGCAATGTCCGCCCCCTTTGCTTCCTCGTCCGCGCTTCCACCATGCCTTTGCTGCTCCGACCAACCCCGAAACGAGCTGCTGACCTCGCCATTGTGAGCACCGCCCACGCGTGCAAGCACATCTGCGACGCTGGTAGCCGCCGGCGAATCGTCTCCCCGCGCCTCCTCTCCCTGAAAACAGCGACGCAAACCGTCCACCACCGCCTGGCCTCGCCGACCTAGCGCGCCCCGTCGGCAAACGTCGAGCCGCTTTCCGCTCTCTTTCTCCTCTGCCTCTTCCTCACTCTCCTCCTTCTTCTGCTTCTTTGTTTTTTTTCAATCAATCTTTCTCTCTCTTTAACTTCTCAGCAAAATATGTACTGTTACTATTACTATTATTATTATTATTATTATTATATTTATTGTTATTATTATTACTTTTACTTCATTTTTCTGATTACAGTAGTAACATATCTATTTCTAATTATTATTCTAATTATTTTTAATTTTGGAATAAAAATATCTATATGTTTAAATATTTGTAAGAAATATATCATTAATAATATTTATTATCCTCAATTGGTCTGCTATTATTATATTGCTAATTACTATTCGTGTATATATATATATATATATATATATATATATATATATATTCACTAAATTATATTATTATATTTATATTGAATGATTTTCCAGTCTTTTCGAACATCTATTTTTTGACTAATAAAAATATAGCTTTCTACTTAAAAACGATATTTTCATAAAGGAGTTTTAATTTAAATATTTTTTTATGTTTTCAATATTATCTACCAATTTATTTTACTAGTAAAAAAATATTTTCCAGTATTTAAACTAAAAGTATTTTGAACAAGTAATAATTTAATATATATATTTTAAATATTGATATAAAACATTTTTACTAAGTAAATTAGTTTTGTCATAAAGCGATTTTTTATATCGATCGATGAATAATTTGGGATAATAAAACCTTACTTTCTTCAAAAATCATATATATATTATTTATCTAAATTTTCTTCGACTATCCTTCCGTCCTAACTAAATCCCATTACTCCTATACCCTCGCCAATTCTAGACTACCTTATGTCTAACCTAACTAATTTGACTCTTCTGGACCCAATGGAACTGTTCGTGCCACCATCAGAGGTCACCTTGTGTAGTTGTTATCCGAAGTCGCAGTTCATGCCACATTGATTATTGTAGTACACCAGGGATCCTACCAGGCAAGACACCTTGCCATTTGCTGTTTATTTATTTTAGCTCATATTTCATGCATTATTCATTATTTTTTTATGCAAAATAAACTATGATGCATGGCATAACCTGTTAGAACTTACTGTTCAGTTATATTTTCTTCTATGTATTATTTTTCTTACACATTAAACCTAGATTTAAGGGACCACCTTGTGTGTTGCATTCATAGGCCTTGACACATTTATACCACGTTGTTGTGAGTCACATATAGGACTCGGACATGCGTGATTGGCTGGCCACCAGTACGTATAATAGAATTGTATGCTAGAAGACTTAGCAGTTATGAGTTGGCATTGGGCGGGGAGAACATGATTGGAATTTGACTACCACCCTATCTATCGTAGACTCGCTCGCTCCTGAGGAACGATAGGTAGACTATATGCTATAGACTCACTCGATACTGAGGAATATTATATGGTGTTGTGACTCGCTACTGAGGTACTGTACTGTGTTGGTATTTTCTTGACTTGACCATGTAGTCGTGCGACCATGAACTGTTCTTAAAAACTGCATTCACTTAGATTTGGTTAGGCGCCCTTATCCGTTAGGTATGAGTACTTTTGGTTTGGGTACTTGTATCTGACCGTGGCTTGGAATAATAACTTGTCGCAGATTTGTTCGTCACATCTTGTCCTTGTTTGGGTGTAGGTGTGACTTACTACTTTGATGAGAAGGTATTGAACCTTGTTGGGGTCCGGATACTACATTGGATTCATAGTATGGAAAGATACGTCATCGTGAATTAGTTTACCATCTCATGTCCTTGTTTGGTTAGGGAAGATGGTACGCTAGTTCAATGGTATGTATTGGACCATGTTATAATTCAATTGACTTATTTATTTGAGAAATTTATATTCAGTTATATTGGCATGATATTATGTGTCTTATTACGTCCCTCTGAGGACCTGGTTATCTCTCCAGATGTGTGTTCATGTCTTCCGCAGGTATTCTAGCCGAGGTCGTAGTCTTCTCCATTTATTCGAAGATAACGTACCTTGGATCTATCTTGCTACCTTCGTCAAATCATTTTATTTATATCATGTACTTCTTTCTTTTTATTTGGTTGGTAGTGGATGTGTCTTCACCCAACATATTGTATCAAGACAATTCAATATCATTATATGATATATTTTATTCATTTATTTTGTGTGGATGAGATTATTCATGGTTCTACTGTATTTTATAGCTTACGTATATTTATTATACGGCTGGCATATCTACGTTCCTAGTCCTACGTATTTTGGGACTGGAGCGTTACTATTGTGTATCAGTAATTAGTATGTAGAGAGGGGAATACTTCTTCATGTATTTGTGACTGAACAATGTGAAGGATTACTCCATTTTAGTATCAGTAGCACATGTGGACTTTGTATCAGTCCTTGTTATTATATCTAGTACCATATTAGAACATGGCAGTTGGCTAAGGATTACATCAGTCCTGCATTGTATCGGTCCCAGTCCTCTAATATCTCGTTTTAGTCGAGAGGGAACTTTAGTTCAATCCCTTTCCCTCGGCAATGATGATACGACTGGCGAGGCAGAAACTATGTAGCCGTAGATAAAGTTGACTATCCTCCGACCCCCATCCCTCGGCAATGATGATACGACAACCTATCACTACATCTTTTAGTAGTAGATGATGTCTTAGTATTACATTTTGTGGGTTCATCTTATTGATTCTATTACATCCTTCAGATACTAGATTCGATAAGAACATATACTACACCATATGTACAGAACATAGATGATTCGTACTAATGTATGCTAGAATGAATTTTGGGTTGTGTTCTGAGCCATCCATTCTCACACTTATCAAAGAATCGAATATAACCTTTTTATCTGCTTTCGAAAAAATTGAATATAACCTTTTCACCTGCTTATGAAAATGTGTTCTGAGCCATTCGTTCTCACACTTGTTTCTTTTCTGGAATTACAAAACATATATGAATTTTGAGTGCCAATCTTTGTAGAATTATCTTAAAATGGATATGAATTACTCTCGGCAAAATCGTTTGTGGATGTACAATCGTCATCCTGATGACATATGCGGTATGACGGATGAATTTATACAGGGTATGCAACAGTTCCTACAGTTTGCCAAGGCGTTCCCTCAGTACATGGACGGTACAAAAATTAAGTGTCCATATGTGAGATGTCGCAACTTGAAATATCATTCGAAAGTGGATGTGACATATCATTTTTATTCGAAGGATTTCATGCCAAATTATTATCAGTGGACCGCACACCGAGAACTTGTGCCTTTAGCATCCGAGTCGGAGCCTTATGTGGAGCCTTATGTAGATGTCTACGAGCATGCTGATTACGACCTGCAAGGGTGGACGAACATGGTTTTCAATGCTGCGGGGCCTAGTTTCGATCCGAACAATGAATTAGCAGTTGAGGAGGCATCGAATGTCGATGCTGCAAACTTCATGGAGTTGCTGGAGAATGCAAGGACTCCTTTATATCCTGGTTGTGATGACCATTCACCGTTGGAGGTGATTACAAGACAGTTGAGCATAAAATCAGATTTTAACATGTCTCAAGAATGCTACAACCGAATCCTGGAGTTAATTAAAGATATATTGCCGGAGGGTGCCAAGTTACCTAAAGACTTCTACCGATCCAAGAGAATGGTGAGGTCGCTCTGGATGGGTATGAAAAAATTGCATGTCGCAACGGATGCATGTTGTACTATAAGGACGATAAGGATGAAGACGCCTGCAGATTTTGTGGTGCCGATCGCTTCAAGGCAACTAGTACAACACGGACTTCTGGTACACGCAAGCCAAATTCAATGCACTATTTCCCTTTGACGCCGCGATTGCAGAGGTTGTTTATGGCAAAGGAGATAGCTGATAATATGAGTTGGCACAAGCGAGAACAAATAGATGGAGTACTGGATCATCCATCCGACGGGGAAGCATTGAAGTACTTTGATCGAGTGTATCCCGATTTTGCTTCGGAGCCGTGTAATGTTAGATTGGGGCTTTCCTCTGACAGTTTTACCCCATTTGGACTTTCGGGCTCACAATATTCTTGTTGGCCTGTGATTGTTACTCAATACAACTTGCCACCTTGGATGTGTATGAAGACTCCTAATATGTTCCTAACTGTTATTATTCCATATCCGAAGAACCCGAAAAGGAACATCGATGTATACTTACAGCCCTTGGTAGATGAACTGAATTAGTTGTGGAAAGTCGGTGCAACCACATATGATATTTCCAGAAAATAGAACTTTCAGATGAGGGCCGCACTAATGTGGACCACCAATAATTTCCCGTCCTGTGGAATGTTATCGGGTTGGAGCTCCCATGGTCGTCTCGCATGTCCGTATTGCATGGATCGCACTAAGGCTTTTTATTTGAAACACGGAGAAAAATCGTGCTTCTTCGATTGTTATCGATAGTTCCTACGAAAGGATCATCCGTACCGAAGGAACATGAATACTTTTCGTGCTGGTGTGGTAGAGAAGTCCAGTCCACCGCCACGGTGGTCCGGGGACACGATATAAGAGAAAGTTAAAGAATTGTCAAGTGCTATTGAAGAGCCTACAGCAGGGTACAAGTGTGATGGATTTGGTCGCGCTCACAACTGGACGAAGAGAAGTATATTCTGGGACCTGCCATATTGGAGTGACCATCTGCTTAGACATAACCTGGATGTCATGCATATCGAGAAGAATGTATTTGACAATATAATAAATACTGTGATGGACGTAAAGGGGAAGACGAAAGACAATCCCAAGGCCAGGTTGGGCTTAGAAAAAATATGTAGACGTCCAAAGTTGCATTTGATAAAGGAAGGCAGTGGGAAGTATAAGCAGCAGAAGGCCATTTTCTCACTGGACAAGGAGGACAAAGCTAAACTTTGTAGGTGGATCCATGGCCTAAAATTTCCAGATGGGTACGTATCAAATTTGAGAAGATGTGTTGACCCGAAGGAGAACAAACTACAAGGTATGAAGAGCCACGACTATCACATTTTTATGGAGAGGTTAATCCCAATTGCATTTCGAGAATTCTTACCCCAGGTCGTTTGGGATCCACTGACAGAGCTTAGCATATTCTTCAGAGATCTTTATTCTTCTAAGTTGCTCGTCGATCGGCTTGAAAAGCAGGAGAAGGACATTGCAGTAACATTGTGTAAGTTTAAGAGGGTGTTCCCTCCTGGATTCTTTGACTCTATGGAGCATTTGCCATTTCATCTTTCCTATGAGGCACGTGTTGGTGGGCCCATCTGTTATCGGTGGATATACCCGTTCGAGCGCCATCTAAATCATATGAAGAGGAAGGTGAAAAATAAGGCACGGGTCGAGGGTTCTATTTGTGAAGCCTGTCCTTGAGGAGATTACAAACTTTTGTTCAATGTATTTCAAGCCTCATATTGCTACAAATAGAACAAGAGCTCCGAGGAACGATGATGGAGATATAGAATATAATGATGCATTATTGAAAGTCTTCAATGCTCTTGGAAAGCCTTCTGGAAAATTGAAAAAGAGATATTTGAATGATGAGGAGCTAAGGGCTGCCCAGTTATATATATTACTCAACTGCGAGGAGGTTGAAGTAGAAAAGCTAGAGTGGTAAGTGAAAATCTTCAACGTTCAAGTCATCTATTTGTTGATTACGTTATTATAATTTAACGAGTGTATCCCGATATTTATTGGTTTTCAGCCAATTTAATGATGAGGTGAGATCAAGTAGACCATACATTGCAGATAAAGAAGTAGAAGAAGAAATGAGACTTCATTTCCCGTCTTGGTTGAATGCATATGTATGTAAGAAGCTAGTTAGAATCTTCCTCCATTTGTATTTGCACAAGAAATAACTTAACATTGAACTTAATTTTCTATCTTCTCGTGTTTAGGTCGATCGTCCGGACGTCACCCTTGAGAATGAATCTATTAGAACTGTTGCCAAGGGACCAATTTATGTCGTCAAAATATGGCCAAGTTATTGCGTGAATGGGTTTAAGTTCAAGTCAATAAATGCTCCCATCAGAGATAGCTTCCTGGATCTTGATTCCACAAAAAATAGTTGCTTGTGTATCAAATTTACAAACTACAAAGATGTCACTCCAGGCAATAATTTCTATGGCGTCTTACGGGAGATTGTGAAATTGACGCACAATTATGGCACAGAGCCTGCCAAGATCGTGTTGTTCAAAGTTGATTGGTTCGATCCGATACAAGATCAAGGATGGAAAATTGACAAGCATTGTCTTGTGGATATTAACTACCGTCATCGATACCAAGGATCCAAACCATTTATCCTAACAAGTCAAGCTCAACTCGTATATTTTATAACATATCCTAGGCGGGGAACAACGAGGTATGACTGGTGGGCAGTATGAAAGACTAAAGCTAGAAATACCTACGACGTCGACAAAGTGGCTTATCAGGAGGACGAGCTACCTCTTGTACCAAATACAGTTGATGTCGACTCAGCAAAAGTTCCCCATTTTATATCTACTTGTGTAGAAGAGGTACAAGTATCCGAAGGGGAAGACGAAGGAGATGCTAGTGAAGATGAGGAGGAAGAGGAAGAGGATGAGAAGGAGGAGGCAAACAAAGAAGATGAATTTTCAGAGGATGATTGAGAAACTGTGATTTCAATGTATTCATATTTCTGTAATCTTAAATTATGAACTGTGATCTTTTCTATAAGTATTCAGATTTTTGTAAACTTAAATTATGAACTCCAGTGTATGCAGATATTTCTAAACTGTCATTGTATTTATTTATATTTTTAATCATATGTTATTTTCAGCATGGCAGGACGACGCGGAGGCATAGTAGGACGACACGGAGATAGGTCAAGACGAGCCGTGTCCTTAGGTGGGCAGAGAGCTCCGTTAACAGAGGATGGCTTCAGACCATCGTCTGACCCGAGCATTCCATTGTACCATACGATCGTAGGTCCGGGTGGCAGTACACCTGGGACGAACAGTTCCAGGCTTGCTGATACTCCTTCCCCTAGCCTTCCTACCGTTGACGGCAGCATGGAGGGTGGAAAGCAGGTGGAGGAAGTAGACCCTACTCCCTCCCATGCGGATCCATACCAGAGCGACCCTCCATGCGCACCTCAGGACGAGACGAGGATGGAGATTTGGGCTGACGGTCCTACGAAGTAAGTTAAATGAATATATATATTTTATGCATGTGTGTATATTTTTTTTTCTTTTTATGCATGTCTGTATATATATATATATATATATATATATATATATATATATATATATATATATATTCATGAATATAATTATCGTTGTATACAGATATCGTCTCTCGTCGGTACAAAGAGCGTTGGGCTCCTTTCTGAGGTCCAACTATGGGGGTCCGTGGATCAACTACTCGGATGCCTCGGAAGAGAGGAAGGCATTCTGGTTTGCCCACTTCAAGGTAATTAAATATTGTTAATTTAGTATGATTAATATAATTTTAAGCATTTTTTAGAACTTATTATTTTAATTTGTAATTCTTGTAGAGGACTTATTTTTATCCATCACAACGGGCCGAGCAGATTGAGAGGCAGTTTCCTGTCGTCGCCGCCAAGCCGATCCGTGATGCAATTGACGATCAAAAAGCTCATCAGCACTCCGGAAAGCCGATTGCTGGTTGGATCATGCCTGACCAGTGGACCACGATGAGGGCTCGATTTGAGGAGCCCCGGTACGGAGAGAGGTCGGAGAAGGCGAAGACGGCTAGGACGAGGGCCAAAAAGTGGTGTGTTGGATCGATTCTTATGACAGAGCATTTTCGTCGTCTGGTATGTAATTTATTGTAATATATAAGAATTTATTGATAGTAGGAGTTTATAATTTTCTATTTTAATAAAGAATAAAATATAACAAACACACAGGTACAGAGGGGTGAGGACGCAAATATGGTGACCGTCTTCCTGGCCACCCATCTGAAGGACAGAAATATCATCGACGACCGTGCTACTCAGAGCTATGTAAGTACTAATTTAGATTTCATTAATTTTAACATAACTTAAAGAATATACAGATAACCATATAGTTAATAATAATTAAATACTTTAGACGTTTATTAGGCTAATTTTGATAAGTACTAATTTATAGAGATACACAATTTTCTAGGACGAGTTTATTAGGCTACGTGAGCGTGCGAGTGCTAGTGCACCTGTAGAGGGAGGGGTTGGTACATCGTAGCCCTCTCCGCCTAAGTCGGAGGACGAGCTATGGAAGACTGCCGTTGGTGGTCTTTATAGGGGTACGTACTACGGTACGGGGTCCTACGGCGCATTTGTTGCGACACAGGCATCCAGGGCTCGTTCTACCAGTACGCATTAACAGCCCTCACAGGCCTAGTCGTCCCGAGTCGAGGATACCATTGCCCGCCAGATTGCTGAGCTGTACGACGATATGCTGAGGAGGATTTCTGAGCAGCTAGGGTCTCCGGCGCTAGGGGACGCTGCGTCGGTCACCGCATGCTTTGACGAGCTCGAGCGCACCGTAAGGGACCTACAGGGGACGCAGGAGTCCATTCATGCACCGTTACTAGGATAGCGGCTTGCATGGAGCAATACAGCGCCAGACTGCTAGCCCTAGAGGAGACGCGGACGCACCCATCTCCAGTGGTTACACTGCCTCCTTCTCCAGCAGTTATACTACCTCCTTCTACAGCGGTTACATTGCCTCCTTCATCGTCGTCGGTGGTTCTTACACCGAAGCAGTATGCTTACCTTCTTTCCAGAAGCGGTGATGCTCCTCCTGATCAGCCATAGTCGACATATATATTATTGTGTGATGGCCCATTGTTGGGTCTTTTATGTGTTTCTACATACATTGTTATTGTGTTTCATATTGTTTGACACTGTTGTTGAAATTTTTCATATATCTGTGTTGAGTGATGTGATTGTGTTTCATATGTGTTCATGATTGTGTTCGTGATTGTGTTTCATGTGTTCGTGATTGTGTTTCATATGTGTTTCATATTGTTTGATACTTTGTATTCGTGATGCTCCTCCTGATCAGCCGGTGTTGAGTGTTCCACCGAAGGGGTCGACGAACCCAGGAAAATGCTTCTGTAGGTGCTGCTGCAAATGCTGTAGTTTTTTATTTTTTACAAATTTAGCAATGTTCAACGACGTTTAGCGACGTCCAGCGATGAATATACACGTCGCTAATTAAGTATCAAAATGTCGCTAAATATGTGTCACCACGTCACTGATCGTCACTAAACGTCGCTAACTAAGACGTCACTAAAACGTCACTAAAACGTCGCTATGTGTCGGTAATATAGCGACGTATCAACGTCGCAGAACGTTGCTAATTTCCTGACATGCCAGGTCAGCATGGATGTATGGAATGACGCTAAAACATCGCTAGGCAACGTCGGTAAATGCAGTCGTTGTACGTTGCTTGTAGTCGCTGAATTAACGGACGCGTCTGCATCGCTAATTGTCGTCACAATAGCGACGTATTGCGACATCCTGTGTTTAACGATAAGGTAAATTGCGACTACGTTAAAACGTCGCTAAATATGTTGCCAATTGGATTTAGCGACGTATCTGCACAATTTAGCGACGTCCTCCGGCGTCGCTGATTGGAACGATTTTAGTAGTGGAATAAAATACTAGTCAAAACACACATGTACACTATCCGTGTCACAATTCTTAGTCGTCTTGTACTCCAAATCTTAACTATCACTAAGGTCATCTATAATAATAACTATTTAATCAAAAAATATTCATAAATTCCATAAAATCCTATTTAAATCAAATAAATAATAAAAAATAATTCCAAAAATTTAGGGGTGTTACATTCTACCCCCCTTAAAAAAATTTTATCCTCAAAATTAAAATAATGTACTAAGGTAAAGGAAAACATGTCTATGGTTCTAAGATGTCTCTAAAGTGTGCTTTATCTCTATAGTTATTCCTAAGCAAACATGCACCAAACTAGCGTAAACTAATAATCTACTTCTATTATTAACACAAAATCAAGTTATTACTTTCCGTTGCCTCTTGTGTCGTTGTTCCGTCTTCAATCCTCATAGCGAAGGCCTGTCTTGGTCGTTATGCTCCTTCCTACTGTCTAGCTTGCATAAACTGCGTCGTCTGGTCGGGAAGAGGTCCACGTGGATACCCCCCTCAAACACAAGGGTTTGTCTTCCCGGAATAGGTGAAGACATAAAATAATAGAGAGTTCAAGGATCGAATACAATTACGGAGTTTCAAAGGTGATTGAATAGTTCAAAAAAGAGAGAGTTATTATGGCAGTTGTGGACGAGATCCTAGAGGGCAAGTATTTGTTAACTATATCTCAATCCATATAGAATAACCATAAGAAGAGCGAACCAAGTGCACTAGGTTGATCAGACCATAATTCACTGATTCTAAATAGACATGTTAATGGACGTCCCCAATAAAACATATGTCCTGAACAAGCTCGATAAAGAATAAGCTTGCAAAAATAGGCTATAATAGCAGCATCAGTCAAGATAGTCAAATAATATAAGTACGCGAGAATATGATTTGAAAGAAAGCACAAGTAGTTCAAGTTTATTAAGGTCTAAGACTCGTCCGGTGTTTGTGTCTCTACAGTTTCCCTACTATCATTTTGTCTAAGGATTTGGTCATCCAATTGGGGTATGGGCCTCTAAGAATCTATAGTCTAGGTAAGCCAATCCTTCTATACTATCTTATATTCAGTGTCATTCAACTATACTTTATTAATTGGGTCATAAGGACATTTGATGCTACTTGGTGAGGCTTTCTACCCAACTTTTAAGAGTTTAACTAATAGTGTAACTTAATTAATAGAGCATATATACCTAGGATGAGTCACCTTCCTAAATTCTATCGTACGAGAAATAAGACTCGTGGTAGGAAAGGAATCAAGTAAGATGCATTTCAAGGCAATCAAACGAGAGTTCGAAAATCGAATCAAAGAAGGAGATCAAGTATGTGGATGAGTTCCTATGGGTCCTTTCTATCCTCCTCGCAGGCTCACGTCGGTACAGTAACGTAACCAAAGTGATTAACGTAGAGCTGTATGGGCCACTACAAAAATATGTAACGCCCTAGTCCCAAAATACGTATAGGACCAGGATACGGTACATACCAGCAACACTTCACCAATGGGCCAAATCTCAAAGTAAGCCCATTAGTGAAATACTTAAGCTGTAAATCATGATAACAACCCAGGAATACAATACAAGTCACATGTACACAGCTAATCTCATCCACACAGAAAATAAGACACGAGGTATCAAGTCCAATAAAATAATACTAACGAGAAAGATATGTCCAACATAAAATAGAAAGAATAACTGTGCGGGTAAGACATCCCAAAATCACAGTATAAAGAAATGAATAATCAACTACATGTTCACTGATGAAAAGAAAGAAAATAAAATAGCAAGTCTATAAATAAAGAGACATGTCTCAAGAGAAGTCTTCAGCCACTATCTCGTCCTCCTGCGAAGGTACATCACCTGTCTCGACTCCAGAACCGTATGCCTCCGGGTAGTCCTCGTCTCTAACTAAGCCTGGAGAGATCACCAGGTCCTCAGAGGACTAGTAAGACACATAATATATATGCCTACTTTACAGTAAACCTCATGCAAGAAATATAGGAATAACCAATCGAGGAAAGAATAACACGTAAAGAAACTCTATAGATGGTGACATTTCATGAGAATATAATATTAATCCTGGCTAAAAATCGTAGCCTGGGGAGGCACTAACAGTCCTATAATAGGTTCTCTATCAGAGCCCGGGGAGGCACTAACAATAGAGGTATAGCCATGGTTAATAAAATATTCTCTCCTAAGGTACTAGGAAGCCAAGTCTATCTAGTCATGTCCAAGTCAAGTATAGGTCAAACAAATATGGCACATGCATAGCAGTACTATCAATAGACATGAGCAAGATAATAAAGACAGAAAAGTAATATAGAAAATGACTAAAAACTACGTGTACGTAAAACTAAAAAATGACCATGATATGAAACGTGAGAGAAATATGTACCAAGTGATACATAAAAGAATAGCAGTATAAAAAAGCATGTAAGTACTGTAAAGTTTGGCAAGGTGTACTTGCATGATTCCGTGATGTGAAGATGAAGTCTCGCTCCCGTGTCCACGCCTCCGGAATCCAATTCTCCTAAATAATTTATTTAACTATTTATAAATCTTATAACAGAACTTAATTAACTAAATTAGTGTTTTAAACTACTTTAAATATATTAAAATATCTCGTAGGACTACTTAAATTGTATAACATACATACGTGTCCAACGAGACCTCGGAACACAGTTTAGGGTTTTCGACCTTCCAATTAATCGGTTATGACCCCACGTCAATAATATAATTAAAAATCATAGATGATTCCTAAAAATAATATCTAAAACTATTTTCTACAATATTAACTCTGAAATTCCAGAATTACGATTTATAAAGAATTATGTGACTAGTTGACTACTACGTCAGCTAGTCTACCCGAAACTCGTCCTGAACATAGCCAATTACTCAAAATAGCTAAAATACCCAAAAATATATTTTGTACAGAATTTAAAGTATATTATATCTCATAATTAAGACATGAATACAAGAGTTAAGTTATGCTACTAATTTAGAACATTCTAAGTCGACAGATTATCCGAAAAAGCTAGTTTTGACCCCTAATTTTCTTGACCAAATTTGAGTTGCTAAATTCATGAAAAAATACTTAAAAAAATCCTAATTTCTATATATTAACACACATAAAATTAAGTTTCAAAAATAACCACAAATAACTTATAGTTCCTTCACAACGGGGTTAAATTTGATTCTTTCGAAACATAAATATTACGACTATAAATCATAAAACTTTTATGTGTGAAAATACATAAAAAATGGTACTAAATTACTATTTTTATAGATTTAAGAATAGAATTTCTACAGAATTATAACATAGGTTTGAGATGAAAAAATTAGGGTTTCTTACCAAAAGTCCTTGCTAGTTGGGTTGTGGAGGCTTCTTCATGCCAAAGCTTCCACCTTTATTGCTATCCTTGATTGCTAATTCTCTTTATGAGTTTGGAGGGTTGGCAATGGCTCTAGATGGTTGGATGGAGAAGATGGAGTTTTTAGGGTTTGTTTGGTGGAGTTTAGATGGAAGAAGGATGAAAGAAGGAGTTTTTATGGAGGAAAAAGAGTTGTATGATAGAGGGGCTGAAGATGATGGATTTGGTGGAGGAGGTACTGCCAAAATTTGGAGGGGGAAAGGGGGTTGGTTGGCTATGGAGAGGAAGAGAAAGGGAGAATTAAGTTAGGGTTAGGGTTTGGGTTAAGGTGATATACATATATGGACCTTTTGGGTTGCATGTATGAAAAGGAGTAGGAATCCTATTCCTAATGAGATGTTCGACCAAGCGAGGGAGGTTTCTTGGGCAAACACTCCATGGTGGGAGTCCACTTGGTATGGGTTGGTTGTCTGATGAGTTGGCTAATTGACTGGATTGAGGATTAAAAAGTTCTTTCCTAAAATAGATTAATTAAATCTATCTTATATAAATACAATCCAAATCTGAATTAAATATAATATATATATATATATATATATATATATATATATATATATATATATTAATGTCCAACATGCCTACATAGGTTTGGGTTGGACTTTGGGTCAAATATAAACTAATGCCAACTAGGATTACACGTAGACAGTTTCTATAAATAGAAACTTTCCCAAATTGAAAACATATTAATATTAATAAAATATGTAGCACCCAGTTTTCCAAATGAGGGTAATTTTGAAATTTCGTGTTTATAATTATTTTAATAATGATATTTAATTCATGATATAATTTTTTGGTGATTTTAAATCATTTTAAAATTATTTAAATCAATGACTTGTGGTTTTGACGTTTTGCTAGTGAAACCCTAGAGACTATTTGACCTAGAGCCTAACCATGTGATTATGATATTTTAATATCATTTTTGGCCTAAGAATATTTTTGCATTTGACCTCTTTGAATTATTTTGATATTATTTTATTATTTATGATATTGTTTTGGGATTATTTGAGTCGGGTTCGAATTTCATCTCAATCTGACTTGTAACGGGGACCCGGGGGTAGTTTGACTCTAGTGGGACCCACACACTAGTTAAGCATGGCCCACATGATATTAATTTTAGTCCACATGATAGAAATATTTTAGTTAGAGGTTAGACTAATTATTATGGATAAGGTTAGTGTGATTAGAGACTTTAGAATGACTAATTTAGCCCCAACCAATTAGCCCTTTCCTAATACTCATAGAATAGGTTAGTGGGGGAATCTTGGACCTTACCATAATAGGACAAAAAGCTCCATATGGCCAGCCACTTTGGGAGAGGATAGGCTCAAGTTTATTTCATTATTCTCATCCACACTCTCTCTCTTGTTCTTCCCCAAATTCCTAGAGAGCAATTCCTAGCAATTTCTCCACCAAATCCTTCCATTTTGCCACCAAATCTTCTTCTTTCCTTCTCCATTCTAGCCAAGGAGGAAGCTACCCAAGTTTGGGAGGATTCGGAGCTCGTTCATGTCCTTTTGGAATCTCTACGTGTCGGTGTCGCTCCGGGAAGGCTTTTCTTCGATTTGATCTACCGGAAGGTATAAATCCCTTCTTCTTTTCATTTCCTCATGCATATAGGTCTATTTTGAACCCATAGGAATGACTTCCATGGTTGTATCTCCATTTGTGTCCATTTTGTGTCCATTTGGAGGTCAGAGGAGTGTCCTTTGTGTTGTGGTTGTGTCCATGTGGGAAAACCCCAAATTTGGACACACTATGTGTTGTTGTTATGTATGAATGAATTATTACATGTTTAATCTCATATTTTTGTATTGGAGATGTGTTCTATAGTGTCTCATATATATATATATATTAGTGTAGAGAGTGAGTTCTTGATATATTATGTTATATACTTGTGTTCTTTTGTCTCAAACTACCCAAATCCGTCATGATTTTTATCCACGTTTTTAATTTTAGCTCTAACTTAGAAATGACATAACTTCTAGCTCAAAACTCGGTTTAATCTTCCATTTTTTTTAAAAGAAGCGTATTGAAGTTAGATTTCCAAAAACATGTATTAATAGGTCTAATTCTTTCTGTAACTTTCTGCAGAATTATTTGAGTGTCAGCTGTACGAAAGACAAACGCGATCTCGGTGTTTTTGAGATTCCGGGAGTTTCCGGAAACGAAAATGCGATCCGTTTGAAGTTTCGGAAAGCTTACACATAGATCTATAACATACTTTAATCCTAGATTTTATTTCATGCTGAGATGGTACAGTATTGATTAATAGTAGGAGTTACTATTCGGTATATGCATTTTGTGCACCCTTGTGTGTAATATAATGTTCTATTTGATTTTAACCCATGTTAATGTATATACATTATATAATTAAATAGAAAATGCAAGCATGAGTAAATGTTTAAATAAATGATGTATGAGGTGTAAGTATTCTATCTAATGTAAGCATGTATAAGTATGGCTTGTAATGAATATGTTGGTTCCATAGTATGTAATGTATGGTGCATATAGTAGTACAAGAGAATAAATGAATGATGAATGAATGCTAGCATGAATGTAATGTAATAATAGATGTAATATATGCAATATACAAGTTAATGAGATGTAATGTTCAATGTTAACACAAATACTATATTACCTCATGTACCCCCCTTACACTATGTTGACACTATCACACTTGACACATTGTTCACTTACACTTTGACACTCTTTGATATGTATACACTATGTATTTCCATTTAACCCTCACTTGCCCCTTTGCCATGTTCACATACACACACATAGCCTCTTAAATAAGTATTTATGAATACAGTTAACTTAGCTATGTATGTATATTATATATATGTTAGCATATTGTGTTGTAATATATAAGTTTATATAACCATTTGAAATGCCATGATTATAGACCTAATATTGAATACCAATATATGCATGTGTATATATGTGTAGACATATATAGCTTAAAGTAATAGATTACCTAGTGTATATCCAATGTGAATTCTTGCCTATTTGAGTGTTGAATAATTGCATGCTATATAGAGTTGGGTGTATATTGGCTTGTATAGCCTTGTATTGATGTGTGCTTGCTAGGATAGTCTTGGTTAGTCCTAGTAAGACTTGCTGGGTTAGGACATGACCGAGTTTGACCTAGTTGACTAGTGCAGTTGACCAGAGTTGACCAAGGGTTGACTTTGGCCTAGTTTGACCTAGATTCATGTAGTTTGTATTGTAGCTTTCAATTCTCTTGTATTTTACATATCATGACTCATATTACTCTGTTTAGGACATTGTGACTCTGGTGCAGGCATCTGATATTACACTACTCTTTTCAGAGTAGCAGGCGAGTACATTCTCTGATAGTTCTCTCATTTATTTGTCAATTACTGTACTTCAATTCTAGTTAGCTGTATGTAATTTTCTGTTACAAACACGTATTTTTATTTCTGAATCCATATATGCGACACACATACTTACTTGTCTTACCTCTATTATTCGAATCACCATACGAATCACTATTCGAATCACCCTATTCGTATCTTCATATGTTGGTTGGACTTTTATTCGATTGATGTGTCGGATTTTGGATTCATTTGTATTAGATGGGCGGGGAAATACTTGATTAGACATGTGAACATTCCCACTATTTGAACCACCCCCTGTGAATATATTCGAACGATAGCCATTCCACACCCGGCCAGGTGTATGATGTGCCGGATTTACCCTTAGCCGTTTACATGTCTAACTAAGTATTTTAAAACACACTTGGAGAATTTATTCGAATTGTTGTTAGAACATTGTGAATTACTATTCGTATCACCTTATTCGTATCACCTTATTCGATTCACCTTATTAGAACAATGATTAGAATCACATTCGACTCATCTTATATTAGACTCATATTAGAATTACACTAGACTTATATTTTACCATCTGAACTCATTATGTTACTCTAGTTCAGCTAGATCTTATTTTACCGTCTTCGTTGCTACGATTCTTCTCTTGTTTAGTTATTTTCTTTCCTTGCACTTTATTTGTCTTTCTTACCATCACCTGAATATAAACTGCCATATTCATCAATATAACTGTCTATAACTACTTTATAGTTCTCTGTCATTTACTTGGGTTTTTTAGATGAGATTGTGCTCGTTCCTGTCCTGACTGGACCTGTTAAAAATATTACAGATGACTGCCCTGAGGACGTTTGCCCTACTTGCCTTGGAGCAGGAGATGGCTTAGCTACCTTTGGCCCCGACACTCAAGAGTGATCGGGAGACTAGCTAGTAGACTTGGTTTAGTTTTCAGGTTTTAGAATTTGAATTGTAATAACTTGAGATACGAGTTTGTATTTGAGTTTGTTTGAGATATTATTATTTAGTAGTTTTTAAATATTGTTGTTAGTCTTTAGTTATAAACTTCTGTGTTATCTTATCGTGCTTAGACTGTGATTGAGATTTCATTATATCTATACTTGTCCTCCGTTCGGAGTTGAGATTATGACAAGTACATTATATAATTGCGTGAGTTGTTGATTAGATAGTAACCTAGGACAGCGTTCTACCACCGTCACTACGGCGTAGGCTGGGCGCTGTTACGTACTCGTACCCTCACAGTGGGTGCGGGTCGTGACACATTTTTAGTGGTGGCCCATGCAGGTCGAGAGTCGCATTAGTGCGATATCGTGGTAGTACGGCGACTTAGTTGTACTACTGCGAGCCTGCGATAGGATTGAAAGATAGGATTTAATGGAGAGGTACTCAATCACAGTTAGGACTACTTGAGAAGATTCCTGGGATGACCCTTGAGAATCTCATTATGAACTTCGATTTGAAAATCCTTTTCCTCTTGTTTTGATTCACCCTCTCTCCTTGATGTTTAAAGAATCTTAGACTATAAACTTTCTTCATCGTTATCCTTACTTATATTTTGTCTATCTTATGTTGCTAATTTAGTACCGGTTTTGCAAGCTTATCTTATTCGAGCTTGATCATGACATATTTTATTGGGGGCTGGCACCCACTAACATATTGTCTAATCAGAACCGGTGCATGATGGTCTGATCAACCTATTGCACTTTGGTTCGCTTCTCATATATTATTGTACATGGAAGGAGACATAGTTAAAATTGCCCCAGAGTCTCATCCACGACAGCTTTGGCAATTCTCTTTTGAATTATTTCCATCGCCTATGAACCACGTATTGTACTTAATAACATCGCCTTTGAACTCATTATTGTTTTGCCTTTCACATATTTCAGATAGAAAAGGCACTGTACTTGATAGATCAACCCAAGGTATCATGTTTAGTTTCCCTATCCGAAGGAAGAAATTGTCTTATACTGTATTATTAGATTTCAATGCTATTGACACTCGTACCTTAAACTTTCGATTTTGATCATCTTGGAATGGTAACCATTCATAATTAATTCCTAGTTGTCCTGACCAAATTTTATATAGGATGGTAGACAGCCCTACAACCTTGATGATTGTTGTTCCCTTACCTTCCCAATTAGGACACCCTAGATTGTTTGTGTGTTGATACCATAGTATTGTTTTGACCTAGAATGATTTGTGTACCTAGGTGAGACTTCCAACTGCTACGGTATGCCCTGACCTTGTATACTATTCCTTCAAATTGCATGATTTAGATAAAAAAAATTTAGACCTTGATTGTTGGTAAATAGGGACGTCACCCCATTAGTATCAGTTGTAGATATATGCAAGTTAGTCCTTGATGTGGGGACGTGTGTCTATAAACATGTAGCTTATGAGATTTATGAGAGATTATAGTATCAGCCTTGATAGGATGTACTAGTCTTTTGGTGAGTATAAATGTGTTATGAGAGATAGGGGCCTATATGTCTTAGTAATGCATCGTTCCTATGGTAATAGAATGTATTAATAGATGGTTAATAGGAAGATAATAGTTTGAGCATACCTATAGCCTATGATAAGTTCCTTTTCATCCTTAGTTAAGACCACTTTAAAATAGGTCCAGTCCCTTGGATATAGGTTCCAGTCCATATTTTATTGAAATTTCATTACCGCCGTACAGCAGAGCAGTATTGGAGGTATTCCTAGATTGACACTATTTAGATATTCGTTTATTATTCCAGTGTTAGGAAGTGTTACCTTAGATATTGGGTAGGTTAGAGGCTCTAGAAGGAGTACTATCGATCTTAAAATTCGAGGACGAAATTTTTCTAAGGTGGGTAGAGTTGTAGCACCCAGTTTTCCAAATGAGGGTAATTTTGAAATTTCATGTTTATAATTATTTTAATAATAATATTTAATTCATGATATGATTTTTTGGTGATTTTAATTTATTTTAAAATTATTTAAATCAATGACTTGTGGTTTTGACGTTTTGCTAGTAAAACCCTAGAGACTGTTTGACCTAGAGCCTAACCATGTGATTATGATATTTTAATGTCATTTTTGGCCTAAGGATATTTTTGTATTTGACCTCTTTGAATTATTTTGATATTATTTTATTATTTATGATATTGTTTTGGGATTATTTGAGTCGGGTTCGAATTTTATCTCAATCTGACTTGTAACGGAGACCCGGGGGTAGTTTGACTCTAGTGGGACCCACACACTAGTTAGGCATGGCCCACATGATATTGATTTTAGTCCATATGATAGAAATATTTTAGTTAGAGGTTAGACTAATTATTATGGATAAGGTTAGTATGATTAGAGACTTTAGAATGACTAATTTAGCCCCAACCAATTAGCCCTTTCCTAATACTCATAGAATAGGTTAGTGGGGGCATTTTGGACCTTACCATAATAGGACAAATAGCCCCATATGGCCAGCCACCTTGGGAGAGGATAGGCTCAAGTTCATTTCATTATTCTCATCCACACTCTCTCTCTTGTTCTTCCCCAAATTCCTAGAGAGCAATTCCTAGCAATTTCTCCACCAAATCCTTCCATTTTGCCACCAAATCTTCTTTTTTTCTTCTCCATTCTAGCCAAGGAGGAAGCTACCCAAGTTTGGGAGGATTCAGAGCTCGTTCGTGTCCTTTTGGAATCTCTACGTGTCGGTGTCGCTCCGGGAAGACTTTTCTTCGATTCGATCTACCGGGAGGTATAAATCCCTTTTCCTTTTCATTTCCTCATGCATATAGGTCTATTTTGAACCCATAGGAATGATCCCCATGGTTGTATCTCCATTTGTGTCCATTTTGTGTCCATTTGGAGATCATAGGAGTGTCCTTTGTGTTGTGGTTGTGTCCATGTGGGAAAACCCCAAATTTGGACACACTATGTGTTGTTGTTATGTATGAATGAATTATTACATGTTTAATCTCATATTTTTGTATTGGAGATGTGTTCTATAGTGTCTCATATATATATTAGTGTAGAGAGTGAGTTCTTGATATATTATGTTATATACTTGTGTTCTTTTGTCTCAAACTACCCAAATCCGTCATGATTTTTATCCACGTTTTTAATTTCAGCCCTAACTTAGAAATGTCATAACTTCTAGCTCAAAACTCGGTTTAATCTCCCGTTTTTTTTAAAAGAAGCGTATTGAAGTTAGCTTTCCAAAAACATGTATTAATAGGTCTAATTCTTTCTGTAACTTTCTGGAGAATTATTTGAGCGTCAACTGTACGAAAGACAAACGCGTTCTCGGTGTTTTCGCGATTTCGGGAGTTTCCGAAAACGAAAACACGATCCGTTTGAAGTTTCGGAAAGCTAACACATAGATCTATAACATACTTTAATCCTAGATTTTAATTCATGCTGAGATGGTACAGTATTGATTATTAGTAGGAGTTATTATTCGGTATATGTATCTTGTGCACCCTTGTGTGTAATATAATATTCTATTTGATTTTAACCCATGTTAATGTATATATATTATGTAATTAAATAGAGAATGCAAGCATGAGTAAATGTTTAAATAAATGATGTATGAGGTGTAAGTATTCTATCTAATGTAAGCATGTATAAGTATGGCTTGTAATGAATATGTAGGTTCCATAGTATATAATGTATGGTGCATATAGTAGTGCAAGAGAATAAATGAATGATGAATGAATGCAAGCATGAATGTAATGTAATAATAGATGTAATGTATGCAATATACAAGTTAATGAGATGTAATGTTCTATGTTAACACAAATACTATATTACCTCATGTACCCCCCTTATACTATGTTGACACTATCACACTTGACACATTGTTCACTTACACTTTGACACTCTTTGATATGTATACACTATGTATGCCCATTTAACCCTCACTTTCCCCTTTGCCATGTTCACATACACACACATAGCCTCTTAAATAAGTATTTATAAATACAGTTAACTTAGCTATGTACGTATATTATATATATGTTAGCATATTGTGTTGTAATATATAAGTTTATATAACCATTTGAAATACCATGATTATAGACCTAATGTTGAATACCAATATATGCATGTGTATATATGTGTAGACATATATAGCTTAAAGTAATAGATTACCTAGTGTATATCCAATGTGAATTCTTGCCTATTTGAGTATTGAATAATTGCATGCTATATAGAGTTGGGTGTATGTTGGCTTGTATAGCCTTGTATTGATGTGTGCTTGCTAGGATAGTCTTGGTTAGGCCTAGTAAGACTTGCTGGGTTAGGACATGACCTAGTTTGACCTAGTTGACTAGTGCAGTTGACCAGAGTTGACCAAGGATTGACTTTGGCCTAGTTTGACTTAGATTCATGTAGTTTGCATTGTAGCTTTCAATTCTCTTATCTTTTACATATCATGACTCATATTACTCTGTTTAGGACATTGTGACTCTGGTGCAGGCATCTGATATTATACTACTCTTTTCAGAGTAGCAGGCGAGTACATTCTCTGATAGTTCTCTCATTTATTTGTCAATTACTGTACTTCAGTTCTAGTTAGCTGTATGTGATTCTCTGTTACAAACACGTATTTTTTATTTCTGAATCTATGTATGCGACACACATACTTACTTGTCTTACCTCTATTATTCGAATCACCATACGAATCACCATACGAATCACTATTCGAATCACCCTATTCGTATCTTCATATGTTGGTTGGACTTTTATTCGATTGATGTGTCGAATTTTGGATTCATTTGTATTAGATGGGCGGGGAAATACTTGATTAGACATGTGAACATTCCCACTATTCGAACCATCCCCTGTGAATATATTCGAACGATAGCCATTCCACACCCGGCCAGGTGTGTGATGTGCCGGATTTACCCTTAGCCGTTTACATGTCTAACTAAGTATTTTAAAACACACTTGGAGAATTTATTCGAATCGTTGTTAGAACATTATGAATCACTATTCGTATCACCTTATTCGTATCACCTTATTCGATTCACCTTATTAGAACAATGATTAGAATCACATTCGACTTATCCTATATTAGACTCACATTGGAATTACACTAGACTTATATTTTACCATCTGAACTCATTATGTTACTCTAGTTCAGCTAGATCTTATTTTACCGTCTTCGTTGCTACGATTCTTCTCTTGTTTAGTTATTTTCTTTCCTTGCACTTTATTTGTCTTTCTTACCATCACCTGAATATAAACTGCCATATTCATCAATACAACTGTCTATAACTACTTTATAGTTCTCTGTCATTTACTTGGGTTTTCTAGATGAGATTGTGCTTGTTCCTGTCCTGACTAGACCTGTTGAAAATATTACAGATGACTGTCCTGAGGACGTTTGCCCTACTTGCCTTGGACAGGAGATGGCTTAGCTACCTTTGGCCCCGACACTCAAGAGTGATCGGGAGACTAGCTAGTAGACTTGGTTTAGTTTTCAGGTTTTAGAATTTGAATTGTAATAACTTGAGATACGAGTTTGTATTTGAGTTTGTTTGAGATATTATTATTTAGT
This sequence comes from Iris pallida, assembly GCA_029216955.1. NCBI lineage: Eukaryota > Viridiplantae > Streptophyta > Magnoliopsida > Asparagales > Iridaceae > Iris > Iris pallida. The sequence goes on along the minus strand of JANAVB010036418.1, from coordinate 7,169,556 downwards.
AGTTTTTAAATGTTGTTGTTAGTCGTTAGTTATAAACTTCTGTGTTATCTTATCGTGCTTAGACTGTGATTAAGATTTCATTATATCTATACTTGTCCTCCGTTCGAAGTTGAGATTATGACAAGTACATTATATAATTGCATGAGTTATTGATTAGATAGTAACCTAGGACAGCGTTCTACCGCCGACACTGCGGCGTAGGCTGGGTGCTATTACGTACTCGTACCCTCACACTGGGTGCGGGCCGTGACACATTTTTAGTGGTGGCCCATGCAGGTCGAGAGTCGCATTAGTGTGATATCGTGGTAGTACGGCGACTTAGTTGTACTGCTGCGAGCCTGCGATAGGATTGAGAGATAGGCTTTAACGGAGAGGTACTCAATCACAGTTAGGACTACTTGAGAAGATTCCTGGGATGACCCTTGAGAATCTCATTATGAACTTCGATTTGAAAATCCTTTTCCTCTTGTTTTGATTCACCCTCTCTCCTTGATGTTTAAAGAATCTTAGACTATTAACTTTCTTCATCGTTATCCTTACTTATATTTTGTCTATCTTATGTTGCTAATTTTGTACCAGTTTTGCAAGCTTATCTTATTCGAGCTTGATCATGACATATTTTATTGGAGGCTGGCACCCACTAACATATTGTCTAATCAGAACCGGTGCATGATGGTCTGATCAACCTATTGCACTTTGGTTCGCTTCTCATATATTATTCTACATGGAGGGAGACATAGTTAAAATTGCCCCAGAGTCTCATCCACGACAGCTTTGGCAATTCTCTTTTGAATGATTTTCATCGCCTATGAACCACGTATTGTACTTAATAACATCGCCTTTGAACTCATTATTGTTTTGCCTTTCACATATTTCAGATAGAAAAGGCACTGTACTTGATAGATCAACCCAAGGTATCATATTTAGTTTCCCTATCCGAAGGAAGAAATTGTCTTATACTGTATTATTGGATTTTAATGCTATTGACACTCGTGCCTTAAACTTTCGATTTTGATCATCTTGGAATGGTAACCATTCATAATTAATTCCTAGTTGTCCTGACCAATTTTTATATAGGATGGTAGACAGCCCTACAACCTTGATGATTGTTGTTCCCTTACCTTCCTAATTAGGACTCCTTAGATTGTTTGTGTGTTGATACCATAGTATTGTTTTGACCTAGAATGATTAGTGTACCTAGGTGAGACTTCCAACTGCTACGGTATGCCCTGACCTTGTATACTATTCCTTCAAATTACATGATTTAGATAAAAAAAAATTTAGACCTTGATTGTTGGGAAATAGGGACGTCACCCCATTAGTATCAGTTGTAGATATATATATGTTAGTCCTTGATGTGGGGATGTGTGTCTATAAACATGTAGCTTATGAGATTTATGAGAGATTATAGTATCAGCCTTGATAGGATGTACTAGTCTTTTGGTGAGTATAAATGTGTTATGAGAGATAGGGGCCTATATGTCTTAGTAATGCATCGTTCCTATGGTAATATAATGTATTAATAGATGGTTAATAGGAAGATAATAGTTTGAGCATACCTATAGCCTATGATCAGTTCCTTTTCATCCTTAGTTAAGACTACTTTAAAATAGGTCCAGTCCCTTGGATATAGGTTCCAGTCCATATTTTATTGAAGTTTTATTACCGCCGTACAGCAGAACAGTGTTGGAGGTATTCCTAGATTGACACTATTTAGATGTTCGTTTATTATTCCAGTGTTAGGAAGTGTTACCTTAGATATTGGGTAGGTTAGAGGCTCTAGAAGGAGTACTATCGATCTTAAATTTCGAGGACGAAATTTTTCTAAGGTGGGTAGAGTTGTAGCACCCAGTTTTCCAAATGAGGGTAATTTTGAAATTTCATGTTTATAATTATTTTAATAATAATATTTAATTAATGATATGATTTTTTGGTGATTTTAATTTATTTTAAAATTATTTAAATCAATGACTTGTGGTTTTGACGTTTTGCTAGTGAAACCCTAGAGACTGTTTGACCTAGAGCCTAACCATATTATTATGATATTTTAATGTCATTTTTGGCCTAAGAATATTTTTGCATTTGACCTCTTTGAATTATTTTGATATTATTTTATTATTTATGATATTGTTTTGGGATTATTTGAGTCGGGTTCGAATTTCATCTCAATCTGACTTGTAACGGGGACCCGGGGGTTGTTTGACTCTAGTAGGACCCACACACTAGTTAGGCATGGCCCATATGATATTAATTTTAGTCCACATGATAGAAATATTTTAGTTAGAGGTTAGACTAATTATTATGGATAAGGTTAGTGTGATTAGAGACTTTAGAATGACTAATTTAGCCCCAACCAATTAGCCCTTTCCTAATACTCATAGAATAGGTTAGTGGGGGCATTTTGGACCTTACCATAATAGGACAAATAGCCCCATATGGCCAGCCACTTTGGGAGAGGATAGGCTCAAGTTTATTTCATTATTCTCATCCACACTCTCTCTCTTGTTCTTCCCCAAATTCCTAGAGAGCAATTCCTAGCAATTTCTTCACCAAATCCTTCCATTTTGCCACCAAATCTTCTTCTTTCCTTCTCCATTCTAGCCAAGGAGGAAGCTACCCAAGTTTGGGAGGATTCGGAGCTCGTTCGTGTCCTTTTGGAATCTCTACGTGTCGGTGTCGCTCCGGGAAGGCTTTTCTTCGATTCGATCTACCGGGAGGTGTAAATCCCTTCTCCTTTTCATTTTCTCATGCATATAGGTCTATTTTGAACCCATAGGAATGACCCCCATGGTTGTATCTCCATTTGTGTCTATTTCGTGTCTATTTGGAGGTCATAGGAGTGTCCTTTGTGTTGTGGTTGTGTCCATGTGGGAAAACCCCAAATTTGGACACACTATGTGTTGTTGTTATGTATGAATGAATTATTACATGTTTAATCTCATATTTTTGTATGGGAGATGTGTTCTATAGTGTCTCATATATATATTAGTGTAGAGAGTGAGTTCTTGATATATTATGTTATATACTTGTGTTCTTTTGTCTCAAACTACCCAAATCCGTCATGATTTTTATCCACGTTTTTAATTTCAGCCCTAACTTAGAAATAACATAACTTCTAGCTCAAAACTCGGTTTAATATTCCGTTTTTTTAAAAGAAGCGTATTGAAGTTAGCTTTCCAAAAACATGTATTAATAGGTCTAATTCTTTCTGTAACTTTCTGGAGAATTATTTGAGTGTCAGCTGTACGAAAGACAAACGCGTTCTCAGTGTTTTCGCGATTCCAGGAGTTTCCGGAAACGAAAACGCGATCCGTTTGAAGTTTCGGAAAGCTAACACATAGATCTATAACATACTTTAATCCTAGATTTTATTTCATGCTGAGATGGTACAGTATTAATTATTAGTAGGAGTTACTATTCGGTATATGCATTTTGTGCACCCTTGTGTGTAATATAATGTTCTATTTGATTTTAACCCATGTTAATGTATATACATTATGTAATTAAATACAGAATGCAAGTATGAGTAAATGTTTAAATAAATGATGTATGAGGTGTAAGTATTCTATCTAATATAAGCATGTATAAGTATGGCTTGTAATGAATATGTAGGTTCCATAGTATGTAATGTATGGTGCATATAGTAGTGCAAGAGAATAAATGAATGATGAATGAATGCAAGCATGAATGTAATGTAATAATAGATGTAATGTATGCAATATACAAGTTAATGAGATGTAATGTTCTATGTTAACACAAATACTATATTACCTCATGTACCCCCCTTACACTATGTTGACACTATCACACTTGACACATTGTTCACTTACACTTTGACACTCTTTGATATGTATACACTATGTATGCCCATTTAACCCTCACTTGCCCCTTTGCCATGTTCGCATACACACACATAGCCTCTTAAATAAGTATTTATGAATACAGTTAACTTAGCTATGTATGTATATTATATATATGTTATCATATTGTGTTGTAATATATAAGCTTATATAACCATTTGAAATGCCATGATTATAGACCTAATGTTGAATACCAATATATGCATGTGTATATATGTGTAGACATATATAGCTTAAAGTAATAGATTACCTAGTGTATATCCAATGTGAATTCTTGCCTATTTGAGTATTGAATAATTGCATGCTATATAGAGTTGGGTGTATGTTGGCTTGTATAGCCTTGTATTGATGTGTGCTTGCTAGGATAGTCTTGGTTAGGCCTAGTAACACTTGCTGGGTTAGGACATTACCTAGTTTGACCTAGTTGACTAGTGCAGTTGACCAGAGTTGACCAAGGGTTGACTTTGGCCTAGTTTGACCTAGATTCATGTAGTTTGCATTGTAGCTTTCAATTCTCTTGTATTTTATATATCATGACTCATATTACTCTGTTTAGGACATTGTGACTCTGGTGCAGGCATCTGATATTACACTACTCTTTTCAGAGTAGCAGGCGAGTACATTCTCTGATAGTTGTCTCATTTATTTGTCAATTACTGTACTTCAGTTCTAGTTAGCTTTATGTGATTCTCTGTTACAAACACGTATTTTTTATTTCTGAATCCATGTATGCGACACACATACTTACTTGTCATACCTCTATTATTCGAATCACCATACGAATTACCATACGAATCACTATTCGAATCACCCTATTCGTATCTTCATATGTTGGTTGGACTTTTATTCGATTGATGTGTCAAATTTTGGATTCATTTATATTGGATGGGCGGGGAAATACTTGATTAGACATGTGAACATTCCCACTATTCGACCACCCCCTGTAAATATATTCGAACAATAGCCATTCCACACCCGGCCAGGTGTATGATGTGCCGGATTTACCCTTAGCCGTTTACATGTCTAACTAAGTATTTTAAAACACACTTGGAGAATTTATTCGAATCGTTGTTAGAACATTGTGAATCACTATTCGTATCACCTTATTCGTATCACCTTATTCGATTCACCTTATTAGAACAATGATTAGAATCACATTCGACTCATCTTATATTAGACTCACATTGGAATTATACTAGACTTATATTTTACCATCTGAACTCATTATGTTACTCCAGTTTAACTAGATCTTATTTTACCATCTTCGTTGCTACGATTCTTCTCTTGTTTAGTTATTTTCTTTCCTTGTACTTTATTTGTCTTTCTTACCATCACCTGAATATAAACTGTCATATTCATCAATACAACTGTCTATAACTACTTTATAGTTCACTGTCATTTACTTGGGTTTTCTAGATGAGATTGTGCTCATTCCTGTCCTGACTGGACCTGTTGAAAATATTACAGATGACTGCCCTGAGGACGTTTGCCCTACTTGCCTTGGAGCAGGAGATGGCTTAGCTACCTTTGGCCCCGACACTCAAGAGTGATCGGGAGACTAGCTAGTAGACTTGGTTTAGTTTTCAGGTTTTAGAATTTGAATTATAATAACTTGAGATACGAGTTTGTATTTGAGTTTGTTTGAGATATTATTATTTAGTAGTTTTTAAATCTTGTTGTTACTCTTTAGTTATAAACTTCTTTGTTATCTTATCATGCTTAGACTGTGATTGAGATTTCATTATATCTATACTTGTCCTCCGTTCGGAGTTGAGATTATGACAAGTACATTATATAATTGCGTGAGTTGTTGATTAGATAGTAACCTAGGACAGCGTTCTACCGTCGACACTACGGCGTAGGCTCGGCGCTGTTACGTACTCGTACCCTCACAGTGGGTACGGATCGTGACAAAATATATATACAAAATATATATCAGCATGAAGCTATTTGAGAGTACTACATGTCTATTTAGATTTGGATTTGGTTCGGGGCAAGTCGGGGCTAAATTGGTACAACCGGGTCTCCTAGAAAGTCAATAATCTAATAATTAAATAAATAAATCATCGGTGGGGGTTAGGTCGTAACTTGGCCTAGTTTTCCTTGTTAGAACACACCTATGGCTCGGCCTTCCCTACCGTGGCTAAAATACTAGTCAAAGCACACGTGTACACTATCCGTGTGACAATTCTTAGTCGTCTTGTACTCCAAATCTTAACCATGGCTAAGGTCATCTATAATAATAACTATTTAATAAAAAATATTCATAAATTTCATAAAATCCTATTTAAATCAAATAAATAATAAAAAATAATTTCAAAAATTCAGGGGTGTTACATGGCTTAAACAAACCGATTGGATATGGCCCTCGTCTATAAGAACAAACTCCATCCTTATTTGTGGTTTACACAAACCGATAGGATATTGCTCTTATCAACAAAATCAAACTCTATGTTATCTTAAGTGTGGTGGTTTTTTGAATAAACTAATATACAAAAGACATAAACACCCATAGGACTGTGCTTCTATGACCTGCGCTTCTGGTGAGGCTTTGAGGTCACTGCACTTTTGGGCGATAAGTAAACAGTACTTCAGACGAAGGAGTCACTGCACTTTTAGAGCGACGAGTGGACAAGTGTTTCAGGCGATGGAGTCACTGAGCTTTTAGAGCGACGAGTGGACAAGTGCTTCAGGCGACGGAGTCACTGCGCTTTTAGGCAATAAGTGGACAAGTGCTTCAAGCAACGGAGTCACTGCGCTTTTAGGGCGACGAGTGGACTTGTGCTTTAGGCAACGGAGTCACTATGCTTTAGAGCGACAAGTGGACTTGTGCTTTAGGCAACGGAGTCACTGTGCTTTTAGAGCGACGAGTGGACTTGTGCTTTAGGCAACGGAGTACTATGCTTTTAGAGCAATGAGTGGACTTGTGCATTGGGCAAAGGAATCATTGTGTTTGAGGGCGACGAGTAGACTTGTGCATTGGACAACAAAGTGTCAGATGAAGGAGCCTTTGAACGGGCTGCACTTTTGGATAGGATGGAGGGTGCTGCGCTCCTGAGTTGAAGTGAGGGCATAATGGAAGGAATGAACTGGCTGCACTTCTGTAGCCCCACTTTTTCAGTTTCATGAATTTTGGACTATTTTAATATTTTTAATCAAGGATATTCAAGTTGTGTAGTAATTGAAATGCTTAAATATTATATATAAATTATTTTATTATGGTTACATGGGGAATAACTAATCTAGATTATTTTCAAATTTCCTAACGAACTAAGAGTGGTCCCTAGAATCCTAACAAACTTTTCTAGCCACTCTAACAACTTTTGGGTTAAATATGTAATTAACAAATTGATTGACCTTAAGTTGCAAAATACCTTTCCTTACAGCCACTTCCTATATAAACTTAAGAGGAGATAGAATGTTATTTTATTCTCATTTCATTTACTGGAAGAGCCCATCTCATCTTTCTCAGTTCCTTTCCCTAAATTTCCCTACGACAAACCCTAACCCTAAATTCTCTCCGACTTGATGGCGATGGTGATGACAGAGGCGATGGCTATGGAGGCGACCTCTGCTTCCACGGTGGCAGCTATCGACGACTAGCTTGCAGCGGCATCTCGTGATCTCGGTGACACCTAGGCGAGCTCCTTCTCCAACGGCGAAGCACGGCCCATCTTCTCCACGACGGCCCACTCGATCTCGACGATCGACGAGTAGGCGGTGCCAGCGATCGGCCGATCTACTCTGGAGATCGACGATCATGTGGCGGCAAAACCTGATCACCCTCACGGCAATTTTATCTTCTTCCTGTCATCAACGATTCTTCTTCGACGATCTCCTTCATTTTTTGACGAGCAGATCTGCGTTGAGCCCTACTAGACTCCGTGAGTATGCATCGAATTCTTATCAACTTAAGTTCTTGATTTAGTAGCATTGTTAGTCAATTCTTACCGATCAATCCCTCATTTGAATGAGCAAATTCTTGTAGAACATCTTGTCCCAGTTCCAGACCAATCGAGAATTTCTACCTCTGCCAACTGTTCGATCAATCGGGAGTCTTCATTTTCATCCTTAAATTTCTGGCGGATCGAAACAGCTCGAAAGAGCACGTGGTCGAATATGTTCATTTTGCAAATTGGTTTAAGTTCTAGAGTTAGCATTTTGGGATACAGAAGGATCCTGTCTGACTACGTGAGCCGTGTCCTCATTCTGAGTAAATTCTTCCAGTTAAATCCTTTCCTCTATTATTATGATTGAAGGAATTGCTATGATTTCGAATTTAAGTTGTGTTATTCGTTTCAGTGCTCGTATCTCTTGGCTTGTGTTCGGTTGGGGGGTGTGTGTGTAAGGGATGGAGTCGGCAGTGTTCGTATCTCTGGGTTGTGTCTGAACCTGGTCGTGTGTCTCTTCTGTCTATATTTGATTAAGGCAATGATCGTGTCCAAGGGTGCGTATTCGAGGCTTGTTCGTGCCCAAAAATTGATTGTGTCTGTTTGTGCCAGACCAAAGAATGTTCGGTCGTGTGTGTCCAGCGGTGTGCTGCATCCTACAAGTCGTGTCCTTTATTGAATATCGAATGCAGGGACAAGGGAGGAGTGGTTGTGGCATGTATGAATTTGAATTTTATTCATATAGCAGCATGTATCTATTTATGGGGACTTTATGGTTAACGAGTCTGTAAGTTAATTGCATCTGAAGTTTCCTTTCAAATGGGTCTGCTAGTGCTAAAAGTTTTGATTAATTGTTGGTAAGTTTGGTCCATGATTTCATAAGTTCAGAGGTGTTACTATTCCAGTAGAAATTATGTCCTGGTATGAAAAGTATGTGTTGTGTTGAGGCCATTTTTGAGTTATATATGTGTAAACCAGTTTAGTGGATAGTGTTGAGTTAATGTCATATTGGTTGCAGGTTGTTGTTCTGAACTTCTGGGGTTCATTTTTAGGTTTTGAGCTACTTTATTTTATTGAAAGCTTAGTTGCATATTGATCATCTGTGTATGAAGTTCATGAGTTGGGTTTGGGTATATAGACAAGAAGCTAGCCTTGAGTATGTGGCCTAGTAATGTTTTTAGATTCTGTAAGAAGTTAACTAGAGCCTCAAAGTTGTGTTCCAACCTATATTCATTGAGTAGTATTAATTTCGTATATTGATATGGAAAGAGTAGGAGTGTTCAGTCCTGGCTTTGCATTCAGGATGGGGATTTTGATTTGTTGATATTATTAGATCTTCTAAGTATAAGCCAAGCATTATACATATTAGTATCATATCCTTTTGTGGTTTCAGTAAACTAAATAATTTCAACTCCCTTATCCAAGAAGAAAACATCTATTGGTAACCTAATTATGATTACCTTATCTATGTATAAGTACCTGATGTATTAAACTAATGAGTACTTATTGTCCTTTAACTAGTGGGGTTGGTTATAGCTAATATATTCTATTATAGTTTAAGTTTAGAGAACAGATGGCAATATGATATTGTTTAGAAAGTAACCTACTTATATCATTAATCAGGTGGACATACGGATCTACTGCATTTTCACGATCACCCTGAGCAAGGCAAGTACATTCTATGGTTTATATTCATTTACATTCATATCTTGTGCTTTTCTTATGACACATTGTGACACGTATATCATGTGCTCTTGTACTTTCATGTTCTTGTACTTACTTGTGGCCAGGAAAGGGAAATATACTAGCTATGTGACCAAACCCAAGGATCAGAAATTCAGGTTGATAGCTTAGGCCTTGCACCGTACACGCGGGCCCTAAGCCGTACCCATTTCATGTGCTTTTTTCTGTGCTTACCCCAGCCGAGCACATATGCTAGTTGTATTTCAAGTATTGTGCATATGTCATGTCTTGTACTTCAAGTTCAGTATATACTTCTGGTACTTTATTTTCTGTACTTCATGTACTTTATATTCTTGTACTTTCATGTTCTTTTCCTGTACTTTATATTTTATGTTCTTCTTTACTCATTTCCATATCATGATGTTCTTGTTCATTACCTGAAATTGAACTTTGCTCTACTTCTGACTGGATATGTTGCTGGTGTACTTGAGGATATCGTTTCACCTTGTAGGCCAGAGCCCGGGATCTTAGCTGAGTAGGATGGAGGCATGGCTTAGCTAGAGGTTATATGTTTAGGTTCGTTTAGCTTTACTTATAGATGTTGTATATTAAGAGTTCATAGTTGTATTTCATTCCTGTTACCGGACTTATCTCTGGTACTTTTATATATAAATTGTATTATGACTTGTGGATTATGGTGATCATTTTGGGACGGTTAGATGCTGTGATGTTTACTTTCATGTTATTCTTGGAGTTTTCCTTAGATGTTTACAGCTTAATGCGTTGAGTCTTCCAACGTAGGCTGGGCGTGTCCGACTCGTATCCGAATATTCGGAAGTGGGTCATGACATATTTTTAGTGGTTGTCCATACAGGTCCATCCTAATGGCACTTAGGCTATAGAGTGCTATTGGGGAACTTGTTAGACTAAGGAAAACTCATCACAGTATAGGATTACGGGAAATAGTTATGGGTATATTTTACTAAGTTTCCTTATTATCTTATAGTCCAGGCCATTTTAACAGTTTTCTATTTTCCAGATGGTTCAGACACGCAACATCGGAATTGTTGATTCACCTGCACTTGAGGCTGCCGAGCTTTCACCACCTCCTATCACCCCTACTATTACCATTGGTAGTACGCAGTTGATGGAGATGTTTTAAGAGTTCCTTGATGTCTAGAGGGAGCATGCCGTCCTTTTTTAAGCCAAACTTGTAGATGCATTTTTCGAGCCAGGTAGGACTTTTGATTTCCAGACTCTTAGACCTTTGGCCTTTCCCGATACCGAGCGCATTCTTTGCACCGAGAAGCAGATCGAGAACCTGGAGCCGCCACTTTTGAAGATCGTCCAAGTCTCCGAGGATCCAACTCCTCCGATGGTTAAAGCCACCAGCTTGGAGATCCTGAACATAGTACAGAAAATAGAACGAGATAGGAAGCTGAAGCCCAAGAGAGACATGAAGACTTATGATGGAGATAGCAACTACTCTGGACCCCGAAAGTGTCGTAACACTCATACATCACATCATCAGCCGCGTTATTAAAGACAGATTCAGACCCACCTTCCTTGTGTGTTCTGTAAGAGGACGGGATACCATGTTGAAAAATATCGCAAGAGGCTCGAACTCTGCCTATTCTATAGATCTTTTTCCTACCGAATCAAGGATTGCCCGGAGGTCGCTGATCGTACTGCCCAAGGACGAGCATAAGGAGCACCAGGATCTCAGCAGGGGAACCTACCTATCCAAACTCAGCAGCTGCATGGAGTACTGCCGCAAGGACCAGCCTATATCAGGACAGCTGAAGAAGTTGAAGTAATTCCAGTTCCAGAAGAATACTGAAGACGGACTGAAGATAGAAGACTTTTCTTGCATGGTTAGAGAAGACCGTGGATTATAATTTTCTCTTAGGCCTAGATCCTTTCCTAAAACTTCCTTGTTTCCTACTCGAGAATTATTAAACTTTGTTGGCTATTATAAACTTTGGTTGGTATTCGAGATGTATTGCAAAATATTGTTTCCTATTCTAGATCTTGTTTCCTACTCAAATACCCTACTTTCTATTTACTATCCATCATTTTGTTTCATATTTCAAGATTTTTGTTCTATTCGAAATTTTGTTCCCTAATCAAACTTTGTGTTATTTGAGATTTTATTTCCTACTTGAGATTTCATTTTAAAACTTTATTTCTCATTCAAAACTTTGTTGAGCTTTTTTCGAGACTTGTTTGAGGTTCGGTTCCTATTCAAGACCTTGTTGAAGATTCCTTCAAGATTTTGATTGAAGATTCCGTTTTCTATTTGAAGTTTTGACTAAGTCCCTATATGAGATTTTGTTTCCTATTCCTGACCTTGTTTCTATTCGAGATTTTATTCCAGCTTTCTATTCGCGACTTTGTTTCGACCTTGTATCCTATTTGAGGTTTTGCTTTCCATCTGAGACTTTGTTTCACTATTCGATACTCTATTTCCTATTCACTATTTGTGACTTTGTTCCTATCTTGAGCCTTTGTTTTTTTATCCGTGATTTTTTTCCTACTCAAGATTCTGTTTCCTATAAAAGACTTTGCTTTCTACTAAGACTTTGTTTTCTATTCTATACCTTGTTTCCTATTCGAGACTTTATTTAAAGATTTCGTTTCCTATCCACGATCTTGTTTGAGATTGTTTCTATTTGAGACTCGTCTTCTATTCGAGATTTTGTTCCCTACTCGAGACTCTGTTTCTATTTTTGACTCGTTCTCTATATGAGGTTTTGCTTTTCATTTGAGACCTTGTTTTCTTTTCATTATTAGATACTTTATTTTTCCTTCGTGATTTTGTTCCTATTCGAGATTGTTGTATTCGAAGTTGATTTCTATTCTAGCCTGTGTTCTATTTCAAAACTTTGTTTTCTAATCAAATTGTTGTTTCCTAATCGAGATTTTGTTTTATATTCAAGATTTTTTTCTCTAAAATTATCCATATCTTACTGTTTGTTTCGTAGCACCCAATAACTGATTGTCCAATCTTTTCTTAATCCTTGTTGCTTCTAGTACATAATTAAATCTAGTTGATCCTTGTTACACCTAATACTCATTGTTGGATATTCTGTTGCTTCTTAGTACCTAATAAAAACCCTTGTTTTCAAAAAGACATATGACATCACCTTTTATCGTGACTTGGACTATTGGAATTCATTTTGAATTCGTTGAAACCCTTTTATAATTTCTATGGATAGGGTTGAGAGACTATTCGATGACCTAGTAGGGCGTGGCAGTTACGTGCTGCAGTCATTATCTGGATTACGGAGACTAAAAGTTTACTTCAGCCAGCAGCGCACTGGCGAGGCAGGGACTTTAAGTTGAAATAATTTCAAGTATTCGTCAATTTTTGAGTATTATCGAGACCTTGTCCTAAAATCTTCATATTTGATCTCGTGAGTTGCTTCACTAATATTTGTTTGAAAATGGATAAAGTTGATAGAATATTCGGTAACATATCATTATTTGAGTCATTGAACCGAAAGTCTACTGCAGCTAGATATATATTGGCGGGGCATGGATTCTAAGTGAAGTGACTTCAGATATATATGTTTTCGGATACCATAGAAACTGTATCCTATTTCATGTGATCATTGATTTTCCTTGAGTCACAAGTCCTTGCACTCTCATTGATTGATACCAATATCCCTTCGGTAGGTTCCATACGCCTTCTCAATCAAATCTTTGCAGTTTCCTTCTTGCATTTTATCGTCGAATCAATTAATTTTTTCAATAAATACCAATTGCTAGGTTTTGATTCCGTTCTGCTAGATTTTTCTATTAATCGTATATTTTGATCGTGCTCTGTCTGAAACTTCGATCTTAATCAATGCATATCTAACTGTGACTTACCTATTTTGTTCTAGATTATTTATGCTAAACTTTCAATTTTGATCATGCTTATCGTGCCTTCATGATTTTACTCCTCTAAGTTGTAATTAAAATTCGTCTCACATCATGCCTGTTTGATTCTCGATCATTGTTAAAATGTGTTATTTCAACTCCTTGTATGTAATTATCGTACTTGGTCTTAACTAAAATTCGTTTAACGTCGTGCCCGACCAATTTTGATCATTATCGATCATACTATTTTACCATTTATTTTTTCATGATAAATCATTTCTAATCTTGATGATTTTCACACCTAGCCATTGAGCTTACTCACACTCGTGCCTAACTAATTTTGAACTTCTGTCGTTTCTGTATCGTACCGTGCTCTTCGAAATTTCGAGGAATTTTTTTTGTAAGAGGGTATATTTGTAACCTCACTTTTTCAGTTTTATGAATTTTGGACTATTTTAATATTTTTAATAAAGGATATTCAAGTTATGTAGTAATTGTAATGCTTAAATATTATATTTAAATTATTTTATCATGGTTACTTGGGGAATTACTAATCTAGAGTATTTTCAAATTTCCTAACTAACTAAGAGTGGTCCCTAGAATATTAACAAACTTTTCTAGCCACTCTAACAATCTTTGGGTTAAATTGTGTAATTAGCAAATTGATTGACCTTAAATTACAAAATATCTTTCCTTACAGCCACTTCCTATATAAACTTGAGAGGAGAGAGAATGTTATTTCATTCTCATTTCATTTACTGGAAGAGCCCAGCACTTCTTCCTCAGTTCCGTTCTCCAAATTTCCCCACGACAAACCCTAACCCTAAATTCTCTCCGACTTGATGGCGATGGCGACGACAGAGGCGATGGCTATGGCGGCAACCACTGATTCTACGATGGCAGCGATCGATGACTAGCTCGCAGCGACGCCTCGTGATCTCGGCGACAGCTAGGCGAGCTCCTTCTCCAACGGCGAAGCACGACTTATCTCCTCCACGACGGCGCTCTCGATCTCGACGATCGACGAGTAGGCGGTGCCAGCGATCAGCCGATCTACTCCGGAGACCGACGATCATGTGGCGGGGGAACCTGATCACACTCACGGTGGATTCATCTTCTTTCTGTCGTCAACGATTCTTCTTCGACGATCTTCTTTATTTTTTGACGAGCAGATCTGCGTCGAGCTCCACTAGACTCCGATGAGTATGCGTCAAATTCTTATCAACTTAAGTTCTTAATTTAGAAGCACTGTTAGTCAATTCTTACCGATCAATCCCTCATTTGAATGAGCAAATTCTTGTAGAACAACTTGTCCCAGTTCTAGATCGATCGAGAATTTCTACCTCTGCCAACTGTTCGATCGATTGGGAGTCTTCATTTTCATCCCTAAATTTCTGGCAGATCAGAACAGCTCGAAAGAGAGCGTGGTCGAATCAAATCATTTTGCAAATTGGTTTAAGTTCTAGAGTCAGCATTTTGGGATACAGAAGTGTCGTGTATGACTCCATGAGCCGTGTCCTCATTTTGAGTAAATTCTTCCAAGTAAATCCGTTCCTCTATTATTGTGATTGAAGGAATTACTACGATTTCGAATTTAAGTTGTGTTATTCTTGTCCAGTGCTTGTGTCTCTTGGCTCGTGTTCGGTTTGGGGGGTGTGGGTGTTCGGGATGGAGTCGACAGTTTTCGTATCTCTGGATTGTGTCTGAACCTGGTCGTGTGTCTCTTCTGGCCACATTTGATCAAGGCGATGATCGTGTCCAAGGGTGCGTGTCTGAGGCTTGTTCGTGTCCAATAATTGATTATGCCCATTTGTGCCAGACCATAGCGTATCCGGTCATGTGTGTCCAGCAGTATGCTGTGTCCTACAAGTTGTATCCTTTATTGAATACCAAATGCAGGGACAAGGGAGGAGTTGTTATGGCACGTATAAATTTGAATTTAATTCATGTAGCAGCATGTATCTATTTATGGGAACTTTATGGTTTACGAGTCTGTAAGTTAATTGCATCTTAATTTTTTTTTCAAATGGGTCTCCTAGTGCTAAAAGTTTTGCTTAATTATTGGTAAGTTTGGTCCATGATTTCATAAGTTCAAAGGTGTTACTATTCCAATAGAAATTATGTCCTGGTGTGAAAAGTATGTGTTGTGTTGAGGCCATTTTTGAGTTTTATATGTGTAAACCAGTTTAGTGGAGAGTGTTGAGTTAACGTCGAATTGGTTGTAGGTTGAAGTTCTGAACTTCTGGGGTTCATTTTTAGTTTTTGAGCTACTTTATTTTATTGATAGCTTAGTTGTATATTGATCATCTGTGTATGAAGTTCATGAGTTGGGTTTGGGTACATAGACAGGAAGCTAGCCTTGTGTATGTGGCCTAGTAATATCTTTAGATTCTGTAAGAAGTTAACTGGAGCCAAGAAGTTGAGTTACAACCTATATTCATTGAGTAATATTAATTTTGTATATTTATATGGAAATAGTAGGAGTGTTCAGTCCTGGCTTTGCATTCAGGATGAGGATTTTGATTTGTTGATATTATTAGATCTTCTAACTATAAGCCAAGCATTATACATATTAGTATTATATACTTTAGTGGTTTCAGAAAACTAAATAATTTCAACTCCCTTCTCCAAGAAAAGAATATCTATAGGTAACCTAATTATGATTACCTTATCTATGTATAAGTACCTGATATATTAAACTAATGACTACTTACTGTCCTATAACTAGTAGGGTTGGTTATAGCTATTATATTCTATTATAGTTTAAGTTTAGAGAACAGATGGCTATATGATATTGTTTAGAAAGTACCCCACTTATATCATTAATCAGGTGGACATACGGATCTACTATATTTTCTCGATCACCCTGAGCAAGGCAAGTACATTCTATGGTTTATGTTCATTTACATTCATATCCTGTGCTTTTCTTGTGACACATTGTGACACGGTATATCATGTACTCTTGTACTTTCATGTTCTTGTACTTACTTGTGTTCGGGGATGGAAAATATACTAGCTATGTGACCAAACCCAAGGATCAGAAATTTAGGTTGAAACCTTAGGCCTCGCATCGTGCATGCGAGCCCTAAGCCGTACCCATTTTATGTGCTTATTCATGTGCTTACCCCAGCCGGTCACATATGCTAGTTGTATTTTAAATATTGCGCACATGTCATGTCTTGTACTTCAGGTTCAGTATTTACTTCTGGTACTTTATTTCCTATACTTCCTGCACTTTACATTCCTGTACTTTTATATTCTTTTCCTGTACTTTATATTTTATGTTCTCTTTTACTCATTTCCATATCATGAGTTCTTGTTCATTATCTAGAATTATACTTTTCTCCACTCATGACTAGATACGTTGTAGGTGTACTTGAGGATATCGTTCCACCTAATGGGCCGGAGCACGGGATCTTAGCTGAGCATGATGGAGACATGACTTAGCTAGAGGTTACAGGTTTAGGTTCGTTTAGCTTTACTTCTAGATATTGTATATTGAGAGTTCATACTTGTATTTTCTTTCTGTCACCGGACTTGTCTCTGGTACTTTTATATATAAATTGTATTATGACTTGTGGATTATGGTGATCATTCTGGGACGGTTAGATGCTGTGATGTTTACTTTCATATTATTCTTGGTGTTTTTCTTAGATATTTACAGCTTACTGCGTTGAGTCTTCCGACGTAGGCTGGACGTGTCCAACTCGTATCCGAATATTCGGAGCGGGTCGTGACATGTTTTTAGTGGTGGCCCACACAGGTCCATCATAATGGTACTTAGGCTATAGAGTACTATTGGGGACCAGTTAGACTACGAAAAACTCATCACATCATAAGATTGAGGGAAAATAGTTATGGATATATTTTACAAAGTTTTCTTATTATCTTATAGTCTAGGCCATTTTAATAGTTTTTTATTTTCCATATGGTTCAAACACGCAACATCGGAATTGTTGATTCACCTACACTTGAGGCTTCCGAGATTCCTCGACGTGTCTGAGCTACCACCACCTCCTGTCGCCTCTTTGGCCGACGAACAAGTGGTATGTAGATTGGACCATATTCACCCTATATAAAGGGAAGCTTTTCTGAAGGGTTGTGTCTTCGGTCTCTTAACATTCCCACCGTAATGCTCGATCCCGACTTAGCTTCGAATGACCGTTGGCCTTGCATAAGTTGACTATTGGTTGCAAATCCCTTCGTTCAAAGAAGCCGTATCCTTGTAGAAGAACTGATGCTGAGTTTTGAGATGCACTTGAGCGTTGGCGTAAGGATTTCGAACCTGAACAACATTATGGAGATCTTCGAGATAAAAGCTTTCGGGTTTGGATTGATTGCCAATCCGAAGAGCCACGGGTTGTGCCATGTCCTACTCAATGGCGATGGCACACCCTGTGCTATGGACTAAGTTCTTACTCGGGCCAATAGATGCTTAAGGAAGTGGCTCGCTCTGATAGTGCTCCACATCTGGGGGGCTGCGCGTGTGTTGATGATTAACCCCCTTGTAGACTTGTTTTAGATGTTTTAGTCCTTTATATGTAATCATGAAGAATCTGTAATAAATCTTTTATAGATATGATTTTAATATAGAACTGTTTATGCACCATTTTTGTTTGTCGGTGTGACTTTAGTTGTCTGTCTACGCTTTTGGGGTACCTGCACTTTTGTGAAGCCATGTGTAGTGAGAACGCCACCTGCGCTTTTGATATGTCTGCAATTTTTTCATGCTTCTACTGTCGCGAGTAATGAACTTTGACTCTCCGCTTTGCTGATGCACATGAGCACTTACTCCTTGAAGTAGTGTCTCATAAATGTGCTAAAGCTCTTTCCGCCGATGTGTATGGCACTGCTCTTCGAAAAAGTGTCTGTAGATGTGCTGAAGCTTTATCAACCGATGCACATGGTCGTTACTTTTATAAAGTATTCCGCCGACGCGTAGGATCACTATAGAGTGCCTATGCGGATGCTCGCTCGCTGAAACGCAGTACTACTAAGTAGTGCCTGCTTGGGCGCAGTAGATGCTTGCTTGCAGAAGCGCAGTGCTATAAACCTGCACGGATGCTAACTCGCTGAAACATAGGGCTACTAAGTAATGCCTGTGCGAATGCTTGCCTCGTAAAAAATTAAAATGTTTCTGACTTTTGTTTTCTTTTATGTAGTTTCTGTGACCACATCCCTCTTCAATGAAGTTCTTTTCGACTCCCCCATCTGCATGCTAGGAATAAATGTCATAAGAAGCTCGTCGAGCTGCCCAGGAGGTTGATTGCCAAAAATCAACCGGCAGGGCGACTGGATCAGATACAGCAGCAGCATCAGGGCTTATTTTGTCGTATATTGGATCAGGACAGGTTAAAGCCCTCCCTCTACACCGATGTGGGGATGCTAAAGCCTCAGTTTCTTTTTGGCGACCAATTGGCTTTAAAGGAGATGAACCTCCAAGAACTCAGGACGGACTGGTATTTTAAGAATGATGACCTTGCTTTAGATGTTCCCGCGACCGATCGACACCAACCGCTGTTAGTCATTTTTCGTTTTTTCGAAAGATGGCATATGGAGTAGAATCTGACCCTGTGCTAGGAGGGTTTAGATGTGGACCGCTTCCAAGAGAAATGATACTTTTACATATACTCAGTGGGTCCGTCGTTTTCTTTGTGGGTGCTACTCTCTGGTCATATGCTTAGTGACCTTACCGCAGATGTCCATCCATTCGGGGCTTCTATCTTTTCTAATAGGCTTCTAGCAGCCGGATGTACTTATCCGACGGGACCCTAACGGGTCGAGGGCTGGGTTTAACCTGAGAAGAAGTGGAGTGACTTGTCCCAATGGATATTGGGTATCTTAAAGAAAGATCAGAGTGGCACTGGCTTACGCCATGCCATAAAGGCTACTGAACATAGTATTCCCATCAACCAGCCTTTGTTCTTGGTCTTACTGGAGTTGTACAATCACTACACCGGGACCTTTTTTATGTTGTGTGGAGAGATAGGATTGGCTCTCCATGAGATGTTCGCCATCCTGATGCTGCCTTGGGGTGAACACCCATATGAGGAGCACACCCCTAACCAAGACGAATTCATGGGGCTAGAAAACAAGTACCCCGAGATGATGGCAGTACCAAAGAACTGCTTTTCCATCATCAGGAATGTATGTGTCTGGACTCTGCGAAGACTCATCTCCACCTTAATGCATGAAAAAAGTACTTCTTTACGCTGGAACCATTAGAACCCGAAACGGTTTGTTTTACAACTCGTAGGGCGTATAACACTAACGATGTGGAAGATATGATGGCGAAGGCGAAGGTGTCAGCTCCTTCATTGGACGCTGAGGGAAAACCCACCTCCATAGTCCATAATTATTTCTGCCAAAACTTGACTACCCTGAGTCGGAAAGCGGCACTGGCTGCCTTTTTGATGATGTGGCTAAGGAAGGTCGTGGTGCCTGAAGGTTCGGGCTCCGTGGGACGGCTCAATCGTGAACTTATCATACCGGCTGTGAGGTTGGCCTTTGGGCATTCCTGGCACTGCTCCTTGCCATGGTATGCAATATACTTCGAGACGTACGGGAGCTCTCGAAGAAAATAATAGAATATCATAGGTACGACAACGAATTCCCGTACACGAAACTTTCCTACCATTATCTGATGGCTTGGTTAACGCTGTATCACACTGGTTTAATTGCTTCTGCCACCATCGATGGCTATGATGAGGGAGACGAAACCCTGCGCAACTACTACCAGGCGAAGTGGGTCCATCACGGCGTTCCTACCTGCAGACAGGCGTTAAACTTCTTGGACGACTATAGTTTCAACAAGATTTTGCCTTCCTATAGTGGCTACCTCGCAGGTGATGAGCTGGTCGACCGGGTGGGGAAAGGAACAAGCTGATCGTCAATGCCTTTCGTTAGATACTATCCATTCTTCCTTCGTACCTACTGTATTGGAACCAGATCCAGGTGTATCTGGAGCCTTATCTGCCAAGGCAATTCGTACGACAGTTCAACTATAGCCAGACTATGATTAACAACCCAAGTCTCTGCCTTGGTTACAAGAAACGTTTGTTGGATGACGCCCACGCATGGTGTTACTATAATGCTGGATATACTGGGGCAGAATTTACAATTCCTGGGATGCACGGGGAAACCCGTATCTTGTACTTCGCTGTAAAGTTTCACTTCTTAGTGAACAACTTCTCGTTCGGTTATGACCGAAAACAGAGTTTTATTATGGGCACGAAGTTCGAGAGGCACCAGTCGGCCCCTCAAGAGTTCACAGTTGCGGACGGTAGGTCCTCGGATGGTTCCAGTACTTCTCAAAAGAGAAAGGAGGATGTGGCGCCTCTAAATTCCCCGTCGAAACGTCGAGCTTCTTTGGCGGCAAGTCCTCCTCCTGCCAAGAGAATCAAATGGGTGGCACCTAGGCGACGTAATTTATTGCAGCAGAGTGTTTTGCCTATTGCCTCATCTTCACAGGTATATTTCAGTCTATTTTATTCGAATTTTTATCTCTGACTTTGCACTTATTATTCATTTGCTGGTACAGACAAAAGAGAAGTCGAAGTAGTAGAAGACACTCAGGGAACTTCCTGAGGAGCCTCTTCATGAGGTTCCCCATAGGGGGCCACTACGTCCGGTGGTTAGGGTTACCACCCCTTTGTCTGTCGAAGAAAGAACTAATTCTGTCACGAGGTCTGAAAAGGCTAGTATTCCTGAGGAAGGCCCAACAACTGCATCAGCTAAGTCTATTAAGTCAGAGAGGTTTCTTCGCCTGTTTCTTTTGATTATGAGACTCAGGATTTTTCTGTGCTTATGGCTTCGCACCAAGAAATGGCTTTCGCGGGTGGACCCATAGTGATACCCGGGGTTGGTCCTGATGTGAACGATGGTACATTTCGGGAACCTATACCCGAGACAGGTCACCCAATCGAGGGTGCTGAAGGCATTGTCGGTGGTTCCCTTGTGGAAGCTTTTCCTCAGGGAGGTGAGGAGGAGCCAGTAACTGAGGAATTATCCCTGGCATACATCAGAGATCCGCCCCATGAGCCAAGTTAAAGAGAATGCTAAAAAGTTAACAGCGGAAGCTGTTGACGAGCTAGCTGGCCGAGCTATTGAGGAGCCGGTCAAGATGACCATCGAGCAGTTGGTCGATGAGGTCATTATGAAAGCTGCCCATGAGGCTATTGAGGAGTAGGCCGACATGGTCCTGGAAGAGGCAACTGAGGGGACTACAGAAGAGCCGGCTGAGGAGGCTGTTGATGAGTTGGTCACCGAGGGGCGGTCGACGTAGCCACTGAGATGGATGTTGAGGGAGTTGCTTAGGAGCCCGTCGATGAGACCATCGAAAGCTTGGAGAAGGAGATTGTTGAAGAATCGATTGAGATGACCACTGACGAACTGGTTGCTGAGGATCTCCTCAATATAATTACTACAGAGCTGCTAGAGGAGATTGCTGTCGAGCCAGCTGCTAGAGATTTAGTCGAAGAGACCACTAATGAGCCAATTTTTGAAGAACCGGTTAAGAAGACTGCTGAGGGATTAGTCGAAGTGACTGTTGAAAAATCGATCACGAAGGCCGTTCGAGTGCCAGTCCATGAGGCTTTCCAGAAGTCAATCACGTCAATTGTTGAAGAACCGACAAGGGTGCTTATTAAAGAGTCGTCCATGCATCAGACAACGTCGACAAATACCTTTCTAGCTCCATTAACGACTTTTGTCTCAGTCATGGCACCACCTACCTCGGTCGTGATACCAAGTCATGTATTGGCTGCTGTCACTGCTTCGGAGCATTCAATCGCGACATCTTTGATGACCCTAATGGTTATAGCCGACAATGCTTACCATGCCAACCTCATCCTGGGGACCATTCGCCATGCTCTAAAGTATGGTATAAAGGGTGTCCTGTAGCATAATCAAACGCTTAGACATGCCTAGTCTGCAGTAAGAGCCCAGCTAGTGGTATTGCATAAACATCAGGGATATGAAGTGAAAGAAGATGCGATAAAGTCCCTTCTGACAGAATTAGAAGCCACTGCCTCAGAGATTCAAGATCTTGAGCGTCATATGTATTGCCCCAGTCCCAAAATACTTATGACTAGGTACGTATCCATGCCAGCTACATACATACGAAGTCTACTCAAATATATGGAAACTCGTATGTATACATAAGCTGTAAAATGCAGTAAACCAAGAGTAATCTAATCTCATCCACAAATAAAGAATAAAAGATATTATATAATCAACTGCAATAAGTCTTTGTATAATACGATGGGCGGAGACAAAGTTCACTACCAACTATCTTAAATAAAAGGTACAAGAAGGAATAGATGAAATAAAAAGACTAGCCAAATGCAATCAACTTTGAAAGGATGGAGACGATCACGGCCTCGACTAGAACACTTGAAACTATCATAAAAGCACACACCTGAAGAGTTAACCAGGTCCTTAGAGGGACGTAACAAGATACAATAAACATGCCATATAAATACTGAATATAAAATAGGCCACAAACAAAAGTAAGTGACAAGACAACAATAAGGTACTCTAACCATACTAAAGTGAACATGCAGTTAAGAACAAACCTTTCGTCACATGAGCCCTGGCTGTAAATGGGATCTGGTGTAGTCCCCACCTGGGCACCAGTGACCTAAGCGTATGACGTTCAAAAATGACAGTGGCCAACCTGAGAGGCTAAACATACCCGTATCTCCAACGGAGCTTTCGGGTTACAAGGGAAGTGCAATCGAAGCCCATACGACCAGGAAATATTCTCCTCACCCAATGTACCTATCATGTCGCATCCACGACTATGTAACACTACTAACCGTCAAGTCTTCTAATATACAACTACTGACAGTTAGACCTAATGCATGCGCACGGGTGATCAGCCAACACGCAAGGACCTCTACATGCCACTCATCTCACACATCCTTGTGGTACAACTATGTCAAGGTATATGCGATATACTATAATCGGTAGTCCCTTAACTCTAGGGCCATATGCAATCAAAGGATAATAACAAGTAAGCTAATATTACCGAGCACGAAGTAAATCAGGAACTGTAAGAATTGGAAATACATGAACAGTGATATGTAAAAATTATAAAAATGTAGACTGAATATAAACAGTATAATGGTAAGGTATCTTGCCTGAGGTTATGTGCAAAAGAGAATAATCCAGTAGCTCGAACAGACAAATAAACGAAGCAAGAAAAGCCAAATCCTGCAGATAACTCCTGATGCTACAACGAACATCACGAACGAGTTTGGAATAAAAGATATGCCTAGGAAATGCCTGTCCAAAAGTTAAATTCTGGAACAGGGTAAAAATTATAATTTTGGGTCAAAACGATGTCCGCCGTTGGACCCGCTTCGCACCAAAATGTGCGCCAAAATCTACGGTCTCTAAAGATGTCAAACTACATGTCTACGAATTTGTTTTGATGAGGCGAACCCAACGGTATGTCCAATTTTGGATTCCGGTGTGCCGTACGCAAAATCGCCCGTTGAGTGGATTTGTGGGCCCGCCAAAATAGCGTCCCGATCAACCTTCTCAAAATTGAACCAAACTTGGCTCACAGGACCAGAAAAATATTTTGTGTCCAATGGCGCAAGTTTCGTCGCAATTTGATGAGTGTACACGAAGTTGTGACTTAATTTGCAAAGGGTCGATACGGGGGTATCTCGACGGATACGCACTGATTTCGTCGCGCACATACAACAAAATAGGGTTCCGTCAGTTCCCGTCGACAACATCCATACGCGCCTTTTGATGTGTATAGTGTGCGACCACATCGCCCGGTTTGCCGGAATGGACGCCGTATCGGAATGTTTTTCTACTTTATGAAAACAGAATTTACAATTTTTCGTGAAAATTTAACAACTTGTAACTTTTTACACACTAGATGAAGAGTGAATCCAGAATGTGCGTTACAATCTTTGTTATGTTGTCTTTGACTATCTTCAATTAGTTTCTACAAAATTCTATTGTACAGAAAGAAAAGTGGCCGACAAGTTGGTGTTTTAAAATAGTTTTTAATATACCAAAAAAATGGTTTTTCTCCAACTTCGTCTCGATTTTTCGAGCAAGTTGGATGGCCATGTCAAAATCCACCTGGGAGATCTCGAAGAGGGTCATGTGGGCTTTCTACTGAATTTACGGAATCAAAAATGAACAAGAATCGAGAGAAAAATTTAATGGAGAAGTCGGATACCTTGTTGTTGAAAGCTGTTATTGTTGTTGTTGTCGTCGTGGCGTCTGAGAGGCGGGACTGCTGTCGCTCCGGCGAGGCTGGGCACGCACGTCAAGGAGAGGGAGGAGGATGAAGGAGAGAGGAGAAGGAAGGTGGAGAAAGAGATTCAGATTTTAGGTTTTTTTAAAAACTTATATATATATATATATAACTTATATATATATGTGTGTGGGAGGGGGTCGGCCTCTATTAGAGGTTGCTGCTACTTATTGTTCATTGTTTGGGTGTGGGGGCGCATACTATAGCTGATGCTGCTTGTGGCTTATTCTGTAGTTGGGGTGGTCGGTCCCACCCCATTGGGCCGACCACTCCATGTTTTTTTTCTAATTCTAATACTACTTTATCCTTACAATCTTTTCAAATATAAGTATCTATATATGTGTATATCTACTACACACAATAAAATATCCATAAAAATTTAATATTATCTATCTAATATATATTTATTTAAAAATAACTTAAATGATAATAAAATAATAAATTTGCTCAATGGTGGTTTTGATGAACCCATACCACACTCCCAAATTTGGGTCCAGAACAATTTGTACAATGTTGCAAAATATTATTTAATAACAAAATACCAATATTTTGTACAAATAGTTAAATAATTACAAATTGTACATAAAATTCTAAAATAATTTAGAAAATATTTGTATATACCTAAAATATGCCTACATGGTCACATTTGGTCACACTACATACTTAGTTGGGCTTGGGTTCGGTCCGGGCCCAGTTCAGGCTGAATTGGACAAACCGGGTCATCTAAAAATCAATATATAAAATAATATTTAATTAAAATAATTTAAATAAGTCCATTCACAACTTGGTCTGGTTTTCCTAGTTTGGACATCACTATGGCTAGGCTTCCCCTGGCATGGTTAATATACTAGTCAAGGAACACTGCTACAACTTCTGTGCTAAAAGTCATGGTCGTCTAGTGCTCCAAAACTCAACAATGGCTAACGTCATTTCTAATAATTAATAAAACCATAAATTGTATAAATTTATTTTTAAGTCTAATAAAATAATAAAAATAATTAAAAAAGGGGTTTTACATCCTACCCAACTTACACGAATTTTGTCCTCGAAATTTATGATTAATAGGGTAGATAGGGTTGAGGAATAGAAAGAGTTTATCAATACCAACATACGATTAAATTTTAGAGGAGGCGATAAAAAGGCGTTCAACACCACCATGCAATAGAAAATTATGGAGTCGATATATACAAAAATATATCATGGTTATAGAATTGAATAAGGATTACTAGTGAAGGAAATACAATTTGAATATCCAATTTTATAGAACAGTGAGGAATTGAGTAGGCCATTGAGAATAAATTAGACATTTAGGAGATGTGATTCCTTAAGGGAGAACTGGATACTAATCATCTTGGTCGAGGGTTTGATTAAGTGATGATTAGAATCACTCTCGTTCGTTCAAGTGGGATTGGAAGGGCACAATAAAAATTCTAGGATTGAGGGAAAAAAGAGATTAAGCTGAGGATATAGCCACATGAGTTGGTCGGTGGCTATCTACATTTCGTGTATATATAACTGATAGGGCAACTAAAGGTGATACTTTGAGTCTATCTATCAAGTACAGTGTCTGGTCTTTCTAAAGTAAGTAAAGCCCACAACAAAAAGAGTTCAAAGACGACGCTATTTAGTACAAAATACGAGGTTCATAGGTGACGGAAATATTTCAAATGAGAGTTGTCAATGCTGTCGGGATGAGACTTTAAGGCAGGTTTAACTATGTCTCCATCCACATAGAATAATTCATGAAAAGCGAACCAAAGTGCAATAAGTTGATCAGACCATCATGCACCGGTTCGGATTAGACAATATGTTTGTGGGTGCACCCAACAAAATATGTCATGATCAAGCTTGATAACAAAATAAGCTTGCAAAACTGAAGCTATATTAGCAGCATGAGATAGTCAAAATATGAGCAAGGGAGGTACTGATGAAGGAAATTTTAAATAGTCCAAGATCTTTTAAAATCAAGTCTTTTCCGAAGTGTGGGCCTTTACAGTTGTCCTAGTTTTCTTTACTTACGATTTGGTTGTCTAGATAAGTTAAGGTCCTCTAAATTTCTAGTCTAAGTGAGCTCATCAACACGATTCATAAGGACAAAGGATTTGTTAGGTGGTGAGGTATTCTACCCAACTTACAAGAGTTAAACTAATAGTGTAATGGGACAACGGGTCAAGCAATCAAGATAAACCATAAGGTTAGCATTAAGGGATTTAGTAGAACATATTCACGTATCGGGTTAAAGGATTGAGTCAAGGTTGGATTCTCTTAATTGAAGTCGGAAAGTATTTTGGTGTCATGGTAGAGGTTATAGTTTGGCCATTTTGACTATAAAGTCATATCAAGAAATAGAGTACAAGGAGATGTGTTTTAGTGGGACATGATATATCTACATGAAGGTGGGCTTGTCTAGGTCTTACATATGAAATTTGTTGGAAGAAAAAGTCTAGTGTTGTGCTCCAAATATCCAAGTCACGGTAAGGGACGCCAAAAGATCAAAAATAGAAAGTAAGAGTTCACGAGGTGATAATTAATGCTCAAAAATAAAGAAGATCAAGTTAAAGCATGAAATAAAATTAATTAAAGAATCCAGTAAAAATAATTTAGGAACACAATTTCGGAGAGAAGATAGTCTCCTAGATGAATACAGTTAAGGAACCATTAAATCATTATTCAAATTGCAAATGGGTTAGAAGGTCACAATTAAAAGATCTAGAATTGAAGGAAGGTCGAGTAAGTCAAGGTGGAAATACAGTCACATAGCTTGGTAGATGACTAACAATACTTGTGTACATACTACTATCATGGTCATGAGTGATATGGCAATTAGTGTCGAGTACATCTATCTTATTAGAGCTATCTTGATGGCCTACCATTAAAATTTTAACTCAAGTTTCCTCCAAAAGTTTCTTAATAAAATTTGCAAAAAAATAAACCACCAAAATTTGTAGTCACTCCTAGCAGTTCAAATTTATCATGAAAAAAAGAAATTTAAATCACTTTCATAAATCTCAAAGCAAATTTTTATCATGTTACTACTGTCTTTTTCAAAATTTTACATTTTCAATTCAACTTTTAAACTCAAGAGTTCATAAATCATGAATCTATATATAAATTATCCATAATCAATCATAACTTTAAAACTCTACAAAAACTAATAGCTCCTCAGATAAAAATTTCTAGCACATACAAAGCAATCTCAAAATTTTAGCCCAATATTTTAATGCACTCATCAATTATAACTTCTATTCATACTAAGTCATTCCAACATAATCAAAACTTTTAAATGGTAATTTATTTGATCTATCAAAACAACCTAATCACATCATTAATATATTTTTATTTTATTTCAAAATTTGTGATATTGGCAATCCAACATTAAACTAACTTTTCAAATAATCTTATCAGTCATAAATCATTTTTTTTACGAAATTTGATATCCAAATTCATAATTTAAAAAAAAATCTAAATAGATTTGTAAATCCTCAATCATAGGACACAATTTAAAATAATGAAAAATTCTCAAAAATTGTTTTCATAACTTTCAAATATTTAAAACCAAAAATTTAGAAATTATTACTTCTACAAAAATTTAAAATTTTAATAAAAATATTAACCATAACTTGTACGACTCAATTTAAATAATTCCTGCTGCCACAATTAAAATCTAAGATCATTTTCAAACCAAATTTATAACTGTTCAAAGATGTATAACTATAACCCAATAAATCATCAATATCACAACTCGAAAATCAAATCAATTTTATATTTGTTCAAAAATGTATAACTATAACTCCATAATTCATAAATATTAAAACTTAAAAATCCAATCAATTTCTTAAATCAATGGTATAAAGATTCTAGCTATTTTTTTTTCCTTTCTACAGTATCAATCCTATGGTGTTTACTATTTAGAAATCTCAAGATTAAAACCTTCCTTGGTAGTATCCTACTTTACAAATTACTAACCATTAAATCACACTTTCTTTTAAAAAAAACTTTTTAACTCAATTAGAGTCTTAAATGTATTCCAATTGCCTACATAACCATTCTAGCCATGTGTTTGACCTATGAGCATATACTAGTGTAGTCATCTTCCCAGTTGACACTAAGCACGAAAATAAGAATCAACGGTAGAAAGGAATCAAGCAAGATGCAATTCAAGAAAGTCGAACGAGAGTTCAGAATTTGAAGCTAATGGGATAGGTCAAGATGTATGGATGAGATTCCTAGATTCTAATCCTATGTTGCAGGCTCACATCGGTACAATTACGTAGCTGAAGTGACAAACTTTGACCTGCATGGGCCACCACAAAAATATATAACGTCCCAGTCCCAAAATACTTATGACTAGGTACGTATCCATGCCAGCTGCATACATACGAAGTCTACTCCAATATATAGAAACTCGTATGTATACATAAGCTACAAAATGCAGTAAACTAAGAGTAATCTAATCTCATCCACAAATAAAGAATAAAAGATATCATATAATCAACTGCAATAAGTCTTTGTATAATACGTTGGGCGGAGACAAAGTCCACTACCAACTATCTCAAATAAAAGGTATGTCACGCCCCAGTACCGGAATACTGAGACGGACTAGGACAGCTACACAGTATAAGGTATATAGACGTCATACGACGATCGTGGCTGTCAAGAGACTAGGGGATGCATGCTACAATCAGGTCTCCTATGGTCCCACAGAGCATCTATGTCTCAATCAATCAAAACAAGAAGCAATAAATAATGATCATATAAGGCAAAGCAGTAAGGCGTCCCCGACGCTTCATCAGAATGATTCATGAGTCTAGCTATGCAAAATGATGAGCTAGTTCCGAGAGTCAATAGTACATAACTATAGTCAGCTGCAGTCTGATTTAATTATAATTATGCAAAGGAAACTAGTGTCCAAAACTGTCGGCTAAACAAGTGCCGGTGGCTAAACGCCAAGTACAAAATAGAAGATATCAGAGCGGTGAAGAAGAAACCCACTCATGGTCCCTGGCGCCCATACTCCTGGTGTGCACCATTGTTCGGGTGGAAAGCTGGATCCTCTGGAGCTGCTACGAAATCTGGCCAAACAAAACCAGCGGGGTCAGGCCCCGAATAGCAAGTACCACAAGGGAGCACAAAAGAGTGAGATAAATCCAATGAGTTAAATAAGACCTGATTCACGAGCTATAGGCTTATACCATATCATCGAGACAATACGACACCCTTACAACCAAATAAGGACAAACAGTGCCAATATCGTGCCGGGATAAGATATATCCTATAACCATGGGCAGGTAAAAGGGCTTCTGATTCGCGACTTCGGTCCATAGCCTATCGCAGCACAATAGCCCAACCCAACAACCAAACAAGGACATGGGTTGGACCACACACCACGATAGTTCATGTTCCTCAGTTGCTAACAGAAGAAAACATATCACAAACAAGTCAGCTTACAAGCGGCTAGGGCTGCAAACGAGCCAAGCCGAGCCAAGCTTTTATAAGCTTGAGCTTGGCTTGACTAGGATTAATCGAGCTCGAGCTCGAGCTTGAGCTTGATAAGTTTTTTATTTTAGAGCTTGAGCTTGGCTTGAGCTTGTTTATATTAAGCTTGAGCTTGGCTTGGTTTGAGCTTGAGCTTGGCTTGATAAGCAAGCTTGATTCAAGCTTGATAAACAAGCTCGATAAGCTCAAAATCAAGCTCGTTAAACTTGATTTCAAGCTCGCTTTTTTAAGCTCATTAAGCTTGATTTGGAGCTTAACAAGCTCGATTTCAAGGTTTGAATTCCAGTACATGTAATATTAACAATTTATTTATAAAAATTTAATAAAAAAAGTTTCTTAATGTCAATTATTAAGGACATATAAATATATAATGCACACAACTATATTGTTATACAAACATATACAAAATTAAAATTTAACAAACAACAAACGAGCTTCTAAACGAGCTCCTAAACGAGCTTCTAAACAAGCCAGCTCGCGAGCTCAAACGAGCCGAGTATTTCTAAGCTTGAGCTTGGCTCGTTTATTAAACGAGCTCAAGAATGAAGCTTGAGATCAGCTCATTTACTAAATGAACCGAGCTCAAACAAGCTTTTATCGAGCCGAGCTTCGAGCAGCTTGCGAACGGCTTGGCTCATTTGCAGCCCTACAAGCGGCCAATCAATCCTACGGCTTTCTATGATTTGTCTGGATTATACCAGTAATACAATATATATATAGGAATCCTCAGATCGTGTCGCATTCCAGCAGGGCTAGCCAAACCATTATATACAAGCAAGCACGAAATGCACTGGTCCCTCGAAAGGCCACCGTGCTAGAATAAGCAGTAACGGTTCCAGCTCTCCTATAGGAAGAGCTGGTTCGGCAGTCACAAATCAGATACTGTACTCCACTAGTACGGATGACTATACAGTATCCGAGGCAGCCAACCCGACGCGCCAAGATGGGACCCAGGGCGGCTGGTGACGTACGATCTCGAAATTCAGTTCCCTCCCAATGCTTCTACCAATTTAAGTTGCTTAGATTAACCCTATCTCGATATTGGAATTACATGTCGTGGTCACATGGTCATCCTCCTATATGACGTACCATAGTACGTGTACCCTAAGTATGAATCTACATCGGCTCAATCTAGATCCATGCTTAGTGTAATGCTTCAAACAACAAACAACATACCACGATACTATTATTGACAAATTACCATGACTGTGCTGGAAGGTACACATGTATTGACATATAACACGAATGATCACTTAGCATATAGAGTCATACCTCAGTGCACTCATTAAATGGCACCGCAGTGCATACTAATATTGTATCTCAATACACACTTAGAATATGTACCAGCACGTATACAGGTAATCAGGTCAGGAACAAGGTCAAGTCAGAAAGTTGCGTGGACCCCTCGTGACATAAAAGTCACATGTAAATTCTGGTTAAAGTGAGACATGAAGGTCCTTGAAGCCAATACAAAGATCTACAACTTTCATGTTGGGAGTTGGAAGAAATTCTGGCCATAATTCAGTCAAAAAGAGCATCAAACAATCAAATCAGCCAAAAATTAGCCTTATGCGGCTCAAAAATTCTTATGCGGCTCAATAATGCTTATGCGGCTCAAAAATGCTCATGCGGCCAGAATTTTTTATGCGGCTCAAAAATGCTTATGCGGCTCAAAAATGCTCATGCGGCCAGAAATTCTTATGCGGCTCAAAAATGCTCATGCGGCCAGAAATGGTCATGCGGCCAGAAATTCTTATGCGGCTCAAAAATGCTTATGCGGCTCAAAAATGCTCATTCGGCCAGAAATTCTTATGCGGCTCAAAAATTCTTATAAGGCCAGAAATTCTTATACGGCTCAAAAATGCTCATGCGGCCAAAAATTCTTATGCGGCTCAAAAATTCTTATGCGGCTTAAAAATGCTCATGCGGCCAGAAATGGTCATGCGGCCAGAAATTCTTATACGGCTCAAAAATTCTTATGTGGCCAGAAATTCTTATGCGGCTCAAAAATGCTCATGCGGCCAGAAATGGTCATGCGGCCAGAAATTCTTATGCGGCTCAAAAATGCTCATGCGGCCGGAAATGGTCATGCGGCCAGAAATTCTTATGCGGCCAGACACTATTCATCGTCCCTGCCAGAATCAGGACAGATGAACATAGAAGTTTGACCAAAATTATTTTGGCCATAACTTCCTCAAAACAAGTCGAAATCTAACTTTTCACAGGTCAAAATTGGATAGAATTGAATTTCCTACAACATAGGACCATTAGTTTTCGAAAACAACCAAGTTTGATAGATCACAATCATGAAAATCCATAGAACCCTAGTTTTAAAAACTTAGATCTACACCAAACTAGCCATTAAAATCAAAAACTCCAAGAACTAAACTTGTAGAGAATGAAGAGAAGAACAATATAGACAAATAATATCAAAGAAAAATCAAGAAATGAAAATGCAATAATCTCTCCATTTGGTGCAAGATGTACTTGCCTATTGGTTGGGAGGAAAAGAAATGAAAAGAGTGAATGAGGGGAGAGAGTGAGGAAGAGAATATATATTGGGGTTGGGTTGACTCAAAGAAACCCTAAGCTTAAGCATGCT
The DNA here is from genome assembly GCA_029216955.1 of Iris pallida. Lineage (NCBI taxonomy): Eukaryota > Viridiplantae > Streptophyta > Magnoliopsida > Asparagales > Iridaceae > Iris > Iris pallida. Next base: position 7,136,877 of record JANAVB010036418.1, on the reverse strand, counting down.
GTTAACCACATGACTAATGACATATTAAATGCTACATGATACAACTAATTAAATTAATTAAATAAAATCCTAACCACAACACGGTTCAAAAATTTTATCATCGAAACAGTGAACCACGCCTATAACCAGACAAGGACAAGGGGTGGCACACTAATCCGCGACGAGATACTGTTCCATGCCATGGCCAGTTACAAATATAGGATAAATATAATAAAGATATAGGTTCCAGATACCATATACATGAAAAATCAAAAAATTTACGTATTTCGAAAACGGGGAGTGACATCTCTACCCTCCTTAGAAAAATTTCGTCCTCGAAATTTCGATAAGGCTAGTTGAGAACGCTCTCAGATCACGAAATACACTCATGACATATAACAAGCATAATTATCAAACAATATATGGCACATGAACAGTTTAAGAAAGCAAGAATAATTAAGTAAGAGCACAAACAATAATCATACCCTAGAAGGAAATGATCGGAGACATACGAATAAAATATGCCTCTCAAGTCAGGTAGGAATTCGTCCTCGAGGTCCTACACTGACACCCAAAGTGGACAAGGGTCAATGCTGGAGATAAGTCGGTACCAATGACTAAATCAAGAACGAGACTCTGCCCAGGACGTACTCTCGTAATCAAGACACATGATGAATATCACGTATCACATGATACGAGAGCAGATGAGTGAGACGAGAAAGTCGCCTTCACTCTTCGAATATAGAACTCAAGGAATTATAATGAATAATACTGAAATCGTACCCACAATCTGACCGCCTTCGGCCAACCTCTGCTATAATACTCCAAATTCTTCTTGACTTTGTCCCAGCCTTCCCTGGCCCTGCTGTCCAACCTGATCTTGCGCTTGTCGGTACATCTGAGCATGCGTCAGTAATAGGCGCTGGGCTAGTGGCCTCACTGCTAGTGCTGACCCTTGATACGGTGCTACCTCTGGAGCTGGCAACGCCGGAAACCGTTGAGCTGGCCCTCCTGGCCTCTACATCATAGGACAATTGGCAATCCTATGGTTTGGACTGCCACACCTCAAGCATAATCCATTAGCTGAACGACACACATCCCTAGTGTGCCCTCCCTTACCACAGTAAGTGCAACCCACTGGTGCTTCCTGACGCTGCTGCTGGTTCCTCTGTTGCTGCTGTCGAACTGGTACCGTCACAATTGTCGTGACTGGTGCTGCATCATGAATACGGACGCCAGGTGCTGGTGCTGACGTCCGAGGTACTGCTCCTCCCCCAGCACTCTGCGTATGAGACCTCTTCTGCCCCCCAGTCCTTGTTGATAACCTTTGAATAGTAAGCTCGTGCCTCCGAGCAGCCGTCAATACTGTATCGAATGTCTGGTAGTCGTGTCCCTCGACCAGCTACAAAATCTCTAGGTAAAGTCTCTGTTGGAACCTCATTGCTCTCTCTGGCTCTGTCGCTACCATCATCCGAGCAAACCTACTTAACCTGTAGAACTCCGCTGCATAACCATCCACCGTCTTACCAGCATGCTTGAGACTGATAAACCTCTGCTGTAGCTCATATTGTGCTACCACGCCAAAGTACTTGGCCTTGAATCTGGTACTGAAGCTATCCCAGGTAACAGGACGCCTCATTCCAACCTCTTCCGATGCCCACCAATCGCGGGCGAGATCCTGAAGTAAAAGTCTGACCTGGTCAACCTTCTCTTCTGCTGGAACCTTTGATGCGGTCAATATGGCCTCTGTATCCTGAAGCCAAGCATCCGTCATGATGGCATCCTCCGTGCCGTCAAAATATCTCGGATTAAGTCGACAAAACCTTCCGGACGCTCCTGAATCATTTCTGACACTTCTCTCAAGGGCTAATTGCAACCCCTGATTCTGTAGCACATTTTGTTCTTGCTGTCGAGTTTGTTGTTGCTGTTGGGCTACCGTCTGGCATTGCTGGGTCTCCAATAACCCTCTAATAATCTGTAATAGTGCCGACGCATCTAGTGCTACTGGTACTACCGGCATAACTGGAGGTACGGGATCCTCTGGCCTCTGTAGCTCAACTGGCTCATGCTCGGTAATATTCTCGATAGGAATTTGTCCAGGTAGAGGGGCTACCCCTTGCTGATCTCCAACTGGTCCCTGATCTACTGGATTCTCTCCCATGCCGGCTCCTCCAATAGCCGAGAATGATGTGACCCTAAAGGAAAGGATACAAGGTATCAAAAGACAGGACGAAAAAGAATCGAGGATGATAATCATGTTAGCAATCAAGGTGGGAGAAAGAGAACACGAATCAGGAGATCAATGGGAACATGTTTTGATTGAGACTCCTATAATCGCAACACCCCACAAGTCTGAAAAATAGACCTGCATGGGCCACCACTAAAACCTTGTCACGCCCCAGTACTGAAATACTGAGACGGACTAGGACAGCTACACCGTATGAGGTATATACACGTCATACGGTGATCGTGGCTGTCAAGAGACTAGGGGGTGCATGCTACAATCAGGTCTCCTATGGTCCCACAGAGCATCTATGTCTCAATCAATCAAAACAAGAAGCAGTAAATAATGATCATATAAGACAAAGCAGTAAGGCGTCCCCGACGCTTCATCAGAATGATTCATGAGTCTAGCTATGCAAAATAATGAGCTAATTCCGAGAGTCAATAGTACATAACTATAGTCAGCTGCAGTCTGATTTAATTACAATTATGTAAAGGAAACTAGTGTCCAGAACTGTCGGCTAAACAAGTGCCGGTGGCTAAATGCCAAGTACAAAATAGAAGATATCAGAGCGGTGAAAAAGAAACCCACTCATGGTCCCTGGCGCCCATACTCCTGGTGTGCACCATTGTTCGGGTGGAAAGCTGGATCCTCTGGAGCTGCTACAAAATCTGGCCAAACAAAACTAGCGGGGTCAGGCCCCGAATAGCAAGTACCACAAGGGAGCATAAAAGAGTGAGATAAATCTAATGAGTTAAATAAGACCTGATTCACGAGCTATAGGCTTATACCATATCATCGAGACAATACGACACCCTTACAACCAAATAAGGACAAACGGTGCCAATATCGTGCCGGGATAAGATATATCCTATAACCATGGGCAGGTAAAAGGGCTTCTGATTCGCGACTTCGGTCCATAGCCTATCGCAGCACAATAGCCCAACCCAACAACCAAACAAGGACATGGGTTGGACCACGCACCACGATAGATCATGTTCCTCAGTTGCTAACAGAAGAAAACATATCACAAACAAGTCAGCTTACAAGCGGCCAATCAATCCTACGGCTTTCTATGATTTGTCTGGATTATACCAGTAATGCAATATATATATAGGAATCCTCAGATCCTATCGCATTCCAGCAGGGCTAGCCAAACCATTATATACAAGCAAGCACGAAATGCACTGGTCCCTCGAAAGGCTACCGCGCTAGAATAAGCAGTAACGGTTCCAGCTCTCCTATAGGAAGAGCTGGCTCGGCAGTCACAAATCAGATACTGTACTCCACTAGTGCGGATAACTATACAGTATCCGAGACAGCCAACCCGATGTGCCAAGATGGGACCCAGGACAGCTGGTGACGTACGATCTCGAGATTCAGTTCCCTTCCAATGCTTCTACTAATTTAAGTTGCTTAGATTAACCCTATCTCGATATTAGAATTACATGTCGTGGTCATATGGTCATCCTCCTATATGATGTACCATAGTACGTGTACCCTAAGTATGAATCTACATCGGCTCAATCTAGATCCAAGTGTAATGCTTCAAACAACAAACAACATACCACGATACTATTACTGACCAATTACCATGACTGTATTGGAAGGTATACATGTATTGACATATAACACGAATGATCACTTAGCATATAGAGTCACACCTCAGTGCACTCATTAAAAGATACCGCAGTGCATACTAATATTGTATCTCAATACACACTTAGAACATGTACCAGCACGTATACAGGTAATCAGGTCAGGAACAAGGTCAAGTCAAAAAGTCATGTGGACCCCTCGTGACATAAAAGTCACATGTAAATTCTGGTTAAAGTGAGACATGAAGGTCCTTGAAGCCAATACAAAGATCTACAACTTTCATGTTGGGAGTTGGGAGAAATTCTGGCCATAAATCAGTCAAAAAGAGCATCAAACAATCAAATCAGCCAAAAATCAGCCTTATGCGGCTCAAAAATTCTTATGCGGCTCAAAAATGCTTATGCGGCTAAAACATGCTCATGCGGCCAGAATTTTTTATGCGGCTCAAAAATGCTTATGCGGCTCAAAAATGCTCATGCGGCCAGAAATTCTTATGCGGCTCAAAAATGCTCATGCGGCCAGAAATGGTCATGCGGCCAGAAATTCTTATGCGGCTCAAAAATGCTTATGCGGCTCAAAAATGCTCATGCGGCCAGAAATTCTTATGCGGCTCAAAAATTCTTATAAGGCCAGAAATTCTTACGCGGCTCAAAAATGCTCATGCGGCCAGAAGTTCTTTTGCGGCTCAAAAATTCTTATGCGGCTCAAAAATGCTCATACGGCCAGAAATTCTTATGCGGCTCAAAAATGCTCATACGGCCAGAAATGGTCATGCGGTCAGAAATTCTTATGCGGCTCAAAAATTTTTATGCGGCCAGAAATTCTTATGCGGCTCAAAAATGCTCATGCGGCCAGAAATGGTCATGCGGCCATAAATTCTTATGCGGCTCAAAAATGCTCATGCGGCCAGAAATGGTAATGCGGCCAGAAATTCTTATACGGCCAGACACTATTCATCGTCCCTGCCAGAATCAGGACAGATGAACATAGAAGTTTGACCAAAATTATTTTGGCCATAACTTCCTCAAAATAAGTCAAAATCTAACTTTTCAAAGGTCAAAATTGGATAGAATTGAATTTCCTACAACACAGGACCATTAGTTTTCGAAAACAACCAAGTTTGATAGATCAAAACCATGAAAACCCATAGAACCCTAGTTTTAAAAACTTAGATCTACACCAAACTAGCCATTAAAATCAAAAACTCCAAGAACTAAACTTGTAGAGAATGAAGAGAAGAAAAATATAGACAAATAATATCAAAGAAAAATCAAGAAATGAAAATGCAATAATCTCTCCATTTGGTGCAAGATGTACTTGCCTATTGGTTGGGAGGAAAAGAAATGAAAAGAGTGAATGAGGAGAGAGAGTGAGGAAGAGAATATATATAGGGGTTGGGTTGACTCAAAGAAACCCTAAGCTTAAGCATGCTCTTAATCACATGACTAATGACATGTTAAATGCTACATGATACAACTAATTAAATTAATTAAATAAAATCCTAACCACAACACGGTTCATAAAACTTATCATCGAAACAGTGAACCACGCCTACAACCAGACAAGGACAAGGGGTAGCACACTAATCCGCGACGAGATACTGTTCCATGCCCTGGCCAGTTACAAATACAGGATAAATGTAATAAAGATACAGGTACTAGATACCATATACATAAAAAATAAAAAATTTATGTATTTTAAAAATGGGGAGTGACAAGGTACAAGAAGGAATAGATGAAATAACAAGACTAGCCAAGTGCAATCAACTTCGAAAAGATAGAGAAGATCACGGCCTCGACTAGAACACCTGCAACTATCACAGAAGCACACACCTAGAGAGATAACCAGGTCCTCAGAGGGACGTAATAATATACAATAAACATGCCATATAAATACTGAATATAAAATAGGCCACAAATAAAAGTAAGTGACAAGACAACAATAAGGTACTCTAACCATACTAAAGTGAACATACAGTTAAGAATAAACCTTTCGTCGCATGAGCCCTCGCTGTAAATGAGATCTAGTATAGTCCCCACTTGGGCACCAATAACCTAAGCGTATGACGTTTAAAAATGACAGTGGCCAACCTGAGAAGCTAAACATACCCGTATCTCCAGTGGAGCTTTCGGGTTACAAGGGAAGTACAATCGAAGCCCATACGACAAAGAAATGTTCTCCCCACCCAATGTACCTATCATGTCGCATCCACGACCATGTAACACTACTAACCGTCAAGCCTTCTAATATACAACTATTGACAGTTAGACCTAACGCATGCGCACGGGTGATCAGCCAACACGCAAGGACCTCTACATGCCACTCATCTCACACATCCTCGTGGTACAATTGTGTCAAGGTATATGCGATACACTACAATCGGTAGTCTCTTAACTCTAGGGCCATATGCTATCAAAGGATAATAACAAGTAAGCTAATATCACCGAGCACGTAGTAAATCAGGAACTGTAAGAACTGAAAATACATGAACAGTGATATATAATAATTATAAAAATGTAGACTGAATATAAATAGTATAATAGCAAGGTATCTTGTCTGAGGTTATGTGCAAAAGAGAATAATCCAGTAGCTCGAACAGATAAATAAACGAAACAAGAAAAGCCAAATCCTAGTGATGACTCCGGATGCTACAACAAACATCACGAACAAGTTTGGAATAATAGATATGCCTAGGAAATTCCTGTCCAAAAGTTAAATTCTGGAACAGGGGCAAAATCGTAATTTTAGGTCAAAACGATGTCCGCCGTTGGACCCGCTTCGCACCGAAATGTGCCCCAAAATCTACGATCTCTAAAGTCGTCAAACTAAATGTCTACGAATTTGTTTTGATGAGACGAACCCAATGGTATGTCAAATTTTGGATTCTGGTGGGCCGTGCACAAAATTGCCCGTTGAGTGGGTTTGTAGGCCCGCCAAAATAGCGTCCCGATCAACCTTCTCAAAATTGAACCAAACTTGGCTCACAGGACCAGAAAAATATTTTGAGTCCAATGGCACAAGTTTTGTCTCGATTTGATGAGTGTACACGAAGTTGTGACTTAATTTGTAAAGGGTCGATACGGGGGTATCTCGACAGATACGCACTGATTTCGTCGCGCACATACAACAAAATCGGGTTCCATCAGTTCCCACACGTCGACAACATCCATACGCGCCTTTCGACGCGTATAGTACGGGACCACATCGCTCGGTTTGCCGGAATGGACGCCGTATCGGGATGTTTTTCTACTTTTTGAAAACATAATTTATAATTTTTCGTGAAACTTTAACAACGTGTAACTTTTTACACACTAGATGAAAAATAAATCCCGAAGGTGCGTTACAATCTCGATTATGTTGTCTTTGATTATCTTCAATTAGTTTTTACAAAATCCTATTGTACAGAAAGAAAAGTGGCCGACAAGTTGGTATTTTAAATAGTTTTTAATATACCTGAAAAATAGTTTTTCTCCAATTTCGTCTCAATTTTTTGAGCAAGTTGGATGTCCATGTCAAAATCCACCTGGGGGATCTCGAAGAGGGTCATGTGGGCTTTCTACACGAATTTACGGAATCAAAAACGAACAAGAATTGAGAGAGAAATTTAATAGAGAAGTCGCATACCTTGTTGTTGAAAGCTGTTATTGTTGTTGTTTTCGTCGTGGCGTCTGGGAGGCGGGACTGCTGTCGCTCCGGCGAGGCTGGGCATGTAGGTCGAGAAGAGGGAGGAGGATGGAGGAGAGAAGAGGAAGAAGGTGGAGAAAGAGATTCGGATTTTAGGGTTTTTCTAAAACTTATATATATATATGTGGGAGGGGGTCGGCCTCTATTAGAGGTTGCTGCTACTTATTGTTCGTTGTTTGGGTGTGGGGGCGCATACTATATCTGCTGCTGCTTGCGGCTTATTCTGTAGTTGGGGTGGTCGGTCCCACCCCATTGGGCCGACCATTCCATGGTCTTTTTTTCTTTCTAATTCTAATACTACTGTATCCTTACAATCTTTTCAAATATAATATCTATATATGTGTATATCTACTACACACAATCAAATAGCCATAACAATTTAATATTATCTATCTCAATTATTTAATGCATTTAAACACATCTATATATATATATATATATATATATATATATATATATATATATATATATATATATATATATTTTATATATATATATATATATATATATATATATATATATATATATATATATACATATAAAATATATATATATATATATATACATATATAAATTTACTTTACAATAAATTTAATAATAATAACATATAAGTAGAGTGAACATATATATTTATTTAAAAATAACTTTAATGATAATAAAATAATAAATTTGCTCAATGGTGGTTTTGATGAACCCATACCACACTCCCAAATTCGGGTCTAGAACAATTTGTACAATATTGCAAAATATTATTTAATAACAAAATACCAATATTTTGTACAAATAGTTAAATAATTACAAATTGTACATAAAATTCTAAAATAATTTATAAAATATTTGTACATACCGAAAATATGCCTACATGGTCATATTTGGTCACACTACATATATACTTGGGCTTGGGTTCGGTCCGGGCCCAGTTCGGGCTGAATTGGATAAACCGGGTCATCTAAAAATCAATATATAAAATAATATTTAATTAAAATAATTTAAATAAGTCCATTCACAACTTGGTCTGGTTTTCCTAGTTTGGACATCACCATGGCTAGGCTTCTCCTGGCATGGTTAATATACTAGTCAAGGCACACTACTTCAACTTCCGTGCTAAAAGTCATGGTCGTCTAGTGCTCCAAAACTCAACAATAGCTAACATCATTTTTAATAATTAATAAAACCATAAATTGTATAAATTCATTTTTAAGTCTAATAAAATAATAAAAATAATTAAAAAAAGGTTTTACACCATATTTCGTCTCTAGTGGACGCATAATTAAAGAAAATGGCCGCTGAACTTTTCCAGCACGAACGTAGACGTCAGGCTTTTACTAACGACTTGCCGAGGTTGAAGTCGAGATTGAATTCTATTACTGAAGTTCAAATCAGCATAGGTTCCTACATCCCCCACGGGTGTCCGTGAATTCTATTACTGAGTTCACCTCTTTCATAACTCCCCTAGTAGGAAAAATAATTTGTCCATATAACCTCTGAATTTTTTTCTACACCCTAACGAAGTTCACATCTACCACGTACATATTACCTCTAAGTAGTCGTCTCTTCCATGATAACCTTGTGTTGTCATAACTATCTAGAAAATCTTTCACGTCCTTACTACCGCTGAATTGTTATTCTACACTGTAACGAAGATTGTGCCTACCATGTCCATATTACCTCTGAGTAGACATTACTTCTATGACAATCTCCCGTGATTGTCATAACTATCTATAGAACCTTTCACGTCCATGTTACCTCTGAGTTATTCTATACACCCTTAGAGTCTATCATTGTCATGTCCACATAACCTCTGAGAAAGGAAAATTCTACCACCAAAAATCATGCGTTTACCATGTCCAACCTCTGAGTAAACACCCTATCCCTAGCGGAATCCATCCCTTCACGTTATACTACCTCTGAGGGAATTCTCACTCTTGTACAAGAAAAGCTCACAGCAAAAAGACAAGCAAAATCAAAAAATTTATTTATAGAATAGAAAGGTTTTTTTTCTTTGGCTACAAAAAGAGTCTCTCATAAAGCAAGAGGCAGAAGGACAAAAAAGAGGTCAAAACTGCGAAGACCGAGGCAAAATTTCTTCTAGTCGACCCTCAAAAGAGCAATTTGGGGGCCAACCAGTGCTTGGGCTCAACGCTCGGCCTCCTGACGTCGAGCGGCTTCATCTTTAACCTGGGATAGGTTTTGGCACACAAGAGCCATTCCACCTGGCGCATGCCAATACTTTTCTTCACCCGGGTAAGGGTCTTAGAGCTTTGCCGAAGGACCTTCTGCTGGTCCTTGGACTTATCCAACTCACTCTTTACAAGGGCCAAAGTCTCTTCTAGCTTTCGGATGTGCTCCCGGAGGGCCTTGCACTGTTCCTCCGCGGCTGCGTGACAACAGACCTGAGCCTCTTCAGCGTCGGTCACTTCTTCAATTTCAGCCTCGACCTCGGCAAGTCTGTCGGTCAGGGCCCGATATTTCTATTCATACTGGGAAACTTCAGAAGACATTTTCTTTAGCTCTGCAGCAACCAGGGTTGGAAGACTGTGTTTAGGGTTTTGAAGCTCTAAGACAGTGGCTTCCAATTCTGCCAATAAATTATGTATCATATTCGCCTTCGTCTTACATTTTGGATAGTCGTGCAAGGCCATCAATTGGGCACTCACTATAGACCAGACTTGTCTAAGCGATTGGTTGTCCAGTAAGACAGCCTCTATGCCGCACATCAAAGCTTGATGAATGGTGCCCAAAATGAGTTTGGTATAGTACGTGTTGTCAGCCAAACTCATCAGGGTCACCGGAGATGCCGTAATAGAGGGTCCCGAGGCAGCAATGGTAGCCGACACACGTCTAGGTATTGCAGCTGAAGCAGGTGGTACCGTGACCATCCCAGGTCAGTAGTGCAGTGAAAGTAGGAGCCAACACTGTCTGATGTACGGCTGGCTCTTCAGCAGGCTTCCTCGCTTGCCTTCCATCATTTCCACAATCGAAGTTGTATGAACTGGAGCCTAAACGATCTCAGCAGCCGACTTCTCGATAGACGTTTTAGCCGACTCCTCAGTAGTCTTCTCAACCGGTGCATCAACGGCCGGTTCATCAACGGTCTTTTCGACCCAGCCTACAGCAGGTGGCTCGAGGACAACCTCTTCAGGCGGTCCTGGAATGACTACCTTGGAGGGCTCTTTAACTGGCTCCTCAGTAGTCTTCTCGGCCGATTATTCCCCGGTCTCCTTTGTCGGGCTTCTAAGGGTTTCATCTACGGATACATAAATAGCACCGTCGACAACCATTCTAGTGACCACCTCAGCTGGAACCTCGATAGCCTGCTCGTCAGTGGCCGCATCAGTGCAGCCGACTAACTCATCAGCAACGTCCACCGCTTAATCCCTAGCATTCTCTTCAACCACCATCCAGGGTTGAGGTGCGATGTATGCCAGGGCTAATTCCTCAAGCACTGTGTCCGTCTCGCCTCCCTGAAGAGGAGACTCTCAGGGGAAACCAGCGGTAAGGCCTTCAGCACCCTCGATCGAACAACCCGTTTCAAATCCAGGCTCCCGAACTGCGCCCTCAGGAAATATAAGGCCGACCCCAGGTATTGTTTGCAAAAACAAAAGTTTTATAACAAACTTAGAAAAGTGTACAAAAGTACAATGATTTTTGGGGAAGTACAACTGTAGGAATCTGATCAGAATACGATCACTTTATCCCTTGGACTATGTGAACTTGAAGACTAGAGCCTCCGGAGAATGCAGCAGCAATTTTGCAAGATTTCTTGATCTCTGTGATGCTTTGACAATGATTAAAAACTCTATTTATAGAGTTCTGGAAGTAACTGTTTTAGTAGTTATTCTGATGTGCACGAGGCTAAAATATGCCACATTGGGTTGTGCCTACCTTATGTTGCACAAACTTTCATTCAGTTATCCAATTGTACACTAACTGTATTTAGATGCGTGGCATCGTGTGATTGAGATGTGCATGGTCGTATACAGAATAGTGGACACGTCTTGAGAGATTAGTGGCATGTGCGCCACGTCATCCTGCTTTAGAATAAAACTTGTCTCAACTTTGTCAAGTTGCGCGAGCTTTAGTCAACAAGTCAAACTGTGCCTGATTGAATTGTGCCTAGGCACGTGGCAGCTTTTGAGAAGAAGTCGTTCAGATTGCGCCTAGGCGCAACTAAGGGATTTGTTTAGATTGCGCCTAGGCGCAACTCACAAGATGTGTAGGATAGCTGTCTATTAAATCTTCTCGAGCGGCACGTTTTGAGGGATTCGAAGAGATTTCCTTCGTTTACTGTGCTGTCAGTTGTCCGTGCTATCAGGTAATGATGGTAATTAAATATCGGACGCCACGTAAACTTTGGCACAATATGGCTGGGCGCAGTCTGGTATATGGCACAACATGATCAGTGGCACAGTTTGATCTCTGAGCTTCATAACAGTGGCGCAGCTTGATTTTTGGGGCGCAACTTAATTGCTGAGTAGTATATACATGGCGCAACTCGATTTTTAGGCCCTACAAGACCCCCTTCAAAGTTTTCGAAACTTAAGAATATTTTAAAGTTTTGAAATACTTTGAATTATGAAAATTATCGAGTCAAGTTACGCCAGTCAATGCCCAGTCTTCATAATTAATTCTCTCGAAAACACTAGATCTCCTCTTCGTCTTTTCGAGTTTTATTGATGATTTTTGGTTTCCTATGAGGAATATGAAGAGTCAGTTTGGTTATATATAAGGCTGGTCTTTATACTTATTATTCACTTCTGCACTTCGATGGCATCTAAGAAGAAGGAGATGGAGACCAATGCTGGCACTGAAATAAAGTCCCCTGAAGCAGAACCTGATGTCACGCCTACAACTTATTTGTTGGAGGCTGACCCGTCACTGAGGGCGATGAACTTCTTAGACTGCTTTTGTTTAAACCCAACAGTCTTCAATCACTCGAGTGGTGGGCCATCACTTTCCTCTGAAGAGCGTGGCGATTCGGAGGGATTCCTTAATCTGATGCGTCACTCGGGGATCCGCAAGATGCAAGTATTGGACGCCGCTCTTCGTCAGACCAATAAAGACGAGAAAAAGAAATAATGTTGAGCGTGCCAGCTTTTTATTTTCTTTTTCTGTGTCCTTGTCTGTAGGGGTCCACCCTTTTTTATGAAATGAATTTTATAATTTTTGATATATTGTGTGGCTGTGATTTCAAATATCGCATGTAGATGTGCTCCTTTAGCTAATTCAATGCTTATTGTTTCATTAAGAGACACATGTCAGCCATCACGTGATTTTAAGCGCCTATTGTTTAGTTCTTTCCTGAAATGGGCTTCTAGAATGATGCACCCATTTTCATCTTCAACACTTTTAAAAGGATAGCCAAAACGAAAGAGACATTCATGCTTTCTCAAAACAGATGACTTCTCACAAGGTTCCACTATCCAGCAAAAATTCATCATCCGTAAGTTTACTTGCGCCACTTCATCCTGATGCTATTCTTTTGCATGCTGCGCTTTCAGAAGTTGGTAAGTCCCAACAAAGAAACATTGGTTTTTACACATGAGCATTTTACTTTTATGCCACTTTTGAAGATAGGTGTTAATTTGTAGAAATAAAGCGTATGTTGTAGATTCGTGCTTGAAATTCTGAAAAAAATCGCACACTACAATCAGTGTCTGACTTCGGTCAGAGGCGCATACTGTTGATATGCGCCTGTTTTTGGTCAGAGGTGTAAACTGTTGATATGCGCCTGTTGATCGACGCACACTGTTGATATGTGCCTGTTGATTGACGCGCAGTATTGATATGCGCCTGAATTTCTAAGAATAGGTGCACACTGCAATCCCGTGCCTGACTTTGGTCAGAGGTGCATGCTGTTGATATGCGTCTGTTTATCAAAAGGCGTAAAGTTTAATAGATTTTTGCTAAATCTTCTTTCTTTGTTGATGTTTGCAGAAGTCTGATTGGTAAGCTTCTTTAGGACTGGCATTGGCGATTTGGCAGGATGTTAAGCTTATGAGTTGCAACTTGAGGATCTAATCCCGGCATATCTTCATAACTCCAGATGAATACATCAATATATTTACGAATAAGGTGAATTAATTCTTGTTTTTCATTCTCAGGGAGATTCTTGCTAATGAAGATTGGTCGTGATACGCCCTCCTCTTCTATATCGATTGGACTAGTTGATCCTCAGTAGGTGGTTCTCATTGTTCAAAACGAAGTTCCCACTGATTGTCCATCCTTTGTGCCCAAGGGTCCACTTCAGGAGCTTCTTTAATGTTATCATCTTCATCATCTTCTGAGAATTCGGAAGACACCATATTAGAAGATACTGTTATCCGATGAACATGACCAATGCTGGTATCAGAATCCCATGAGATGGAATCAGAAGAGTTAGATCGTTATTCTTCGTCAGATTCGAAAGGTTCTGGAGTCGGAAGTGGTGAAGTGTAACATAAACCCCGCTTCAATTTACTATGATATTATTTTGATTTTCCTTTTGGAATAGAGATACGAAGGGAGTCCGCCTTTCTTTGCCGCTATTGAGGCCTGTTCTGAAATCATAGCCCATTTTACGGATGATTGTTTTGGATTGTGGACTATAGCGATGTAGTTGTAGTCTTCATGTATCATCTCTATTATCATTATAGAGCATGACTTTTTGTTTCTCTCTTTTATTAAAAAAGTATGGGCCTTTCATCTTTCTTTCGAGATGGAACTAAGAAGTATGATTCTTGTATGGAATCCAATGATACTACATTTCGTAGAGATGATACGACTCCTATTGTAAGTGGTTTAAAGCCATCTAGCATATCCAAATAACATTGAGTATAGTAAGAGACATCAATATACTGCAAAGGAGATGCTTTATCAATTTTTATACTATCATTTACAACAGGACCTTTAGCCTTAACAGGCTTAGTCAGATTGATGACAAGAGGGGGAGAAGAAAAGCAAAAAGGCGGAGGGGGCTTTTTATGACGAAGGTCGATTACAAGCGGCTCAGAAGAGGTAAGCTCCCTTTGTTCCTGACTATCACCAATAGGCTGCTTCTTGTGGAAAGAAGATAGATGGTCAGTGGTTTGGAAGACTGAGGACATGAAGTACGCCCTTTGACAGGGATCACCAGAGTATCATTTGGTATACCTTTCTGTTCTTCATCTGTGTCTATTGCCAGTACCACCTTCATGAATTCCTCCTTGTACATGCGAGAATCGTTGCAGTATGCTTCAACTCCTTTGAAAGGATTCAGATCTGCAACCTCTTTCTAGACTTCTCCATTACCATCCACATATTTGAAACATTGGTGGAGAGTAGAAGGTACAATATTGTGTTCATGGAGGAATGGTCTTCCTAACAAAGCATTGTATGAGCCGTGATTGTCGATCACATAGAAAGTTACTTTAGTACGAAGATTGCCAATTTGAAGTTTCAAGCATATCTTCCCCAAAGGTTCACTTCTTCCTTGATTGAACCCCAAGATAGTAGTGATAGTTGTAGAAAGATTATGTACTGGGATCTTCAAAGCATCTAGCAAAGACTTCTGTATGATACTAAGAGCAGACCCTGGATCAATCAGAATACGATCAATTTCATGGTGTCTACATACCCCATGAAATAAAAAGGACGATTATGACGATTGTCTTCTAACAACATGTCATCTTGTGTAAAAGTAATATTGGGCATTAGTTCAATTACACTATGACAATGTGCACAGCTGACTGGCTCCTTTTCAGGCTTTTTGAGAAGAGTAAGACAAGCATCAGTCTGCATCAAAGCTTCATTTAACGTCTCTCGAGTTCTTTTGAGAGACGTAAGAGTTCAAAGATTAACAATCTTGCTGGAATATTGGCTAATTGAGCCAATAAGTCAAAATTATATAGCTTTTTAAGTCCAAGAGATGAGGACTTCTTCAGTCTTTGTCAAAACAGACAGGTTGTTTTCCCTTGTCTGCTAGTGTCGATTTAGGAGGAGTTGGTTCAACCACCGACAGGGATGTAGATGGTATATTTTCAGCAGGAGCAGATGATGTAGGAGGAGCATCAGGAAATGGGGCAGGATTCTCTTGATTTTTAGGATATTCCCGAAGATAAGGTTTCCCAGATCTAGTGCCCATTAGAATTTCTTCTTCTGCTACCGGTTCAAAGGATACCATGTTGCAGCTTTTAGATTTAGCTTTGGAGCACTTCTTTAGAGTGGAAGAAGAAGACGCTTCGAAATTTGCTACAAGATCAGGATGAATCCACATGATTTCTCGTTTATCGGTTGATAATGGAACAAGACCCTTATCTTGAGGAGGTGGAATATTTACGATCTCGAGAGTAGTCCTTGGAATGGGAACAATACCATCTTGCACAAGTTGTGTTAGAAAGTCACCAAATTGTACAAAAACAACATTAGCAGTCACCGTCTTCTCCTCCTGCTGAAGAGTAATCGCTTCAGAGTTGAGCATCTCCAGGATTTTGCCTTTGAGCACGTAGCATGCTCTGGTTGGATGCCCTATAAATCTGTAATAAATACAGTATTTAGGGTAATCAGTTTTACCTACTTCTTCTGGCCATTTTGCCTCCGGCAACTGAAGCTTATTGCTCTTGATCAAGCAATCGAAGATGCTCAAAGTATCATCTTCGTCGAAAGAATACTCTTCTTTTGGATGAGGTATTTTCTGTAGTGGTGCTGATGGAGTAAGTGCTATCTGAACAATATTAACAGCCAATGACTCATTGCCTTTGAGATTAATAGCCAATGTTTCTTTACCGTTGTGGTTATTCTGGCGATTATTACCCCCGGGTGTAGAATGTTCATCTTGGTTAGGATGAGTCATTTAAACTCCTATGTGTTTGAACTTTTCAGTACTAACTTCTGCCGCCTTGGCATTAACAATGGAAGAAGGCCAATCCTGGAATTGTGTAGATTTCGTCCACATACTGATAATAGGCAACAAGTTTGATTTACAGGTGTCTATTGTAACAGCAAATGGGGTTCCTAAAGGCATTTTAAGTGTCTCTTGGCGGAATCTTTCAATAAAACTCTTTGTGCATTCATTGTGCCTTTGTTTGATCTTAATGAGGGCAGACATCGTCATGTCGTTGACTCCCTCATAAAATCGTTCCAAGAACATTTGCTTGAAACCAGCAAAAGAAGTTATGCAGCCATCTGGCAAACTATGATACCAGTCGTACGCTGCGCCGGCTAAACAACCGACGAACACTCTGGTAAGGAGAGCATCATTTGGCTGTAATTGGTCAGTCATCACTTCAAAGTGATTGATGTACTGACTTGGAGAAGTACTTCCATCAAACAACATAATGGTTGGAAGCTTTTATTTAGGAGGGAATGGAACCTCCTTCCATTCTGTAGGATACGGTTGTTTTATGCCAAGTCTTTGTAGGCCATCCTATTGCTTGAAGGTCTCAAACTGAGTGCACAGGAGTTTCACAGCCTCATTAGTATCCCCTGATGTTTGGAAATTGATAGGCTGATTAGAATTGTTGGAAGGAGGAACAACGTGATAATTACCACCTCCAGCACCAGACTGACTGGGATCAGCTTGAATTGGGATAAAAACAACCTGAGGAGGCGGGTACCCCCAGACTAACATTAACAGGTACAGAAGATGCTATAAGCTCAGGATTTGTAACAGGATTTATAATCGGAGGCAGTGCATGTTGGGCCACGATTATAGTATGCATACTTGCGACTATTTCAGCCATGGTCTTTAATTTGTCCTCTAGTACAGCAATTCGTTGATCTTGGCTGGCTGAAGTAGAGGCGTCATGATCTTCTGTAATGGTATATGCCGTCACTTCTCTTGCTACTATTGATGAGATAGTTTATTCAGAACTTTCACTATCTGCATCAAACTCAGATAAAGAATCTTCTTCCAGATGATTGATGGGGAGATCTTCTTGATTAAAGACACCTTGGTTCAAATTTCAATTTCTTGATCTGGTGTATTGAAAGGCTCCTTTACTGGATGCATGAATTCGATCTAAATATTACTGACTGGGATTACGGAACACATTACGTCTTGGACGTTTTCCACCCCCAGTGCCTTGGGAAGTGTCACGCCCCGATTCCGTCGAATCGATAGTCGTCCCCCGGGCGTGATGTCGTGCGAACCTAATTTGCGATCTCACAAGGTGTAAGCCCCTAGATTTCAAAAAAAAATAGTTTTTTATAATTTTTAATAATATTTAATTTTAATACGTATTTTGTAGCGTGTTCCGTATTTTCTTGGTTTTCGTAATGCTTTGAAATTTTTCCTAACTTATAGATTTTTCCTTGGCCGGCATACCGCCAGTATACCGGAGTATACCGACGACATACCGTCCAGACAGATTTTCTACATTTTAGATATTTTCGATTTCAGATATTTTGATGAATAGTGTTTTAGATATTTTGATGAATAGTGTTTAGATATTTTCGTGAATAGCGTAGATGCACCCTATTATCCAATGGACATTTGGTTTTGTTTGAATGGCCAAGATTGACTTAGATTTTGACATGGATCACGATCCGACGACTAAGATTAATTCCCTCTTCTATATATACCCTTTCACTTTCTCTCTTGTCACCCCCAATTCCTGTATTTCGTATTTGTACTCGTAATTTGATTTTGGCACGTATTTTATTTTCTCGACTTGCGGATTTTGGTTTCCCGTAAATGGGTTTGGACCATGGCTTGGTTTTATTTTATGGAATTGGTTTGGTTTGATTAGGTTTGGTTTAATATGAATGGAACACCTTAACCTACACTCCTCCCTCAACACACCACAACTCTCCCACTTTATAACTCCACCTACTTTTCTCTCTCCTCTTTATTCTCTCATTTATTTCTTACAAACTTCTTCTTCTTCCTTCTTCCACACAACTCCCCAACCAATAGGCAAGTGCACCTTGCCAACAAATAAGCACCCAATTTTATTTGTCCATTTGATAGATTAGGACATGTAAATCAACATTAGAACTTGGAATTTTGTGATTTGGAGCTTTCATTCTTCTAGATCTAGGTTTTAACCATTTTCGGAAATCCTTGGTTTTGAGCTATTAAACTTTGATTTTTGCTTGTTTTGATGCTTCCATGTGGAAGAGAATTCAATTTTACTCAAGTTAGAACTTTGAAAATCTGGATTTGGCTTTGATTTGACAAAAATATGAAGAATTGAAGTTCTTGGTGTTTTGGACTTGCTCTCGGCCAGGAAGAACAGCCCCCTGCCTTGCGCTTTTTAGCGCATGGCCGATTGCGCACCCCTGGCCTGTGCTCTTTAGCGCATGGCCATTTGCGCAGTCACTTGGCCAGCGCTTTGCGCTGCGCTGGCGCAAGCTAGCCATGCGCAAAGTAACCCCTGCGCAATTCACTTCTGCGCAAACCACTCCTGCGCAATTCACTTGTGCGCAACCCACCCTTGCGCAGACCACCCTTGCGCAAGGTAACCCTTGCGCAGACCACCCTTGCGCAAGGTAACCCCTGCGCAGTCTATCCTTGCGCAAGGTAACCCTTGCGCAAGACAACTCTTGCGCAGCTCTTCCATGCGCAGTACACACCCTGCGCAGACCTACCCCTGACCCCCCTGCACAACCTACTTGTCTATGATGAATTTGATATTTCTTGATCTTGGCTCTTCTATAGTCCTATTTTATATTAGTATTTTATTAGGTATTTTACGTCCATTTTATATCCTTACGCCTTTTGTCATGAACTTGATTTTACTTAATATACTTGGAATGACTATTGTACATGGCCTGGTATGACAAGGAACTAGCATAACACGACAGTGACCCGTAGTGGTGCACTCCTGACATGACCAACCTGACTTGATAGTGGCCCGTCGTGGCGCACTCCTGACAAGTACCCTGATATGATTTATCTTGATAACTTGATAGTGGCCCGTGGCGGCGTACTCCTGACTTGACTTGTAACTTGTGACTTGACTCGTATAATCAACTTGACACCGTGGGTGTTCCTGCTTGCTTGCTTGTACAATCCACTTGTCTTGTCTTGCATCATGTCTAGGACGTGACTTCCTGGGTACCACGGCCAGGGACTCACGCTAAATTGGATTAGGCTAATTATTAGATCAAATTAGAACATGGAGAATTCCCAGTCACATGCAATCTCGTTATCTGGGCACTTTAATGGACTTGTAGCTTGCCGACGAGTAGAGCACATTTTCAGCACACTGTCATGTGTTGCACCCTCTAAGTCGCCTAAGGGTACATTTGTCTCCCGGGTGATGTACCCAACTATAACTCTCAACCCGCGGAAGGATAACTGGATGGTCTGCAGGGCTTGGGACTGGGAGTTTCTCACTTGCATCTTGTTAGTAATTAGGCTTGTGATAACCCTAGTTAGTTAAAGTAGTAAGCCGTAGTACTTGCTTGGCCGATGGTGAATGAATGGTGTCCAGCCCTGTCTAAGTCTTGTCTAGCCTTGTACCTGGAACTCTTGATCATGATTGTTTTACTTATCTCTAACGATAAATGGGTAGAGACAGTGAGCTATTCAGGCGAAGGGGTACAATCCCGGTCCTTGTTTGGTTTAAGGATTGTAACCTGGCTCCCGGAATGGTTCCACGTCCCTAGTCGTTTATCGCCCTGTGTACTTTTACTACTTGTACTTTTTTTATTCTTATGTTCTGATATGCTGGCTTTTGTTCTTATTTGTGGCCTCCTTTGTGGTACTTGCTCTTTCTGGGGTTTGACCCAGCTGGTTTTGTGTGGCCAGATTTCGGAGCAGCTCCCGAGGATCTACCAAGCTTCCAGCCCAATGGTGACAACTAGACGGAACCCGGGCCAAGAGTGGGTTTTCCTTTTTGTTTCACCCACTTATATGTAAATTTATTCTTTTGAGGCGTTTAGCCGACGAGCACCTGTTAGCTCGATGCACATTTACTTACTGTCTGCCTACGGGCTGTAAACATGATTAACAAATCCTAGGGTTGATCATGTATGACTGAACTCTTGCTAGTCCCATCATTTTGTACGACTAGCTTCATGATCATCCAATATGTAATATTTGGGACGCCTTATATATATGTATTTGATGCTCTAACATCTTGTAACTCTGTTAATTGCTTGAGATTGAGACAATAGGCTTGACCTTAAGAGACTGCTGGCTTGTAGTAAACCCTCATATCTAGACAGCCGTGACCGTATAGTTGAGATGTATTCTATTTCAATATACGTAGCTGGCTATGTCTGCCCCCGCTCTCCAGTATTCTGGTTCTGGGGCGTGACATCTCTCCTCTCTCTTTTCATTCTCTTCACTCTCTCTTCATTTCTTCTTCCTTTCTCTTCCCTTGGAGCTTTGCTAGGAGCTTGGCCTTGAGGTCTAGAGTGTGGTTTCGTACCCCTCTTGGTGGTGGAGTAGAAGATTAGGCTTGGAGCTTAACCTAGGCAAGTGTATCTTGCTCAAAAGTGACATGACCATACTTTATTTTTGTTTTCCATAGAAACTAGAGTTTTATTGGCCTATAATTTGCTTCTTTAAATTGTTAGCATGTTTAGTATATAGCACTTTTGGTTTTGATCGACAGTATTGCGTAGATCTGAGTTTCTAGATATAATTTTCGAGTATTTTGAGGTTTTGATCAATCAAATGTTTTGATTTGTGAAAACTAATACTTCCATGTTGTAGGAAATTCAATTCTATTCAATTTTGACTTTTGAAAGTCCGAATTTCGATTTAAAACGAAGTTTTTATGGCCGAAACAAGTTTTGAGTTCAAAAATCAACTTTCTGCGATGGTTCGGAAAATCCGTCGGAAATCCGCGGAAATCCGTCGGAAAATCCGAACTTTCACCACACTTGCTGTGACGGAACGGAAAATCCGCCGGTAATCCGCGGTAATCCGCCGGATAATCCGGTTAGGCTGTTTTGCATTTTTTTCATATATTTTAAGTGCTGTAAAAATTCTGGAAAAATTGTATTTAAATACTATGTTAATTTAGCTAATTTATTATAATTTTTTCAGCATTTAATAAGTACTTTTGGTATTTTATAAAAATAGGAAAACATAGCTCATTTTCAGGATACCTATGTTTGTTGATTTTTAATAAATGTTTATGAAGGTTTATAAAGTCCAGAAAAATTAGTATAAATTCCTATAATTAACAAGGATCATTTTGGTGCTTTATTTTATATAAAATTGAGCATTTTGTCTATCTCAAAAATTGTTAGAACACAATGTACAGTTGATTTATTTATTGATTAATTACGACTTGCGACTTTTTGTATTGTTTTGAGTTATTGTAGTATTGGACCACCCGCTACACTAGTGTAATGTTGAACATAGCTTAGAACTGAGTTTGTATATCATTATTGACAGGATATCGGACATCTATATCTTCGTACTAGTATTCTTGCTTTGCTCGAGACAAGTACTTTCTACGAACTTTACATATTGTCACATGAATGAACTGCAAACCCCACCATGTTATATGCTGATCCTTGGGGTAGCAAGTTAGATCTCTACATGTTGTACTTTCAGTTACTACCATGCTTAGAACAGTCTTGATGTATCTCTCACATGATTAGAATATGGGTTATGGGGAAACTGATAGTAGAGTACGTGATCATACCCCCTTTTCAGTACCGAGCAAAGTTACATTTTATATGATACTGCGCCGTAGGCCTTACTCTCCAAGCTGTATTTGTACGTGTGTACATATATCGCCTTTACACTTGTACGTATGTACATTTTATTTACATTCTGCCTCAGTATATTGTACACCTATTGACCGATCACGTACCTACTACAGTTTTAAACATTACATATACATCTGTCTCTATGACATATGTGTCCTTGCCATGATAGACTGTGTGATGCCATGCTTTCCAGTTATTTCTCACATGTTCATTCTCATGTTCATTTCCATGTTTCATATGCTAGTTTGCTAGATTTAGTACTTGCTTCCGTCCTGACAGGATAACGTTGTAGGTATCCTTACTGAGGAGGAGTTGCTCTGCGACTCATATTATGGAGTTACTGCCGAGGACCCGGCTTTGCCATATGAGGATGTTCCTGCGGGGAGACTCGCCTAGTTTGCATAGTCACTTGGGATACATAGTGTAGTCATGTATTAGACTACGTATTTTGTAACTGGACATGTATCCAGTTTTACATTTCAGACTTGTACTTGGACTTATTCATATATGAGATGACTTTTGTGTTTGGAGCATTTATGACTCTTCTTCACTTATAGAACTGTTAGCACATTTAGTCTTATCTTGTTATCTCTAGAACAGCTTACTGCGCTTTATCTTAAGCGTAGGCTGGACATGGCTCGGCCCGGCCCAACAATTTGGGTAACGGGTCGTGACACAAGGCATAGTCATAAGGTAATCCGAGACACGAGATCTAAGAGAGTACGCAGACAAATTGGATCACACAATAAGTAAAGGAAACTTTGATCTTTATTGATAATGAACATCTTTTACAGACTCCGGTACAAGACTCATTGCCGTGCGGGCTACAACATGACTCGATTACAAAAGAGTGCCGATGAGATAACCGTTCCATACATTACACACATCCCTCAATATACAACAAAGTATTCCAGTGACCTGGATGGGAGGGACGCTGAGTCATCTTTCTTGGACTGTCGAGAGCCTTCAAAAGTAGAGTCACGGAAAAAGTCTTCGACGCACGGTCGAAACTTCAAAATCACGAACGCCGTCTAGCTAGCTGGTGCGTCCTTCCGGGTTTGCGGGACCTGCAAAGAGGGAGGATCAGTACGATCATATGTACTGGCGAATGGCTAATTAAATCCAAGCTCTGTATTTGATTCAAAAAGTTTTTATAAACATGTTAGCTAGCTATTTACGTGATCTTTCTAACCATCCTGATCAATTGCATGTTAACATGTTTCGAGGCAAGCATATGAAATGGTAAGAACATTAAGCAACTATCATTTTTATCCCGTGTCACGTGCATTTGTTAAGCCATGAAAGGGTGTGAAGGCCACTGGCAATGTCAAGCCATCGCGGACTATAGACGGGTTAGATGGCGACCCTTTCGGGCGGGTAGCGAGCCCTATACAAAAGTTCCAGAATAACCCAAGTCGAAGAAGGGCTGGCGCTTGCTATTCTCGTTCCTCCCGGGCCGAATCGGTCCCTTGGCCTAGGCAACCGTTCGAGGAAACTACACTTTGTCGACAAGTTGTCTAATGACCGTTTTGCTTACTTAGCCGTATCGTTGCGATAAACGTTAATCGATTCATTCATTGCTTTCCATAGGCTATGTAGATTTGTATAAGGAAACATGTTTTCTATTTCCAATATCGGCAGTTTGATAACAAGTTTTTGATTCTACACTATTATGACAAGCATTCATTTTACTTCACATATTGCGTTTTGAAGTAGAGGGATGAGGCGAAGGAGGTCAGCTACTCGCCTTAGCCTTGTTTCAAGCAAGTGACCGGTTGGCTGCTCTGACGTCGCCTACGCGATCACCTCCAATCGCATAAGCAACCGATTAGAATACTGTATAATTCAAGGAATTTCGATATGAATGCGAAGCTCAAAAATGCAAGTCACGAAAGCCCATTCGAAAAACATTCACGAAAAACGCATTCACGAAAACCAAAGCCAAATCCAAATCAAGTGCGACATGAAAATCAGAGCAACGGGAGGTCTCTCCTGACTAAGCCGCAGAACCAATCCTCGAGGCACAACCCGCTAAATATGGGACTTGGTTCCGAAGAAGCCATTCCATAACGTGGAATTGATCTTAATTCAACCGTTCCGATTCGATCGACTCGGCCGATTCTGACTATCGGTCCCGACCGAATCGATAGCGACAGTGTTCCTTTCTCGCGCACCCCGTGGACGGAAACGGGGCACGATGTATGGACGAGGCACTACGCCATAACCAACTAATAAAAAATTTGCCCTCGAAACTTAAGTATAGAACCTACCTCTACGAGAACAATGAAGGAAATTTCTCCTTCATTTCTGATTCAAGCTCCCACGCCGACTCTTCGACCGAATGGTTCCTCCAGAGGACGCGGATGAGAGGGATCGCTCGATTTCACAGCAGCTTATCCATGCATTCTAAGATTTGAACTGGCTCTTCAATGTAGGATAAGTCGAACTTTAACTCCAGCTGGCCAAAATCTACCACGTGGCTCAGGTCGTGCACGTACTTCCGCAGTTGAGAGACGTAGAAGACATTGTGTACACCTTCAAGCGCCGGTGGTAGGGCAATTTTATAGGCCACTGGGGCAACCCTCTCGAGTATTTCGAACGGCCCAACGAATCTCGGACTCAATTTTCCTTTCGTACCGAACCGAGTAACTCCTCGCATGGGTGATACTTTGAGAAATACTTGATCGCCTTCTTAAAACTCGAGGGGTCGACGATGAATGTTCGTATAGCTTTTCTGTCGGCTCTGTACGGTCTTTAACCTTTCCCGAATGAGCCAAATTTTTTGTACGGTCTTTTCTACCAGTTCTGGACCAAGAATCTGTCGTTCTTCGACTTCATCCCAACAAATGGGTGATCGGCACTTGCGCCCGTACAAGGCTTCATATGGCGCCATTTGGATGCTGGATTGATAGCTTTTGTTGTATGCAAATTCGACCAAAGGTAGATGATTGTCCCAGCTTGATTTGAAGTCAATTGTGCAGAGTCGTAGCATGTCTTCGAGAATCTGATTGACGTGCTCCGTTTGGCCATCGGTCTGAGGATGGTAAGCTGAGATGAACTGCAACTTGGTACCCAGCGCCGACTGAAGGCTACTCCAGAATCGCGACATAAACCGTAAATCCTGATCAGAGACGATGGATACTGGAACTCCGTGCAGCCATACTATCTCATCAAGATATATCTGCGCCAGGCGATCAACGCTCCAAGTAACTTTGATGGCAATGAAGTATGCTAACTTGGTTAATCAATCGACGATGACCCAGATGGCATTATTTCCCCACGGCGTCTTCGACAGACCAACAATAAAATCTATGCACACGTGCTGCCACTTCCATTCCGAAATTGCCAGATTCTGCATCTCTCCGCCCGGTCTCTGATGCTCAGCTTTCACCTGCTGACAGGCCATGCATTGCGACACAAAGAGTGCCACATCTCCTTTCATCCCGTGCCACCAGAATTTCATGCGGAGGTCCTTGTACATCTTCGTGCTACCGGGATGCAAGGTGTACTTCGTATAGTACGCCTCCGACAGTATCTCCTTTCTGAGTTCTGAATCGTCTGGAACGCATAGCCTACCCTTCAATCGAAGCATGCCGGTTTCGTCATCCACAAAGTCGGTAGTCCTACCCATCGAGATTAGCTCTCGCATCTTCTTCAGGTACGGATCGTCCTTCTGAGCGATCTTGATCTTTTCTTGCAGGCTCAGCTCTAACTGCAACTTTGCTAACTGCACATGCCTGAATCGGACTCGAAGTTCGATGCCCATCTCTTCTAGGTCGCGTAGCAGTCTGCGGTCGATGTATAGCGAGACGATATACTTCCGACTCAGAGCGTCCGCCACAACGTTTCCCTTTCCTGGCGTATAGTCGATAGTCAAGTCGTAATCCTTGATCAGTTCAAGCCAACGCCTTTGTCGCAAGTTCAGTTTCCTCTGTGTGAATAGATACTTGAGGCTCTTGTGATCGATATAGATCGTGCATGCCACGCCATAGAGATAGTGACGCCACAATTTCAACCTGAACACAATCGCCGCTAACTCCAGTTCATGAGTAGGGTAGTTCTTCTCGTACGGCTTTTGCTGTCGGGAAGCAAAAAATATTACCTTGTTTTGCTGCATCAGCACACACCCCAAGCCCTGACCGGATGCATCACTGAATATTTGGAAACCCTCAGTCACTTCTGGAAGTACGAGTATCGCGGCCGAGACGAGCCATCGCTTTAATTCTTGGAATAAAGCTTCACTATCGTCTGACCATTCGAATGCGACTCCTTTCTGGGTGAGGCGAGTCAGAGGCGATGCGATCTTCGCGAAGGCTTTCACGAAGCGTCGGTAGTATCCCGCTAAGCCAAGGAAACTTCGAATCTCGCTGACGAACGTTGGCCGCTTCCAATCAACAACGGCTTCAACTTTTTTGTGGGTCGACAGTAATACCTTCAGCTAAAATGATGTGTCCGAGGAATGTGACGCTACTCAGCCAAAATTCACATTTGCTTCGCTTCACATACAACTGATTTTTTTGAAGGGTCTGAAGCACGGTCCGTAGATGCTCAGTGTGTTGCTGCTTGCCCTTCGAGTACATGAGTATGTCGTCGATGAAGACTACTTCGAACTAGTCGAAGAATGGTCGAAACACCCGATTCATCAAATCCATGAAAGCAGCAGGGGCGTTCGTTAGGACGAACGGCATTACCAGGAACTCGTAATGGCCGTATCAAGTGCGAAAGGCATAGTTCGGCACATCGTCCGGCTTGATCTTGAGTTGATGGTAACCCAAACACAGATCAATTTTGGAGAACACCGTCGCTCCTTGTAGCTGATCAAACAGATCGACTATGCGGGGCAGGGGATTTTTGTTCCGGACGGTGGCTTTATTCAGCTCGCGGTAGTCGATACAAAGACGCAGAGAGCCATCCTTTTTCTTGACGAACAGCACGGGCGCTCCCTATGGCGAGACGCTAGGTCGAATGAATCCCTTGTCGAGCAACTCTTGCAACTGTACTTTGAGTTCTTTTAGCTCTGCATGGGCCATTCTGTATGGGGCTTTCAAGATCGGTCGAGTATCGGGAAATGTATCGATAGTGAACTCAATCTCTCGTTCGGACGACATGCCGGACAGCTCGTCCGGGAATACATCTAGAAACTCTGCCATAACGTCGGTCTGACCCGCGTTTGCACCATCCTGTCGTATGTCTCGAACGGAAGCTAGATAGACTTCGCACCCAGAATGCAGTATCCATTGAGCAGATATTACGGAGATCACCATGCAGGTCGGCGACGTCTCACCACACGAGTAGCAGAATTCAGGCACTCCAGGTATGCAAAATGTGACCCTCTTTTCAGTACAGTCTATGGTTGCGTTGCACGGACCGAGCCAATCCATCCCCAGAATGATGTCGTAGTCCTTATTATCTAGAACTATCGCATCGAGACTGATATTTTGACCACCTATACAGATGATTCCATCTTCGCAGACTGAATTTGCAAGTAGTGGCATGCCCGATGGTATGTTAACAGGGAGATCGAGGCCCAGCGGTGTCAGAGAAAATTTGTGCTCGACGGAAAAGTCCACCGATATAAAACTATACGTGGCACCTGAATCAAATAATACACGAGCAGGTTTATTATTAAATTGCAGTATACCTGTCACGACTGTATCAGATGCGAACGTTTCGTCTCGAGTCATGGCATAGATGCGGCCTTGAGCATTGGGGCGACGGTCTTGGCCATTCTGTTGTGCGGTCGGTGGAGCCCGAGGTGTTTGGCCTCGGTTCTGATGGTGTTGTTGGGGGCGTTGGTTCGGCCTAGCTTTTAGGCAGTTCTTTGCGACGTGATTTGTTTTGCCGCACACAAAACATGCTCCGTTCTTCAATCGGTACTCGATGGCCATGTGCCCCTCCTTATGGCAGAACTCGCAGACTATTCGATCCTTCGTCTGGTTGCCGCCTCCGTTGCTGCGATGTTGACACTTATGTGCGTTGTTGCCTCCCGCATTACTATGACGTTTGTTATTAAAGTAAACAGCGCCAGTAGTAGTAGGAGGATACTTGAACTCCAGATAGAGGGCATGGTTGAGTTCCTCGCCCATGGTTTTATATTCGGGCACCGGGACATGAGCACAGATAGTGGAACGTAGGCCCACTTCGAATCGTCGAGCTCGACTTGCAGTGGTAGGTAGATAGTCTCCAGCAAACTTGGCCAGTTTATTGAATTCGGCCGCATATTATCGTACAGTCATGTTTTCTTGCTTCAACTGCTTAAACTTGTTTTCTTTTTCCTGTCGCACGGCTGCAGAAAGTTACTAGGTCTCGAACACATTTCTGAATGTAGCCCATGAGATCGCCGTCGTCTCGTCTTCACGTCGAATAGCCCTTTTCTGCACAGCCCACCAATCGTGCGCATTCATTCGAAGTAGAATTTGAGCACACGCGACTTTCTTCGAGTCCTCGACACCCAGAAGCTCGAATTTGTCTTCCAGCTCCTCCAACTAGTCGATCGCTATGGAGGGATCTTCTGTGCCGTTGAAGGAAGTGCGGCAGCTTTTCGTAAATTTTGACACTTCGAAGTTAGAACTTCTCGGTGCCGCAGGTGAGAGCACAGGCGCCTCTGGTTCAGCTTCGTTGGATCGACCGCAGGCTGGGTCACGGCAGGCGTCATCGTTGAATTGTTGTTGTTGCCCACGACCGATTATCCGATTTCCTGGAGGGTATTCAGCTGCTGCTGCTGCAGCTTTAATTGAGCCTCGAACCGATTCTCAAATTGAGTCTGACGAGCCTCCGCTTGCTGACGATGGAGCTCGTTTTGACGTTGCTGCATTTCAAGCATCTACAGCATACGTTGCATCGGGTCGCCGGAAGGTCTGGCTACGGTAGGCGACATTCCCGTTGGGTTGATGGAATGCTCGGGTCTATACTCGAGCCACTGGAAGCGCTCGTCTCGTCCTCCGTCTGAGCTCCCGCAACTGCAGGGAAAAAGGAAAGGAAACTCTCGTTAGTTTCAGAAATATGCAAGGTTCAGCGTATGGAACAACTCATCTCATCAACACGATGTCAACGGTTTGAGACTAGAACTTGACACTGGAGGCCAAGGACATAAAGCCGTGCTCTGATACCATTATGTCATGCCCCGATTCCGTCGAATCGATAGTCGTCCCCCGGGGCGTGATGTCGTTTGAACCTAATTTGTGATCGCACAAGGCATAGTCATAAGGTAATCCGAGACATGAGATCTAAGAGAGTACGCAGACAAATTAGATCACACAATAAGTATAGGAAACTTTGATCTTTATTGATAAAGAACATCTTTTACAGACTCTGGTAGAAGACTCATTGCCGTGCGGGCTACAACATGACTCGATTACAAAAGAGTGCCGATGAGATAACCGTTCCATACTTTGCACACATCCCTCAATATACAATAAAGTACTCTAGTGACCTGGATGGGAGGGACGCTGAGTAATCTTCCTTGGACTGTCGAGAGGCTTCAAAAGTAGAGTCGTGGGAAAAGTCTTCGACGCACGGCCGAAACTTTAAAATCACGAACGCCACCGAGCTAGCTGGCACGTCCTTCCTGGTTCGCGGGACATGCAAAGAGCGAGGATCGGTACGATCACATGTACTGGCGGATGGCTAATTAAATCCTTCTTTTCATTTGATTCAAGAAGTTTTTATAGACATGTTAGCTAGCTATTTACGTGATCTTTCTAACCATAATGATCAATTGCATGTTAACATGTTTCGAGGCGAGCATATGAAATGGTAAGAACATTAAGCAACTATCATTTTTATCCCGTGTCATGTGCATTTGTTAAGCCGTGAAAGGGTGTGAAGGCCACTGGCAATGTTAAGCCATCGCGGACTATAGCCGGGTTAGACGACGACCCTTTCGCGGCGGGTAGCGAGCCCTATGCGAAAGTTCTCGAATAACCCACGCCGAAGAAGGGATGGCGCTTGCTATTCTCGTTCCTCCCAGGCCGAATCGGTCCCTTGGCCTAGGCAATCGTTCGAGGAAACTATACCTTGTCGACAAGTTGTCCAATGACCGTTTTGCTTACTTAGCCATATCGTTACGATAAACGTTAATCGATTCATTCATTGCTTTGCATAGGCTAAGTGGATTTGCATGAGGAAGCATGTTTTCTATTTCCAATACCGGCAGTTTGATAACAAGTATTTCGTAAAGATCATGCCACCATTTCTTTGATTCTAAACTATTATGACAAGCATTCATTTTACTTCACATATTGCGTTTTGAAGTAGAGGGACGAGGCGAAGGAGGTCAGCCACTCGCCTTAGCCTTGCTTCAAACGAGCGACCGGTTGGCTGCGCTGACGTCGCCTACGCGATCACCAGCAATCGCATAAGCAATCGATTAAAACACTGTGTAATTCAAGGAATTTTGATATGAATGCGAAGCTCAAAAACGCAAGTCACGAAAACCCATTCGAAAAACATTCACGAAAAACGCATTCACAAAAACCAAAGCCAAATCAAGTGCGGCATAAAAATCAGAGCAACAGAAGGTCTCTCCCGACTCAGCCGCAGAGCCAATCCTCGAGGCACAACCCGCTGAATATGGGACTTGGTTCCGAAGAAGCCATTCCATAACGTGGAATAGATCATAATTCAACCGTTCCCGTTCGATCGACTCGGCCGATTCCGACCTATCGGTCCCGACCGAATCGATAGCGACAGTGTTCCTTTCTCGCGCACCTCGTAGACGGAAACGGGGCACGATGTAGGGACGGGGCACTACAGGAAGTTATGTTGACAGAAGCATACAACATCTCGTCTTCATCTTCTGTCATGTAGACGATCGAAGACAGATCGTTTGGTTGATTGGCAACAGCACTTGATGACTACTTCATGAAGGCAGTGGCGATCTGAAGAGTGATTTAGAGGTGAAGGAGACATCCCTGCGATCTCCCATCTTTGTGTAAGACGTTTCCGGAGATTAGTTACCACTACAGGACGAGAAAAATTTGTAGGAACATATTCCTTAACGATGTTAGGAACATGCCTCCTATTCTTCAGATGTTTAGTTCTCTGAGTGTACAAAGATGTACTTAACTCATTAGCATAAGTGGTTGGGTCTTTCTTTTCAAACTTTGGTTTCTGGTATAGATTGGCTTTTGGCATAGGGTTCTTACGTTTCACCAAAGTTGATACTGATTGGCGCCTATTGAGATAAGCACGTAAATCAGAAAATTCTGCTCCAGATGTCTCTATTTGTGATACCGTCAATCTTCCTTGATTAGATCTTAAAATTTGCAAGGTTGGAAGATCTTGACTAGACCCCATAAGGGTAGGCAAGATGCCTCTTTGATCAGTATTCTTTTCCGTGGCAGAGATTTGAAGACCTCTATTTAAAGGAATAGAATCTGATATATCTTCCTCTGAGTCATAGACCAGGGAAGTTTGAGAAAAGACCAAAGGGTACTTTCCTTTATTTTGCCGAGGGTTAGCTAAGAAGTATTTCCTTCTGTTTTTTTGTGGGGCCACTTTAGGCACAGGTTGCGCCAGTTGAGGAAATGTCATAGGACCCTTCCCTTTGTTCTGTCTAGTTTTGGCACTAGAACTTTGTTTCTCCAAGTTCAGAACTGGAGAATTGGAAGAGGGAATAGCCAAAAGACTAGTTCCTTTGGGTTGCGCCAGAGCAGCAGACTGCGTCTGAACAACTGATTGCTTGGGTTGCGCCTCAGTAATACGGATTACTGGTTGCACCCTAGCAATAAAGCCTACTGGTTGCACCTTGGCAGCAACATAAGTAGTCGACCGCGCCTTAGCAATAGTTTGAGTAGATTGTGCCTTGGCAGCAAAGGAAGTACTGGACTGCGCACGAGCAGCAGTGAGAGTGGACTGCGCACGAGCAGCAGTGAGAGTAAGTTGCGCGTGGGCAACAGGAACATGAAGAGTGGGCTGCGCGCAGGTAGTAAAAATAGACTGCGCCAGAGCCACAGAGGCAGATTGCGCCTTGGCAACAGAAGCAGATTGTGCCAGAAAAACAACAACTGTAGAAGACTTAGGGGTCCACACTGTTTTTTTCTTAGTGATAGCCACAGTGCGCTTGTTGCTCTTTTTGTTGATCATATCTTCATAGGCTGTCTGGTTGATCTGAACAACCAGAGTCTTCTGCGTCTTGCTAATCGACGCAGTATCACATTGAGTTGTCACCTTCTCATCGGAGAAGAAAGTCGTCCCCAGCAGAGTCGCCATTTTGTTTGCAAAATCAAAAGTTTTATAACAAACTTAGAAAAGTGTACAAAAGTACAATGATTTCTGGGGAAGTACAACTGTAGGAATATGATCAGAAGACGATCACTTTATCCCTTGGACTATGTGAACTTGAAGACTAGAGCCTCCGGAGAATGCAGCAGCAATTTTGCAAGAGTTCTTGATCTAAGTGATGCTTTGACAATGATTGGAAACTCTATTTATAGAGTTCTGGAAATAACTGTTTTAGCAGTTATTTTGATGTAAGCGAGACTGGATTACGCCACATTGGGTTGCGCCCACCTTATATTGTGCCAACTTTCATTCAGTTATCCAATTGTGCACTAACTGTATTTAGACGCATGGCATTATGTGATTGAGATACGCGTGGTCGTGTACAGAATAGTGGACAAGTCTTGAGGGATTAGTGGCATGTGTGCCACGTCATCCTGCTTTAGAATGAAACTTGTCTCAACTTTGTCAAGTTGCGCGAGCTTCAATCAACAAGTCAAACTGTGCCTGATTGAATTGCGCCTAGGCACGTGACAGCTTTTGAGAAGAAGTCGTTCAGATTGAGCATAGACGCAACTAAGGGATTTGTTTAGATTGCACCTAGGCGCAACTCACAAGATGTGCAAGACAGCTGTCCATTTAATCTCCTCAAGCGACACATTTTGAGGGATTCGAAAAGATTTCCTTTGTTTACTGTGCTGTCAGTTGTCAGTATTGTCAGGTAATGTTGACAATTAAATGTCAGACGCCATGTAGACTTTGGCGTAATATGACTGGGCACAGTCTGGTATATGGCGCAACCTGATCAGTGGCGCAGTTTGATCTCTGAGCTTCATAACAGTGGCACAGCTTGATTTTTGGTGCGCAACTTAATTGCTGAGTAGTAAATAGATGGCACAACTCGATTTTTAGGCCCTACAGATATCACTACAGATCCACCAATGGGAGCTGCTTCTTGATGAGAAGCCACGAAATCCGAAAAGTTACGAGTCTCATAACCAAACGAAACAGGCGAGGGAACCTCTTCTGGCCGAACGGTCTCGACCGTCGCGGCTTGCGGATCCTCCTCGGGAAGTTCCTTAAGCATTTTTGACCACCCCGACGTCTTCTTTGCCTGTACCAGTAGAACAGGGATGAGTGAAAAGCTATGGGTAAAAATTTGAATCAAAGGAAACTAAAATATACATGTGAAGTCGATGCAATAGGCGGTGCACTAGGCCGCAAGGAAGCGCGACTCCTGGATGCTACCCTTTTGACCTTCTTGCCCGGAGGAGGGTTTACCGGCGGAGGAGCTCGACGTTTTACTGGGCAATTCAGGGGCGCTGCGTCCTCCCTTCGCTCCCGAGATGCACTGGAATCATCCGAAGACCCATCCCCTGCAACTTCGAACTCTTGAGACCGTCGATGGGGCCTCTCAAACTTCGTATCCACAATGAAACTTCGCTCTCGGTCATAACCTGACGAGAAGTTATTCGCCAAATAATGAAACTTTACAGCAACATACAAGATAAGGAGCTCCCCATGCATCTCAAGGAGTGTAAACGCTGCCCCAGTGGATCTAATATTATAATAACACCAAGTACGGGCACCATCCAACAAGCTACCTTCATTGCCAAGACACGGACTTGGGTTGTTCATCATAGTCTGGCTGTAGCCAAACTGTCGTGCAAAGCAGCTTGGCAGATAGGGCTCCAGGTATACCTTATTCTGACTCCGGTACACCAAGTGCGAAGGACTAATGGATAACAACCAACAAAAAGCACCGGTAGTCAACTCACCCCTTTCTCCAGCCCGGTCAACCATCTCATCACCTGCCTGATGGCCACCATAGAAAGGTGAGACCCTGATAAAACTATAACCATCCAAGAAGTGTAATGCCCATCTATAGGCAGGGACGCCGTCGTGAAACCACTTCGCATTGTGGTAGTTGATCAAGAGCGCGTCCCCCTCCTCATGATCGTCTATGTTGGCAGAAACAATTAAACCAGTATGATGCAGTGCCAACCAGGCCATCAAATAATGGTAGGAAAGCTCCGCTCGAGGAAACTCACTGCACACCCGCGATACTCTATTATTTTTATAAGAGTTCTCGTAGGCCACGAAGAGTGTTGCATACCATGGCAGGAAGCAAAACGAGAGAATGCCCGAAAGCCAACCTCATAGCCAGCATAATAAGCTTCCTACTAAGCCGCCCCATAGAGCCTGAGCCTCCAGGAACCACAGCCTTCCTCAGCCACATCATCAGGAAGGCAACTAGTGTCACTTTCTGACTCACGCGACAGTCAAATTTTGGTAAAAATAGCTACGGACTATGGAGTTGGGCTTTCCCTCAGCATCCAGCAGGGGAGCTGACACCTTTGCATTCGCCACCATACCCTTCACCTCGACAGTGGTATACGCCCTACGAGTGGTAAAGCAAACCGTCCTGTGCTCCGACGGCTCCTCGGTAAAGAAGTACTTTCTCTACGCATTAAAGTGAGGATGACCCTTTGCGGAGTCTTGGTGCACACACACTTGATGATGGCAAAGCATTTCTTTGTACATAGCCATCATCTCGGGGTACTTGCCTTGTAGCCCCAAGAGCTCATCTGGGCTACGACTGTACTCCTCATATGGGTGCTCACCTCAAAAAGTTTTGAAATGGTGAACATCTCATAAAGGGCCAATCCTATCTCTCTACACGACATGACCAAAGTCCCGGTATGGTGATTGAACAACTCCAGCAAAGCCAAGAACAGAGACTGGTTGATGGAGATTCCATGCTCAGTCACCTTTATGGCACGACATAAGCCAGTACCACTCAGGTCCTCCTTAAAAGTACTCAATACCCACCGGTTCAAGTCACCCTACTTTTTGTCGGAGTGAACCCAGCCCTCAAACCGGTAGGCATAGTCGGATACATACAACTGTCATGCCCCAGAACAAAAATACTGGAGAGCGGAAGATAGACACAGCCAGCTACGTACTTTAAAGTGCAACCTGCCTCGCAATACAGTCACGGCTGTCTAGATGCATGAGGGTTTATCTATAAGCCAGCAGTCTCTTATGGTCAAGAACAAGCCTAGTGTCTCAATCTCAAGCATGCAAGTAATTGCTCCAAAATGTTAGATCATCAGACATACAAAGTAAGGCATCCTAAACATTATATTTTTAGATGATCATGAAGCTAGTCACGAAGACTAGCAAGAGTTTGTGTCACGACCCACAC
This sequence comes from Iris pallida, assembly GCA_029216955.1. NCBI lineage: Eukaryota > Viridiplantae > Streptophyta > Magnoliopsida > Asparagales > Iridaceae > Iris > Iris pallida. The sequence continues at coordinate 7,101,328 of JANAVB010036418.1, read as the reverse complement.
CTGCTTTTCGGACGCGAGCTCGTGAGCAAGCCAGCTACACATCAAGCGGACTCCAGCTCGACTCGAATACATAAATGCTATCACGGCTAGGGAAAACTGCCAAATCATGGCAAACAAATCTATATCTCAAATCCACAATAAGTGTACAAATCATGAATGAACACTTTGGGTCGTGGTCTGCAGTCCACTAGCATAAACGTCTGATAAGACTCCAAAGAATATAACAAGAGTCTATAACTCAATCAATAAATAGGATATCATATGATAATGAATGAAAGCACGAATTGGATAATAAACGTGATATCAATACCTGAACCTCGTTAATAAGATCGTAATCATCTGAAACCCATAAGTGTCATAATCATCCGCCATCCAGAATTGCTAAATAACTCATTGCAATCGCTAAACCTGAAGAGATCATCAAGTCTTCAGGGGACATAGCAAGATACATAAAAACATGTCTATCTAGCATTTTAATCATGCATAAATTATGAACAGGATATGAACAAGGAACGAGACATACACACGGCAAGAGACTATGACCAAAACTGCTAACGGTGACTACCGGCAAGTGACTACTGACAGGTGACTATGAACTGGAACACACGAATGACTACACACAATTGAACTACTGGATGAACAAGTGAACACGAGATCAATTGAAATACCAAACCCTTGCCCCGAGTGAACTAGCAGGTTTGAACTAATCACTTACCCTCGTCCCGTGTGCAAACTCTCTGGTTAGTTCTAATCACTAACCCTCGTCCCGAGTGTGGACTCTCTAGTTAGTTCATGGCAAGACACCCTCGTCCCGAGCGTGGACTCTCTGGTGCAAGTACAACATCCTCGTCCCGAGTGTGGACTCACAGATGTAAACAGATCAAGACAAACACCATCGTCCCGAATGGACTCTCTGGTGCAAAGGAAACAAATACCCTCGTCCCGAGTGTGGACTCTCTGGTGCAACTGATCAACACTCGTCCCGAGTGTGGACTCTCTGGTTGAGGAAAAATGATACAGGGAAATAGCAGTTCAATCACACGTACTCGTTCCAAGACACGACTCAGTCAGGGTACAGGTGAGACACGGTACGACTCAGTCAAGACACAGTCAAGTCCAGTATAACTATACTGTCAAGTCAAGCAAGACCATAAACTGGTGAACATGGTATATAGAAAATTGATAAATCAAGTCAATGAGAAAACTAATGAATCATATAAGATCTATAACACATAGAGTATCTAATGATAATGCAATAATAACATGAAAACTATAAACATGGAATTAAACTGTAGAGGAAGGCAAGGTATCTTGTCGGGTGTTTGTCCAATTCATGCTGAGACTGAAGGTGTCAAACCGTATCCAGTTCTATGAATGTTCTGCTACCGCTAGGATCCATACGAAATCTATCATATCAACAGACTACCTAGAATTATTACACAACTATTTATGTATACCTATTAATCTAATAACACAATTATAGTATTTGGTACGAGAAAATAAACTTTCTTTATTTATATAACTATATATATATATATATATATATATATATATATATATACCCTGACTGAGTCGTGTCTTGGAACGAGTACGTGTGATTGAACTGCTATTTTCCTGTATCATTTTTCCTCAACCAGAGAGTCCACACTCGGGACGAGTGTTGATCAGTTGCACCAGAGAGTCCACACTCGGAACGAGGGTATTTGTTTCCTTTGCACCAGAGAGTCCATTCGGGACGATGGTGTTTGTCTTGATCTGTTTACATCTGTAAGTCCACACTCGGGACGAGGATGTTGTACTTGCACCAGAGAGTCCACGCTCGGGACGAGGGTGTCTTGCCATGAACTAACTAGAGAGTCCACACTCGGGACGAGGGTTAGTGATTAGAACTAACCAGAGAGTTTGCACACGGGACGAGGGTAAGTGATTAGTTCAAACCTGTTAGTTCACTCGGGGCGAGGGTTTGGTATTTCAATTGATCTCGTGTTCACTTGTTCATCCAGTAGTTCAATTGTGTAAATATATATATATATATATATATATATATATATATATATATATATATATATATATATATATATATATATATATATATTTAGGATAAACAAATCCATTTTAGTCATTTAGAAAATTACTATAAATATATATATATATACAACAAGTATAATAAGTAAAAATATCCATAACACATATATCTAATCATATATAATTATATACCCTTACAAAACTATATTTCCATATAACCTTTATCCCTCATACCGCCATAATCTACCCATGAAATCAAACCTTAGTTTAATTCTATTTAACAAAGTAACATATATAACGTAAAGAAAAAGGATGAGTTTTGCTACTTACCAATGTTCTAGGGTTTTTGTGAAATTTATGTACTTTTGGATGACTATGCACGTGAACCTTTCCATCCTCTACTATTGCTCACGTGTCCCTCTTAACATAAATTCTTGGTGAGCTCTTTAAGCTTCTGCTTGGTGTCTCCTTCCTATGATACATTGGGTCCTCTCTTTCAGAGGAGAACTGCACCAGCGGGATCATTATATGACCTCACCATGGACAAGAGAGTAAGGAGGCCAAGAGAGGAAGAAGAATGAAAGAAAACATGGGTTGGCGTCTGCCTGACTTCTTCGACGTGCGTAGCAGTGGTCGCTGACTGGAAGGGTACGGGGATAATCGGCACAAGGCATCTAGAAACGCACGCCTGGGCGGTTTGCTTGCTCGGTGCAGGTGATAGTCGATTATGGAGGAACGTCCGCAAGATAGGGACGATCGTCGCCAAGCTCTCAAACTCGCACGGTGTCACGACCCGCACCCGCTTTTTGGATACGAGACGTGTCCAAGCCCAGCCTACGCCGCGGTATTGGCGGTAGTACGCTGTCTAGACCGTAATAAACAAAATGCTCACAAATACTAACTGCTCATTCACAACAACTAAATCAAATTTATGTAATATAGAAGTTTTACATTTGAAGAAGAATGTAAGCTTTTACATTTATAGAAACTATCACACAACTAACTAGTCTTCTATGGTTTGGCCTCCGAGTCTCTATCTTCCCCTCGTATGGTCCATAACACAAGAGTAGGCACGTCAATCTCACCTATAACAACGATCCAGTCAGGAAAGGAGCAGAGTACAACCATATTGCATTTAATGTTGTTAGCACAAAATAAGTTAGAACAATGAGAAACAATAATGGTAAAGAGCATAAAGAGAACTAGCAAGAGATGAACTAGCAGGATATGAACTAGCAAAATGTGAACTAGCAAGATGGGATCTAACAAGATATAAACTGGCAAGATGTAAACTAGCAAGAAATGAACTAACAAGATAATGGACTAGATAAAGGAAAATAGGAACCACTATGTGTGTGTGAAATACCTTTTAATACATGAACGACTGGGCTAATACGGCACATCAGACGATGGCTATCATTCGGTAATTGGTACGGCTAACTCATACGTGGGTGTGTATGACTTAGCTATCATTCGGTAACGGTAATTGGTTTTGTTCACGTATTTACTGAGTATTTCCCCTCCCGACCCTCTAACAATCAATAACGGTCAATGATACACTAAGAAGGATACGATAACTACTGTATCACAATCGTGTCTCAATAGAATATCAAGCAATGACTCAACAGGATATCAAACAAGAAAACTATAGTGTAAACATTATAATGAACTAAAACATAAATGTAATACTATACTTGCCTGAGTCCTTGCCCAAAATGTAGCCACAAGTAGAGGATGAGGGAAATGTCGATCTAGAAGCTGTCAACCTATAACACATATCGCACCACGAACCGTGCACGAAAACCATAAATCAATTCTAATGTTCTAGTTCTAAATTCATCGAATAGTGGCTAGTTGGGTTACTAATCTAATAATAATTAATTCTAGAATAATTCACTTAAAAACTTAATTTAACCTAATAATAATCTGAATATAATCTAAACATGCTAGTTTGGCCATCAAAAGTCGTTTCCAATTTTGGAAACCCTAGCACGCAAATCGAGGCGTACCATTGACTATTTAGTCAAATGCTGTAAACTCTAGATTTTGAAAGTGCACCTTGGTAGATTTCAGTGCCACGAGTGCACTGGAATCAACCGTGCCGCAAAATTACACTTTGGTCAAAAGATATCGCCGTTATGGCTAATCGTGACCAAAACGGTGATCAACCGATCAATTCTGAGTTCAACAGAATAACTAAAATACTAAATGAATGAAATAATTTCTGGAAAAATTATATGTCGTAGAGATCTGTATTAGCTTTCGAAACTTCAAACGGTTCGTGATTTCGATTTCTGGTTCTCCCGGATCGCAAAACACCGAAACGTGTCAAGTTTCGGACAACCGATACTCTACGAATTTTTCAGAAATTTAGGTTCAGAAATTACGAAAATAAATTAGATATTCAAAAACTATACCTCAATACGCTTCCAATAAAAAAAATGGAACGCAAAAATGAGGTCCGAGTTGACGGCAATCGCCTCGGGAAGTCAGGGAATCACCGGGATCAAACTCCAAAAGAAGTAGGCTATAATTAATTAGGGTTTGTGAATATACATTGCATATATATAGGAGAGAGAGAGAGGCAGTTACTGTAGCGGGCGCCGACAGGTGGGCCCCCCCGGGTGGATTATTGGGTAGTTATTTATTTAATTTAGAAAATTATTTAAAAATCATTTTAAGTCCAAATAAATCAAAATAAATTGCAGAAAAATCCAAAAAAAAATCTAGAAAATTCTAGAAAATATTTCTAAGTGTCTAAAATATAAATAAAATATTTTAACATAAAATATCATCTTGTGACCTCGTAGTAAATTCCAAAATCCTATAAAGTATAAATTCTATATGTTTTAATTATATAAAAATTCCCAAAAATTCTAAAAAATCCAAAAAAATTGTAAAATATTCTAGAAAATATTTTTAGTCATTTAAAGCCCAAATAAAAATATTTGGTCCAGAAATACCCTCGTATGACCTTACGTTAAATCGTGAAAGTCCTTAAAAACAATAAAACCTTAAATATTAAATACCTAAAAATATCTAAAAATTGTAGAAAAATATAAAATAGCTAAATAATACATATATAAGTAATCTAGAGGTTATATGACCTTAGTATGGTCATAGCCCACCTACAAGCTTTGGCATGAGTCACAATTGTCATAAAATTAATCATAAACAAATACAATTAAAAAAATTAAAAATTTGGGAAGTGGACTTACAAATCTACCCACCATAGAAGAATTTCGTTCTCGAAATTTCAAAAAATACAAATAGACACAACCAAGAATATCATCAAAATATGACATGACCTATCGATATGAATAAGCACGACAATGAAAATAATCAAGAAAATAATGTGATGAATGATCGAAATTGATCAGGCATATAGATTCAAAATCTAAATACATTTTAGAAATATAGTGGAAGGAAATAAAAATAGATTTAAGAGATGATGATTCGAAAAAAGAAAAATATGAGAGAAATAAAGAACTAGTAGTTGTAGAAAAGGTGGTTACAAGAAATAAGACATCAAATAAATTTGAAAGAAAAAAAATAATAGTCGTATGCCAATAAAAGATATAGTCGCTATGATATTCGAAAATCATAAGTATATCCGAAGTCATTTAACCGAGAATCCATGCCTCATCATTGTACATCTTGCTGCCGTGAAACCTTGGTTTCATGTCTCGAGTATAATATGTTATCAAACACTTTATCAACTCTACCCAATATTGACATAATAAATCAAAAGATCAATAATACAACTAGGATATAGCTTTAGTGACATTTGACAACCTACGCTTACTTGAAATTATTTTAACTTAGGGGTCATGCCACGCCAGCGCGCTGCTGACTACAGTGAACCCGCAGTCTCTATAATTTAAATAAATGGGGACAGTGCGCATCTGCCTTACCATTGTAAGTCATCAAAAATTATTTCAACTATATCCATAAAAATTTCAAGAAGCTTCCATAAATTCAAACAAGTCGATCATGATAAGAAAATGTAAGTATATGTCCTTGAATAAAAGTGTCAGTTTTGAAAACAAAATGATCACAAAATAGTTTTGAAAATAAAACGAGGTTTAGAGAAGGAGGAAGATAAAATGGCACAAATGATCTAAATTAGGAATTGAATTCTATGAAGGCCTAACTTACCAAATGTATATTCTACCCACCTTGGATCCTACCAATATGTTAAAACAAAATAACATATTCTCTTAGAAAAATTCTTTGATTTATCCATACCGAGACTTCAATAAATGATTGGCTAAATCACATGGCCTATTTAACAATCTTAACTATCCAAGGGTCAAATTGAATAAGGGATTCCTAGTCCTATTCATTATCATAAAATTAAATCAAAACTAATTATGAATGAGCATCCTAGTCGTAGGCTTGCAGTAGTACGACTAACTTAAGTTCTACCACAAGTTTGTAATCTTTTACGAAAACAGACCTGCATGGGCCACCATAAAAACTTGTCACGATCCGCACCCGCTTTTTGGATACAAGACGTGTCCAAGCCCGGCCTACGCTGCGGTATCGGCGGTAGTACACTGTCTAGACCGCAATAAACAAAATGCTCACAAATACTAACTGCTCATTCACAACAACTAAATCAACTTTATGAAATATAGAAGTTTTACAATTGAAAAAGAATGTAAGCTTCTACATTTATAGAAAACTATCATACAACTAACTAGTCTTCTATGGTTTGGCCTCCGAGTCTCTATCTCTCCCTCGTATGGTCCATAGCACAAGAGTAGGCACGTCAATCTCACCTATAACAACGATCCAGTCAGGAAAGGAGTAGAGTACAACCATATTGCATTTAATATTGTTAGCACAAAATAAGTTAGAACAATGAGAAATAATAATGGTAAAGAGCATATAGAGAACTAGCAAGAGATGAACTAGCAGGATATGAACTAGCAAAATGTAAACTAGCAAGATGGGATCTAACAAGATATAAACTGGCAAGATGTAAACTAGCAAGATATGAACTAACATGATAATGGACTAGATAAAGGAAAATAGGAACCACTATGTGTGTGTGAAATACCTTTTAATACGTGAACGGCTGGACTAGTACGGCACATCATACGATGGCTATCATTCGGTAATTGGTACGGTTAACTCATACGTGGGTGTGTATGACTTAGCTATCATTCGGTAACGGTAATTGGGTTTGTTCACGTATTTACCGAGTATTTCCTCTCCTAACTCTCTAACAATCAATAATTGTTAATGATACACTAAGAAGGATACGATAACTATCGTGTCACAATCGTGTCTCAATAGAATATCAAGCAATGACTCAACGGGATATCAAACAAGAAAACTATAGTGTAAACATTATAATGAACTAAAACATAAATGCAATACTGTACTTGCCTGAGTCCTTGCCCAAACCGTAGCCACAAGTAGAGGATAAGGGAAATGCCGATCTAGAAGCTGTCAACCTATAACATATATCGCACCACGAACCAAGCATAAAAACCATAAATCAATTCTAATGTTCTAGTTCTAAATTCATGAAATAGTTGCTAGTTGGGTTACTAATCTAATAATAATTAATTCTAGAATAATTCACTTAAAAACTTAATTTAACCTAATAATAATCTGAATATAATCTAAACATGCAAGTTTGGCCATCAAAAGTCATATTTCCAATTTTGGAAACCATGGCATGCAAATCGAGGCGTGCCATTAACTATTTAATCAAATGCTGTGAACTCTAGATTTTGAAAGTGCACCTTGGTAGATTTCAGTACCATGAGTGCGCTAGAATCAACCGTGCCGCAAAATCACACTTTGGTCAAAAGATATCGCCGTTATGGCTAATCGTGACTAAAACGGTGATCAACCGATCAATTCTGAGTTCAACAGAATAACTAAAATACTAAATGAACAAAATAATTTATGGAAAAATTATATGTCGTAGAGATTTGTGTTAGCTTTCCGAAACTATAAACGGTTCATGATTTCGATTTCTGGTTCTCCCGAAATCTCGAAAACACCTAAACGTGTCAAGTTTCAGACAACCGACACTCTACGAATTTTCCAAAAATTTAGGTTTAGAAATTTTGAAAATAAATTAGATATTCAGAAACTATCACTCAATACGCTTCCAAAAAAAAATCGGCACGCAAAAATGAGGTCCGAATTGACGGCAATCGCCTCGGGAAGTCGGGGAATCACCGGGATCAAACTCCAAAAGGAGGAGGCTATAATTAATTAGGGTTTGTGAATATACAATACATATATATAGGAGAGAGAGAGAGGCGGTTACTGTAGCGGGCGCCGACAGGTGGGTTCCCCGGGTGGATTATTGGGTAATTATTTATTTAATTCAGAAAATTATTTAAAAATCATTTTAAGTCCAAATAAATCAAAATAAATTGCAAAAAAATCCAAAAAAATTCCAGAAAATTCTAGAAAATATTTCTAAGTGTCTAGAATATAAATAAAATATTTTAACACAAAATATCATCGTGTGACCTCGCAGTAAATTCAAAAAACGTATAAAGTATAAATTCTATATGTTTTAATTTTATAAAAATTCCCAAAAATTCTAAAAAATCCAAAAAAATTCTAAAATATTCTAGAAAATATTTTTAGTCATTTAAAGCCAAAATAAAAATATTTGGTCCAAAAATACCCCCGTATGACCTTACTGTAGTTCCTGAAAGTCCTTAAAAACAATAAAACCTTAAATATTAAATACCTAAAAATATCCAAAAATTGTAGAAAAATATAAAATAGCTAAATAATACATATATAAGTTATCTAGAGGTCATATGACCTTAGTATGGTCATAGCCCACCTACAAGCTTTGGCATGACTCACAATTGTCATAAAATTAAACATAAACAAATACAATTAAAAAAAAATTGGGAAGTGGGCTTACATACGGTGGCTCCGTACTGCCCGGAGGGGTACGGCTCTGCTTGGGGCTCGACCGGTGGTATCACACGTCGACGCGTGTAGTAGCAACCTCTGGGTGTGTCAAGGAGGGGCCGCGCGCACACGTTAATGTCGACGAAGTCAGCACAATGTATAGTCGCCTGCAGGGTTAGCGTCTTAGCGGGTGCTGCGATGACTCGGTGACCGCAGCTACTGCTGCCTAGGCTGACGCAGGACTCGGCGAGGGGCCCACACAATGATGCCGATGGTGCGGTACGGCATGGTGTTGTTGCCAGGATGGGGACGAGCACGTGTTAGCCCAATGATTATATCATGTTTATAAATATGGCTAATCAATTAAACTTAAAGGATGTGTTTATTAGTGATACATGCATCTATTGTATATATATTAAACTTAAAGGATGTGTTTATTAGTGATACATGCATCTATTGTATATATATTAAACTTAAAGGATTTGCCATAATCAAAAAGGGAGAGATTGTTAGCCCAATAATTATATCATGTTTTTGAATATAGCTAATCAATTAAGTTTAACATAATGACATCAGTAATATTCATGTAATCACTATCATATTGCTACTTAAACTTAGCATTGTCCTAAATGTTTAATATTATATTGCTATGCTTGTATCATATTATTTTGTTTGTCTAACATATACTTGTAGACATGCAATAAGCATGATCAAGCTTTGTCAATCTATGACATATGCAATAGAGTAATTATTGATGGGCCAAAGACGACGTTATAAAAGAAGATTTCTCTGAACCGTCTAACGACCTATCCGACGTTATAAAAGGTATTCAGATTTCTAGATCTGTTTATCTTTGAAAGGTATTCAGATTTCAAGTCTGCTCAAATATTTGAAGAAAGGCATCATCAAAGGGCTCTTCGTTTTCCTATTTGATCAATGTATTTTTCATATTTATTGAGTCTAGGAATACGATGTACACTGTATTGTACTGGCAAATAGGCTATCCAAGAAACGTTTTCAAAATACCCTTTCGTTTTGAAAACAAGCCTACTTATAAAAGCCCAAACTACTTCCTAACTGTTTGACCTTTCAAAAAGCCCAAAAACTTATTTGCAAAAACCCTAACAGAACCCTAGTAGAACTTAGCCCGAATTCGGCCAGAGTTCCGCCAGAGTTCGGTTAGTGAACGTTGATTTTTGAACTTGGTCTTCCTGCAGTTACGGATCCCAACGAGATTTTCTCATAGAGTTCTGCCCGAATTCTATCCGAATTCTGTCAGAATTCTGCCTTTGGAAAAACTATAAATAGCGAAAGATTTTGATCATTTCAATTCACTCATACACCAATTCACTTTTATATCTCTTCTCTATAAGCCTACTACTTCTTCTCTAAAAGTTTCAGAGTGGTTGTAATCAGAGGCTTGATTGAAGTTAGACACTTCACAATTGAAGTTGGTCGAGTACTTCGGATCAAAGCTCGCGTTTACAAGTTATAAGAACTTCGGACGAAAACTTGTGGTGATTTTCCATAGTGGATTCAACTGGAAGCTAGAGTTCTTCCGACTAGACTAGTCCTCACAAGAGGGAAACCAATATACATCCTTGTGTTTGCGTTTGCTCTCTACTCTCTACTTTTTATTTACATATCTATGATATATTATCTGTGATCTTGTTACTAACATTTTTTAAATAGCTAAATTTCGCTGCCTACTCTATTCACCCCCCTTTAGAGTATTGTGCTTTACAACTCGTTCCTACAATCGATCCTACAGTACGCTGCTGCTGCGACGACCGGAGAGTTCGCGTGCGGCTCCATTGTTCGAACGATCCTGACGACAATACTGTTCTGGCAGTCGTTTGTGATCGGGTGTACATGGAGTTTGAGAATTCGGTGTTGAGTCAGCATCCCCGGGATGAGGAGGACCGTCCTGCTCGTACGGCTGGCTTAGAGACAAAGACAGTACCCGTTTCTGGCTGACGATGTGCTGTAAGCGTGGGGGTGGTGCGAAGAATTTGAGAAGCAAGGCGGCTGTCACCATATGCATCACGTATTAGGGTTTTGTTTGTAGGGAGGTTCTATATTTATACAGCAGTTTGTAGGCCTTACCTGGGCTGGAATGGAGTCCAACGCTGGGGTGGAGTGTATGGGCTCAACGAAAGAATGTCTGCTTCAGGCTCTAATCTGGGAACTCTACATATACTATATATGTACGGGTAGTAGACATGTTGGCGTGGCCTTTGGTTCATTCCTGGGAATTTTGGTTTGGGGTGGGCTGGCAAGTTAATTCTCTCCAAAGATTATTGTGTCCCATGTTGTTGAGAGGAGTAACATCAATTATTTGGGTCACACAATATTTGGCCAAGGGTCCAATACATACAATATAAATTGATTTAGACTCAATACAAATAAAATATTGTATATATATATATAGCATTAAGTCTAATACAATTAAACTATTGTATACAGCCATAACAAATAATACCATTTATAATAGGCTTAATGCCAATATAATTAAATACTTACATATATAAAATTATGGACTAGTATATACGGGCCCAGGCCAAATACAATTAAATGATATAAATATGGATTTAAATGAGCAAGAAATTATCATTCAATTACGATATTAGTAATTATACCATTATCATGGCAATTTTATACGGAAAAATAATAACAAACTCGTTAATTCAAATGTGGGAAAATTAATTGGTATAATCAATTATAATCATCATAATAATAATAATAGTAATAATAATAGTAATAATAATAAAAAAATGCAACCTTATACCAAAACTTAAATGGGCATACATACAAACATATATACATGTATATAGCTTAATACACCAAAATGCACAAGGGTACCTATGCTATATTTTCCAAGGAAATTAGAGATTAAACTAGAAATTTGTGTATATATTATAATTAATATACCATTTATATAAAGTACTCAAAAGACTATAACATGAACTATCAATATTTATATATACACATATATAAGCCCACAGGACGTCGTTGGTTGTACTACATGTCTACTGGAGCTTGCGCTCGGGTCGGGTCCAGTCCGGACTTATTCGGTACAACCGGGTCTCCCTAAAGTTAATAATATTAATAAATAGCTAATTAATTATTTATGTGGGTTATGTCAGAACTTGGCCTGGTTTCCTAGTTAGAACACACCTATGGCTCGGCCTTCCCTACCAGGACTAATATACCAGTCAAAGCACGTCATTGCACTATCCGTGCCACGATTTCTAATCACCTTGTACTTCAAAACTCAACCATGGCTAAACTCATTTACTGTAATAATTAACTAAATAATTATTTATAAAAATCTAAAAAATCCCCATTTAAATCAAATAAATAAAAATATATTTCAAAAATTTTCGGGAAGAGGAGTTACAAATCTACCCACCTTAAAAATAATTTCGTCCTCGAAATTCTAATTCATGACTATCCCTTAAAATTCAAAGTCTACTATCACCTTAATCTACTCAAATTTAATTTCTCAAAAATATTTTATAACCTTCTTTAGTCATTTTATAACTCTGAATACTTGAGGACTTCTACCCACCTTTGGTCACATTACTCGTCAAAACTCGGTCACTAAAATTTTATAACCTTCTGACTAGTGGCTAATAATTCTACCAAAATATCTAGGACATATGGTATCTTTAATCCCCTATATTTATCAAACAACCAAAAATTAAATAATCAAGCAATATTATACTATAACTTAAGAGTTTCTGATAAATTCTAGGCAGCACGATCATTCGTCACCCCGAACTACGAAGGGACAGGGATCAATGGTACGGAAACAAGGGAGAATATTCGAGAACATATATAAAATTTCAAAGGCGTCGAGAAATTTTTTGGGAGAATTTTTAAGGCAGAGTGGATTGAGATTTTTAAGGGTTTAGTCATATTCGCAGGAGATAGACACATCCAGCTACGTACTTTAAAGTGCAACCTGCCTCGCAATACAGTCACGGCTGTCTAGATGCATGAGGGTTTATCTATAAGCCAGCAGTCTATTATGGTCAAGAACAAGCCTAGTGTCTCAACCTCAAGCAAGCAAGTAATTGTTCCAAGATGTTAGATCATCAGACATACAAATTAAGGCATCCTAAACATTATATTTTTAGATGATCATGAAGCTAGTCATACAAAATGCAAAAACTAGCAAGAGTTTGTGTCACGACCCACACCCTCTTTTCGGACACGAGCTCGTGAGCAAGCCAGCTACACATCAAGCGGACTCCAGTTCGACTCGAATATATAAACGCTATCACGGCTAGGGAAAACTGTCAAATTATGGCAAACAAATCTATATCTCAAATCCACAATAAGTCTACAAATTATGAATGAACACTTTTGGTCGTAGTCTGCAGCCCACTAGCATAAACGTCCGATAAGACTCCAAAGAATATAACAAGAGTCTATAACTCAATCAATAAATAGGATATCGCTTGATAATGAAGGAAAGAACGAATTGGATAATAAACGTGATAACAATACCTGAACCTCGTAAATAATATCGTAATCACCTGAAACCCATAAGTGTCATAATCATCCGCCATCCAGAATTGCTAAATATATCCTTGCAATCGCTAAACCTGAAGAGATCATCAAGTCTTCAGGGGACATCGCAAGATACATAAAAACATGCCTATCTAGCATTTTAATCATGCATAAATTATGAACAGGATATAAGCAAGGAACGAGATATACGCACGGCAAGAGACATGCCTAACTATATATAAATATATATATATATAAATATATATATATATATATATATATATATATATATATTTTTAATATATATATATATATATAAATATATAAATATATATATATATATATATAGGATAAACAAATCCATTTTAGTCATTTTAGAAAATTACAATAAATATATATATACAACAAGTATAATAAGTAAAAATATCCATAACACATATGTCTAATCATATATAATTATATACCCTTACAAAACTATATTTCCATATAACCTTTATCCTTCATACAGCTATAATCTACCCATGAAATCAAACCTTAGTTTAATTCTATTTAACAAAGTAACATATATAACGTAAAGAAAAAGGATGAGTTTTGCTACTTACCAATGTTCTAGGGTTTTTATGAAATTTATGTACTTTTGGATGATTATGCACGTGAACCTTTCCATCCTCTACTGTTTCTCACATGTTGTAAAACCCCTCAAAATATTTTTTATTTTTATTAATATTTATTTGTTACTAAATAATGTTAAATGTTAAATAAATGCGTTTACACTAATTATTAAATTATTGATAAAGTTTAGAAGTATATGATATATATATATATATATATAGTGTTACTATTTATTGGTTTACTATTAGATTATATATATAAGCTTGTATAGTTTTGGTGTTAAAATTTTTAACAACTAAACCCAATCCTTAATTTAACCTTAACCTAGGCCCAACCTATTAGGGACCTATTCATTTGGATCTTTCCCATATATATATTCTTATAGGAGAACCTAATCACTCTCAACCCTAACCCTAAACTTGCCTCCACACAAACTCCACCTCTCCCCATCAAACCACTAGCCCCTCCCCCTCTTCCCCGCCTATCTCCTTCCCCCTCACCCGGAGCCCCGCCGTCGACAACGAGACGCGGCGCTTCCCGCGCCCGCATGTAGCAGCCGGCGCCCCCCGCGCGCACTGCAGCCCGGCCGGCCCCGATCCGGCGGCCCCCTCGCGGCGTTCTATCCCCCTGCAGCGTGGCGAGGTAACCCCGACCCCCCCGTGGCGCTGTCACGTGGATTAAAATCTCTTAGCATGCTTTAAACCAAGTTTTAGTATTTAAATTCTGATTATTCAGTTTTGTATTGATTGTTATGATGAATAAATGGATGAATAATTAGATTTAAATGTAGGAAATCATTGGTAATTACATAGGGGTTCTACCCTAATTTTTGTATGAATTAATATTAATTATTAGTATTTATTTATATTTAATTATGAAGTTTCAATGCTAGTAATTAATTAAATGTGTTCACTGTTTTAATTTTTATGTAATATTTTGATCACGAATTAGATAAAACTTTGTACATGAAGAAGTTTGTATAATTAATATAGTATTTTAAAATAATTTTTCCAGAATTTTTAGAATTAAATTTATAATTATTTTTTGTGAAAAATAGTGGATTAAAATTGTTTAATTAATTCCGTTTGATGCATATTATTTAATTGGTAAATAATTAAATAATATAATTTATATGGAAAATATAGATTTAATTATAAAGTAAATTATGGAAAATTTTCCAGTATTTTATTGGTTTTTAAATATTTTATTTAGATTTTTCTTGGAAGTTTTGTATTAATCGAACTAATTATTAAATACCGTTTTCAATTTATATCATTTAATTGGTTAGTAATTAAATAATATTGTTTGAATATAAAATGTTTGTAATAGTATATTATTCTGTAGAAAAATAATTCCAATATTTATTTATTATTATTTTTAATTATTTAGATTTAGTTGGGTAATTTCTAGATTTATTCCATAAGTTGAATATATTATATAATTAATTGTTATTAATTATATAAATGTTGTAATTTTTTGAAGTGATAAGATTCTGTTAGAAATGTGTAAATAGGGTATTTAGGAATTGATTTTATGTATTTTAAAAATATTTACGAATTTTTAAGACTTAAAAGTAATTTAGAAAATCATGTTTAGGTTTATGTAATAAATTGGGTAATAATTATTTATTGATTTAAATAATTATTAATTTTGTGTTACTACTGTGAATTTAGTTTTAATGATTAAATTTAAGGTTTGTGGTGATTTATTTGGATTTATTTAGAATTATTAAGTACTTATTGTTATTATCCAACTAGTTATTTAATAAATAGTTTAATGATAATAATTCATTTTCTGTAAAGTATATATATAATATATATTTATTATTCTGATATTATTTAGTTTATTATTAAAATAGACTAAAAATGATTTTTAAGGATTTTTACTATTTATGTTAGTAATATTAGGAATTGTGAATTCATGTGTGTATTAAAATGGTTGGTTAATTGATTATCATTAATTAATCAATTAATGATTAAATATTTGGTTGTATATAAATTTCAGAATATAAATGGTATGATAATAAGTATGGTTTACATACTTATTATTGTATAATTATTACTCATAATTATTGATACTAGTTAGCTAGTAGTAATAGATTAATTTAAATTAAAGATTACTTAGCAATTAAATGAATTGTTTAATTTGTTTAATTAGTAATTAATTAGAGATAAATTTTGTTTAGGATTATTTGCTTCTCGGGACTCGGACTCTACTTTGGACCCGGATACTCAGTTGCTGGACACAGGCAAGTACACCTTGCTTGACATTTACTATGCAGTATTTACATTTGACCAGTTATTACTATTGTGTGCACTCGTCTCCATTGATGACTACCTTGTATAGAGTTAGTATAAACTTGGCACTGTCTCAGACACGTATCACATATGAGTGAGTTGAGTGCAGAGGTTCTGTGTTGACTGGCCATTAACATATGATCTTGAGTCTGTAGCAGTTTGGTTTAGTTATACTATATTTACTATGACGTCTTGCATATTGTTCGTACCGCGTATACGGTACGAGTACATTGGGTGGGAAGAGTCTACTAGTGGTGTATGAGAATTCTGTTTCCAATGTACGCTGGATGCTTGTAGCCCCTCGTTTCTCAAACCGTAGAACGCTTGGTGGCAGTTTCTTCTTCTTCTCCCCCTCTCATGTGCCACTAGAGATGTCTCGAGTGCATTTACACATAGATGGCTAGAACACCTTATTGCTTTCTTGTATTTCCTATCCTTGTTTGGTTAGGGAAATACTGGGTGGCATTCTTATTAGTTACTTTTACAATACTGCTCAGTATATTCTTGCATGTCATTTTCTTGTGTATTTGTTATGTCCCTCTGAGGACCTGGTATCTTTTCCAGAGCTTGACGAGCACTTATTCCCGGCTGATTACGGAGTAGACGGACTTGTTGACGACGACTTGAGGTGGAGCCGCAGCCTTGATTCTCTGGAGGCTAGCTACATCTTCAGACGTGGGTTCCATTTCCAGTATTCTGTTTATTTCTTTTTGCTACTTCATTTCATTCCAGATGTACTCATTTATTTTTAGTGGATTATTCTCCTTTAGCCATAGTTGACATTTGGATTCTGTGGCACTGATTATTTTCCATTCTGTTATCTATTACTTTATTTCATGGATGAGACTAGTTTACCTGCCTGTGATGTTACTTGTTAGTTATACATCAGCGTACTACAATCGAATCATAGTCCATTAAATTGGGTTTAGCTATGCTAGATTGTACAGCTGGCATGCCACGTGTTCCCGATCCGATTATTTGGAACTTGGGCGTGACATGTTTTAGTGGTAGCCCATGCAGGTCATGGAATTTGTTTGGTTATGCTACTGTACTGAACAAGCCTGCAAATTAGGTTTAGAATATAGGGTCTCATCCATACTTGACTATATCATTCTTGATTATCCTTGAACAAATTCTTTTGTATCTCGTTTGTTTTCGTCCTATTCTCAAATTCCTTCTATCTTATCTCTGCAGAATCATGAATCTAAGGAGTGGACGTACCGCTGCCGGTAGAGACAACCAGTCATCTGGTACGGATGATCAGTCCGCAAGGGTAGTTCCAACCCACCCTTTTCTACCAGGGCAGACGTCTCAGCCAGTTGGTGCACAACCGACTGGGGTACCTCCTCCTCCCCCGCAGTACCCTCAGATACCATATGGAGTTCCCCCGGCTGTGCCTCAGGACAGTCAGGCACAGATGTTTCAGTTCATGCACATGATGATGCAAGAACAGAGACAGCAAGCAGCAGAGCAGAGGCAAGAAGCAGCTGAGCAAAGATGGGAAGCTGCTGAGATGAGATAGGGATTCTTGACAGCCATGGAGAGGATGACAGCACCAGCACCTGTACCAGCTCCGACACTAGCTCCCGTGAGACCAGCACGGGTAGGTTCAGTGAAGGACTACGTGCAGATGGACCCTAAACCTTATAAGGGAAATGAGAGTCCGGAGGAGACCACTACTTGGATTACCAGCACCAAGAAGAAATTGCAGGCATCTCAGTTGCCTGAGGATTTATGGATGACTGGCGTAAGAACTCAGCTGGAGGGGAATGCCCATCACTGGTAGGATTCTATGGAGCGTCAGTTGGGTACTCGTCAGACGTGGGAACAGTTTTTGGAGTTCTTTGATAAGAAGTACTTCCCTACTACTGTGAAGAATGCCTTATACAACCAGTTCCTACATCTGGAGCAAGGGAACAAGACTGTTGACGAGTATGACTCGGAGTTCAGTCGACTCAAGCAAATATGGGGAGGTGCTGATACCCAATGATCTGGAGAAGGCCAAGAGATTTCACAACGGGCTGAGGCAGGAGCTACAGCATTATACTAGTTCTCAGTCCCGAATCTCTTATGCTGAGTTGCTGACGGAGGCCAGGATTCTGGAGGCAATTAGCAAGGGGAAGCTGAACCAGCAGAAGAACCAACCAGTGCAGACGAAGACGTAGCAAGGAGGTCCTATCAAGAGACCTATGGAACATCATCAGCATCAGCAGAAGACTGGACCCTACCAGTCTAAGGAGCTTCCGACTTGCCATTTCTGTGGCAGGAAGGGACACTTACAGAGAGAGTACAGAAGGATGCTGGGTACTTGTTTAGCTTGTGGATCGAGCCAGCATCAGGCTCGAGATTGTCCAGTTCGGGGAGCCATTGTGCCAGCAGGAGGACAGAAGCCACCAGCATCAGGAGGTCAGCAGAGAGGACCTATACTCCCTTCACAGTCAGCACAGTTTGAGAAAGCCAAGCAGCAGGCAGGAAACAAGAAGCAAGGACAGATTTTTGCTCTCACTCAGGGGGAAGATGGAACCGAAGGTGAGGCTATCACATGTACTATTTTAGTAGGTTCATTGCCTGCTACAGTGTTATTTGATTCTGGTGCCACCCTATCATTTATATCATCTAGATTTGTAGCTGTGCATAGGATAGCTACTTCTACTATGCCTAAGAGTTGGAACATTATTACTGGTGGGGGTATAGTACCTGTGACTAGTTCATGTAGAACCTGTTCGGTAGTTATTTATGGCCGAGAGATGAGAGCTCGACTTTTGGTATTACCTATGCCAAATTTCGACGTAGTATTGGGTATGGATTGGCTTAGTCAATATCATAATATTTTGGACTGCCACATAGGTTGTGCTATATTTAGACCGCCAGGCCAGCCGGAGTTTGAATTTCAGAGAGGAAGCATTGAGAAGGGAGTATCTCAGTATCATGGAGCTTGCATGGCGATGGAGGTTGCCCCGCCACCGATCATTGATGAGTTTTCTGATGTCTTTCCCGATGATCTGCCGGGTCTACCACCCGACAGAGAGGTTGAGTTCACCATTGAGCTCATACCAGGAGCGGCACCAATCTCTTCAAATGTCTATCGACTGGCGAAGAAGGAGCTGGATGAAATGAAGGTGCAGTTGCAGGAGTTGTAAGACAAAGGGTTTATCAGACCAAGTGCATCACCATGGGGAGCCCCGGTCTTGTTTGTGCCAAAGAAAGATGGAACAGTTCGCATGTGCATTGATTATAGGGCTCTTAATACTGTGACGATCAAGAACAAGTATCCCCTGCCCAGAATTGATGATCTATTTGACCAGCTGACAGGAGCCCAGGTATTCTCGAAGATTGATCTGAGATCGGGATACCATCAAGTGAAGGTTCGGAAGAAAGACATCCAGAAGACGGCATTCAGGACTCGGTATGGTCATTATGAGTTCTTGGTAATGCCCTTTGGTTTGACAAATGCACCTGCTGTGTTCATGAATTTAATGAACAGAGTATTCCATGAATATCTTGATAAGTTTGTCGTAGTATTCATCGACAACATTTTGGTGTATTCTAAGAACTATGAAGAGTATGAGGATCACTTGAGGAAGGTGCTGGAGATCTTGAGGCATCAGAAGTTATATGCAATGCTGAGTAAGTATGAATTTCTGCTAGATCATGTTTCATTTCTTGGACATGTTATCTCAGGGAAAGGCATAGAAGTGGATCCGACGAAGATATCAGCAGTGGAGTCGTGGCCAACTCCAACCGATGTTTCAGAGGTACAAAGTTTTCTGGGGCTTGTCGAATACTACCGGAGGTTCGTAGAGAATTTTGCAAGAACTGCGGAACCCATGACGAAGTTGACTCGCAAGGATCAGAAGTTCGAGTGGACGGAAGAGTGCCAAGCTGCTTTTGATGATTTGAAGAAGCGCCTTACTACTGCACCAGTCTTGACCATTCCATCGGGATCAGGAGGTTTTATCATCTATAGCGATGCTTCCGGGAAGGGATTATGATGCGTCTTGATGCAGCATGGGAAGGTAGTTGCATATGGTTCTCGGCAGTTGAGGACCCATGAGAAGAATTATCCCACGCACGACTTAGAGCTTACGGCGGTGATATTTGCCTTGAAGCTTTGGAGGCATTATCTGTATGGAGAAACAGTGGAGGTATATACAGATCATAAAAGCCTCAAATATGTCTATACTCAGAAGGATTTAAATTTGAGACAGAGGCGTTAGCTTGAGTTGATGGAAGATTTTGATATTGAGTTACAGTACCATCCAGGAAAGGCGAATTCAGTAGCAGATGCATTGAGCCGGAGGCCTATGTCACACTTCTTGACATCACAGAAGGAGTTGCTATATGACTTGGAAAAGATGGGCATCGAAGTTGTTAGGCCTAGAGGAGTTGCAGAGATGATGAATCTTCAGGTTCAGTCTTCATTAGTAGAGCGGATCAAGGCGACCTTACCAACAGATGCCAGATATCAGAGACTTCGACAGAGGACAGAGCAAGGACTGCAGACTGGATTGAGGATTCACGAAGATGGGACCTTGAGGTACGGAAATCGCCTCTATGTTCCTAATGGAGAGATCAGGCAGGAGCTGATGACAGAGGCTCATAGTTTGACTTATTCTATTCATCCAGGAGGTACGAAGATGTACAGGGACCTGAGACAGCACTACTGGTGGCATGGAATGAAGCGTGAAATAGCACGGTTCGTAGCAAAGTGCTTGTTGTGTCAGCAAGTCAAGGCCGAGCATCAGAGGCCTGCAGGATTGTTGCAACCGCTTCCGATACCTGAGTGGAAGTGGGAGCACATCACTATGGATTTCGTTACGGGATTTCCGAGGAGCCCAGCTGGACGAGATACAGTTTGGGTGATTATGGACAGATTATCGAAGTCTGCTCATTTCATACCATTTCGAGTGGGGCAATCTACAGAGGTATTGGCAGACCTATATATGAAGGAGATAGTGCGATTACATGGAGTACCAGTCAGTATAGTCTCTGATCGAGATACGAGATTCACATCGCACTTCTGGAAGAGCATGCAGGAAAGTCTGGGCACTAGACTGAAGTTCAGCACAGCTTATCATCCTCAGACGGACGGGCAGTCAGAGCGTACCATTCAGACGTTGGAGGACATGTTGAGAGCTTGTATGTTAGATTTTGGAGGATCCTGGGAGGATCATTTGCATTTGGTAGAGTTTTCTTACAACAATAGCTACCAGGCAAGTATCCAAATGGCCCCTTTTGAAGCATTGTACGAAAGGAAGTGTCGATTGCCAGCATATTGGGGTGATGTAGGCGAGAGACAGATATTAGGACCAGAGTTAGTGACTCGTACAGTACATACAGTCAAGAAGATTCAGGGGCATCTACGAGCAGCACAGGACCGGCAGAAGCAGTGGGCAGACACTCATAGGCGACCTCTTGAGTTCAAGGAAGGAGATCATGTGTTCTTGAGAATCTCCCCGACTAGAGGTACAATCAGATTTGGAGTCAGAGGAAAACTCAGCCCAAGGTACATCGGACCATTCGATGTGTTGGAGAAAGTTGGCGAGGTTGCATACAGATTGGCACTTCCGCAGTCATTGGAAGGCGTCCATGATGTATTTCATGTCTCCCAGTTGAGGAAGTATGTGGCAGACCCTAACCACGTACTTGATCATTCAGAGATCACCGTGGGACCGACTTTGTCCTACGAGAAGCAGCCTGTGGAGATCCTAGACTGCAGAGAGAAAGTGTTGAAGGGGAAGACCATTCGACTAGTCCGAGTTGCGTGGAAACACCATTCTCTGGGCGAATTGACTTGGGAGCGGGAAGATTCTATTCTGGAGCGTTATCCATACCTTCGTGAGGCGTCTGGTATGACTTAATTCTGCTAATATTCACTCTCTAGATTTTGCTTAGTTTAGTTTGTAAATTTCCTAGATTTAGAATTATAATTGTATGTTTTCTTTTAATCCCAGCTTGTTTTAATTTCGAGGACGAAATTTTAATAAGTTAGGGAGAATGTAAAACCCCTCAAAATATTTTTTATTTTTATTAATATTTATTTGTTACTAAATAATGTTAAATGTTAAATAAATGCTTTTACACTAATTATTAAATTATTGATAAAGTTTAGAAGTATATGATATATATATATAGTGTTACTATTTATTGGTTTACTATTAGATTATATATATAAGCTTGTATAGTTTTGGTGTTAATATTTTTAGCAACTAAACCCAATCCTTAATTTAACCTTAACCTAGGCCCAACCCATTAGGGACCTATTCATTTGGATCTTTCCCATATATATATTCTTATAGGAGAACCTAATCACTCTCAACCCTAACCCTAAACTTGCCTCCACACAAACTCCACCTCTCCCCATCAAACCACCAGCCCCTCCCCCTCTTCCGCGCCTATCTCCTTCCCCCTCACCCGGAGCCCCGCCGTCGACGACGAGACGCGGCGCTTCCCGCGCCCGCATGTAGCAGCCGGCGCCCCCCGCGCGCACTGCAGCCCGACCGGCCCCGATCTGGCGGCCCCCTCGCGGTGTTCTACCCCCCTGCGGCGTGGCGAGGTAACCCCGACCCTCCGTTGTAGGATGTGGAAAATTATGACACGCTGTCATACGCTCAAGGCCATACGCTTATCAAAAGCCATACGCTCAGTGGATATTTTATTATTTCTTCTTAAAGTGGCAGCACAGCATATATTAAATGAAGAATGAATTTGACGTCTCGTCTTTTCGTGCAAAGATAGTTGTCATGAAAAGAGCAACCGTCGTATATGTATTCGAAGAGTTGGTTTTGTCTTTTACGAGGACAGCTCAGCAGATCATTAATGCAAAGCCATCATTACTGTCAGTTTTGACAGTCTGTCAGCCGTCATATCTGCAGTCATGACGCACGAGAAAATCTTTTGACAGTTATTTGAAGATATGGCGTATCAGAGAAGATTGATGATGGCCACGTGGCCATTTCTTCAGTGAGCGTATGAAGTCTATACGACTCCTTTCTTGTTCATTGAGCGTATGAAGTCTATACGACTCCTTTCTTCTTTATTGAGCGTATGAAGTCTATACGACTCTTTCCTTCTTCAGTGAGCGTATGAAGTCTATACGACTCCTTCCTCATCAAGTGAGCGTATGACTCCTTTCTTCTCCAGTAAGCGTATCAGCTTTATTTTTTCTACATCATCCAAGTCAGCGTATAACTCTCCTTCAACGAGGCAGCGTATTACAGCAACCATATCCAGGATTACAGTCAACACACGTTCTCACGTGTCCTGTACCAGTTATCCACTTCTCTAGAAGTTATGCAACGTGGCATCCAGGCCATCAATCTCTCCTGAACATGCTCCACTACTTTCAACCGCACGCTAATGTGTCTCCATCAGAATTTGCCACGCGTCCCTGCAGTTATGCACTCGTCAAGTAACTACCTGAGCGTGTGCTTAAGGACAGTTATCCTGAACTCTATAAAAAAGAGTTTCTTCATCTTCATCAGAGACTACAGACAATTTCAGAGAGAACAAAGAGATTGCCCAGTTGCTGTCGAAGTTCTTCAAAGTTCGAGTATTCTTCATCGCATCGTCCAAGGGATAAAGTAATCGTCTTCTAGATTAGATTCCTACAGTTGTAATTTTCTCAGATACAAAATAAATAAAGTGAATTTATTTATGGAAAACAAATTGGCGACCCTGCTGGGGAAAGCTGTCTCCTCCAACGAGATAGCAACAACTCAATGCGATACTTCGTCGATCGGCTTGACGAAGAAGACGATGGTTGTACAATTCAACCAATCGGCTTATGAAGAAATGCTCAAGGCGAAGGAGGGCCGCACAGCTTCCTCCGCTCTTCCTGCTGCCAAGAAGAAGGGACACTCCGTCTATGTCCCTAAGTCTTCTACAGCAGTCCGAGACACTTCTGTCACTTCTCATGCTGACAAGAACACGTCTTCAACTTCCATGAAGCACACTTCGGCTTCTCGGAACACGGCAACAGTGGCTTCTTCTAGTCACATTGACAAAGTTGGTTCTTTAACCAAGTCAGCGTGTACAAGGAAAACCATCTCTGGACATGTCAAGGTCCCTTCTCCCTCTATTCTTACGACAGCAGTCGGCTCTTTAGCCATTGATGACTCTGAGCGTATGGCATTCAAAGGGCAGCGTACGACAAAGGCAGCGTACAAAAGCCAACATCAGGCAGTGTACCCTGAGCCAAAGCCAGCATATGCTAATAAAAAGGCAGCGTATGACCAGAAGTCCAAACTGAAGTCAGCGTATGCTAACAGATATAGTCCTTTGACTGTTTCTCAAAATCAGATTGGGGGTTCTCTTCCAGAGAACAT
The DNA here is from genome assembly GCA_029216955.1 of Iris pallida. Classification (NCBI taxonomy): domain Eukaryota; kingdom Viridiplantae; phylum Streptophyta; class Magnoliopsida; order Asparagales; family Iridaceae; genus Iris; species Iris pallida. The sequence goes on along the minus strand of JANAVB010036418.1, from coordinate 7,076,646 downwards.
ACAAATGATTCCCCCTCAACTTGCACATCTTGTGCCAACCAAGGAGAAAGACTCTTTAGTCAACTCCTCTACTCCTAAGGTCTTTACCTCTGGAGTTAATTTGACTAGTACTCTTACTAGATCAAACAATGAAAAATGCTTTTTGGCTAATTCCTCCAAAGATGGATTATTACCGACTCCTAGTCGGAATAATACTCATCTTCCTTTTCTCAAAAATTTTCGGTCTGAGAAAGGCAAATTACAAGTATCCAAGACTGATATCAAAGTCAAATCTCCTATGGATCTTCGTAATAAGCTTAATCAGAATCGGTTTGGTTCCACTGAGACAAGTATATTAGACCCTGATGCAGAATATGCCAAGAACTATGTGGCTCAAATTAATCAGTCTTTATACACTCAGGAACCAAGAAGACAGAAGAACAAAAGACAAGTTTCTACACAGAAACTATCTTCAAGTACTTCCCAATCTGTTCCTACAGATCTCCGGGAATATTTGTAAAATAAACAGAGAATTGACACTCCATCAGGCTATGATATTGCTCATATTTGCCATGAAAAGCATGGTTGCAATTTCCAACCTCGAGTGGTAATTCAATGTTGTTGTTCACCAAAAAGACAATCTATTTTCGAACGGATTCAATATGAACCAATGTTGGATGAAGATGAACCTCTTTATGCTTCTGTCAACATGACCTCCAGAAATATTGGGGGTAGCATACGGTCTGATGCTATATCAGACTCTGAAGATGGTGTTTATCTCGGCACCCGATCCAGGACCGGAGCCTTGACCAGAGCCTCTTCTTCTTCTCATCCAAGTGGTAATCCGGAGATCACAGAAGACTTCCTTGGAGAGTCCAATTTTCCAGTATTGACTCCCGTAAAAAGCCTTGGGAAAGATACTGATTCACACAGTGATGATTCAGAACAGAATGTTTTATCATCTATTCTTCGAATGATTACCACTTACATGGCAGAAGGCGATCATGAACCTTCAACTAGCACCGAAGCTCACGAACAAAGGATTTCTTCCTTAGAACAACAGTTGCGAGCTATGGCAGATACGTTGAATGCTATGCACACTCTTATGCAAGCTCAGCATCAAACTCAGCAAGTCCAACAGACAGCTCCTCCAGTTATATTAAATTCTCCTGTTGTTCCAAACCCGGAACCCTCTACTATTCCGGGGGTACAATCTAATGTTCCTGAACAACCCACTCCAAGTCAGTCTGGAGCTGGGGGTGGTACATATGCTGCAGTCCCTCCTCCTAATTACACTCAACAAGTTACAACTCCCCAGTCTTCTGGAATTGTTTCTGAAGAGTTAAAGAATCTTCGAACACAATTCGAGGCATTCAAACAGAAGGATGGTTTGCAAAGGTTAGGTATCAAGCAACCTTACCCGATAGAATCGAAGCAGGTATCGTATCCACCAAAATACAAACCTCCGACCATCTCTTTCTACAATGGGACAACCTCCCCAAGTCAGTTCATTAATCATTTTGAAGTAATGACTGATCAACTGCAACCAAGTGACGCCCTCCTTACTCGGGTGTTCATTGGATGTCTCAAAGGAACGACTTATGAATGGTATAGAAGTCTCCCTGATGGGTGCATTACCTCATTTGTCGGTTTCAAGCAAATGTTTCTTGAACGATTCTATGAAGGGCTCAACGACATGACCATGTCAGCCCTCATAAGAATTAAATAGAAAAATAATGAAACCACCGAGGACTTTATTGAAAGATTCAGAAGAGAAGCCCTCAAAATGCCTCTCGGAACTCCCGATGCTGTTACCATCGACACTTGTAAGTCGAATCTCTTACCAATTATCAGCATGTGGACAGGGTCTACTCATTTCCAAGATTGGCCTTCTTTCATTGTCAGTACCAAGGCTGCTGAAGTCAGTGCTGAGACCTTCAAGGGTATGGGGGTACAAATGGCTCCCAAAGAATCAAATCAGAGTGCTAGCAATAGTACTCGACCCAACAATCGCAAAGGGAAAGAAGCTCTTGAAGTAATCTCCAAAATAGTAGTCAAGAGGTAAAGACTACCCAAGCTACTTCAGCTCCAACAAATTAACAACAGAGATCTCCTCGGCCGAAGGAAGAATATTCTTTCGACGATGATGATGTTCAGGGTATCTTTGAATGCTTACTCAAAGGTAATAAGATTCAATTGCCAGAAATTAAAAAGCCTGATGAAGCCAATAAGACAGATCATCCAAAATACTGTCCATATCATAGAATGCTGGGTCATACAATCCGGTCTTGCTATGTATTAAAAGGGAAAATTCAAGAGATGATTAAATCAGGAGCTGTGACATTAACACCCAAAGACAAAACAGTCACAGCAAATGTAATTTCAATACAGTTCGGTGACTTCCCTTCCTTAATGGTGGAAAGTGGGATTGTTCCTATCCCCAAAGCAACTCTCGAAGTTGTAAACATCCCACCAGCACAGAATGACGGACTTGTTCCTGTCACAACTAAGAAGGAAGAGATCATGTGGATTCACCCGGATTTAATGACGGAGTTTGAAACGTCTTCCTCTTCTCCTCGGAAGACTTCCTCATCTAAAAAGAAGCTCGGGAAGACTAAGTCATGCAATGTGACTTCTAGTTTCATACCCGATTTTTATCTAACCTCTACTTTCATCTCAGCAGGAAATTCACTCCCTACGGAGATAAAATCTGTACCTCAATTTGAAGATAGGTACAAACCTGCTTTTCATTTATACAGTTCACAATCTCGTGAATTAATGGCGAAGATGGGTTATGATCTAGCCACTGCTCTGGGTTTGAACTCAGGCAAGGGACTCCGAGCACCTTTGGCCATCACTATGAGACATAATCAATCTCGTGTTGGCCTTGGTTTCTGGAATGAAGCTCTCATCAAACATAAAAGAACCAAAAGCAAAATAAAGAATTGCAGCATGGTTTCCATAGACCTTGAACCAGAATCTGAAGTTGAAGTTCATGCTGGAACTCGGTCAGGAAAAATATATCTGAAAGATTATGCTGAGATTCCTGAAGAAACTTCTGACGTTCCTCCGGTTACAGCTTCAACACCAGTCTCTACTGAAGAGCCTTTAAATGTTCCTGTTGAGACAGTTCCTTTTAAACCAACGGCAGCTGACAAAGGCAAACAACAAGTCCGCTTCGACAAACCATTGAAGAAGTCATTTCCTACAGGACTTGAAAAGCCTTATAATTTTGATATATTAGCTCAACTAGCCAATACCCCAGCTAAATTATCAATCTTCGAGCTCTTACGCCTCTCTAAAGAGACTCGAGAAACTCTAAGTGAAGCACTGCTGCAAGCAGAAACCTGCCTAACTCTTCTCAAGAAATTGGAAACATAACCTGTTTTTCATTGCCATAATGTATTGGAATTTATTCCAAACATTACCTTTACGCAGGACGATATGCTGCTAGAGGATAATCGACATGACCGTCCTTTATATCATACAGGATATATTGATTCTATGAAGGTTGATCGTCTCCTGATTGATCCAGGATCTGCTCTCAGTATTATACCAAAAGCTATGCTAGACGCACTGAAGATACCTGTACATAGCCTTTCCAGCACTATCACTACCATCTTGGGATTTAATCAAGGAAAAAGTGAGCCTTTGGGCAAGATTCGCCTCAAATTTCAAATAGACGATCTTCGTACTAAAGTTACTTTTTACATCATCGACAATCATGGTTGCTCATACAATGCTCTGTTGGGGAGACCATTCTTGCATGAACATAATGTCGTTCCTTCGACCCTTCATCAGTGTTTTAAATATGTTGATGATAATGGAGAAGTTCAAAAGGAAGTTGCGGATCTCTATCCATTCAAAGGAATTGAAGCTTACTTCAATGACGCTCGCATGTACAAAGATGAATACTCAAAAGTCTTGCAAGCTATGGATAATGATGATGAGATAGCAAAAGTTGGCACTTTTGTTATTCCTGTAAAAGGGCGTATCACTCCTCCGCAGTCTGTTAGATCATCCGAAGAAGGCTCACTAATAATTCCTGTCAGTGGACGTATTACTTCATCACCTGCTCAGGCTTCACAAGGTTCACTGATAATTCCTGTCAGTGGACGTACTACTGTACCGTCTTCCCAAACTCCACAAGGCTCACTGATAATTCCTGTCAGTGAACGTACTACTCCTCCTCCACCTTCTCAGGCTAGATCAGATACTCTAGTCATTCCAGTCAGTGGACGTACTACTTATCCACGATCTTCTTCAAGGGAGCTCTCCTCTTCTGAGCCTTTTGTTATCGATCTTAATCGAAACAAAACTTCTGATCGCTCTTCCTCTCTCCCTTTTGTCATTAATTTGACTAAGTCTGATAAGGCTCAGCCTTCTGTTGTAAATACAGTATTTAATATTAATGAAGCATCTCCTTTGCAGTATATTGATGTCTGTAATCATGTACAAAGTTATTTACAATTGCTAGATAACTTGGAGTCATTAACTATAGGGGTTGTTCAAACTCTTCATACAGACGTATCATTGGAATCCATACAAAAATCATACTTCGTGGTCCCTGCTAGAAAAAAGAGAGAAAATCCGATCTTCTTTTATAAAGGACCCCAGAATCCTCCTAACTTGGAAGAAGATGACATAAACGATGATACTGGAAGGTTACAACTGCGTCGCTACAGTCAACAATCCAAAAATATCATCAAGAATATGGGTTATGACTTTAGAACCAGTCTCAATAATGGAAAAGGAAGAAGAATGCCTGTTCGAATTCCTCCATTAAAATACGGAAGGACAAAATGTGGTTTAGGTTACATTGCTCCTACTTCCTTTATCAACATAGTCCATGAAGATTCAAAGTCCGATGAAGACGAACGATCTGAGTCTTCTGATTCTCTCTCTTGGGATTCTGATACGAGTATTGGCGATCTTCATCGTTCTATTTTGTCCGTAAATATGGTCTCTGTTGATGGCCCGCAGGAAAATGATGAAGATGAGGATGATTTTGAAATATCACCCGAATCGGAACAATGGGCTCAAAGATTAGATAATCAATGGGAATTCAGGTTCGAGCAGAGAGAACCTCCTACCGAAGATAAACTGATCCAAATTGATGTTGGTGAAGAAGGTTCTCCTAAACTAATATTCATCAGTGAAAGTCTTTCAGAAATAGATAAGCAAGACATGATCAAGCTTATTCGTGATTATATCGATGTTTTTGCCTGGAGTTACGAAGATATGCCAGGACTAGATCCGAAGATTGTAATGCACAAACTCAATATCATGCCAAATGCTAAACCGGTCAAACAACAACAGCGACGATTTCGTCCAAACATTATGGATATAATTGAAGCTGAAGTCAACAAGCTTATGGCTTCTGGATTTATTCGAGAGGAACAACATCCTGAATGGGTGGCTAACATCGTTCATGTCCTTAAAAAGACTGGCAAGATTTGGGTCTGTATAGACTTTCGCGATCTCAATGCGGCCTGTCTTAAAGACGAGTTTCCTCTTCCAATTACTGATGTCATGATCGACAATACATGTGGTTTCGAACGAATGTCATTTATGGATGGGTATTCGGGATACAACCAGATCAAAATGTTTCCAGATGATGAAAAACACACTTCCTTCAGAACGCCGATCGGTACATACTGTTATACAGTGATGCTGTTTGGTCTCAAGAATGCAGGAGCAACATATCAGCGAGCAATGAGCACTATATTCCGCGAACATCTCCGAAAAATAGTCGAATGCTATGTTGATGATATTGCAGTCAAAAGTCGACGAAAGGAGGATCATATCCAAGATTTGAAGACTATCTTTGATTTAATGCGTCAGCATCAACTTAAAATGAACACTACTAAGTCCTTCCTGGGCGTCTCTAGTGGTAAATTTCTCGGCTTCGTCATTACCGCTAAAGGTATACACGTGGATCCCGAGAAGATCAAAGCCATTCAAGAGATGCGTCCTCCACGCACCTTAAAAGAGCTACGAGGATTTCAAGGAAGAATTGCTTATATCAGGAGATTCATTTCCAACTTATCAGGATGCTGCAGACCATTCAACAAACTTCTGAAGAAAGGTGTATCTTTCGTCTGGAACGAAGAATATCAAAAAGCATTTGACGATATTAAACAGTATCTCATGAACCTTCCAGTTTTGGTACCTCCCGTCTCGGGGATACCATTTCTTCTATATGTTCGAGCCATGGATCATTCTCTTGGTGCATTACTTGCCCAAAAAAATAAAGATGGCCATGAACAGGCTATTTATTATCTCAGTCGCACAATGACGGGTGCTGAACCATGTTATTCTCCAATCGAGAAAGAATGCTTAGCATTAATGTTTGCTGTTCAGAAAATACGATATTATATTATCGGTCAAACGATTCATATCATTTCCAGAGTAAATCCCATCAGGATTATGATGAAGAAACCTGGTATTCTCAACTCCAGACTAGCTAATTGGGGAATCTTGTTAGCTCAATACGATATGCATTATATTCCTCAGAAGTCAGATAAAGGACAGGCTCTTGCTGATTTTCTGGCTGCTCATGCAATTCCAGAAGATTCTAAATTATATGATGAGATTCCTGATGAAGTCTTGGATTCAAATCTGATTTCTGAAGAAGTTCCTACCTGGCGTCTATTCTTTGATGGAGCATCTAGAATAGGTCCTAATGGCAATATTGTTGCTGGAGTTGGGATTGTTCTTGTATCCCCAGAAGGACTAACTATTCAGAGGGCTTATTCTCTAGATCAATCATGTTCAAACAATGTAGCCGAATACAATGTATTACTCATTGGTCTTCAACTTGCTAAATATCTAGATATTCAATATTTGGAAGTTTATGGAGACTCCAAGCTTATTGTCAATCAGATCAGAGGAACGTATGAAGTTCGTCATCAGGATTTGATACCTTATCATCGAGCAGCACTCTCTATAGCCTCATCTTTTGAAGACTTCTTTATTGAACATGTTCGACGAGCCTATAATGCAGAAGCTGATGCTTTAGCTAATCTTGCTACTGTATTAGCTATTCCAATCAGACGTCAGCAAGTGATAGTGGTTTATAACCGAGAACTATTCTGTGTTGAGAATAATTTGGTTTTGGCTTTTCTATATAAACCAGACAAAGATTCTTTCAACCTTGATGCTGGATTAAAGTTTGACAAAATGCTCTCGTCTTCCTCTGATTCTACTATGGAATATATCTTTTCTAATGAAACAGAAGCCATAATTGAAGACTGGAGACGCCCGTTTATAGATTTTGTTTTGTATGATATACTTCCTGATAATCCGAGTGAAGCAGCGTCTATTCGACGTCGATCTCTCAGATTCTATTATAATCATACGACTAAAACATTATATCGTCGGTCTTACGACGGTCTTCTCCTCCGATGCATTGCCGGTGAAGAAACACAACAGATAATTCGTGAAGCACATGATGGTGTTTGCGGAGCTCATCAACCAGGTCCTAAACTTCAAGATCGTATCCGACGTATGGATTATTATTGGCCCACGATGGTGGCTGACGCTATTCAATATGCTCGGAAATGTAAAGCCTGTCAAATTCATGCAGACTTTATTCATCAACCGTCAGAGTTCTTACATCCAACAGCGGCATCATGGCCCTTTGAAGCTTGGGGCATGGACGTCATTGGTTCTATCAACCCACCATCATCAAGAGGACATCAGTTTATTTTAGCAATAACCGATTACTTTTCCAAATGGGCTGAAGCAATCCCGTTATCTGAAGTTAAAACTTCTAGTGTTATCAACTTCGTCAAACATCATGTTATCTATCGATTTGGTGTTCCTCGGCGTATTATCCATGATAACGGACCGCAGTTCGTCAGTCAAAAATTTACTCGATTCTGCGACGATCATCGGATTAATAATTTAGCTTCTACAGCATATAATCCAGCAGCCAATGGATTGGCAGAAGCTTTTAATAAAACAATCATCAAACTCTTGAAAAAGTTCGTTTCTTCCAACAAACGCAACTGGAGCGAGAAGCTTGATGAATGTTTATGGGCCTACCGCACCACAGTTCGTAATGCGACTGGATGTACACCTTTCTCTTTAGTATATGGGTGTGAAGCTGTTCTTCCCCTTGAGATCCAGATTCCTTCTCTGAGAATTGCAATCTCCAATGAACTGACAACAGAAAACAATGATCGTCTTCGACTTCAAGAGTTGGAAGCTCTAGATGAAAAACGATTGTATGCTCAACAAAATATCGAGCTGTATCAGGCCCGAATCTCCAAAGCTTTTAACCGGAAAGTCAAAGTCAGAGCATATCAGAAGGGAGAACTGGTCCTTACTGTCAGACGTCCTATGACCATGACACATATGAGCAAAGGCAAATTTGATGCGAAATGGGAAGGCCCATTCGTAGTGAACAAAGTCTTCTCTAACGGAGCATACCAGCTTGCCTCTATGGATGGGAAAGTCATGATGATGCCTATCAATGGCAAATTCTTAAAGAAATATTATGTATAATATTTTTATCATTCTCCAGCAAATATAAAATCCTTCTTTACAAAAGTTATTTCGATATCGTTATCCCCAGAGGAAATTGATATTCCACCGTGTATCATCTTCCCAGAGAATTTGATATTTCGTTTTATTAGATCCCCAGTGGTTTTAATAAAGATCTTGTATAGAAAATCATGTCCATATTACCTCTGAATTTTCTATCTCAAATATTTAGTCTTTTTGATTTCTGAGTCTAAAGATCAGTGAATAAAGGCAAAATTGATGTAAAGTGGGAAGGATACATCGTAAACAAAGTTTCCTTAAACAGAGTTTATTTTGACAAAATTCTTCAAGAAAAAGAGTACATCATCATGAAAGATCACTGTCATCCCTCTCATACTTGGGACAAGGACCACATACATAATCAGCAAAAGAATTTAATACATCTTTTCCTGACCGCACCAAGAATTGACAGGCAGCTAGCCTCATTGCTTCTTCTTCTTCGGTTTCTCCTGGTTCGACCAGGAATTCCAGGATATCTTTCGGCGGCTTGGGAGTAGATGAGCTTTCGCCCATTTCCTTCTTCTGCGGAGGTAGATGCTCTTTAGCACCTTCAGTAACTTCAGAGACGACTTCAGTCTTCTTTGTATTCTTTTTAGAAGACATTGTGGATAAAAGAGGATGATGTATGATCCTTCTACTCAAATATATGCTCTATTTATAGGCATATGGTTACAAAGATCGAAGGGACGTATTCTTTCTCGAGATTCAGTTCATCCATTCATTTCTCACATTCATTCGACGATTCATACATTCATTAATACTTGACGGTTCATCCGTTCATTTATTACATTCATTCGACGGTTCATCCATTCATTATTTCCTAAACGGTTCGTCCGTTCATGATCTTCTATCAATTTATTAAGTGGGGATTCGTTATTTATCATGTTTTCATAACCTCTGAATCAATTCCGAATCTATCTACTCATTTGTCATTTTTGGCCACTGCATAGAAATCAATCTATTTTCTTTTGAGTTCATACATATTATCACGTCCATAATACCTCTGATAATATCATATACTCTAAAACAGAAAAGATGATTTTATTATCTATCATGTCCACAATTCATCCACAAATACAAATCATTGAAGTATAGAAGAAGTGTCATTTCCATTCCCATTTCACCACAAAAAGTCTATTACATTTTCTTAGACTTTCCTACAAATCATAATGGAAATCTATTACAAATCTTGGATTTTCATTCTACACCACAACGATAACCTAATAGAGATCTATCTTCTTCTTTGGATCTTCTCCGTCGGACCTTCTCCGTCAGGTTCGTTGTTGGTGGCAATTCCTGACTGTCTGGGTCTCAGTCACGACCAGATCAACAGGAATCAAACTCTGGTCTTCTCTCTCAGACGAGAGGAGAACCACAGAGTATGGCAGCCCGAAGTCGTGGTGCTGCCAATACAACTGGTGGATGGGGGTAACCCCTCAAGGAAGACAGGAATGTATCCAAACCTTGGGATATAATTCCTAGTTCTCCCGTGAAAGGAACTCTACTACCCGATTTCTCGGTAGTAGAGTTAACTCCACCATCCAACTCTCGTGTATAAAGGCTCTTTCTACCATCTGAGGAAGACCCTTCTATCCCACGAAGAGTTCTGAGTTGTCTGATGTACGCGTCAAAAGCGTATGAGCTCCCTGATGTTGGTGTCAGAAGGACATTCTCCACAGCATCCACATCACCAATGCCAGTTCTGAAGAAAATCTTTAGCCAAGTTTCTGCGGAAAACAGCATGAAGAAGAGAATTAAATCAACAGAAATGTCATATGAAACGTACTGGTTGGTCAAGCACGCTCAGAGACAGAAAGCTTATTTTCAACAGCAAAAATAGTACGTGTATTATGCCGGACTTACCTTCAAGTTTGACGCTAAGAATTGGCAAACTGATGTCTGACATATTGCTCAGAATTCGAACATTTAGAAGCTTTTGCTTTCCGATTCGAGAGTGAAATCTCACGTTCATTTTCAGAGAAGAGAAGAAGAAAAAGAAGATGGGGATGAGTTCTGTGAAACTCTTCTGTCTATTTTAAAGTATGGAGCGCAAGCCTATTCTTGGAAAGGATCCACAAATAACGCTCATAAAATATGCAATGAGTGCCACGTGTACTTTAGAAACCAGCATAGCCTTGGAAATATTCAAAGAGTGCTTTCCATAACATTGGAAGATAGCGTAACCTACAGCTATTTATTGGTGCATGCTATTCATTGATGTACGCTATCCAGCGTAACTTACAAACATTGGAAGACAGCGTAACCTACAGCGTAATCTACAGTTATTCATTGGTGCACGTTAGTTTTCAACACAAAATTATACTAAACAGAGAATTCTTGAATATTCATTTCATTAAGGCACTGATGGCCTTACAAAACAGAAAAAGAGAGGGAAAGAAAGGGGTGCAACAAAGTCATGCTCTATTTTCCAGAGTAGCTAAGTTTGACGCCTAACTCTTCTATGCTTTGGACCCCCATACGGTGCAACAGAGCAGCGAGCATTTCCCGCTTCTCTGCGAGGCTCCGCCCATCAGAAGTAGAGGAGCCGTCCAGACCGAAGTAACCCAAGAAATTCTTGGCTAACTGCGTGGGGTCATCTTTGAACTCGATGACGAAGGGCTCCGGTTCTTTGCCTCCAAAGATGGGGTCACCATGGGCACAGAAACCTAATTTTCGTGCTTCTTCTTCAGCCGCTTCCTTTGGAGTCATGGTTATAAGAAATGAATGTCAAAAACTGAATTTTCTCAGTTTATATAACAAAGCTTGCTGGCGGTTCATATTCCTCCATAAATCAGATTCAATCAGTCTCAAAAAATGAAGAGTCATCATGACATTTAATAAATTCATTTTTTGCATAAACAGATTTAATGCCAGCGTGTCAAGACTCATTCCCACTTTTTTATTCAAAGTAATTTCGAACTTTTGAAACTCATAAAGTTCGAAAACTTTGAAGGGGGTCTTGTAGGATGTGGAAAATTATGACACGCTGTCATACGCTCAAGGCCATACGCTTATCAAAAGCCATACGCTCAGTGGATATTTTATTATTTCTTCTTAAAGTGGCAGCACAGTATATATTAAATGAACAATGAATTTGACGTCTCATCTTTTCGTGCAAAGATAGTTGTCATGAAAAGAGCAACCGTCGTATATGTATTCGAAGAGTTGGTTTTGTCTTTTACGAGGACAGCTCAGCAGATCATTAATGCAAAGCCATCATTACTGTCAGTTTTGACAGTCTGTCAGCCGTCATATCTGCAGTCACGACGCTCGAGAAAATCTTTTGACAGTTATTTAAAGATATGGCGTATCAGAGAAGATTGATGATGGCCACGTGGCCATTTCTTCAGTGAGCGTATGAAGTCTATACGACTCCTTTCTTCTTCATTGAGCGTATGAAGTCTATACGACTCCTTTCTTCTTCATTGAGCGTATGAAGTCTATACGACTCTTTCCTTCTTCAGTGAGCGTATGAAGTCTATACGACTCCTTCCTCATCAAGTGAGCGTATGACTCCTTTCTTCTCCAGTAAGCGTATCAGCTTTATTTTTTCTACATCATCCAAGTCAGCGTATAACTCTCCTTCAACGAGGCAGCGTATTACAGCAACCATATCCAAGATTACAGTCAACACACGTTCTCACGTGTCCTGTACCAGTTATCCACTTCTCTAGAAGTTATGCAACGTGGCATCCATGCCATCAATCTCTCCTGAACATGCTCTACTACTTTCAACCGCACGCTAATGTGTCTCCATCAGAATTTGCCACGCGTCCCTGCAGTTATGCACACGTCAAGTAACTACCTGAGCGTATGCTTAAGGACAGTTATCCTGAACTCTATAAAAAAGAGTTTCTTCATCTTCATCAGAGACTACAGACAATTTCAGAGAGAATAGAGAGATTGTCCAGTTGCTGTCCAAGTTCTTTAAAGTTCGAGTATTCTTCATCGCATCGTCCAAGGGATAAAGTAATCGTCTTCTAGATTAGATTCCTACAGTTGTAATTTTCTCAAATACAAAATAAATAAAGTAAATTTATTTATGGAAAACACCCGTGGCGCTGTCACGTGGATTAAAACCTCTTAGCATGCTTTAAACCAAGTTTTAGTATTTAAATTCTGATTATTCAGTTTTGTATTGATTGTTATGATGAATAAATGGATGAATAATTAGATATAAATGTAGGAAATCATTGGTAATTATGTAGGGGTTCTACCCTAATTTTTGTATGAATTAATATTAATTATTAGTATTTATTTATATTTAATTATGAAGTTTCAATGCTAGTAATTAATTAAATGTGTTTACTGTTTTAATTTTTATGTAATATTTTGATCAGGAATTAGATAAAACTTTGTACATGAAAAAGTTTGTATAATTAATATAGTATTTTAAAATAATTTTTCCAGAATTTTTAGAATTAAATTTATAATTATTTTATGTGAAAAATAGTGGATTAAAACTGTTTAATTAATTCCATTTGATGCATATTATTTAATTGGTAAATAACTAAATAATATAATTTATATGGAAAATATAGATTTAATTATAAAGTAAATTATGGAAAATTTTCCAGTATTTTATTGGTTTTTAAAATATTTTATTTAGATTTTTCTTGGAAGTTTTGTATTAATCGAACTAATTATTAAATACCGTTTTCAATTTATATTATTTAATTGGTTAGTAATTAAATAATATTGTTTGAATATAAAATGTTTTTAATAGTATATTATTCTGTAGAAAAATAATTCCAATATTTATTTATTATTATTTATAATTATTTAGATTTAGTTGGGTAATTTCTAGATTTATTCCATAAGTTGAATATATTATATAATTAATTGTTATTAATTATATAAATGTTGTAATTTTGTGAAGTGATAAGATTCTGTTAGAAATGAGTAAATAGGGTATTTAGGAATTATTTTATGTATTTTAAAAATATTTACGAATTTTTAAGACTTAAAAGTAATTTAGAAAATCATGTTTAGGTTTATGTAATAAATTGGGTAATAATTATTTATTAATTTAAATAATTATTAATTTTGTGTTACTACTGTGAATTTAGTTTTAATGATTAAATTTAAGGTTTGTGGTGATTTATTTGGATTTATTTAGAATTATTAAGTACTTATTGTTATTATGCAACTGGTTATTTAATAAATAGTTTAATGATAATAATTCATTTTCTGTAAAGTATATATATAATATATATTTATTATTTTGATATTTTTTAGTTTATTATTAAAATAGACTAAAAATGATTTTTAAGGATTTTTACTATTTATGTTAGTAATATTAGGAATTGTGAATTCATGTGTGTATTAAAATGGTTGGTTAATTGATTATCATTAATTAATCAATTAATGATTAAATATTTGGTTGTATATAAATTTCAGAATATAAATGGTATGATAATAAGTATGGTTTACATACTTATTATTGTATAATTATTATTCATAATTATTGATACTAGTTAGCTAGTAGTAATAGATTAATTTAAATTAAAGATTACTTAGCAATTAAATGAATTGTTTAATTTGTTTAATTAGTAATTAATTAGAGATAAATTTTGTTTAGGATTATTTGCTTCTCGGGACTCGGACTCTACTTTGGACCCGGATACTCAGTTGCTGGACACAGGCAAGTACACCTTGCTTGACATTTACTATACAGTATTTACATTTGACCAGTTATTACTATTGTGTGCACTCGTCTCCATTGATGACTACCTTGTATAGAGTTAGTATAAACTTGGCACTGTCTCAGACACGTATCACATATGAGTGAGTTGAGTGCAGAGGTTCTGTGTTGACTGGCCATTAATATATGATCTTGAGTCTGTAGCAGTTTGGTTTAGTTATACTATATTTACTATGACGTCTTGCATATTGTTCGTACCGCGTATACGGTACGAGTACATTGGGTGGGGAGAGTCTACTAGTGGTGTATGAGAATTTTGTTTCCAATGTACGCTGGATGCTCGTAGCCCCTCATTTCTCAAACCGTAGAACGCTTGGTGGCAGTTTCTTCTTCTTCTCCCCCTCTCATGTGCCACTAGAGATGTCTCGAGTGCATTTACACATAGATGGCTAGAACACCTTATTGCTTTCTTGTATTTTCTGTCCTTGTTTGGTTAGGGAAATACTGGGTGGCATTCTTATTAGTTACTTTTACAATACTGCTCAGTATATTCTTGCATGTCATTTTCCTGTGTATTTGTTATGTCCCTCTGAGGACCTGGTATCTTTTCCAGAGATTGACGAGCACTTATTCCCGGCTAATTACGGAGTAGACGGACTTGTTGACGACGACTTGAGGTGGAGCCGCAGCCTTGATCCTCTGGAGGCTAGCTACATCTTCAGACGTGGGTTCTATTTCTAGTATTCTGTTTATTTTTTTTTGCTACTTCATTTCATTCCAGATGTACTCATTTACTTTTAGTGGATTGTTCTCCTCTAGCCACAGTTGACATTTGGATTCTGTGGCACTGATTATTTTCCATTCAGTTATCTATTACTTTATTTCATGGATGAGACTAGTTTACCTGCCTGTGATGTTACTTGTTAGTTATACTTCAGCGTACTACAATCGAATCATAGTCCATTAAATTGGGTTTAGCTATGCTAGATTGTACAGCTGGCATGCCACGTGTTCCTGATCCGATTATTTGGAACTAGGGCGTGACACGTGTCCCTCTTAACATAAATTTATGGTAAGCTCTTTAAGCTTCTACTTGGTATCTCCTTCCTATGATACATTGGGTCCTCTCTCTCAGAGGAGAACCGCACCAGCGGGATCATTATGTGACCTCACCATGGCCAAGAGAGTAAGGAGGCCAAGAGAGGAAGAAGAATGAAGGAAAAAATAGGTTGGCGTCTGCCTGACTTCTTTGACGTGCGTTGCAGTGGTCGCTGACTGGAAGGGTACGAGGATCATCGACACAAGGCATCCGAAAACTCACGCGTGGGCAGTTTGCTTGCTCGGTGCAGGTGATAGTCGATTATGTAGGAACGTCCACAAGATGTGGACGGTCGTCGCCAAGCTCTCAAACTCGCACGGTGGTGCCGTACTGCCCGGAGGGGTACGGCTCTGCTTGGTGCTCGACAGGTGGTACCAGACGTCGACACGTGTAGTAGCAACCTCTGGGTTTGTCGAGAAGGGGCCGTGCGCACACGTCAATGTCGACGAAGTCAGCACAATTTATGGTCGCCTACAGGGTTAGCGTCCTAGCGGGTGCTATGACGACTCGGTGACCGCAGCGACTGCTGCCTAGGCTGACGCGGGACTCGGCGAGGGATCCGCACAATGATGCCGACAGTGCGGTACGGCATGGTGTTGTTGCCAACATGGGGACGAGTACGCTGCTACCGCGACGACCGGAGAGTTCGCATGCGGCTCCATTATTCGAACGATCCTGATGACAATACTATTCTGGCAGTCTCTTGTGATCGGGTGTACATGGAGTTTGAGAATTCGGTATTGAGTCAGTGTCCCTGGGACGAGGAAGACCGTCCTGCTCGTGCGGCTGGCTTGGAGACAAAGACAATACCCGTTTCTGGCTGACGATGTGCTGTGAGCGTGGGGGTGGTACGAGGAATTGGAGAATCAAGGCGGCTGTCACCATATGCATTACGTACTAGGGTTTTGTTTGTAGGGAGGTTCTGTATTTATACAGCAGTTTGTGGGCCTTACCTGGGTTGGAATGGAGTCCAACGATGGAGTGGTGTGTTTGGGCTCAACGAAAGAATGCCTGCTTCAGGCTCTAATCTGGGAACTCTACATATACTATATATGTACGGTAGTAGACATGTTGGTGTGGCCTTAAGTTCACTCATGGGAATTTTGGTTTGGGGTGGGCTGGTAAGTCAATTCTCTCCAAAGATTATTGTGTCCCATGTTGTTGAGAGGAGTAACATCAATTATTTGGGTCGGACAATATTTGGCCAAGGGTCCAATACATACAAAATACATTGATTTAGACTCAATACAAATAAACTATTATATATATAGCATTAAGCCCAATACAATTAAACTATTATATACAGCCATAACAAATAATACCATTTATAATAGGCTTAATGCCAATATGATTAAATACTTGCATATATAAAATTATGGACTAGTATATACGGGCCCTGGCCCAATACAATTAAATGATATAAATATGGATTTAAATGAGCAAGAAATTATCATTCAATTACGATATTAGTAATCATACCATTATCAGGGCAATTTTATCCGAAAAAATAATAACAAACTCGTTAATTCAAATGTGGGAAAATTAATTGGTATAATCAATTATAATCGTCATAATAATAATAATAGTAATAATAATAGTAATAATAATAAAAAAATGCAACCTTATACCAAAACTTAAATGGGCATACATACAAACATATATACATGTATATAGCTTAATACCCCAAAATGCACAAGGGTACCTATGCTATATTTTCTAAGGAAATTAGAGATTAAACTGGAAATTTGTGTATATATTATAATTAATATACCATTTATATAAAGTACTCAAAAGACTATAACATGAACTATCAATATTTATATATACACATATATATGCCCACAAGGACGTCGTAGGTTGTACTATATGTCTACTAGAACTTGCGCTCGGGTCGGGTCCAGTCCGGACTTATTCGGTACAACCGGGTCTAGGGGTGGGCATACGGTTCGAGGACCCGCGGTTCCGACCCAGCCCGAACCGTATAATAGCCAAACGGGCCGGTTCTTGAAATTTTAAATGTAAACGGGGCGGGGCGGGCCGGATCATGTCATACTAACGGTTCGGGGCGGGTCATCGTTTGCAAACAAACGGGGCCCCGGCCCGGCTCGTTTGTAGGGATAGAATAATAATTTTACTTAAATTCCTAAACTAAAAAGTAAAATATAAAACCTACAACATGTTACCAAAAGACCTAACCCAAATATTTCTCTTCTCATATGTAATACTGGAGAATGGAAAGTGATTTTTGTATAAAGTAATTTTTGAAGTCCGGTATAGTATTGGATAGGGCTAGTTTTGTATATATTAAAAAAATGTACATGACCCGTTTGGACCCGCGGCTTGTCCCGAATTGGACCCGTTTCAAACAGACCGGGTCCAATTCGGTTCCAAAGAATTTTAGGCTCG
The DNA here is from genome assembly GCA_029216955.1 of Iris pallida. Lineage (NCBI taxonomy): Eukaryota > Viridiplantae > Streptophyta > Magnoliopsida > Asparagales > Iridaceae > Iris > Iris pallida. The sequence goes on along the minus strand of JANAVB010036418.1, from coordinate 7,058,968 downwards.
CCCCGCCCCGTCCCGTCAAAAAATGGGTCCGGTTCGGATCTATAGATTTTGGACCCGGTCCGACCCGTGCCCACCCCTAACCGGGTCTCCCTAAAGTTAATAATATTAATAAATAGCTAATTAATTATTTATAGCATGTCACAACTTAGCCTGGTTTTCCTAGTTAGAACACATGTATGGCTCGGCCTTCCCTACCAGGGCTAATACACTAGTCAAAGCACGCCATTGCACTATCCGTGCCACGATTTCTAATCACCTTGTACTTCAAAACTCAACCATGGCTAAACTCATTTACCGTAATAATTAACTAAATAATTATTTATAAAAATCTAAAAAAATCACCATTTAAATCAAATAAATAAAAATATATTTCAAAAAAATTTGGGAAGAGGAGTTACAAATCTACCCACCTTAAAAATAATTTCGTCTTTGAAATTCTAATTCATGACTATCCCTTAATATTCAAAGTCTACTATCACCATAATCTCCTCAAATTTAATTTCTTAAAAATATTTTATAACCTTCTTTAGTCATTTTATAACTCTGAATACTTGAGGACTTCTACCTACCTTTGGTCACACTACTCCTCAAAACACTGTCACTAAAATTTTATAACCTTCTGACTAACGGCTAATAATTCTACCAAAAATATCTAGGACATATGGTATCTTTAATCTCCTATATTTATCAAACGACCAAAAATTAAATAATCAAGCAATATTATACTATAACTTAAGAGTTTTTGATAAATTCTAGGCAGCACGGTCATTCGTCACCCCGAACTACGAAGGGACGGGGATCAATAGTACGGAAACAAGGGAGAATAATCGAGAACATATATGAAATTTCAAGGGCGTCGAGAAATTTTCTAGGACAATTTTCAAGGCAGAGTGGATTGAGATTTCTAAGGGTTTAGTCATATTCACAGGCTCGTATCAGTACAGTTACGTAACCGATAAGATATGCTCTGACCTGCATGGGCCACCAAAAAAACTTGTCACGACCTGCACCCGCTTTTCGGACGCGAGCTCGTGAGCAAGCCAGCTACGCATCAAGCGGACTACAGCCCGACTCGAATACGTAAACGCTGTCACGGCTAGGGTAAACTGCCAAATCATGGCAAACAAATCTATATCTTAAATCCACAATAAGTGTACAAATCACGAATGAACACTATGGGTCGTGGTCTGCAGCTCACTAGCATAAATGTCTGATAAGACTCCAAAGAATATAACAAGAGTCTATAACTCAATCAACAAATAGGATATCGCATGATAATGAAAAAAAGTACGAACTGGATAATAAACGTGATATCAATACCTGAACCTCATAAATAATATCGTAATCATCTGAAACCCACAAGTGTCATAATCATCCGTTCTCCAGAACTGCTAATAACTCCTTGCAATCGCTAAACCTGAAGAGATCATCAGGTCCTCAGGGGATATAGCAAGATACATAAAAACATGTCTATCTAGCAGTTTAATCATGCATAAATTATGAACAGGATATAAGCAAGGAACGAGACATACACACGGCAAGAGACTTTGACCAAAACTGCTAACGGTGACTACCGACAAGTGGCTACTGACAGGTGACTATGAACTGGAACACACAAACGACTACACAAAATTGAACTGCTGGATGAACAAGTGAACACGAGAACAATGGAAATACCAAACCCTCGCCCCGAGTGGACTAGCAGGTTTGAACTAATCACTAATCCTCGTCCCGAGTGTGGACTCTCTGGTTAGTTCTAATCACTAACCCTCGTCCCGGGTATGGACTCTCTCGTTAGTTCACATCAAGGCACCATCGTCCCGAGCGTGGACTCTCTAGTGCAAGTACAATATTCTCGTCCCGAGTGTAGACTCACGGATGTAAACAGATCAAGACAAATACCTTCATCCCGAGTGGACTCTCTGGTGCCAAGGAAACAAACACCCTCATCCCATGTGTGGACTCTCTGTTGCAACTGATCAACCCTCGTCCCGAGTGTGGACTCTCTGGTTGAAGAAAAAATGATACAGGGAAATAGCAGTTCAATCACATGTACTCGTTCTAAGATACGACTCAGTCAGGGTACAGGTGAGACAAGGTACGACTCAGTCAAGACACAGTCAAGTCCAGTATAACTACACTGTCAAATCAAGCAAGACCATAAACTGGTGAACATGGTATATAGAAAATAGATCAATCAAGTCAACGAGAAAACTAATGAATCATATAAGATCTATAACGCATAGAGTATCTAATGATAATACAATAATAACATGAAAACTATAAACATGGAATTAAACTGTAGAGGAAGGCAAGGTATCTTGCCTGGTGTTTGTCCAATTCATTCTGAGACTGAAGGTGTCAAACTGTATCCAATTCTTTGAATGTTCTAGTACCGCTAGGATCCATACGAAATCTATCATGTCAACAGACTACCAAGAATCATTACATAACTATTAATGTATACCCATTAATCTAATGACACAATTATAGTCTTTAATACGAGAAAATAATCTTTCTTTATTTATATAACTATATAACTATATGTATATATATATATATATATATATATATATATATATATATATATATATATATATATAGGATAAACAAATCTATTTTAGTCATTTTAGAAAATTACTATAAATATATATATACAACAAGTATAATAAGTAAAAATATCCATAACACATATATCTAATCATATATAATTATATACCCTTACAAAACTATATTTCTATATAACCTTTATCCTTCATACAGCCATGATCTACCCATGAAATCAAACCTTAGTCTAATTCTATTTAACAAAGTAACATATATAACGTAAAGAAAAATGATGAGTTTTGCTACTTACCAATGTTCTAAGGTTTTTGTGAAATTTATGTACTTTTGGATGACTTTGTATGTGAACCTTTCCATCCTCTACTGTTGCTCACGTGTCCCTCTTAACATAAATTCTTGGTAAGCTCTTTAAGCTTCTGCATGGTGTCTCCTTCGTATGATACATTGGGTCATCTCTCTCATAGGAGAACTGCACCAGTGGGATCATTATGTGACCTCACCATAGCCAAGAGAGTAAGGAGGCCAAGAGAGGAAGAAGAATGAAGGAAAACATGGGTTGGCGTCTGCCTGACTTCTTCGACGTGCATGGCAGTGGTCGCTGGCTGGAAGGGTATAGGGATGATCGGCACAAGGCATCCGTAAATGCACGCCTGGGCGGTTTGCTTGCTCGGTGCAGGTGATAGTCGATTACGGAGGAACGTCCATAAGATGGGGACGGTCGTCGCCAAGCTCTCAAACTCGCACGGTGGTATCGTACTACCCGGAGGGGTACGGCTCTGTTTGGTGCTCGACCGGTGGTATCACACATCAACGTGTGTAGCAGCAACCTCTGGGTTTTTCGAGGAAGGGCCGCGCGCACATGTCAATGTCGACGAAGTCAGCACCATGTATGGTCGCCTGCAAGATTAGCGTCCTAGCAGGTGCTGCGACGACTCGGTGACCGTAGCGACTGCTGTCTATGCTGACGCAGGACTCGGCGAAGGGCCCGTACAATGATGCCGACGGTACAGAACGGCATGGTGTTGTTGCCAGCATAGGGATGAGTACGCTGCTGTCGCGACGACCGGTGAGTTCGCGTCCGGCTCTATTGTTCGAACGATCCTGATGACAATGCTATTCTGGCAGTCGCTTGTGATCGAGTGTACATGGAGTTTGAGAATTCGGTGTTGTGTCAGCGTCCTCGGGAGGAAGAGGACCGTCCTGCTCGTACGGCTGGCTTGGAGGCAACGACAGTACCCGTTTGTGGCTGACGATGTACTGTGAGCGTAGGGGTGGTACGAGGGATTGGAGAAGTAAGGCGGCTGTCACCATATGCATTACGTATTAGGGTTTTGTTTGTAGGGATATTCTATATTTAAACAGCAGTTTGTGGGCCTTACCTGGGCTGGAATGGAGTCCAACGCTGGGGTGGAGTGTTTGGGCTCAACGAAAGAATGCCTGCTTCAGGCTCTAATCTAGGAACTCTACATATACTATATATGTATCGGTAGTAGACATGTTGGCGTGGCCTTTGGTTCACTCCTAGGAATTTTGGTTTGGGGTGGGCTGGCAAGTCAATTCTCTCTAAAGTTTATTGTGTCCCATGTTGTTGAGAGGAGTAACATCAATTATTTGGGTCGGACAATATTTGGCCAAGGGTCCAATACATACAATATACATTGATTTAGACTCAATACAAATAAACTATTTTATATATATAGCATTAAGCCCAATACAATTAAACTATTATATACAGCCAAATAATACCATTTATAATAGGCTTAATGCCAATATAATTAAATACTTACATATATAAAATTATGGACTAGTATATACGGGCCCAGGCCCAATACAATTAAATGATATAAATATGGATTTAAATGAGCAAGAAATTATCATTCAACTACGATATTAGTAATTATACCATTATCAGGGCAATTTTATCCGAAAAAATAATAACAAACTCGTTAATTCAAATGTGGTCAAATTAATTGGTATAATCAATTATAATCATAATAATATTAGTAATAATAATAAAAAAACACAACCTTATACCAAAACTTAAATGGGCATACATACAAACATATATACATGTATATAGCTTAATACCCCAAAATGCACAAGGGTACCTATGCTATATTTTCCAAGGAAATTAGAGGTTAAACTGGAAATTTGTGTATATATTATAATTAATATACCATTTATATAAAGTACTCAAAAGACTATAACATGAACTATCAATATTTATATATACACATATATATGCCCACCAGGACGTCGTTGGTTGTACTACATGTCTACTAGAGCTTGCGCTCGGGTCAGGTCCAATCCGGACTTGTTCGGTACAACCGGGTCTCCCTAAAGTTAATAATATTAATAAATAGCTAATTAATTATTTATAGGGGTCATGTCACAACTTGGCATGGTTTTCCTAGTTAGAACACACCTATGGCTCGGCCTTCCCTACCAGGGCTAATACAATAGTCAAAGCACGCCATTGCACTATCAATGTCACGATTTCTAATCTCCTTGTACTTCAAAACTCAACCATGGCTAAACTCATTTACCATAATAATTAACTAAATAATTATTTATAAAAATCTAAAAAATCACCATTTAAATCAAATAAATAAAAAAATATTTCAAAATTTTTGCAGAAGAGGAGTTACAGTTTGAGTCATACATGATCAACCCTAGGATTTGCCAATCATGTAACAACCCTTAGGAAGACGAAAATTAAGTTTCAACACGAGCTAACATTTGCTCAGCGGCTAAACGCCTCAAAAGAATAATTTACAATTGAGTGGGAGACAAAAATAAGAAACCCACTCATTGCCAGAGTTACGCCTGGTGTTCACCATCTGGCTGGAAGGCGGGTAGATCCTCGGGTGCTACTCCGAAATCTGGCCATACAAAACCAGCTGGGTCAGATCCTAGAAAGAGCAAATGCCATAAGGGAGGCTCCACTTAGAAACTAAAACCAGTATATAATAAAAGAAGAACTGATAAAAGAGCATAGTTAAATAACATAAGAGACTGAGTTAACATAAAACATTAGCTTGTAGTAGGAGGAACAAGAGGTTGAATATAATTTCTATGTTAGTCATGAGACAATTCATTCAAGCACGGCCAATCAAGTCATACGGCTTGCTATTGTTAGCTAATTAGGGTTATCACAAGCTTAGTTACTAACAAGATGTAATGAGATGTTCCCGCGATCACAAGCCCTGCAAACTATCTAGGTTATCCAGGCGAGGGTTACAAGAGTTATCAAGATTACTGGTGTACTGTAGTGCTTATGATTTAAGAAGTGTAAAACATGGCAGTGTGCTGCAAATGTGACCTGCTCGTCGGCAGGCTACAAGTCCAGAGGTGTTGTCGGGATAAAAGGATCGCCTGTAACTGGCAAATCTCTCTATACAAACTACTTGATCAATCTAGTCTTGACCTAGTCAAATTTATTATGAATCCCTGACTGTGGACCAGGAATTCATGTCATGGTCATGAGGCAAGATGAGACATGTAGCTTGTACATGCACAATCAGAAAAATCAACCACAGAGTCAAGAAAAGAGTTATACTAGCAAGACAGGAATAGCTGTCGCAACAGCATCCAAGATTATACATGTCATGTCCGGTTTACTTACCACTTGTCAGGAGTGCGCCTCGACGGGCCACTATCAAGAATTACCAAGACAGGTCATATACCATACCGAGTTTGTGTCAAGTCAAGTCCAGTCAAATCTTATCAAGCTCAAGTTCTATCATGCACAACAAGTCATTAAGTCGGGTCATCACAAGTCAAGTCAAGTACAGGGTACATGCCAGGATCACAAAATTACATTAATTCTAGGAACTACACAGAACAACCATGGAAATATAACAAGAAGTTCTTGGCGAGAAAAGGCGTATGGGTCAAAGGCGCTAGGTGGAAAATGGTACCAGGGGTCAAGTGGTGTCAGGGGTCAATTGGTGCCAGGATAGGTTGTCCCAGGGTAGGAGCCAGGTTGCGCCAGAAGCCAGGCAGCGTCAGAAGCTAGGTTGTGTCAGAATGCGCGCAACCAAGATGGCACAGTGCTAAAAAATGCGCGTGCACACTGTTCATCTTCCCCAACCAGCATAAAAATGCTTAGTTGAACCCATGAACTTCAAAAGTCCATAACTTCCTCAAAATATGTTGAAATCTAACTTTTTAAGGTCAAAATTAGGTAGAACGAGATTTCCTACAAGATAAAACAACTCGTTTTCGAAAAAACCAAGTTTTAGTAGATCAAAACCAAGAAAAACGAAAAAAGATCAAAACTTAGATCTATACAAATATACCCAACAAAACCAAAAATACCAAGTTCTAAAGAGACTTAGAATCTTACAAAGAAGAGAATAGAACATTAAAACTTGAGATCCATCATGAAGCAAGTTGTACTTGCCTAGTGCATCTTTGGTAGGTGGGAGGAGTAAATGAAGAAGGTGAAGAAGTAAATAAAAAGTAATGGAGGAGAGAGAGAGGAGTTTGATATATATACCAAACCTCTCCATCTCAAACCAAACCAAGCCAAGCCAAGCCAAGTTGAACCAAACCAAATCAAAATAAACCAATTCAAGATTAAACTAAGACTAGGCTAAGCAAGACAAGTCAAAATACAGGTCACCTAACAAAAGTTAGAAATCTGTACACGTATACTGGAAATATATATAACGAAAAACGGGAGTGAGAACTCTACCCACCTTAAAAGAATTCCATCTTCGGTGTGGATATCGTGACCGAATATCATCCTCACGTTCCCAAGTTGACTCACCCAAGGAGTGGTGGCCCCAAGCAATACGGACTAAACTAATAATCTTGTTCTTAAGTACCTTCTCTCTTCGGTCCAATATGGATATGGGCCTTTCCTCAAACGAAAGGTTGGTACCAACAACTAATTTTGAATGATCAAGGATATGGCTCGGATCCAGAATGTATCGTCGCAATTTGGATATATGAAATACATCATGTACTTCACGTAACGACGGCAGAAGAGCAAGATGATAGGACACATCACCTACTCGCTCGAGAATATCAAACGACCCTATATACCTAGGACTAAGTTTTCCATGTATGTCTAATCGAATGATGCCACGTGTAGGCAAGATCCTAAGGAATACGTGGTCGTCGATAGAAAACTCAAGAGGATGCCAATGAGAATTGGCCCAATGGCGCTGGCGATTTGTGTAACTCAAAAATGATCTCTGACTTGTCTGACCACCTCGATAGTCTGCGTAACAATCTCTGGACCAAGCATCTGCCTCTTGCCTACATCATCCGAGGCTAAAGATGATCTGTATTTCCTGCTATACAATGCCTCAAATGGTACCATCTGGATACTGGCCTGGAAACTGTTATTGTAGGAGAACTCTACTAGTTGTAGGTGATCTTCCTACGAACTACCGAAGTCAAGTGTACAGGATCGTAACATATCTTCGAGAGTTTGAATTGTGCATTATGACTGACCATCTGTCTGCGGATGATAAGCTGAACTAAACTTGAGACGAGTTCCTAAACTTTCTTGAAGGCTCCGCCAAAAGTGTGATGTAAATCTCGAATCTCTGTCTGACATGATACTGACTGGCACTCCATACAACCTAACTATCTGCCTGAGGTAAATCTCTGCAAGCTAATCCGTTGACTGACCAATTCTGAAAGGAAGAAAATAAGCTACCTTCGTGAGTCGGTCAACTATAACCCATATAGCATCTCTTCCCGCTGGAAATTTAGGTAACCCAGTTACAAAATCCATGGTAATATGCTCCCATTTCTATTCTGGGATCGGTAAAGGTTGAAGAAGCCCAGTTGGCCTCTGATGTTCAGCCTTAACATGTTGGCAAACTAAACAATGAGAGACAAACCGAGCTATCTCCTTCTTCATGCCATTCCACCAGAAATGTTGACAAATATCACGATACATCTTCGTACCACCGGAATGAATTGAATACTGTGAACTGTGAGCTTCTACCATGATCTCTTGTCTGATATCACCACTGGACACACAAAGATGCTTTCTATGTCGGAGTGTTCCGTCTTCGTGAATGTATAACTCTGCTCTTCGTCCCGTTTCACATTTTGCCCTAAGTTGCTGAAGCTCGGAATCCACTGACTGAGCTATCTTGATCCTCTCAACTATACTAGACTGAACTTGCATACTGGCCATCAAGGCCATATTGGTAGGAAGAACTATCTCTATCTCCATCTTCCAAAGATTTGCTAATAACTCGAGTTGTGATGTTAAGAAATAAGCTCATTTTCTTCTTCTCAATGTATCTGCAACAACGTTGCCTTTCCAGGATGATACTGCAGGTTGATGTCATAATCTACTAGTAACTCTAGCCATCTTCTCTGACGTATGTTAAGATCCTTCTGGGTAAACAATACTTAAGACTCATGTGGTCGGTAAAAATCTCTACCCGATCCCCATACAAATAATGCCTCCACAACTTGAGTACGAAAACCACCACTGCTAACTCCAAGTCGTGGGTTGGATAATTCCTCTTATGATCACAAAGCTGACATAACTCATAGGCTACTACCTTGCCATGTTGCATCATGATGCATCCTAATCCTTTGCCTGAAGCGTCACAATAAACTAAAAATCCTCTTGTCCTATCTGGAAGTGTGAGAATGGGTACCATCATCGATTCTTGCTTTAACTTCTCGAATGAACTATGACACTCTACTAACCAAGTAAACTAGACATCCTTACAGGTCAACTGTGTCATGGGCACTGAAATTCGAGCGAAATCTGACGCAAATCGTCGGTAATAGCCCGCCAATCCTAGAAAACTGCGAACCTCTACGACGGTGCTAGGTACTAGCCATGATTCTGTAGCCATTATCTTTTGGGGGTCAACTTCCACTGCACCTCTGGTGATGATATAACCTAAGTACGAAATTCTATCAAGCCTAAATTCGTACTTACTGAACTTCGCGTACAACTGGTGCTCCCTGAGAATCTGAAGGACTACTTGAAAATGTTGCCAATGTTCTGCTTCACTCTTGCTATAGACTAAGATATCATCTATAAACACTATCACGAACTGATCCAACTAGGGCATGAAGATACGATTAATAAGATCCATGAATACTGTTGGCGCATTGGACACTCCGAATGGCCCAACGAGAAACTCCCAATGTCCATATCTAGATCTGAATGTCGTCTTCAGGATGTCTTGCTCTCTTACTCTGATCTGATGGTACCCCAACCGCAAGTCAATTTTTAAGAATATTTTTGCCCCACTAAGTTGATCGAATAACTCATCTATCCTTGGCAGGGGATATCTGTTCTTGACTGTTACGAAATTCAAAGTACGATAATCAACCCATAATCTTGATATTCCATCTTTTTTTTCATAAGAAGCATCGGAGCTCCATAAGGTGATCCGCAAGCATGAATGAATCTATTGGTTCTGAGTTCTTCAATCATCTTGTACAGGATCCCCAATTCTGATGGTGCCATTCTGTAGACTCTCTCTGATACTGGTGTCGTCCTTGGAATCAAATCAATGGTGAACTCTATCTTTCTTTCTAGCGGCATGCCTGGAAGCTCTTCGGGAAATATATCAGGAACTACTACTCTAGGAAACTGAACTGCTTCTGCTACTGCCATCCGTAAGACTGGTGGAGAAGGTTCTACTTTGCCTCTGAAAAATAAAAACTCTTCTTCGCCGGGAACACCAAAAATAATCCTGCCAATATGGTAGCCTAATCTTGCATATTGATCCTTCAACCAATCCATTCCTAGGAGCACGTCATAGTCGGCCATTGGAAAATCGATCAATCTAGCAGGAAACTCTCTACCGCTAACTACGATTCGACACGAGAAAAAAACACTATCTACTCCCACAAGACAGTTACCAGTAAGTATATTGAGCCTTACTGATAATGACTCGGGCTCCAGTCCTATCCGTGTTGCGAATCGTACAAACATAAATGAATACGATGCACCCGAATCAGATAATACTGATGCTGGAAAAGAGTTGACGAGAATGGTACCTGCCACTACCTCACCTAATGCCAATTCTTCTGCTACTAACAGATCCATAGCTTGACTTCGTCCTCTTAGTGCTGGTGACCACTCAGCCTGTTCTGAATCTGAGCTTGGGCCTAAGTATATTGTTACAGCCTCTACAGCTGGAATGCTTGTGCTTGAGGCGGCAATGGCCTTGAAAACTGGTACTGCTACTGCTGTAGTACAGTGTTGGACCCCTAACCAATGGACTGGTTAGGGTTGATGAAGATGAACTGGCTCTATGCGGACAGGACCCTATCATGTAATTCGGTGCCCCACAGGCTAAACACAATCTCTGTGCCCTGTGACACTCTGAAACCTCGTGTCCAGGCTTCCCACAATGAGTACAACATATTGCAGAAGACTGCTTCTACCTCTATTGCTGAGGGTACGACGGTGTCGAGTGCTGAACCATTGAAACTGTAGTCGCCTTCCCTGGAGCTCCAATAGTCAAAGCCCTAGCTCCCAGGGCTGGTGTTGATGATTGAGATAAGTGACCATGAGCCCTCTTTCGTCCTCCAGTTCGATCTAATATCCTCTAAGTGGTATATTCATGCTTCCTAGTTGCTCGCAAAATAGCATCAAACGTTCGGTGCTTAAACTGCTCCACAGCTAGAATAATCTCTAGGTGGAGTCCCTGCTGGAATCGTTGTGCTTGGTCCAATTCGGTCGCCACCAAGTGGGAGCAAACCGACTAAGTCTCAAAAACTTGGTTGTATATCCATCGATCATCCTTCCCATATGCTTGAGATTGTTGAATCTGGTCTGCAGATCATACCGAGCTACTGCATCAAAATACTTCGTCTGGAACTTGTCACTGAATACAGCCCATAGGACAGGCATCACCAAACCAACTGCTAGCATCGCCCACCAGCTGCGGGCTAAGTCCAATAACTGCAGGCGTACAACGACCATCTTCTCTTTTATGGAATCTGAGCTGCCTCCAGAATAACCTCTATATCCTGTAGCCAAGCATTGGCAGCAATAGCATCTTCACTTCCATCAAAGAAAGGAGGGTTCAAGCGCTTGAAGCTATTTGCTGCATTATTCTTTTGATAGCCAACTCTGCCTATAGCATCTTGTACTGTCTGCTGCAGGACATCACCCCGATAGTCTTGTGATGCAAGCAAGTATCGGATGAGTCCTATCAGGACTCTATTTTTAGGCTCTGCAGACGAGGCTAGTTAAACTGGTGGCTTTGGATCCCCGAAATGCATGAGTTGGAATGCCGCTCCAGAGTGCTGGGCTTAGTCCCCAGGTTGCTGCTGGTTAACTGGAGGTGCTCCACCCGGCTGATCGGTAGGATCAGGAATAATGCCACTGAAGAAAATGATATGAGGAACAATAAGGATGGACCAAGATTAATCAAGGATAAAAGCACCTTATCAGGTCAAGTTTCAGTAGGATTAGAAAACACGAGTAAAGATCAAGAAAGAATGTTGATTGAGACATTTATTCATTAAAAACCTCACATATGTCTTGATTTACAAGACCTGCATGGGCCACCACTTAAATCGTGTCACATTCCAGAACCAGAATAATGGAGAGCGGGGGACAGACATAGCTAGCTACATATTTTAAAGTACAACCCACCTTGCAATACGGTCACAGCTGTCTAGATGCATGAGGGTTTATCTACAAGCCACCAGTCTCTTATGGTCAAGAATAAGCCTAGTGTCTCAATCTTAAATAAGCAAGTAATTGTTACAAGATGTTAGATCATCAGATACAAAGTAAGGCAACCCAAACATTACATATTCAGATGATCATGAAGCTAGTCAAACAAAATGCAAAGACCAGCAAGAATTTGAGTCATACATGATCAACCCTAGGATTTGCCAATCATGTAACAGCCCTTACGCAGACAGAAATTAAGTTTCAACACGAGCTAACACCTGTTCGGTGGCTAAATGCCTCAAATAAAAATTTACAATTGATTGGGAGAGCAAAATAAGAAACCCACTAGTTGTCAGGGTTACGCTAGGTGTTCACCATCTGGCTGGAAGGCGGATAGATCCTTCAGTGCTACTATAAAATCTAGCCATACAAAACCAGTTGGGTCAGACCCCAGAAAGAGCAAGTGCGACAAGGGAGGCTCTACTTAGAAACTAAAACCAGCATATAATAAAACAAGAACTGATAAAAGAGCATAGTAAAATAACATGAGAGACTGAGTTAACATAAAACTTTAGCTTACAGTAGGAGAAAGAAGAGGAGGAATACAATTCCTATGTTAATCATGAGACAATTCATTCAAGCACGGCCAATCAAGTCCTCCGGCTTGCTATTGTTAGCTAACTAGGGTCATCATAAGCTTAGCTACTAACAAGATGTTCCTGCGGTTAAAAGCCCTGTAGACTATCCAGGTTATCCATGCGAGGGTTACTAGAGTTACAATAGTTATCAAGATTACTAGTGTATTGTAGTGCTTATGATTCAAGAAGTGCAACACATGATAGTGTGCTGGAAATGCGCCCTACTCGTCGACAGGCTGCAAGTCCATAGGTGTGGCCGGGATAACGGGATCGCCTGTAACTAAAAAATCTCTCTATATGAATTACTTGATCAATCTAGTCATTAACCTAGTTAGATTTATTATGAATTACTGACCGTGGTACCCAGGAATTTATGGCCTAGTCATGATGCAAGATGAGATATGTAGCTCGTACAGATACAATCAGGAAAATCAACCACGAAGTCAAGACAAGAGTTATACTAACAAGACAGGAATAGCTGCCGGAACAACATCCAAGATTATACATGTCATGTCAGGTTTACTTGTCACTTATCAGGAGTACTTGTCAGGAGTGTGCCTCGACAGGCCACTATCAAGAATTACCAAGACAGGTCATATACCATACCGAGTTTGTATCAAGTCAAGTCCAGTGAAATCTTGTTAAGCTCAAGCTCTATCATGCTCAACAAGTTATTAAGTTGGTTCGTCACAAGGCAAGTCAAGTACAGGGTATATGCCAGGATCCAATATTATATTACTTCTAAGAACCACACAGAACAATCATGGAAATATAACAAGAAGTTCTTGGCGAGAAAAGGCGCACGGGTCAAAGACGGTAGGTGGCAAATGGTGCTAGAGGTCAAGTGGTGTTAGTCTAGGTTATGCCAGGCTAGGAGCCAGATTACGCCAGAAGCCAAGATGTACCAGAAGCCAAGCTGCGCCAGTAGCCGGGCTGTGCCAGAAGCCAGGCTGCGCCAGAAGCCAGGTTGCGCCAGAACGTACGCAACCGAGATGGCACAGCGCTAAAAAGCACGTACGTACACTGTTCATCTTCCCCAACCAGCATAAAATGCTTAGTTGAACCCATGAACTTCAAAAGTCCATCACTTCCTCAAAACAAGTCAAAAACAAACTTTTCAATGGTCAAAATTTGGTAGAATGAGATTTTCAACAACATAAAGCAACTGCTTTTCTAAAATACCAAGTTTTAGTAGATTAAAACCAAGAAAAATAAAAAAAGATCAAAACTTAAATCTATAAAAATCTACCCAACAAATCCAAAAATACCAAGTTCTAAAGAGAATTAGAACCTTGCAAAGAAGAGAATAGAATATTAAAACTTGAGATCCATCATGAAGCAAGTTGCACTTAACTAGGACTTCTTTTTTATTTACTGAGGCCATTGTCACTCCTCTCCATCTCAAACCTAACCAAGCCATGCCAAGCCAAGTTGAACCAAACAAAATCAAAATAGAATAAGTCAAGATTAAATTAAGACTAGGCTAAGCAAGACAAATCAAAATATAGGTCACCTAACAAAAGTCAGAAATTCGTACACACATACTGAAAATACGTATAACGGAAAATGGGAGTGACAATAGCCGGCCGCCAGAAGCCTATTGGCAAAAATAGAAGTACCAAGTGGATGCCCATCCATAGGAAGATTGCAGAACCTATGACCAAGGAGTAACACCTGCAAGGTATACGATGCACAACCGTGAACGTGCATAAAAGTATTCCTTCCCTTGGAACTCTTGTCTACCTTGAAGCGGCCCGAGATGAGACCCCCGACTATGGGTCAAATCCTACTCCATTTGCTGTCTTTCGAAAAAACAGGAAAAGACAGACAATGACACATGTCGTTCGGTCGCCGAAACATGTAAGGGAAGGCCATGGTTCTCAAAATACCAAGCTGTCTTGAGAATAAGGAGGTCTGTCTCCTTCAAAGTCAACTGATCGCCAAAAGGAAACTGAGGATTTAGCATCCCCGCATCAGCATCAAGGGAGGCTATCTGCCTACCATGATCCAGCATACGAGAAAGGTAATCCAGACGCTGCTCATGTATCTGATCCAGTCGCCCTTCTATTTGATCTTCGGCGATCAACCTCCTAGCTAGTTCGACGAGCTCCTGGTCGACATTTGTCCCTAGTGTATAGATGGAGAAACCGTAGAAAACCTCATTGAAGAAGGAAGTGGTCACAAAAACTACACAGAACGAGAATATATGTATGAGATATGTTCAAATAAAATGAACAATCAGTACAGATAGTACTCAGTAACATTGCATTTTAGTAAGATATCATCCGTATAGGTACAGTTTTGTAATATTGCATGTCATCAAGGAAACATTAGCACAGATACTACTTAAACAGAACTGTGTTTCAGCAAGCGAGCATCCGCACAGGCACTGCATAGTAATCTTATGCCTCAGCAAAAACTTCAATACATCTTGCGGTCATTACTTGTTAAAGTAGCGATCATGTGCATCAGTTGAGCAAGGCTTCAGCGCATCTATAGGTACTCCTCCAAAGAGCGAGTGTTCATGCGCATCGGCAAGAAAAGCTTCAGTACATCTACGAGATGATACTCCGAAGAGTAGTCGCTCATGTGCATCAATAAAATAGAGGATCAAAATTTATTACTTGCGACAGGCGGCCGCACGTTGCTGTGAACTACGGCATCGATGGCCGGTGAGTCGTCAACTTCGACAGCCTCTGAAGCAGGCCGCTTTACTTTAGCTTTCTTCGTGCTCGTTGGAGCCACTTTGGGAGCTTTTGGGGTTCTTGATTTCTTGGGAGCCATGGCGAAAAAACTAGGGTTTGAAGGAAGAAGAAAGCTATGACAAGAAAGCTTCTGTTGGAGGGGGGAAGAAGAAAAGTTTTTCTCTCTCCAAACAGAAGACAAAATGCTTTGTGTTTGAGGAGACTCTTTGGACGACATAAGAATTAAGAGCTAAGATCATGATGGTCATTCCCTAGAAGCGAGGAGTAGTGGTTAAACTTTTAAAGAAGCGACGACTCAAGGCATTTAATGCCGAAGGCTAAGCATGATGACAGCCTGTGATAAGTGTACTAGGAATTCGCTTACAAAAGACACGTGTCGTGCTTCTTTTTAAAGTATTCCGAGCTTGGCTCAAGTTAGAAATACTTTGAAGGGGGTCTTGTAGAAGCATGAAAAGCGCAGACATATCAAAAGTGCAGGTGACAATACTTGCTACACATGACTTCACAAACGTGCATGTACCCTAAAAGTGCAGACAACAGACAAAAGCCACAATAAGATGTACAAAAAGGGTACAAAAAAATTTCCTTATTAAAATTATGTCTACAAAGATCTGTTACAGATTCTTCATGATTACATATAAAGACTAGAACACCTAAAGTCTATGAGTGGGCAATCTTCTTTATAAGTGCGCAGCCCCCAGACGTGCAGCCTATCAGAGCGAATCACTCCTCGTTAGAGCAAGCCGCTTCCTAGCCAGATGTGGAAGAACTCCAATATGGCTAATGAAGTAGACATTGGCCCAAGCTAGAACGCAGTTCCTGCTCGTCCTACTACTGCAGCTCCTAAGAAGTGCCGAGCATAACCTGTGGCTCTTCAGATTGGCAATCGATCCAAACCGAAAAGCTTGGATCTCGAAGACCTCCAAGCTATTATTCAGGTTCAAACTCTTTATGCCAAACGCTTAAGTGCATCTCAAGATCCTGTAGCTGTTCTTCTATAATGACATAGCTTCTTTGAACGAAGAGATTCACAACCAACAGTCGACTTGTGCAAGACCAACGACCGTTCGAAGCCAGGTCAGGATCGAACATGATGGTGGGAATGCTAAGCGACAATTGATGTAACCCTTTAGAAAAAGCTTTCCTTTAAATAGTCTAAATGTAGTCCAATCCACATGCCATGTGGCCATCGGTTAAAGACTCCCAAATTAATGCGATGAACTTAAGACTCAGCACAATAAATTTGATTTAAAAGGTTTATTTGACTGAATCCTAGGCCATAAGCTTCTTCAATTCTCTAAATGACGATGATAATTAAAAAAGAGGATGATTGACTCATCCATTAAAAGAGTTGTCATTTAATTGCTCTTATGACTTCGACAAAGCTAGCTCCTTCAAACTCAAAAGTGCAGTCATGTCGGTTCAATCCAGAAGCACAGTCCGTTCAACGGCTCCCACATCTGACACTTTATTGCCTCAAGCACAAGTCTACCTATCTCCAGAAGTGCAAAGACTCTATTGACTTCGAACTACAGTCTACCTGTCGCCAAAAGTGTAGGGACTCCATTGACTTCGAAATACGGTCTACTAGTTGCCAAGAAGCACAGTGACTCCGTCGTCTTCTAAACATAGTCTACTCGTCGCCCTAAGGCACAGTGACTCGGTTGTCTTTAAAACACAGTCTACTCAACGCCCTATGGCATAGTGACACCGTCGACTGAAGTATAGTCTCCTTATTGCCAAGAAGTGCAGTGAATTTGTCGTCTTTGAAATACAGTCTACTCGTCGCCCTTAAGCGTAGTGACTCCGTCATCTTTGAAACACAGTCTACTCATCGCCCCAAGGCACAGTGACTCCGTCGCCTGAAGCACAGTCTCCTCGTCGCCAAGAAGCGTAGTGACTCCATCATCTTTGAAACATCATCTATCCGTCGCCAAAAGTGCAGAGACTACGTTGACTTTAAAACACAGTATACTCGTCACCAAAAACTGCATTCACTATGTCGTCTTCGAAACACAGTCTACTCGTAGCCCTAAAGTGCAGTGACTCAGTCGTCATCGCAACACAGTCCACTCTTTGCCAAAGCGCGCAGTAACATCCAAGCCTCACCAGGTGTGCAGCTCATATAGAAGCACAGTCCAACGAGGTGACATAGTTTCACATAGCCAGATGGGTGCTTATATCTTTTTGGATATCACACAATTCGTTTGTTTAAACCACCACTCTTAAGATAGAACAGAGTTCGATTCTGTTGACGAGGGCGATACCCAATCGGTTTGTTTAAACCACACATAAGGATAGAGTTTATTCTTATAGATGAGGGCGATACCTAATCAGTTTGTTTAAACCAATGGCCCTCTAAGATAAGACAAAATCCAACTTCAGGAATAGGAACCGAATCTGCTCAGGTTTATCTGATTAACAATAAACTCATGCCACGTGTCGTTTATTCAGTTATGTTGATAATTCACCCACAATTTTGATAAAGAAGAATCTCAGCATTCACCATATGTCAGCTCAGCAGCAGCCCTCACCTTGTAACCTCGAGATTCTCTTATATATCTACGTGTAGTATTCCTGCACAATCCTTATGCACATCGTATATGTGCATCCCTATAAATAGAAGGAGTTTTTCTTCGATAAAAAGGCTTCAAAATCTTCATAACTTTGGCATCCTCTTGATTGGCAACCCAGAGTTCCAATCACAAGCACGATAGCAAGTTTAACTCGTCATCAGATCATCAATGAAGTAAAGGAGCCGCTGTAGTGCTCGATCTCCACCATCATACTTTTCTAAAAAAATTGTACTTAAATCTCTTGTTTAGGAATTAATTGTACTCTTTACACATTTAATATATGAAAAGTTCGTATAACCTTTTGTCATGGCAAACAACCGCAGGAGAAGTCTGTCATATGAACAACGATACAACATTTTGGTAGCTGTGTCATAGAAGAACCAAAGCGAGCGTCTCTTGACAGAAGATGCTTCCTTTGAGGCTTCAGGTAGGACTCCGTAGACTGCATAGTCTATGAACGGGAATCGCTAATCCCGAATGTCAACATTAGTGTCTGTTTGTACTGAGTAACTCAGATACGTATGTAGATTGTTCTTAGGGCAAACTAGCTCATGACCCATTATCGTAAAGATATATTAGATTCTGGCAGGAGCTGCCAGAGAAGCGACGAGGCCAGCGAGGGCGTCGGCATTCATGTTTTGCAATCGAGGTGCATGTTTTATAAAGAACCCTATAAAGATAGAAATGATATCAATTGCCGCCTGGTGGTAAGGAATCAGATCTTCATGCCGAATCTCATATTGTTACCGTAGGCCTCAATGTGGTCAACCCCCAACTGCTTAGCAAGCGGAAGCCCGATGATGAGAGCATTTGTTGCGCAAAAATGATGTTGTTGTTTGACAAGCTTAACATCGGGAAAGATATTGAAATGGTGCATTACGACTTGTTGGTCTAAACCTGGCATGTCTTTATAGCTCAAAGCAAAAATATCGATGTACTCTTGGATAAGCTGTATCAGAGATTCTTTGTCTTCTCCCGTCAAGCTTTTGCTGAGGAAGATGGGTTTAAGGGAAGCCTTATTTTCTAGCTTGACTTGGACGACCTCATCTTCAGTGGAAGGTTTGCACTGTTCGAAGCACCATTTCTATTAGGATCTCAAGCATTGAGCCCAGGGTTCATCTTCGAAGAATTTAAGTATTCGTTCTTCATTTTCAACTGGGGGATCTGTAGAGACCATATTGACGGACAATATCTTCTTGAAGGCTTGGCCGATACTGGTATCAGAGTCCCAGGTTGAGGAATCGGAGGAGTGTGAATGCATCATGGCCTCCGTATTTGAGCTCTCTGAAGTTATCGCGGGTGTAACATAACCCAACCCCCGACGAGTGTACTGATAGTAATTCTGAGACTTTCCCTTCGGAGCATGAAGTCGTAAGGGAAGGCATCAGGCTTTACCATATTTCAGTACTCTATTGTTGTTTAAGTCATAATCCATCTTTTGGATAAGGTGTTTGGCTTGAATAGTATAACGGTAGAGCTGTATTTTGTTGTTATCAGGTTCGGGTTTTGCCGGAGCTAGCCGTTGAAGGTGCTCCGAATGACCAAAGATGATGGGTTCTTTCTCTTTCTTTCTTGCTGGAACTAAGAAGTAGGTGCCTCAAGGAGAGACAACTCGGCTTGCAAAATTAGCGGTTGTTACTTGTGTTTGCAATATATATAGAGCGTTGTCTAAGTAATACCTAGTGTTCCAGTGTGCTCATAAGTAATTCAAAGACAACTTTCTATTAACAAAATATAAAATTTTATCCCGAGGGATTACATCATCTAAGGAATGTGCCTAAGAATTCACGCATATGTAGTCTCCTAGCTCCTCGTCAGTGAGAACTAGGGCCGCTATGGAGGAAGGTGAAGGAGGCCTCCGCTTCAACTTGACCACTAAGGGGGCTGTAGTCGGAGGTGACTGCAACCTCAGAGCTGGCTTTAGGGCCTTAGAGGGGGAGCATTATTTGTATAGGCGCCTGGCTAGCAGCCGATATCATCGAGGACGATCGATTAGGTGCCTTTTCTTGAAGCTTGATGACCGATTGGCTTCAACTTGACCACTTTTTGATGCAATTTTGGCCTTATCGTTGGCATCATCATCCTATGGAATCGATTTGTACAGATCAGTATCCGTATAGTATGCTTCGAGTCCTCGAATTGGTCGATGTCAGCGAATTCGGTCTTCATAGTCCCATGTTGGCCACATATTTCATGTATTGATAGAGGGTAGACGGTACGATCATGTATTCATGAATCCATGGTTGACCCAATAGCATATTGTAATTTGTATCAACATCACTGAGGTAGCCAGTCACATCTGTCTGGAGATCGCTTATCTGGCATTTCAGGCAAATCTTGCCCAGGGGCTCACTCTTTCCAACATTGAATCTGCTAATTATAGTATTTGACGTGGTCAATCGATACATCAGGATCCCCAAAGCTTGGAGTAAACTCCGAAGGATGATGCTAACAGAAGAGTCATCATTAATGTGGATGCGATCGACCTTAATGGCACTAACGTACCCCGTGTAGTATAGGGGTCTATTGTGCCAATTGTTCTTTAGTAGCATGTCCTGCTGAGTTAAGGTGATATCAAGAATCACCTCGACCACACTATGATAATGTGGGCTCGTGGCAGGATCCTCCTTGGGTGGCTGCACCTGAGTGAGGAGGGAGTCAACATTTTGTAAAGCTTCATTGAGGGCATCTCGAGTCTCTTTGGAGAGATGGATGAGCTCAAAGAGTGACAGTCGAGCTGGAGTATTGGCAAGCTGTGCTAGTATGTCAAAGTTGTAGGATTTGATTGGCCCTACAGTCGAGTCTTTTCTTAGAGGTTTGTCCAAATGAACCTCTTTTTGCCTCTGCTTATCTGCCACAAGGGCTTGAGACGGACTTACTTTCGATGCATCGGGTGCAGTAGGAGTAGCAGGTAGAGGTACTACTTACTCCAAAGCCTGGTGGTCCTCTCGCTGGTGAGCCGAACGAGTGGTAACTAGAGTGTCGTCAGTTGAGGTAGAAACTATACGATACGACTTAATTTTTTTGCCCTTGTCAGAGCGTGCTGCAGTCCGTATCATATCTAGGACAAGATCATGATGGATCCACATAACTTTTTTTTGGGGCATCGTAAGTGGGATGAGGCCTTGAGCTTTGTCACGGGCCGGTGGAAGGTTGACTACTTCCATTGTCGCACTTGGGATGGGGACGACACTGACTTGAGTCTCTATTTTCGAAAAACTTTCGAACTGGAGGGTAACCATGTAGGCAGTGACAATCTTTTCCTCGTAGTCGAGTGAGATGACCATGGCATTGATGAGGCGATGAATCTGTCTCTTCAACACATAGTAATCGCGTGTTGAATGGTAAACGTAGTGGTAATAGTGATAGTACTTTGGATTGTCCACTTTTTCCACTTCGTCGGGATGCTTAGGTAGCGGGAGTTAAAGCTTGCCACCCTTTGTCAACATATCGAAGAGTTCTAGCATAACTTTATGTTGAAGGAGTATGTCTCTTTTGGCCTCTGCGTTTCAACCGTCTTCGGGTTCATTGTTACCGAACCTTTGAAGATGTTGACGGTTAGGGCTTGCTTCCCTTTTTCGTCCTTGTGGGCAGGATTGTTACCGGATAAGCGCTTTCCTTTATTCTCGAGAGAGAGAAAATTTAGTCCCAGCAATTGTGCATTTCGAGTTTTTCTTTCAGCTACATCTACCTCTGTAATAAAAGGTATCCAATCTATGAATAGAGCACTATGCCATAATTTGATTGCATGAAGCATGTTCTTGTGACATAAGTCCATAAGCATGGGCTCAGGTATACCAGGGGTAACCTCAGAGCTGTCTGGCGTATACAGGTTCCTTCTCCTTCCGTTTTCTGGATGATGTCCATGAGAGTCGATATTGTATGTCCATTCCTCCTTCGTAGAATCGGTTGAGGAATAGGCGCTTCAATTCTTCAAACGACGAAATGCAATTGTCCGAAAGGTTGTAAAACCATTCGTAGTCCACCCATTGCAGAACTCCTACGAATATGTTTGTATATAGAGCGTTGTCCTTCGGTAGATGTCCTATAACTAAGGTAAAGTACCTCAAGTATCGATAGGAAGACTCCTTTGTATGGAAGTGCATGAGCGTCTGTGGATTGTATTTGGGAGGATAGATCACATTATCCCATTCGGCAGGATATAGTTGTCAAATCCCTATCTTTTGGAGTGCTTTTTACTTTTATCTGGCATTGTAGCAAGCGTACAATTCCATGAGGGCATGCTGCATTTCACTCGATATCGCAGGTCCCATTGTTGATAGAGTAGATAACGGCAACATTGCTTTGATCAAGATATGAGGCGCACTGGACCCTCCGTTAGTCCCCGGGTCTTGGTTTGTAAGAGCAAGGACATTGGGCATCAATTTTTTCTTGATCTCCAGGACGACATAAGTCAAGGGTTGTATAGTGTCATTCAACGTATTTAGACCTGTCTCAAGCACCTCTATAGGCTTTTGATTCCTTTGCTGCTTTCTGTGTTATCACCTTCAGCCATGAAAACAAACATCGTGTGTAGATAGGTAGAAGGGATAGTTGATCTTTCGTTCTCTGGTTCAGATGCCTGAGTCTCGTCTTCTTGAGGATAAACAGGTAGATTATAATCATCCTTGGATTCATTACAATTGGTATCCCTAGCTTTTTGGCTGCTAGCACCCACTGAGACGTCTGTGTCATACAATCCTTCATTGGGTTGGAATGTAGGATTATCACGAATGGTAGAGGGCTGGCTACCTCCAGCTAATGTTGTAGCTGCAGCATCATCGCCTTACGGCAAGAATCCAGATTTGGAGTACGTGTGTTGGAACACACCAGTACGGGGCACCGCTATCGGGCTACCCCCAAGTCGGCTTTTGGATTCGTTGGCCGAAACGTGAGGATTCTTTGAGAGTTTCTTGAGAAAGGAAGAACCCTGTGCCACGTTGCATGAAGAAAGGTGGTGTTCATCTTCTTCTGTACTTGACGATATCTGATGTGCAGACACTATCGGTTGCAGTCTTTAGAAGACGGACCTCCTCTTCGGTGGCAATGTATCCATTTGGCAACAGCAATAGTTGATGGTGATTTTGGTACATGTGTGGCTTGGTTTAGACATGCCCTGTGCCGCAGACTCCTTCTTCACCTTATTTTTTTGGGGAATTATTGAGGTCTCTACTCCTACATTTTTTTCATGCGCGCAGGAAAGTTGCACACAAGATTGAGAATGTGAAGGTAGCTTTCCTCTTCTCAGTTCCTGCACGTGAGTTATGCATAGGTCCTGATTAGAGAGTTGCTGCTGAGGCAGACTCACTCCATGTTCACAGCAACGCTGCTTATACGAGTTTATCTCCACAGTATGTACCCCCTGGCTTGAGTTGTGCTCATGAGCGCTCAAGTGACAGCAGGGTTTTACCAGTCGAGCCAGTTTTATATCGCTTTCCATTAGCTGTGTGCGTGACTATCAACGCGAGCCTTTGGTCAGCTGTTGGCATAGCACTTTGATCGCGCGAGGCACATGCTGTTTTGGATTTCTTCCTACGACCCCTAGAAGGTGCGTAGTATTCGGAGTCCAACAGAGTGGTTGTCATATATGTGCTATATTGGATCTCTTCATGTTACCCCGAAAAGGTACGTAATGTTCAGAATCCAACATAGCGTTACCCAATGGGTAGGTAATTTTGTTAAAGACAGAAGTCCTCGCCTGCACGGCTTCCTCCTTGAGTGGGTGGGCCTTTGCATGCTTCTTTCGGTACTGTACCTTTGTCAGGCCCGCCATAAAGGAGCCGTACTCTTCGTCGCATTTTTTTGAAGTGGAAACTGAGTGAGGCAGCACGGCAGCAGCAGCAGAGGTTTTCTTTGGGGCTTTGTCGTTCAGGAGGTTCTGGAGCGCAGTCCCTTCCGCCTTGTTGCTCGTTACAGCAGTGTTCGGTACCTAGGTATGTCGAGTCTTCTTCGTTTTATGAACCGCTTTGAAGGACTCGACATCTCTTCAGAGAGAAGATCTTTGAAAGCTTGCTAGTCAAGTACGACCAACATCTTTTGAGAAGATCCCAGCAATTTATCGTCAGATTGCGTCACTACCTTCTCGTTGGAGGAGAAAAAAATCTCCAGCAGAGTCGCCATCTTATTTGTCATAACAAAAGATTTACGAACTTTTTATATATTAAACTGGTAAAAAAGTACATTCGATTCCTAAACCAGAGATCTAAGTACACAAATTTTGGGGAAGTATGACGGTGGAGATCGAGCACTACAATGACTCCTTTACTCCGTTGATGATCTGACTATGAGTTGGACTTGCTCTGACTTTTTGGTGCCTGTGATTGGAACTATGGGTTGCCAATCAAGAGGACGCCGAAGTTACTGAAGATTTTGAAGCCTCTTGATAAAAAAAACTCCTATTTATAGGCAAGCACATATATGATGTGAATAAGGTTTGTGCAGGAACGTTGCACGTAGAGATATAAGAGAATCTTGAGGCTGCACGGTGAGGGCTGCTACTGATCTAACACGTGGCGGATATTGGGATTATCTTTTATCAAGATATTGGGGAGTTATCAACATAACTTAGTAAATGACACATGACGTGCGTTTAAACAAACCGCTTAGATTCATTTTTTGATCCCTAAAGTTGACACGTGGCGGATGCTGGAATTCGTTTCTGTAGCAACCAGTTTCTAAAATAAGAGTAATTTAGAACTTTTGTAATTTTTAATTATTTAATAATGTTATTTAAATCATGATATGATTTATGGTGATTTTTAATTAATTTAAAACCATGACTTATGATTTTGATGTTTTGCTAGTGCAACCCTAGAGACTGCATGACCTAGAGACTAACCATGACCATGGGGACCTAACCATGTGATTTAGCATAACTAATTGTGACTTTTTAGCCTATAGGTATTTTGGTCATTTTGGACTTATTAATGAAAATAAATTTTGATTGATTATTGAGGTGCAAATCTTTTTATTAGAGACTAACCTAGTTTTGACCTAACCTAGATGTTAATGATGTTCATGGGAGCTTAGTTAGAAGGTTAGAGACTTAATGACTAAGTTAGATTAATATCTAGATATTATGTTAGGAGATATTTTGGTTAGATATTATGTTAGAAAGGCTACTTTTGATGTGAGCCTTTGATTGAGCCTAGAATCATGTGGAGAAGCCTTATCCACCCATCTAACCTTGCAAAATCCTAACCCTAGCCTTTATCAATAGCCATCAAGAGGCCATACCCCTATTTAATCACATCATCAAAAGTTCTTGCCTCTTTTTAAATACCTACATAAATCCCTATTAGTGTTCTTTCCCAAACCTTTACCAATTCCTCATTTCTCTACCAAATTGGACCAAACCAATTGCATTGGACTCCTCAACAGTAGAGGACATCATTGGTGACTAGCTAGTAAGGATTCAAGGGCTTGGAATCATTGCAAGTTGGAGGAAAGCTCTCATTCCTAGGCCTCTACGTTGAGGTTTCACCCTCAATAGGTAAACCCTATCAAACCCTAATGAATTTATGATTTTTCTTCATAGTTGCATTCATTTAGGTATACCCTAGCTGTCCCTCAAGTTTGGTAGGAAACCGTGTCCATTTCGTGTCCGTATCGGACACGTATCTGTGCTTGTGAACAAGTGTTTGATGAAATGTCTAAGCCACTGTTTTAATCACCTTTTTCAAAACCGATTTCATGTTTTTATAGCCCTATATTTGTAGAACACAAAACCCTAACTCTGAGCACAATTAGAGCTGTGTCCGTGTCCAAAATGGATACGAACTCGCTGCACGATGGTGCGGTCAGCTTCCCTGCTACCACACCCCGATTTCTTCTTCGTTTTGCTACGTGGACTCATGCCACTTGGCATGAGAGAGGGAGCAGACACTAACAGGACACCCCTAAAGTTTAGGGCAAGTTTGTGTCATGTCGGACACAAAATCCCGACCGTACTGGATTTACACTGGCACGACACAGTCGGGATTTGGCTACTGACACGCACTTCTTATCGTGTCCTGTCACCACGAGGACACAATTCAGGGTGATGTGCGTGTAGCCATACTCTCGGCGAACATAGGGATACATGCACGA
The DNA here is from genome assembly GCA_029216955.1 of Iris pallida. Taxonomy (NCBI): domain Eukaryota; kingdom Viridiplantae; phylum Streptophyta; class Magnoliopsida; order Asparagales; family Iridaceae; genus Iris; species Iris pallida. The sequence continues at coordinate 7,032,762 of JANAVB010036418.1, read as the reverse complement.
GGACACTGGTGTCAAGTGTCGTGTCCTGGATCAATCGACACACGTGCACAAGGATTACATTCCCAGTTTCTGATATATTATCTTTTTGTCTGTTTGACATATTGTGTCTTGATTTATGGATACGTTTGACTCCACTAAACACGTGGGATATGTCCCTATGTCTGAAAACATGTTTTCCTATTTTTGATTTGAAGTTTGGTATTGAAAATTTGGTCTTCGAAATGGCTTCCTGGTACATTGAGTGAACTGTCAAGTATCACAGGGCTTCAAAATATTTTGATAGTGTTAACTATATTTTTACATTGGGTTTGAGATGTTTCACTTAGTTCAGATTGTTTAATTTATTGGTATGTGGCTTCAAGTTGGTATTTCTGTTTTGATTTTATTTGGATTTGTAACCTCCGTTAACCAATTTCTTGAATTTTTGAATTTTGTATTTTTCAAAACTCTCAATTTTCTGAATCTCGAAAAACGTGCAAATTCTAAATTTTTTTGAGAGAACAATTTTTGACCGTGATTGCTATCGGTCCTTGTTGGTTTTGGTCTACTATTTATGCGAATTTATCCTATTGGAATTTTCCTGCCATTTTCCTTGAATCAATAAGTTATGAATATTTTAATTTAATTAAAAGAAAAATAATCTATTTAACAAATTCATATTTTTTTGATATTTTTGAAATTGATTTTTTCTTATATTATTTACAAATTTTGCTATTGAAATTTCTAATTTAAATTAGCTAGTGAGGTACTGGCACTAATTAACTAATTAATTTACTGACTAGCAATACGTTAGCAGTTAGTATCTAAGTTAGCGTTAGTGTTAGTTTTTCCACTAATATTCCTATTTTTTTCTATTATATTTACATTTTAGGGTTTTTCTCCCACTCCCCTATAAATAGACACGCATTCCCAAAACCCTAGAATTCCTACACACATCCCTAGAATTATCACAGCCGCCACCGTACTGTTCCAGCCCGACCACTATCCCTGTCCATTCCCGACAGCCCATCTCGACTACCTAATTCCGGCTATCCTCCCCGCCTCCATGTCGCACCACCAGCCCAAATCATCACAACCATCGTCGATCATCCTCCTCCCAGATCTCTTCCCGACCACCACTTCTCTCACTCCTCGCCTCTGCCATTTTCGTTCATCCGCCACCATCACCACCACACGGATCCAACCCCAAGCCACCTCCGCCACCACCAGAACACGCCATAACCACCGGCCACCCATGGCCAATCCCCGCCACCACTATACAAACACAGAGAAGGAGAGTGAGTGAGAATCCCTCACCTTCGCGCCGCCTCAATCTCGCCATGCCGACGCCGGAGTTCCCCCGCACCGCGACCTCAGCGCCTCGCCGTCGGTAGACCCGCCGACAGCTGCTGCACCTCGCCACCATGACCACGACCTCGTCGATCCATCCCGACGTCTCCTTCCGAGGCCAGACGACTAGCCACGGCGTCAGATCCGCCCGCTAGGTGAGCACCCGCCATGCTCCAGCCGCCGGGCACTCCTCCTACCGACGAGATGTCCGCCGAGTCCAGATTTAGTCGGCGATCTCGTCGAGAACCTCCGTTCGCCCCTCCTCCTGTCGGTGCTGACCTGCGCTAGAGCTCTTGGCCGACGATAAGCCACTCACTCCGCCGCTAGGGCACTGCCGCCAGATCCTGCGACCCTCTTCGCCGCGTCTCCGACCACCGCCCGACCTTGAGCCTGCCGACCGGAACCTCTCCGTCGGCGCAACTCCCGACCGCCTCTGGCGCCTTGCTCGCCGCCGGCGCTGCACCGCGCCGGAACCTCTCCGCCGACCTCCCAGTGAGTCTTCCCCCTTTGTTCGATTTGGGAGCCCCCCCTCTGATATTATGTATTAATATGTATAATAGTTATATATATTAGTTTATATATAATATTTAATGGTGGATTAGAAAATGTGAGGCAGCAACTAATGCTATTAGTATAGGTGATTAAAATGAATGTGTAAGAATTTGGGATCTGTATATTATGGTAAATTTTAGTTATGAGTTTTACATATTGGATTTCCTTTTAAAACTTTATATTGTATATATACATATATTGTTATTGTTATTATTAATACTCATTGTTATCATTGTAATATTTTATTTAATAATTTCATGATAAATAATTTTATCAAAATATGCATTGGGTTTTATTCTCATATTTCCAAGGTTGTCTTAAAACATGAAATATTATTATAGTTTCTATCTAAATAGTTTTGAGGGTAAAACTCTAAGGTAACCTTCTAGACTTTTTATATATATAATATTCTAAAATAAAATAGTTTATTTACGAAATATAATTTCTAAACATTATCAATAATTTCCATAAATTCTTATATATAAATATCTAGTTATATGGTATGCATAAATGTTTAAGTAAATTGCTAATCTTGAGCCTTGAGCCTATATATATCTTTTGGTTCTTACTAAATTAATTCGATTTGGCTTTGAGCCCAATTATTAATTATTTGGGGATCCTTAGTCCTGAAAGGATTTTTCTATGCTTAGATATATATATATATATATTTTATATATATATATATATATATATATATATATATATATATATATATATGTCTACAGACATTATAAATGGTTTCAAAATTTAAAAATATAAATATATATATTAAAAAAAAAAATATTGTTATATTCCTTTATTAATCATAAGTCGCATCTTTTATAGTCATTCTGGTCTTCTTAATTTGATTATCTTACCGAACCCTGATTTTAGACTTTTATATACCAAACTAGGCTATTTGGACTATTCTGGACTCATTGGGACTGCCCATGTCGTCGTCTGGGACCCTATGTGGAACATAGCATTGTACCTACCTTGTGTCGACATGTTAGTGTCGCACACGTCGACTCCAATCAAATCGAGGCGAGTACATTCTCAGATCATTTTATATCATGTTAGAATTATTCTTCTGCTTTAGATTACTTTACTTGATGCTGTCACGTTGGTCACACGGATTAGTATTATATGGATCCTTTCTTGAGATGTTATCCCCTCAGGGAGCATCGGATACTACATGTTCTGTACGTTTCACTTACATTATGTATCACTATGCTTAATGGTTCTTGAATCACTTGTGACATGTACTCTCATGATCACATCCTTGAATCCTCCATTTATGGGCTTTTCTAGAATCCCCATTTATGGGACTATCATGTACCACCCTTCGGGGGCCGTTACATGAATCATAACATAACCTAGCTGGATCCTTGTGTATTGATTGGGGGTATGGGGGAATAGAAGTGGACATGTGAACAATATCCAAGTAGTGTAGCATCAGAATCATTCCATAGTGTAGCATCAAAATCATCCTATGCCATTTACATGTCTATATTGTACTCTGACTCACTAGCCACTGTTAGTTCTCTATTTATAGTAGATATTTCTATTACAGTTCTCTCTCTGTTTACATTCTGTACTTTCTTTCAGTTTCCTGTATCTTACTCTCTAGTATGTTTATATTTTCTAGCCTGTTATGATTTGTTGAGATGTACTGTACTCGCTCCTGTCCTGACTGGACCTGTTGACAAATTTTACAGATAGCTTGGAGGTTGCCTGCTAGCCTAGAGGAGACACAGTAGAGGTTGTATAGATAGCTAGGGGTTTTCTTATAGCTTATTTTCAGTTGTCTTGAGCTGTATTTATTCTATGGATTCTGTATTTGAGATTTGAGATGTTTTCTGAGTTTGTGTATCTTAGACACTTAGTCTTCTATCTGCTATATCTCTTCGTGGATTTTATGTTTTATCTATCTTTATCATGCTCTACCTTAGATGTGATTGAGACTGTATTTGTTATGTCACCTCCATTCGGAGTGTATATACTGTACCGGTACCTTTATATTGTTAGATGTTTGACCTAGGACATCGTTCTACCGCCGACACTGCGGCGTAGGCTGGACGTACCTACGTCTCGTGCCCTTACTCTAGGGTGCGGGTCGTGACACATTTTTAGTGGTAGCCCATGCAGGTCGAGTTTGTGTAGTGGTATTCGAACAAGAGTACCACTACAGCCTGCAGTAGGATTAGAATATATTTTTGAAGGTACTCAATCACAGTTAGGATCCCTTGAGAGATTCCTGGGACGACCCTTGAGAATCTTATTTTAACTTCGATTTGAAAACTCTTCTTTCTTTGATTTGATTTATCTTTACTTTCTGTTGTTGAACTTGATTTTGATGGATTATTGTTGAATTTGAGTTGTATTTATTGATTTTGATGATGATTGTTGAGTTTTGAATCTTGATGTTAGTTGTTGCATCCGAGTTTGTATTTATATGATTTGATGGATTATTGTTCAGTTTTGAATCTTGATGTTCGTTGATAAATTTGATTTTTGGGTATCCATTGTTGATTTAATTTAAATTTTGTCAAAATAAAATTATATGGGCTAGGTCACCTATGTTATGGAATCTAGTCTTCTACAGTCACATTAGCCAACATGGTGAGGACATATAGTCTGACTTTGGATATATTTCTCGGATGTGGGAATTTAAGGTTTTCGCAGCCAAGCTAGCGGCATCGTAAAAATTTTAAATACTATGATTCTAGAGGTATGTGCCTTAGTCGAGGACTCTGTGATTATCATAGCCTTGCTTACTAGTATGACGAGGATTTAGAGCACCATAATTTTGGATAGATGCATATGATTATCAGATTGTACCTTAAATGCTTTTGAACATATTTTCTCTACTTTTGCTTCAGTCATTCAAAAAAAAAGAATTATTGTTGTTTTGTTTTGTTTCGCTTCTCATTGTTTAACTTAGGAGTAGCTTTAGCTGTTATTATAAACCTTGTGTAATTCCTTTGTACGAATTTCTTCTTAATACAATGAATCAATGATTTTTGCTAGACCTTATTTTGGATTTGATATTATAGCTCTGGTTTCAAAATGGTTCCTTCTTTTAAACAGATAAGCAGAACAGATTCTTTTATCATTCTCTTCCTGCCAATATTTTATTTCCATCATTTTTTGTCTTATATAACTGTCCTGATTACATCAATTCCCTATCTCGTATCTAATTCTGTCAGGTATACTTTAAACCCTTGAATCTTCATATCATTTTACCTGAGAAATTTTGAGGAAGTGACGTAAATCATCTAGTTCGAAAATGACGTAATTGGTTATCATATGATAATTTTGAAGAAATCAAAATATTGGATGTCAAATATGAAAAGTTTGATATAAAGATGTGGTAAAGGTTTAGAATGAAATCGAGAGATAAATGTTATCAATTTAGAAACAATCACAGAATATTTTGGGTATGAATAATTCATAGATGTATTTCAAAAACTAATGAGGATATTCAAGGTCAACCTAGTTTTGAAAACTTAGAAAATCTTGGTTATTGATTCTTGGGAACTTCTACTCTAAGGCTGTGTAGAAATTTAGTAATGGAAAAGATAATTAAATTGTATTCCACGATTATACGAAATTGAACTAGATATTGTAAGAGGGTAAGTAGAGAGAGTGAACACAAGGATTTTTAGTTATAGGAATTATTTTTAGATGATTGGGAGAAAATTGTAGAATTCAAAAAGGATAATATTTGAAGGTGAACGTTGAAGAAAATATGAAGATTGATTTATAAATAAGAATACATTTTTGTATGACATAGTGGTATTAGAGTTGAGTAAATACGAGATTGATTTAAACAAGTTCAAGGATCTCATTAACTGGATTTAGAGGTTTCGGATCTAATTTAGGGCGAGGTGAAAGAATTTGGAAATTTGATTAAATAAATAAGTGTTGATTCCTAAATAAGAGGGGTATGCTTCATGGAAATGTTTTAGAATTTGAAATTTTGTCTATGGTAATCATGGTAAAGGCTTAGATGACTGAAGGTTATAAAATCTTGGTGGTAGGCATATAAAGGTTGAATTTTCATATCATAACTTGTGAGATAAAGATACGATTGGCAAATTATGACCAGATAAGCAGGAACAAATCTATATCATCATTATATTTGTTTTGTTAACTCTGTCCTACTTACTTCCATCAAACTATCTCTCATCTAAACCTGTTAGCTACATTTTGAAATCTCTTGAATTCTTATATCTCTCTACTTGGGAGAGGCCGATAAGGTATCGTAATCATCTAGCTCAGAAAAGACAAAATTATTATCAAGTGGTATCTTGGTAGGAATATGAGATGTTGAACATTGAGGAAGAAATTAGTAGGAGAAATAGATGATAAGGATTGGAAACAATCAAGAGGCCGGTAGTACCAATTTGGGAACAATTACACACAGAGAATTATTTGAGTATGGATTAACTTTAGAGGAAGCGTGGGAGAAAATTCGAGTAAGAAAAATTGTAGGATATACACTATCGGTGGGAACTGCCGTATTGAAGTTGAATTTTTTTTGAATTAATAAGGATCTTCGAGGTCGATTCGATTTGAGAACTTTGATATATTTTTTTTGTTACTGATTCTCGAGATATTTCATATTTGAATTAAAGATAGGATATTGAAATTTTGGAAACCATATACATGGAAGGAGGATTTCGATTTTATGCAGTGATTATACATAATTGAACAAAGCCTTGGTGAGAAAAGAACTAGGAACCGAAAGAACACAAAATTTTGAGTTATAGAAAAAAAAAATCTGGAGATTTGTGAGATTTCTAAAATTTAGAAAGAATAATATTAAAGGTATAAGCTAAAGGAAAAGTGAAGGTTAATTTGATTAATGGAGAGTAAATTTTATATGGTAGGGGTAGAACTAGACTTAGGCAATGCAAGAGTATAATTTTGAACAGTGATAAATTATTAGAAACCTTGATTCAGAGATTTCGATCAGATCCAAATTAGGACAAGGTGGAGAAATTTGAACTTCAAGATGACTAAGTTGACAGCGGACAAAAAAAAGGAGGAGTTATGGAAAAACTCACGAGTGGGATAAAGGTCTAGCTTATAATAGTTATGGGGAAATTTAGTCTCCATGACAGAAGATTATGATTTTGGTAGCAGAAATATAAGGGTTTGATTTTTTTTTATGATTGAAGAACAAGATTTGTAGTAGTATGCATGGGCTTGTGAGATAAGGTATATTTGGGAAATAATAATCGGATAATTTTGGCGGATGAAGCAGAGTGAGATGATTGTCTCGACGTTCCTCTACAAATCATGTATTTTGGTTTCCTATCCTAGTAGAAGAAATCTATTTCTTTATCCTTGAACTATTCCCTAAATTAAAATATAGCTAAATTTTTTTTTTATCCTTCTTGATCATGACTCATCAATTCTAGTCATCTTCTTATTCGCACCAACATCTTTGATTCTAGGCTATACTCAAACGATTTAAGATTCGACCATGACTTGGATTTCAATATTTTGGTTGCTCGTGTTCAGACTTTAATTTCATTCTTCATCATGCCTAAATCATTTTGACCAAGGATCGATTGACCTTCACAATTATCTACCATCTTAGTTGTGTCGGAATTGATTATGTCTGTATAATTTTCCTATCGCGCCAAAATTTTGATTCTCTAATTACCGTGCTCAAATTTCATTCCTAATCATGACTAGGTTTGAACTTTTTCCGTTGCTCTATCCTAAATCGTACCAAGCGAACTTAGATCACACCCAAAAATTTTATCATGATCGAAGTCAGATCGTATTCCATGACCTACCAATTATACTCAACATATTTTCAATCGTGCCTATGTGATTTTGAGTCTAATTTTCATCAAGCCTAAACAACTGATCATTATATGCTCGAATTTTGATTTCACCATTGATTCTCCTAACCGTGATTGAAATCGTGTCACAATGACTGGAGTTATTCCAAAGCATGCCTATACAATATCGTTCGTGCTACAATCTATCATGCCATTCTAACGTGTCAAGATCATTAGCCGTGCCTAAGTAATTTTGAATTGATTATCTTGATCGTTCCAAACCGTCGTTCTTTGATCGTGTCTAATGCACTGACTAAACTCTTGATCGTTCAATCTCCTGTCAACCTTTAAATTTCGAGGACAAAATTTCTTTATGGAGGGTAGATTTGTAACCTCCGTTAACCAATTCCTTGGATTTTTGAATTTTGTATTTTTTAAAACTCTTAATTTTCTGAATCTCGAAAAACGTGCAAATTCTAAATTTTTTTGAGAGAACAATTTTTGACCGTGATTGCTATCGGTCCTTGTTGGTTTTGGTCTACTATTTATGCGAATTTATCCTATTGGAATTTTCCTGCCATTTTCCTTGAATCAATAAGTTATGAATATTTTAATTCAATTAAAAGAAAAATAATCTATTTACCAAATTCATATTTTTTCGATATTTTCGAAATTGATTTTTCCTTATATTTATTTACAAATTTTGCTATTAAAATTTCTAATTTAAATTAGCTAGTGAGTTACTGGCACTAATTAACTAATTAATTTACTGACTAGCAATATGTTAGCAGTTAGTATTTAAGTTAGCGTTAGTGTTAGTTTTTCCACTAATATTCCTATTTTTTTCTATTACATTTACATTTTAGGATTTTTTCTCCCACTCTCCTATAAATAGACACACATTCCCAAAACCCTAGAATTCCTACACACATCCCTAGAATTATCACAACCGCCACCCTACTGTTCCAGCCCGACCCCCATTTCTGTTCATTCCCGGCCGCCCATCCCGACTCCCTAATTCCGGCCATCCTTCCCGCCTCCATGTCGCACCACTAGCCCAAATTTTCACAGCTACTGCCGATCATCCTCCTCCCAGATCTCTTCTCGACCACCACTTCCCTCACTCCTCGCCTCCTCCATTTTCGTTCATCCGCCACCATCACCACCACACGGATCCAACCCCAAGCCACCTCTGCCACCACCAGAACACACCATAACCACCAGCCACCCATGGCCAAGCCTCGCCACCACCATACAAACACAGAGAAGGAGAGTGAGTGAGAATCCCTCACCTTCGCGCCGCCTCAATCTCGCCGTGCCGACGCCGGAGTTCCCCCGCACCGCGACCTCAGCGCCTCGCCGTCGGTAGACCCGCCGACAGCCGCTGCTCCTCGCCACCATGACCACGACCTCGTCGATCCGTTCCGACGTCTCCTTCCGAGGCCAGGCGACTAGCCACGGCGTCAGATCCGCCCGCTGGGTGAGCACCCACCTTGCTCCAGCCGCCGGGCACTCCTCCTGCCGGCGAGATGTCCACCGAGTCCAGATTTAGCCGACGATCTCGTCGAGAACCTCCGCTCGCCCCTCCTCCTGCCGGCACTGACCTGCGTCGGAGCTCTTGGCCGACGATGAGCCACTCACTCCGCCGCTAGGGCACTGTCGCCAGATCCGGCGACCCCCTTCGCCGCGTCTCCGACCACCACCCGACCTTGAGCCTGCCGACTGGAACCTCTCCGTCGGCACAACTTTCGACCGCCTCTGGCGCCTTGCTCGTCGCCGGCGCTGCACCGCGCCGGAACCTCTCCGCCGACCTCCCAGTGAGTCTTCCCCCTTTGTTCGATTTAGGAACAGAGCCCCCCCTCTGATATTATGTATTAATATGTATAATAGTTATATATATTAGTTTATATATAATATTTAATGGTGGATTAGGAAATGTGAGGCAGCAACTAATGCTATTAGTATAGGTGATTAAAATGAATGTGTAAGAATTTGGGATTTATATATTATGGTATATTTTAGTTATGAGTTTTACATATTGGATTTCCTTTTAAAACTTTATATTGTATATATACATATATTGTTATTGTTATTATTAATACTCATTGTTATCATTGTAATATTTTATTTAATAATTTCATGATAAATAATTTTATCAAAATATGCATTGGGTTTTATTCTCATATTTCCAAGGTTGTCTTAAAACATGAAATATTATTATAGTTTCTATCTAAATAGTTTTGAGGGTAAAACGCTAAGAAAACCTTCTAGACTTTATATATATATATAATATTCTAAAATAAAATAGTTTATTTACGAAATATAATTTCTAAACATTATCAATAATTTCCATAAATTCTTATATATAAATATCTAGCTATATGGTATGAATAAATGTTTAAGTAAATTGCTAATCTTGAGCCTATATATCTTTTGGTTCTTACTAAATTAATTCGATTTGGCTTTGAGACCAATTATTAATTATTTGGGGATCCTTAGTCCTGAAAGGATTTTCCTATGCTTAGATATATATATGTCTACAGACATTATAAATGGTTTCAAAATTTATTTATATATATATATATATATATATATATATATATATATATATATATATATATATATATATATATATATATATATATATTGTTATATTCCTTTATTAATCATAAGTCGCATCTTTTATAGTCATTCTGGTCTTCTTAATTTGATTATCTTACCGAATCCTGATTTTAGACTTTTATATACCAAACTAGGCTATTTGGACTATTCTGGACTCATTGGGACTGCCCGTGTCGTCGTTTGGGACCCTCTGTAGAATATAGCATTGTACCTACCTCGTGTCGACACGTTCGTGTCGTGCACGTCGACGTCAATCAAATCGTGGCGAGTACATTTTCTGATCATTTCATATCTTGTTAGAATTATTCTCCTGCTTTAGATTACTTTACTTGATGCTGTCACGTTGGTCACACGGATTAGTACTATATGGATCCTTTCTTGAGATGTTATCCCCTCAGGGAGCATCGGATACTACATGTTCTGTGCATTTCACTTACATTGTGTATCACTATGTTTCATGGTTCATTGATTCACTTGTGACATGTACTCTCATGATCACAGAGTCTTCCTTGAATCCCCCATTTATGGGCTTTCCTAGAATCCCTATTTATGGGACTATCATGTACCACCCTTTGGGGGCCGTTTCATGAATCATAACATAACCTGGCTGGATCCTTGTGTATTAATTGGGGGTACGGGAGAGTAGAAGTGGACATGTGAATAATATCCAAGTAGTGTAGCATCAAAATCATTCTATAGTATTACATCAGAATCATCCTATGCCATTTACATGTCTATATTGTACTCTGACTCACTAGCCACTGTTAGTTCTTTATTTATAGTAGATATTTCTATTACAGTTTTCTCTCTGTTTACATTCTATAATTTCTTTCAGTTTTCTGTATCTTACTCTCTAGCATGTTTATATTTTCTAGCCTGTTATGATTTGTTGAGATGTACTGTACTCGCTCCTGTCCTGACTGAACCTGTTGACAAATTTTACAGATAGCTTGGAGGTTGCCTGCTAGCCTAGAGGAGACACAGTAGAGGTTGTATAGATAGCTAGGGGTTTTCTTATAGCTTATTTTTAGTTGTCTTGGGCTGTATTTATTCTATGGATTCTGTATTTGAGATTTGAGATGTTTTCTGAGTTTGTGTATCTTAGACACTTAGACTTCTATCTGCTGTATCTCTTCGTAGATTTCATGTTTTATATATCTTTATCATGCTCTACCTTAGATGTGATTGAGACTGTATTTGCTATGTCACCTCCATTCAAAGTGTATATACTGTACAAGTACCTTTATATTATTAGATGTTTGACCTAGGACAGCGTTCTACCGTCGACACTGCGGTGTAGACTGGACGTACCCACGTCTCGTGACCTTACTCTAGGGTGCGGGTCGTGACAGGGTTCATCTGACACTAAAGAAGGGGGGTTATATTAGTTCAGTTATAGTATTGCTATAGTTCAGTAGGATTGATGTCCTATACCATTAAGATATAACTTTCAATATTTTGTCCATTCATTGCATTCATATTGATCTGTCCCCTCATTCACAAGTATTAGACCCCTTGTTGTTCCGACTCTTCCGAATTTGCATCTGTCCATTCACATTTAGGTCTTAGTCTAGGTTTAATGTAACAACTGTATCAGTAATAGGTGCAGTCAGTTCAGACTTTTGTCCACTTCTTCGAATCTAAGTAATGTGAATTTCGGCCCTCATGAGTTATCCCTAATTCACTACTCACCATAGAGCATATATCCTACATTAACCACTGCTGCATAGAAATGCTCTCTAAACAATACCATGTCCTGCTATAGTATTAGAATATAACACTACTTGCCTATATTTGTTCATGTTCAGATCTATATATATGTATGTCTATATGTATGTATAGATATTTTTGTGTGTGTGTATGTATATATGAGAGGAGTTGGGGGTTATTTGAGAGTAATAGAGATAAGTTGTGTGTTTAATGTCCAGAAATGGACAGACTTGCAGAGCATGGTTAGGCAAGCAGCAGCTTTGCCTTGGCATGGCTTGCTATGGCCATTGCAAAATGTAGTAGCAGCTGCATAGGCATTGGCAGCAGCCTTGGCCTGCCTTGACTGACCTTGGCATGGCTTGGCCTAACTTGGCCTTGGCTTTGGTTGAGCTGAATTTTTATTAGTTGGTTAATGGTATAAATGTTAGGATTTGGTTTGGTTTTGAGTGTTAGAAAATAGGTAGATTAGAGAGTGAGTAGTGTGAAAGATTGGTTTGAGAGTGAGTGTCACTTGGCCTTTAGGCCATGAGTGAGTTAAGTGAGGGTGAGTTGACTTGTTGATGAGTGTGAGAGTTGAGTTAGAGTTTGAGTTAGTGTGTGAGGAGTAGAGTTGAGAAACTCATATTTTGGGTATGGTATGTTAGAGAGTTAGAGAGGTATTATATAGGAAATATCTCTATATGAAACCTATAGGTTATGGGTTTAAGTAGAGGGTCTACCTTATATATATAGTGTAATATATATTCTTTGAGAGACTTGTATATATATATGTGGTAGATATATAGATGTTTTGTTATACTGGTTTACCTAGAATTGACTTGTTAAGCCTAGATTAGACTAGTTGAGCATGGTTGACCAAACCCTAACTAGTTTGACTAGAGTAGACCATGTATGACCTAGTTTGACCTAGACAGTTGACCAAAGTTGACCAAGAGTTGATTTTGACCTAGTTTGACTTAGAATCATGTAGTTTGCATTGCAGATTTCCATTATTACAATTTGAGTACTTTATAACCTGTTTTACTCTAAATATGATTCTGTGACACCAGTTCGAACATCTATTCATATCAGTCATTCATGGTGACAGGCGAGTACATTCTCTGACCGTTTCATACTTGTTAGAATTTATATTCTTGCAAAAGGTTATTTTACATGATGTTGTCACGTTATTATCACGGATTGGTACCCTATGGATCTTGTCATGTGATGTTTTCTCCCTCGGGTGCATCAAATACAGTTGTCATATGTTTTTCATGAACATCTTGTATTTTATGTACACCTCTATTCATGTATACTCTTGTGCAATCTTGTACTCTCATGATCACGTGAGCAAACATGATAAAAACCTCGTGTGCAAGGTAACGTTACTTGACTGGATCCTTGTGTATTGATTGGAGAGGGTGAGTAGGAAATGGTTATGTGATCAAAATCTCATCTTGTGAAATCTTGTGAAAATCTTGTATATATCCATTGTACACTCACGTATGATGGAGTTACACTTGCATTTTCCTAACCCGTTTATATAACCATCTCATGCTCTAAATCACAAGTTACTTACAGTTGTTACTTATTATGTATATAAATATTTTCAGTTATCAAGTCTCTCTCATTTTCATATATATTTTCTTACAGTCCATGTATCTTACTCTTTTGCATGCTTTATATTTTCCAACATGATATGAACTGCGTGAGATGTATTGTGCTCGTTCCTGTCCTGACTGGACCTGTTAAAAATATTACAGATGATGATGATAACTGCCGTACTTCCTATGGTGCATATGAGGGTGACATTCATGAGCCTGAGGAGCATCTAGCTCAGTAGAGGGTGCCTAGTTTAGTCTAGTACTTATAGCTTTCAGTTTGTATCAGATTGTTTCGATTGTTAGTAGAGACTTAGTTATATTCAGGACTTGTATTTATTTGTGTTGAACATCTATTTTGTGTAGTATGATAACTCTATTTATATTCAGTTTCATTCTTTTATCTGATTCCATATCATGCTCTATCTTTCTTAGACTTGTGATTGAGATTATATAGTAGAGATGTTATATTATACCTCCGTGCGAAGATGACAGGTTATATCTCTTGTTGTTAGATGTTATAGATGACCTATACAACATTCTACCGCTGACACTATGGCTTAGGCTAGACGTACCTACGTTCTCGTATCCCTAAACAGGGTACGGGTTGTGACAGTTTCATATCCCTAAAGTTAGATTTTGTTCCTATCTTAGGGTGCCATTGGTTTAAACAAACTGATTAGATTTTGCCCTCGTTCATAGGAACAAACACCTTCCTTATCTTTGGGAGTGGTGGTTTAAACAAACCGATAGGATATTGATCTTATCAACAGAATCAAACTCTGTTCTTATCTTAAGAGCGATAGTTTAAACAAGCCGATTGGATAATATCTGAAAAGATATAGGTACCAGACTGGCTATATGGAATAATATAACATCATAGGACTGTGCATCTAGGCGAGCTGCACTTCTGGTGAGGCTTCGATGTTACTGTGCTTTTGGGCGACGTGTAGATTATGTTTCGAAGATGAGAGAGTCACTGTGCTTTTGGGTGACAATGAGACTGTGCTTCAGGTAATAGAGTCACTGTGCTTTGGACGATGAATGGACTGTGCTTCGAAGACGACAATGTCGCTGTACTTTTGGGCGACGAGGAGACTGTGTTTCGAACACAACCAAGTCACTGCACTTCAGGCGATGGGGAGACTGCTTCAGGCAACGGAGTCACTGTTCTTTGGTGCGACGAGTAGACTTTGCTTCAAAGATGATGGAGTCACTATGCTTTTTGGTGAAGACTAGACTGTGCTTTTTAGGCAACGGGGTCTCCCAAAGGAGCCTATTGAACGGGCTGCACTTTTGGGTTGAAACGAGGGTGCTGTACTTCTGTTAGAACCGAAGACGATGCGCTTCTGGTTGAACCGAAGTAGCTTCGCTTCTAAGTTGAAGGAAGTAACTGTGCTTCTGAGTCGAACGAGCCAGTTTTTGTCACAGTCATCAATCAATGACTGCTCCTAAATGAATGAGTCGACATTCTCTTCTTTAATTATTGTCATCTTTTGGGGAATTCAAGAAGTTCGTGGCCTAGGATTCGGTTAAAACAAACCTATTAAATGAGATTCATTATGATGAGTCCTAGGTTCATCCCATTAATTGGGGGTCTTTGACCGATTAGCACGTGGCGTTTGGGGTTGGACCACATGCAGCTTATATAAAGGGAAGCTTGTCAGAGGAGTCATGCCCATTGTCTCTTAGCATTCCCCACGTCATGCTCGATCTTGACTTAGCTTCGAATGACCGTTGCCCTTGCACAAGTCGAATTTCGGTTGTGGATCTCTTCGTTAAAAGAAGCTATGTCCTTGTAGAGGAACTGCTACTGGATTTTGAGATCCACTTGAGCATTTGGCATGAGGAGTTTGAACCTGACCAACAACTTGGAGGTCTTCGAGATCCAAGCTTCCGGGTTTGGATTGATTGCCAATTCGAAGAGCCACAGGTTGTATTCTGTCCTGCTCAAGAGTCACAGTAGTATGGCGAGCAGGTGTTGCATTCTTGCTTGGGATAATGGCTGTTTCATTAGCCATATTAGAGTTCCTCCGCGTCTCGTTAGGAAGTGGCTTGTTCTGACGAGGAAGTGATTTGCTCCGACATTGTTGCACGTTTTGGGGGCTGCACACTTTCTGAAGAATGCCCATTTGTAGACTTTAGGCATTTTAGTCTTTATATGTAATCATGAAGAGTCTGTAATAGATCTTTGTAAACATGATTTTAATAAAGAACTTTTCCTTTACACATTGTCTTCATTCGTTTCGTGTGACTTATTCTTGTCTGCGCTTTTAGACAATCGTTATCTTCTGTGCTTTTGTGAACTATATGCAGCGTCTGTTGCTATATGCGCATTTGTCACGACTGTGCTTTTTCATGCTTCTACAGTCCTAATGGTGCTTTCATGTGCAAGATGTAATGTCTTATTTAACTACAACCCTATAAATAATTTTATATAAGATGGTTACTAGCTAAATTAATTAACTAATTTCAATTTTACCTCTAGGTTCTTTAGACTCCTTGGACTCGAAAGTTGTACCAAATTATAACCCTCGGCTTTCAGATCCAGACAAGTGCACATTGCAATTATGTATTTTAGTTTCTTGCTTTATATATTTTTGTGTACGCATTATTTTTCTACCTTGGGCCGTCAGTTGATACTTCGTCCTTGAATCATATTCGAGTGCCAATGGTCGTTAGTATCACCGGGTATCGATAGTAAGAGATTGACCTTATGTTATCGTTGATGTATCTTTATGGGTATATCAGACCTTAGAAAATTTTCATACGACACTTACATTCTTAACCGATTTTGTAGTTGCTGATATCACAGTGATCAGAATCTGTGTTGGTTCTAGGAGTTGTGACTTGATATTCTACACAATTATTATTATGACTCGATGTCCTAGTTAGAGGATCTGACCAAGCGTATTGCGGACACGATTCGTAAGGTCACATAGGAGGGAGAACATTCACTGTGCGCTTGGGCTACTTTCCTCCATAGTTGTCGCTGCCCCATTATCAGAGCTTCAGGGATTTCATAGTTGCCAAAATTTCCTTACATGGACTGTAGGGATACATATCATTGTTGTCGGAGTGCCAATCAGGTCTTTGGGATACACCATGACAACCCGCGTATGTTTGCCATTAAAAGTGTTAAAATAAAACTTTTATATAATAACAAACAGAACAGAACAGAGTATAATGTAGGATCTTGTTGGGATCCTAGGAGTACACATTTGTTTTTATTTGGGAACCGTGGCGATGGAGTGAGTGGTAATTCTTTAACTCCGTTAACAATCTAGCGACGATCACGAACTCTCTGAATGTCTGAATTGCTTTTAGGAAGACGATGAGTCGAAGCTGTTGAAGCTCTTGAGGATGCTAACGTGGTTCGAAAGTCTGGATGTGCTTTCTTCTGGGGCTTGAAATGAAGGATTGGTCCTTCTATTTGTAGGCAGCAAAATGATCTGCTTATGCGCGCATGGAGATTTTGCACGTAGGGATGCCACGGGCCTGACTTAGTTGGGCGCATGGATGATACCGGGGAGCTGGAACTAAATCTTTTTGAACTGCATTATTGGACTGCGGAGGAGCTGACACGTGGTAGTTATTGAGATTTGGTTGTTTTCGAGATCTTGGGTGTTTGGCACCTGTTCTTGAGGAGAACTGAGTGAATGACACATGACATGTGTACATAGCTCAAAGATCTTTGATTTGTGGCAAGATGATTTGCTTGGATGCGCCTAGGATCTAGCGCATGGGGAGACTTTGTATATGACTTTTGTGGTCAGAATAACAAGTCTGAACGCATGGTTGTAGAGGTGCATGTAGGTTTCGGGCGCATGGCTTGTGGAAGTGCATAAGAGTGTTTAGTCGGCCACGTGGCGGAGCATAACCGACAAACAAACAATGATGCTGACGTCGACGACTCTTCGTTTTCTACAAAAGTTGTCAACTGCTCAGTCTCGAGACGCGTGCTGACGAATCTGTTACCTAGCATTAAATGCTTAATGGGTGATGAGCTTAGGTGGATGCATTAGTCGTGAAGCACCGGGAGCTGAGTGGCATATCTGTCCGAGGGGCACATTAGCTGGAGCGTATCTCCTTTCGTCAGCTTTGTTTAGTCTTTCGAGGATGGAATTGATGTATTTTGACTTTGCTGACTTTGATGTGGCAGATTCATAGTCATAAATGTATATTCATCTTACTAACTTTGGGGAAGTGGCCACTTGGCGCATGGCTTTGGTTATGCCTTAGCCTATAAATAGTGGTGATAAGAAGTTTGTTTCTTATTTCACTTTTCTTCTCAGTGAAGATGAACTCGACTGGTCCTCCCACTTGGCAAGTCGTTGCACTGTAGATTATGGGTCTCATCGTTCGAAGAAGTTTTAATGATGAACTCCTTTAGAAGACTAAGATGTGCCGAATTAGCTATGGACATAGCAGTTTGTGTTCGTGCACCCAACTGGGAGTGTTTTTCCCTAAGACAACATCGAGTGCCATGATATTGATTATCGGGTTTGGGGTCGTCATGCCCCAAGCTCTCGTTATGCTCAAAAAGCCACAGACTGGCAGAGGTGTCTGTTGCATACAAAGTTCGGGGTCATCGTGCCCCTGATTTTTTAGGCTGGAAGAGCCACCGGGTTTTGATTGATTGCCAACCCGTGCTCAATAGCCGTTTCATTAGCATTCGTACGTGATGAGGAAGTGATTCGCTCTAATGAGTAAGGATGATGCGCCTACGCTGAGACGTCAGAGTGATGTGCCTGGTTTTAGACTTTTTGTAGCAGTCTTTGTAACAAAAGCAAGCCATGTGATAGATTTTCATACGAATAAAAATCTACTCTTCATGTGCTTTTTTTAACTTTGTTGTCTTTGAATGATATGTTGTCTTGAATCTTCGACACATGGAAACTCTAATGTTCGCGGCGCATGGAAACTCTTCTCCTCTGATGTGCCTGAAAATTCCATGCTTCTAGAAGACACCGTATAAAGTTTTCAAAACTTTGGGGTAAGTTTCGGAATACATTGAATAAGAAGCATGGGAGGTAGAGACATTCGGCGCATGCCTTGTTTGTGCGCATGGCCTTTTTGTGCATGGCCGTTCCACGCATGACCATTCGGCTGTGTAGATAACGCATCGATTTATGTATGATTAATGATGATCTCTTTTTTTTGAGATATGCAGCTGTCAGTTTTACGAGACCCGAAGAGACGCTGACGTCATACTTTATCGGTTCACACGCATGGCTTAAGCCTATAAATAGGCATCTTATGGAAGAGATAGACTCTTCTGCTCTCTTTTCTATTCTTCTTTATCTTCCTTAGAGTTTTCTAAAAAAGAAAACCCTAACTCCTTCATGCATTGGCCCCCAAAAATCCTCGCGGTGCTACTGGCCGAGGCAAGGGCAAGAAGCCCATCGAGGCCAACGTCAAAGAGCCCGAAGTCACCGCCACGACGCACGCTGACGTACGACCGAAGGTTCTTGTGGGGTGGCCCACCATTCGAGAGTTCATCAAACTCACTGACACTTATACATGGTTTAAATGCATGGATGGACAACCATCTTGGAACATGTGCCAAACTACTCCGCTGAAGTACATGGGTATAACTACATGAGCCATACCTTGAAGATGCACCTAGGCTTCTATGTGTTGACGCGCATGGACTTTGGCCTCGTAGATGCGCCCAAGATTTCTTACCAATGCGCATGGACTTCGATCCTGAGGATGCGCTACAGTAGAAACCCAGTCAACGCGTATGGACTTCGATCTTAATGATGCGCTGAAGCTTTCTGATGTACGGTAGCTTGTATGTATTGGGGCTATTCTGTGCATATCTCTTCGTCTCTTTTTCAAAAAGGGGCTGATCTAGTTGACTGACTCTCTTCTTTTCCTTTTTTTCCTTCTACAGTGTCTATGGTTCTGCCTCTCTTGAATGATGTCATGTTCGACCACTCCCTTTATCAGATGGGTTTGGACTTCAACGAATAAATAGTCAACCCTTCTAATGCTGCGATCATATTGGACCAGCCGTCGGAGAGAATGCCGTTGATTCGAGATCAACCCCTTTCTTTTCTCCAAGCCATGATGGAGAGCGAAAAGATTTGTGTTGCTGAAGCTACTGCGGGGTCTTACTTGAAGCCCTAATTTTTGTTTGGAGATCGCCTTGCTTCTTATGAAGCGAAGGTGTTGGAGATCAAATAGGATTGGTTCTTCAGGGAGAAGGGCCTCAATATGTATCTGCCTAAGATAGAACATTAGTTGCCATTGACCGCCTTCACTAGCCTTGCTTCGAAAAGAAGGATGCAATGGGAGCTTACTCCAACTCAGGGAGGGGCAGTCGCAGGATCTATCTGGATTGGCTCTACGTCTAATTAGAATGATACCTTTACTTTTGGGCGAGGTGGGACCTCTTACTCCTTGCGAGTCTGCGCCATGGGAGTATTTACAGTAATGTTCCCCCTCAAACTTTCACTCTTAGTGCCTCAATATTTGTCAATCGTATGTTGGCAGCCAAGATTTCATACTCGAAAGGGGAGTTCCGGGTCGATGGTTTGTGTCACCATGTACCAAAGTGGGATGACTTGACACTTTGGATCTTAGCAAAGTATAAGAAAGAGCTCATGGAAATTGGTTTAACATCTGCTCTCTGAGCTACTCATACTTGTATAGAGATAAATCGGCCCATGTTTCTGGCCCTCATGGAGCTATACAATTCTTATACCGGAACATTCTATAAGCCCGAAGGGAAACTGGGATTAGCGCTTCATGAGTTGTACGAGGTCTCAAAGCTCCCTTGGGGAACTGAGCCGTACGAAGAATATTTCCCACCAAATGAGGAGCTCTTAGCTTTAAAAGAGAAGAACTCGAAAGTGATAGCGGTCTTCAAAGAAGTGGTGAGCTACCATTATCTGAATCAACGGAGGGATACGACCAAGGCTCGACTCACATAACTGCTTGGAGAGAATACGTCTTCTCTCAAGATGGCAGCGATTTGATGAAGGTTCGCTTCACTACTTCCCTGGGTCTTACGCATGTGAAAATGCTTGCTGAGATGAAGAAGCTTAGAGAAAACAATCCACGTGAGGATGAAAACAGGGAGCCACCTAACAACATCTATAGATGCTTCTGGCACTGTACGCATAAAATGTCGTCGATGATATGGCTCGAGATTATAATCTATTCCTTGGTGGATCCGGTTCTGCGGAGAGGGTGTTCAGAAACCTCATCCTACTAGATGTAAAATTGGTGTTCGGTCATCCTTTGGCTTTGCTTCCTGCGATGGTGTGCAACCTGATGCGGGTCTAAAAGAGTTTGCAGAGGACATTATAACCATGAAGGGAAAAGGTAGGAACTACCCTCGAGCGGAGCTGCCTTACCGTTACTTGATAAGGTGGCTAATTTTGCATTACCCTAATATGATGAGGCCTAGCACCAAAAAAGAGCATATTGTTGGTGACGCCTTTATTCGCCGCTACCGCCAAAGGAAGTGGTTGCATACCGACGTTCCTATTTGTAGGAAGATCTTGTCCCAACTTCAAAGGTGGGACATTTCTAAGGTTGGCCCAGTCTTTTTGGGCTTTGAAGCCGATGAAGAGTTGGAGGATACTGGCATGGATTCCATTTCCTTTCTAGTTTGGAAGTTTCGATGGCTACAAAGCATTCGACCCTCACATTTGGTATATCGGAATAGGAACCATTGCTTTCTGGAGCCGCATTTACCCAGCTGTTTACTTGCCAATTCGGCTATACTCAATTGATGTTGGACAACCCAAGTACTTGTTTAGGATTTGCTGGGAGTTTATTGGATGGAGCCTGCGGTTGGTAGTATTATAATGTTGCATGCATGGGAATGCGGTTTACTGTGCGCCTTCGGCATCCTCGGCTGTATATTTTGTATTCTGCCGTCAAGCTTTACTGCTTGATGAACCCGACGTCTCCTGGCTATGATAGGGAGACTAGTTTCATCATTGGGACTCAGCTAGAGGCGTCTGAAACCATGCTAGGAAAGGCTCGGGCATATCGCTAGCCAGAGGCTGCGGCTCCAGCAGTAGCCCCAGTAGCAAGAACGTAGGGCTCACGGAAGAAATCTGCGGATACAAAGTTGAAGAGACGTGCCTCAACGGATGCGGATCCTTCTGCGCCCAAAAGGCCAAGGAAAGTATTAGCGGCCATGTCAGGAGCCACCATAGCTTTACCCATATTGAACCAGTAGAGTCCGTTTTTGCAATGGTAAGTGGGCCTATGTCAGCTTTTTAAGAAGTCGAAATGGTCTTTTCCTTCTTATGTGCATTTTTTTTTCGTTTGCAGGAGGTGAGGAAGAATAAGTTGCAGACCTCAAGGCGAGGTTCAGACAGAACTTTTGAGAAGGAAGTTGCCCGCTCTTCTCAAGAGGGGATCCCTCCTATTGTAAAGTCTCTGGTGGAGGAAGACCCAGATGACGTCGTTAAGGTGGATGTTCCAGCCGCCTTCAACTATGTAGGGGATGACACCGTTGATGTTGTGGTATCCGAAAACATCAAACAACCCCCGTCGACCATTCGAGGAGATCAAGCAGGTCCTTTGTAGGCGGTAGAGCAACCGACTGTGGGCGTAGGTGAAAAGATTATTGTTCAGATCCAGGAGATGGTGGTGACACGAGATCCTCTAGAGGAAGAGATTTATTGGGACTCGCCTTCTTCGGAAGGCATCCTAGATGACAATACTGAATATGTAGAGGGAGACTCTATAATAGGCGAAGGGAATCAGCCTGGGATGACCATGGCCGGACTTTTCCCTCCTTCTGATAGGGAGGAACCGTTTTTGCAACGGAGTCCTATGCCTGCCCCGACGGTAGAGGTTGAGATAGAGGAGTCGTCTTTGTTACCAAGTCCTACTCTTGTCTTGGTGATAGAGGTTAAGATGGAAGAACTGGCTCCGTTGTCGAGTCCTACTCTCGTCCTGATGGATAGTGAGATGGAGATAGCTGCTTTGCCTCCGTATTCTATAGTTGCTCCTTTGTCAGAAGGCAGAGTAGAAGAGCCTGCCCCGGTGGCAGGTGTTACTTCTGAGCCTGCTATGGCAAGCCTTGATGTTGGTGGACGCTCTGGGGTAGATTTTGATAAGGGCAAGGGCCCTATGATGAAAGAATCTTTTTCTGCCCAAACCACTTAGGGGATTGTGATGGGCCCTTCGAATGTTCAGGTATCATGATTTCTAGCACTGACACAGTTGCCACTCAGCCAAAGCCTGCTAATGTTAATATTCTGGAGACGTCTGGGTCAAAGTCTTCCCCAGGGGACACGGATGCCTCGACAGTCGGAGGTTCGACGAGTGGGGTAACGACTCCTCTGCCAAGCTATCACGACCGGTACCCATTTTTTTCCGGATACGAGACGTGTCCAAGCCAGCCTACGCCGCAGAGTCGACGGTAGAACGCTGTATAGCCACAATGCTCAAAATTATAAATAATGCTCATTCATAAAATTAATTTAATTTACACTGATCACAAGTTTTATATTTGTAGAAAATATAAACTTGTACAATATTTGAATGACTACAACTCAACTATCTAGCTAGTCTCTAGGCTTTTGTCTGCAAGTATACCCCCGTATCTCCCATGCTAAGTAAATTCACGGCTAACCTGAAAAATATTGGTTTCCAGTCAGGAATGGAACGAGCACAATTCACCGAATACAATTTTAATAAATGAAAATAACTATACAACAGAGGTTAGACATCAATTACATGTTTTTGAAAATAAACAGAAAAGACGGAAAATCAATAGCAATAGGCAAAATACTTTCCCAACTGTTAGAAGTACCTTTGATATGTGATCAGTCTGGGACACTACACCGCGAGGTCTACGAGGTCTACTTGCACGAAAATAAACAATGTCTACGAGGTCTACTTTCAGAAATTAAACAATGTCTACGAGGTCTACTTGCAGAAAATAAACAATGTCTACGAGCAGAAAATAAACAATGTCTACGAGGTCTACTGCATAAAAATAAACAATGTCTACGAGGTCTACTGCATGAAAATAAACAATGTCTACGGTCGGATCACACATCCTTGGTACTTCTCATCCCCGACTCAATAATTTATAATAGAATATAAAAATCACATAACCAATGGCCAATCAATGAAATATAGTGAAGATCAATATCAAAATGCAGACAATAAACTGTACTCGCCTGGGGTCATTAGCTGTTTGAAACCGACAATACCATTTGTGTTCAGAAACGTCCAATTTGCTAGGGCTGGTATGCAGAGGTCCAGATTCGTCAAAGAAATAGAAAGTACGATTAGATTGGTCTTGATCAAGATTAATCTAAGAGAAATCATTTAAGAAACGTACTCTTAATTAGAAATAACATATATTTTTTTATTTAAAAAACCTTATAAATTTATTTAGAAATTATCATTTTCTTTAGAAACTACTAATAGTTTTTTTTTTCTTTTGTGAATGTAGAAGCATCGAAAATGACAAGAAAGGCTCATGCGGCTCAGACAGAAGGAGCCTTATGCGGTGTAAACCCCCATAATTTATAATTGATTTTTAGAAATTAAATTAATATTTGTTACGTATTTTATTAGTTATGGATTTATTTACTATTAAGTTATTAGTATAATTAAAGTATGTGTGTATATATACATTATTATATGTGTGCATGTTAATATTTCTATTAAATAAGGTGTATAATAAATTCTAGAATTTTTAGGAAATTATTGGTAAATTTTTGGGAATTTATTGCTTGCTTAAAATATATATATATTTATAGTTGATATATATATATTTTTGGGAATTTATTGCTTGCTTAAAATTTTTAGGAAATTATAGTTGATATATATATATATATATATATATATATATATATATATATATATATATATATATATATATATAGTTAATGTAAAAAAAATATATATATATCAGTAGGCAGCCGGCCCCACACCCAGAAGAAAAGGGGGGGCGGCCATGCCTATGGATGAAGCATTGGTGTTTGAAAAAAAAAAACAAAAAAAAAAAACAAACCAACACATTGGATGGTGGGACCCGACCCCTCTCTAATACAAATTGTGCTCAGCAGCATCAGCTGCTTTGCATTAAACCCGACCCCACCCCCATATGGGAACCCGCAGCTGAGCTGCTAAGAGAAACACCCGAGCCCTTTTCTTTTTCCTATTAGAAATAGGAATTTCGACAGTATATATTACAGCCGCTCCTTTAATCAAACCCTAACCCCCACTCATCATCCAAAAACTTCTCGACCCCGAGGCCGCCAATCTCCCTCCACACCCCGCGTTCACCGTCGGCCGCCTACTCGCCGTCGACGACGTCGGGATTGCTCGGAGTCGACAGATAAACAGTGAATACTCTGTTTGGTTCAGAACTCAGGTACCCACTTTCGAATCCAATTCTCTTTGTTTGTGTTCAACGAAAATTTGATCTATCGAATGCTGTGCATAGTAGATATAACCCTCTCAAAACCCGTTTTGGTAGAATCGAGCAAAACCCCATATATCGCTCGGTATTCGAACCCAAACTTCCCGAAAAAACTGTCGAACAGAACAGTTTTAGGACAGTCCCAAACCCATATTTGGAAGCCAAATTCTTGGCGATCCCTCGAATGTTTTGCAAAACTAATTGAACACATGTGAAGACAACATAACCGAGATCACAACACATCTTCTGGATCGTTGTTTCGATTAATGTGTAGGAAATAAACTGATGTTGAAGTTGGACGAAAAAACTATTTTCTAAAGTGTTAATTTCAGAAAATTTCCACGATACGACGTACGTCCCGACAAACCGGGCGATGTGGTCGTGCGTTATATGCATCGAAAGGCGCATATGGACGTTGCGGACGTGTGGGAACTGACGGAACTCAGTTTCGTCGTGTGCGTGCGACGAAATCAATGTGTATCCGTCGAGATACCCCCGTATCGACGTTTTGCAAACTTGTCCATAACTTTGTGTACAGTCGTCGGATTGAGATGAAACTTGCGCCAACAGGTCCGGATCAAAATTCTGGTCCTGCATACCAAGTTTGGTCGATTCTGAGAAGGTCGAATCGGAACCTAATTTTGGCGGGCCCGCGACCTACTCAAACGGACGATTTTGTACACGGCTCCTCGGAATCCAAAACTGGACATACCGTTGAGTTTCTCTACTCAAACTGAACCCGTAGATGTGTAGGTTGACGACTTTAGAGACCGTAGACTTTGGCACGCGTTTCGGTGCAAAGCGGGTCCAACGGCGGACATCATTTTGATCCGAAAATACGATTTTGCCCCTGTTCTAGAATTTGACTTTTGGACAGGCGTTTCCTAGGTATATCTTTTTCACCGAGATCATTTTTGATGTTTGTTTCAGCGTTTGGAGTCATCTATGGTTTATGAGTTTTGGTGCTGACACTTGCTGCTCTGGGACTTGCCACTTTGCACCACCAGGCAAGATACCTTGCCACCTTACTCTGTGATTATTATATTCTTATTTTCAGTTGTTATTTTTAGTATTTTGTTTCTAATATTTAAACTGTGCATCCAAGTCACACTTGGGTGCAAGCGACTCTATCGATCGTTTTTCTTGTTTTATTTATTCTCTTATATTGGCTCAGTCTAGTGACCACCCATTGATGTTGAGGTATTGGTATATCTCATACGGCCTTGACACTTGTTGTATCACGTGATGTGAGTCACATATAGGACACGTATCTGCGTAGTCGGCTGGCCACCGATACGTATGGTGTGTGCGACGGATAGGGGTAACTGCCAATAGAATTGCATGCTAGAAGACTTGGCAGTTACTAGAGGAACATGTCAGTCATGGAGATGATGATACTAGGCATTGGATAGGGAGAACATTACCTGACATGTGGGCTTCGATTGCACTTTCCTTGTAATCCGAAAGCTCCGCTGGAGATACGGGTATGAGCCTCTCAGGTTGGCCACTGTCGTTTTTCAACGACATGCTCTTGGTCACTGGTGCCCAAGAGGGGACTATACCGGATCCTATATTCAGCCAGGGCTCATACGTCAAAGGAATGTATCTCAACTGCATATTCACAGTAGAATGGTCAGGAACCCGATTGCATGCATACCTTTTTCTCTTATTATATTATCACAGTTTATATGGCATGGTGTTTTCTTGTATCTTGCTATGTCCCCTGAGGACCTGGTTATCTCTCTAGGTTTAGACGATTTTCCACAGGAGTACGGAGCGGCATTGGAGCTATCTTACATTGATGACGAGGCAGTGCCTTATGACTTCTAGTCTATTTTCTTATCTGAGACAGTTGTAGACATTATTTTACATCTCTTTTTCTTTCTATTTGCGGAGGTCGGACTCCGATCTTGTGAGACTATTTTTCATAGCTGTTTGGAGTGAGTATGTTCACCCGGCTATCTTTTGATACTCGTATTTATTTATTTGGACTTCATTATCTTCTGTGTTGAGCTGTGATGAGATTAGATGTGTTATTCTGGCCCGTGATTATTTATTTACAGCTTATGTATAGATACGAGGATTCTATATATTGGAGTATTCTTCGTATATGTGCAGCTGGCATATTCACGTACTTGGTCCTACGTATTTTGGAACTGGGGCGTTACATGTTTTTGTGGTGGCCCATGCAGGTCAGATTTAATATTGTTGGGTTACATGACTGTGCCCAACAAGCCTGCATATAGGAATAGGAATATCTCATCCAGAACTACTGCTATCTCTTGACTTCCAATCTTTTCGAAACTTCCTTAATTATTCGATTTACTTCATATCTAATCTTTCCTAATATCAACTTATCTTCCTCGTGCCAACAGCATGAATCTACGAAGCGGACGTACTTCTACCTTGGCCCTCACATCTGGTGAGGAGATTACTTCGGAGGGACAGAATCCTCCCATGACTCCAGCGACATCCTACCAGCCCGGACCGTCGCAGCCTACTACGACACCGACGACGGAGTCCCCAGAGGTCGCAGCACCCCCAGGCAGCTAGGCTGGGCAGACCACTACCATGCCACCAGGAGGGAATGTACCACTACCTCCTCCACCACCATTCCCTCAGCAGTTTCCTCCACAGTCGGGACCTCAGATGCCTCCACCATCGACTGATGGGAGCCCTACTAGTCAATTTATGTATGCCATGATGCAGGCTTAGTGGCAGCAGACTGAGCTGATAAGACAGACAATGATGGCAGCTATGGCTAGACCTCCACTACCACCTCCAGTACCAGCACCAGCACCGGCTCTGCATCCCTATGAAGGCTCTATCAAGAATTTTACAGATATGAACCCCAAGGCCTTTAAAGGGATGGAGAACCCATTAGAGGTGTCACAGTGGCTTATTAGTACCGAGAAGCTACTGAAGGCATCCGTTAGAAGACAATGCTCACCACTGGTAGAAGGCAGAAGAGAGATAATTAGGCACTGGGATCACTTGGAAGCAGTTCTATGATGCATTTTATGAGAGATTCTTCCCTATTCATGTTCGAGATGGTCTCTACGACCAGTTCCTCCATCTGAAGCAAGAGAATATGACAGTTGATGAGTATGACTCGGAGTTCAATCGCCTGAGTCGATTTGGTGCGGGATTGTTTCCGACAGAGTTAGAGAATGCGAGGAGATTTCACCAAAGGCTTGCACCAGAGCTCAAGTCTTATACGACTACTCAGTCTCGAGTCTCCCATTCAGCTGTCTTGGAAGAAGCTCGTGCTCAGAAGATTCTTCACAAGGAACAGCAACAGGCATCGAGGCGTCATACCCCAGCAGCTACACCAGCCCGAGCTACTCAGAGCGGACCTATCAGGAGGACTACAGGACAGTATCAGTAGAGGCACACACCTTACCAGAAGCCCACTGCAACTTTTGCGGGAAGCAGGGGCATATTAGAGATGACTGTCGACTTCGTTTCGGCTTATGTTTGAGATGTGGATCAGGACAGCACTTGGCCAGAGATTGTCCGGAGCAGCAGGCTCTAGTTCAGGCACATCAGGTCCAGAGGCCTACAGCCCCAGCACCTCATCCACCATTACCTCCACAGACAGCACAGTACAACAAGGCCAGAGCTCAAGGCCCAGGACAGAACCAAGGAAAGGCATTCTCTCTAGCTGTTGAGAATGTAGAGACAGAAGCAGAGGTCATAGCAGATATGGTTTTAGTTGCATCTTTTCCTGCTATTACATTATTCGATACTGGAGCCACACATTTATTTATAACCACCAGTTTTTCTATGAGACACAGTATTTCTATTACACCTTTAGCTAAGAATGTTAAAATCCTCACTGGAGGAGGTGTTGTACCGGTTAGTGGTGTTTGTAGACTTTGTCCTGTGGTGATAAATGGTAGAGAAATAATGGCATGATTTCTTGTATTTCCAATGCCGACATTTGATGTGGTTCTTGGAATGGACTGGTTGAGTCAGCATTTTGCTCTCATCGACTGCCATAGGAGCAGTATTATCTTTAGACCATCGAATGCGGCAGAGTTTGAGTTCACCAAAGAAGACGGAGATAGTTGTGATGCACCCACATCGGGAACTCATATGATGATGCATGACACCCCGCAGCACCCTATTATCTCCGAGTTCAAGGATGTATTCCTCGAGGAATTGCCAGGACTACCACCTGACCGAGATATTGAGTTTTCTATTGAGCTTACTCCCGGAGCCGAGCCTATTTCATCCTGAGTATATCGTCTGGCACCCAAGGAGTTGGTAGAGATAAAAATGCAGATTGATGACTTATTAGAGAAGGGATTTATTCGTGCCAGTGCGTCACCATGGGGAGCACCCGTTCTTTTTGTGCCTAAGAAAGACGAGACAGTGCGCATGTGCATAGACTACAGAGCACTGAATGCGGTGACGGTGAAGAACAAGTATCCCTTGTCGCGTATAGACGATCTATTTGACCAACTGAATGGAGCAAAACTATTCTCCAAGATTGACTTACGATCGGGCTATCACCAATTGAAGGTCCTGAAGGAAGACATTGCAAAGACGGCCTTTCGATCGAGGTATGGACACTACGAGTTCTTGGTCATGCCTTTCGGTTTGACCAATGCTCCCGCAGTTTTCATGAATTTAATGAACAAGATCTTTCACCAGTACTTGGACAAATTTGTAGTAGTCTTTATAGACGATATCATGATTTACTCCAAGAGTCAAGAGGAGCATGAGCAGCATCTACGGATAGTTTTGGGAACATTGAGGAACGAGAGACTCTTTGCGAAGATTAGCAAGTGTGATTTCTTTCTCAAAGAGGTATCATTTCTTGGTCATATTGTTACGGGCAATGGTATATCAGTAGACCCAGAGAAGATCACAGCAGTCAAATCATGGCCCGCTCCCACATCAGCTTCTGAAGTGAGAAGTTTCTTCGGACTTGCGGGTTACTACCGACGGTTCGTAGAAGATTTCTCTCGAATAGCGGGGCCTATGACTCGATTAACTTGCAAGGATCAGGAGTTTGTATGGACAGACGAGTGCCAAGCCGCTTTTGACGAGTTGAAGAAGCGATTGACCACAACACCGATCTTGACACTACCATCGGGCCCAGGAGGATTTGTGATCTACAGCGACGCATCCGGAAAGGGATTAGGATGTGTATTGATGCAGCACGGTCGGGTAGTAGCATATGCATCACGACAGTTGAGAGTGCATGAGAAGAATTATCCGACCCACGATCTAGAGCTCGCAGCGGTTATCTTTGCTTTGAAGCTATGGCGATACTACTTGTACGGTGAGAAGATTGATATCTACACTGATCATAAGAACCTCAAGTACGTATT
The DNA here is from genome assembly GCA_029216955.1 of Iris pallida. Classification (NCBI taxonomy): domain Eukaryota; kingdom Viridiplantae; phylum Streptophyta; class Magnoliopsida; order Asparagales; family Iridaceae; genus Iris; species Iris pallida. The sequence goes on along the minus strand of JANAVB010036418.1, from coordinate 7,002,431 downwards.
CACACAAAAGGAGTTGAATATGCGACAGCGACGTTGGTTGGAGTTGATGAAGGATTATGAGATCGAGCTTTATTACCATCCGGGCAAGGCTAATGTTGTGGCAGACGCATTAAGCCGTAAGCCCATGGCACACTTTTTGACTACGCAGAAGGAATTGATTAGAGACTTGGAGCAGCTTAGTATTGAGGTAGTATTGCCCGGAGCAGATGACGTATTAGCCAACTTTCAAGTGCAATCATCATTGGTAGAGCGCATCAAGGCAGCATTGCCTAATGATGCTAGATTTCGACGGCTCAAGGAGAGGACTGAAGCAGGAGAGCAGACAGGATTGAGGATCCACGTCGATAGGACATTGCGATGTGGTGATCGTATTTATGTTCCCAATAGAGATCTACGGCAGGAGCTGATGGCAGAGGCTCACAGTTCGACTTACTCTATTCATTCCGGCGGAACCAAGATGTACCGCGACTTACGACAGTATTATTGGTGGCATGGGATGAAGCGAGAGATAGCTCGTTTCGTTGCCAAGTGCTTGGTATGTCAACAAGTAAAGGCGGAGCACCAGAGGACGGCCGAATTATTGCAGCCGCTACCCATTTCCGAGTGGAAGTGGGAGCACATTACTATGGATTTCGTCACGGGTTTTCCTCGGAGTCCTAGGGGACGTAACGCAGTATGGGTGATTGTTGATAGACTTACGAAGTCAGCCCATTTCTTACCTTTTAGAGTGGGCCAGTCGATAGAGGTATTGGCAGAGATGTATATGGAGCAGATTGTGAGATTGCATGGTGTGCCTGTTAGTATTGTGTCGGACCGTGACTCTAGATTTACCTCATGCAAGAGAGTTTGGGCACTCGATTGAAGTTTAGCACCTCATACCATCCGCAGACAGACGACCAGTCAGAGCGTACCATTCAGACGCTAGAAGATATGTTGAGAGCGTGTATGCTTGATTTTGGCGGTTCGTGGGAGGACTATCTTCATTTTGTAGAATTTTCCTACAATAATAGCTATCAAATGAGCATTCAGATGGCTCCGTTTGAAGCATTGTATGGTAGGAAGTGTCGGTCTCCTGTTTGTTGGAGCGACATAGGAGAGCGACAGCTATTGGGTCCCGAGTTGGTCTTGAGCACAGTGGAGACAGTGAAGAAGATTCAGGACCACCTGCGAGCAGCGCAGGATCGTCAGAAGCAGTGGGCAGATAATCATCGTCGACCCTTGGAGTTCAAAGAGGGCGACCATGTGTTCTTGAAGATATCCCCTACTAGTGACACGATTCGATTCGAAGGACGTAGCAAGTTGAGTCCAAGGTACATCGGCCCTTTCGATGTCTTGGAACGTGTTGGAGAGGTTGCCTACAAATTGGCATTGCCACCGTCACTAGAGGGAGTACATGACGTATTCCATGTATCTCAGCTGAGAAGGTACGTGGCGGACAGCAATCATGTGCTTGATCACTTCGAGATCACAGTTGGACCGAGTTTGTCGTACGAAGAGCAACCAGTGGGTATCCTCGATCGCCGAGTGAAGGTGTTGCGGAATCAATCTATTCCATTGGTTCGCATGGCATGGAAGCATCACTCGCCAGGGGAGTCTACTTGGGAGCGCGTGGACGACATCCGAAATCGCTACCCGCAGTTGTTCGAAGACGAAGGTATGACTTACATTTATGTATTCCTTGCATTGCATTGATCCCCCGACCTTAGCTTAATTTCGAGAACGAAATTTTCTTTAAGTTGGGTAGGATGTAAACCCCCATAATTTATAATTGATTTTTAGAAATTAAATTAATATTTGTTACGTATTTTATTAGTTATGGATTTATTTACTATTAAGTTATTAGTATAATTAAAGTATGTGTGTATATATACATTATTATATATGTGCATGTTAATATTTCTATTAAATAAGGTGTATAATAAATTCTAGAATTTTTAGGAAATTATTGGTAAATTTTTGGGAATTTATTGCTTGTTTAAAATATATATATATATTTATAGTTGTTATATAATATATATATATATATATATATATATATATATATATATATATATATAGTTAAAAAATATATATATATATATAGTTAATGTAAAAAATAATAATAATATATCAGTAGGCAGCCGGCCCCACACCCAGAAGAAAAGGGGGGGGCGGCCATGCCTATGGATGAAGCATTGGTGTTTGTAAAAAAAAAAAAAACAAACCAATACATTGGATGGTGGGACCCGACCCCTCTCTAATACAAATTGTGCTCAGCAGCATCAGCTGCTTTACATTAAACCCGACCCCACCCCCATATGGGAACCCGCAGCTGAGCTGCTAAGAGAAACACCCGAGCCCTTTTCTTTTTTCTATTAGAAATAGGAATTTCGACAGTATATATTACAGCCGCTCCTTTAATCAAACCCTAACCCCTACTCATCATCCAAAAACTTCTCGACCCTGAGGCCGCCAATCTCCCTCCACACCCCGCGTTCACCGTCGGCCGCCTACTCGCCGTCGACGACGTCGGGATTGCTCAGAGTCGACAGATAAACAGAGAATACTCTGTTTGGTTCAGAACTCAGGTACCCACTTTCGAATCCGATTCTCTTTGTTTGTGTTCAACGAAAATTTGATCTATCAAATGCTGTGCGTAGTATATATAACCCTCTCAAAACCCTTTTTGGTAGAATCGAGCGAAACCCCATATATCGTTCGGTATTCGAACCCAAACTTCCCGAAAAAACTGTCGAAACAGAACAGTTTCAGGACAGTCCCAAACCCATATTTGGAAGCCAAATTCTTGGCGATCCCTCGAATGTTTTGTAAAAATAATTGAACACATGTGAAGACAACATAACCGAGATCACAACACATCTTCTGGATCGTTGTTTCGATTAATGTGTAGGAAATAAACTGATGTTGAAGTTGGGCAAAAAAACTGTTTTCTAAAGTGTTAATTTCAGAAAATTTCCACGATACGACGTACGCCTCGACAAATCGGGCGACGTGGTCGTGTGTTATATGCATCGAAAGGCGCGTATGGACGTTGCGAACGTATGGGAACTGACGGAACTCAGTTTCGTCGCGTGCGTGCGACGAAATCAATGTGTATCCGTCGAGATACCCCCCTATCGGCGTTTTGTAAACTTGTCCATAACTTTGTGTACAGTCGTCGGATCGAGACGAAACTTGCGCCAACAGGTCCGGATCGAAATTCTGGTCCTGCATGCCAAGTTTGGTTCGATTTTGAGAAGGTCGAATCGGAACCCAATTTTGGCGGGCCCACGACCTACTCAAACGGGCAATTTTGTACACGGCTCCTCGGAATCCAAAACTGGACATACCGTTGAGTTCCTCTCCTCAAACTGAACCCGTAGACATGTAGTTTGATGACTTTAGAGACCGTAGACTTTGGCACGCGTTTTGGTGCAAAGCGGGTCCAACGGCGGACATCGTTTTGACCCAAAATTACGATTTTGCCCCTGTTCCAAAATTTGACTTTTGGACAGGCATTTCCTAGGTATATCTTCTTCACCGAGATCATTTTTGATATTTGTTTCAGCGTTTGGAGTCATCTGTGGTTTGTGAGTTTTGGTGCTGACACTTGCTACTCTGGGACTTGCCACTTTGCACCACCAGGCAAGATACCTTGCCACCTTACTCTGTGATTATTATATTCTTATTTTCAGTTGTTATTTTCAGCATTTTGTTTCGTGATATTTAAACTGTGTGTCCAAGTCACACTTGGGTGCAAGCGACTCTATCGGTCGTTTTTCTTGCTTTATTTATTCTCTTGCATTGGCTTAGTCTAGTGACCACCCATTGATGTTGAGGTATTGGTATATCTCATACGGCCTTGACACTTGTTGTATCACGCGATGTGAGTCACATATAGGACACGTATCCGCGTAGTCGGCTGTCCACCGATACGTATGGTGCGTGCGACGTATAGAGATAACTGCCAATAGAATTGTATGCTAGAAGACTTGGCAGTTACTAGAGGTACATGTCGTCATGGAGATGATGATACTAGGCATTGGGTGGGGAGAACATTACCTGACGTGTGGGCTTCGATTGCACTTCCCTTGTAACCCGGAAGCTCCGCTGGAGATACGGGTATGAGCCTCTCAGGTTGGCCACTATCGTTTTTCAACGACATGCTCTTGGTCACTGGTGCCCAAGAGGGGACTATACCGGATCCTATATTCAGCCAGGGCTCATGCGTCGAAGGAATGTATCTCAACTGCATATTTACAGTAGAATGGTCAGGAACCCGGTTGCATGCATACCTTTTTCTCTTATTATATTATCACAATTTATATGGCATGGTGTTTTCTTATATCTTGCTATGTCCCCTGAGGACCTGGTTATCTCTCCAGGTTTAGACGATTTTCCACAGGAGTACGGAGCGGCATTGGAGCTATCTTACATTGATGACGAGGCAGTACCTTATGACTTCTAGTCTATTTTCTTATCTGAGACAGTTGTAGACATTATTTTATATCTCTTTTTCTTTCTATTTGCGGAGGTCGGACTCTGATCTTGTGAGACTATTTTTCATAGCTGTTTGGAGTGAGTATGTTCACCCGGCTATCTTTTGATACTCTTATTTATTTATTTGGATTTCATTATCTTCTGTGTTGAGCTGTGATGAGATTAGATGTGTTATTCTGGCCCGTGATTATTTATTTACAGCTTATGTGTATATACGAGGATTCTATATATTAGAGTATTCTTAGTATATGTGCAGCTGGCATGTTCACGTACTTGGTCCTACGTATTTTGGGACTGGGGCGTTACATGCGGCTCAGAAATCTATTAGAAAACGCATGTGGCTCAAAGTCCTTTAGAGCCTCATACGGCTCGGATAGCTCCATGCGACTCAGAAAAGAGCCACGTGGCCCTAAGTGGTTCTCCTCTACAGCTGGCCATAAAGCAAGTGCCGCATTAAATACCCTGACGGCAGCTCTGACAATGACAGCCCTGACAAGTGACAGCTCTGACATAAAGATGAAATAATGACTCTGACAGGATGACGTGTTCCAAGGGAAACGAAGAAAATCTCTTTTACAGCTGGCACGATCCACCGACCCCGAACCTCCCTATGCGGCTGCCACGTATATGCGGCTGCTATGCTCATGCGGCCACCACCTTCATGCGGCTGCCATCTTCATGCGGCCGCCTCCTACATGCGGCCGCCACCTTCATACGGCTGCCATCTTCATGCGGCCGCCTCCTTCATACGACGACAATATTCATACGGTTGTCCATCCTTATGTGGCCATCACCTTCATGCGGTTGCTACCTTCATGCGTCTAGGATTGTGGAGGGGCCATCCGTATGCGGCTCACTTAGAGACCGCACTCATGCGGCTCTGCCAGATGAAACACGTGGCGGTCCTCGCAACAGTTGAGACACGTGGCGTTCTTATCCCCCTCGGAGTTATGGCTGCTACCAAATCATAACAAACTCAGATTTGTTACAATCAACATAATTACATAAATCAAATCAGATCAGACAAATCGAACACATGGCAGGAGATCCGAGCCTATTTTTCAAATTATGAAAATTTATGGCAATCAACATTAATTATCCATAGGATTTGGTGCAATCCACATTAATTGCCTAGATTCGTTGCAATCAAGATTAATGGTCCAAATGATTGGCCGCCGACTTTTCAAGGGGAAATCATTGCAAACCCTAATGATCACCCCCCACTTCTATAAATAGCAAGGTGCCATTCCCTTACAAACCCTGGGGAATTCAGAAAAAAAAGGGAAGGAAAGTTCCCGAGAGAAAGAGACTCTCTCCACCCGGCTGGACACACAGAGAGAAAAAGGCACGCGCACAGAGGATTCTTTCCACACATCCCGAGAGCATATCTTCATCGGAGCCAGGGCTACGTCTGATCGTCCAATAAGTAAGGCAGAGTTGCCGTCGCTTTCCCGAGCCTCTATCGTCATCCCCTAGAATCAAAAATAAACAATCGTACTTAGATTGCTGTACCTAGGTTTTCATTCCTAGGCTTTCTTTGTACGAACGAGTTTGTATTGTGAGTCTAAGTTCAGTCCTCCTATAAAACTGTTCTATACTTTTACAATCAAAGGCAAACACGATGGCGACTCTGCTGGGGACTAGCTTTTCCACGGCTGAAGAGTTGGTGATGCAATCAGACGCAGACAAACTTGGCTCCACTCAACAAATGTTGGTCGCCCAGTTCGACCAGCAGGCGTTTGAAGAAATGCTCTCCGACGGGAGCGCTGGCCTGGTCCAGCGGTGAGCCCGCACGAAGAAGGCCCGCAAGGAGTGGAGGCCCAAATCATTCGCTCCTCCCCAAGCCCTCGAAGAAGTACTCTCTGTTGATCAAGATGGCGTAGAAGTTTCGCAGGCGAACCCACTTCAGACCATAGAGCACTCTGCTGTCGCCAAGTCCGGCAGAAGAAAACACTATGATGCTGGACTTGCAGGGGCAAAGAGGAACTCTATACGGTCCAAGCCGCATAAAGGCGCCAGTCGCATGAAGAAGGCTCATGTGGCCGCAACTGCCGACCGCATAGAGAAAACTCATACGGCCACAAAAGTCAACCGCATGCAGAAAGCCCATGCGACCAGAACTGCCAACCGCATGCAGGCAGCCTGCACCGTCATGACTTCCAGCCGCATCCCTGAGGTTCATGCGGTCACCGCTTCTAGCCGCATACAGAAGGCTCATACAGCCACAAAAGATAGCCGCATACAGACAGCCTGCACGGCCACTGATCCCAGCCGCATACCATCTGTTCCATGCGGCTCACGGTCAGTCTTTGACCGCCTCTCAGGCGATCCTGACCCCAGATGCTCTCATGTGCCAATCTCCCTGGACTCTTCCTACTATGCACTCTCAGGTGCTAGAAGGAAGAAGTCTCGGGCCGCGCGGGCTCGGCGAGCTCAGTTGGCTGTCCCAACTTGTGACTATCAGGGCATCCCGCTGACTATTACGCGGGCCCCTGATGGAAACTTGTACAAAACTACCCGTATCCAGCCTCCGGTGGCCAACGAACGAGATAGTTATCAAGAATCTCCCAACAAAGATCAGGGGCAAGTACTCGTGCTACCCCCACATCAGGGAGCAGGTAGGAGGCCAACACACTCATGGGCTCAGAACTCCCGGGCCCACAAAATGGGTGACTTACGCAACGTGATTCTTCACAAACGTAAGGAAAGGGACGAAGATTTGATGTGCAGAGAGTCATGTCAGGGATATCAATGCACCCAAGTCATTGTCAACTGCTGCTGCAACAAGGCAGCAGTACAAGAAAACCGGCGGTCCGTCTTCCAATGGCTGTAACACCCAAGCTCAGAAGACGAGGCACTTCTCGTCGCCTCCTGCAATTCCGCTCTGAAGATTACAGGCAGCGATAGAGGGAAGAAAACGAATGTCTCCAGCCCGAAAATCTCAACCGGCGTAACCAAGAAACTCTCTTCTAAGCGGTTGTCTACCACCGGTACAGAAGGAGTTTACCAAGGTACCCGCTCAAAGACAAAATCTGCCACACTTGGAGATTCGTCGACCACATCTCTGGGAGGCACTAGAGCCGGGGGTAGCACTCCCCCAAATATCCACGATAATCCGGTGTTCCAAGAAGACAATCCAGAGGAAACGATCCACCCAACAGATGCAGCAGATCCCGATGTCCCTGAGGACATCCATAATTCTCAAGATGAGGCAAGCTCTGAAGCTGGGGGTACCACTCTTTCTGAGTCCGAACCAAAGGAGAACATTCCCACATACCCTGACGACTTTTCTGTACAAGGGTATGACTCAGAGGGCACGTCCTCTACCGTTCCTTCCATCTCTCCTCATGTGAGGACGATATTCATGACGGACAGTAACCAAGATGGTCCCAGTGATCGCCAACGCATCGACACTCTGGAGGCCATAGTACATGCCTTGGTCAAGTCCATGGACGAGAACAAAGCGGCCCTTCCAACTCTGCAAGGAAGGACGCCTGGCCAAACAAGCTTGGGTCCCGCGGTCAATGCGGATTCGAATTTAGCTGCACCAAACCCGGGTGATAATCCTCCTGAAATATCGGCCCCCACCGCTGCAGACGAGGCTAGGGAGGCAAAAAGAGTGGTCCAGGAGCTCCGGGCCATGTTCCATGCCCAAAAAAACTGCCAAGACCTTAGGATACGACAACCGTATCCTGCTGCGTGGAGAGATGTTCCCTTCCCACCAAAATATAAACCATTCCACATCAATCCATATGATGGGAAGACATCTGTAAGCAGGTACACCACCTACTTTGAAGTCACAACCGACCATCTGCCTCATGACAATGCCATCTTTACGCGGCTATTCATTGGAGCATTGGAAGGGGTCGCCTTCGACTGGTACCACAACATGCCGGACAACTGCATCCATTCTTTCACCGCCTTCAAACGCATGTTCCTAGAGAGGTTCTACGAGGTAGGACAAGACGTGACAATATCTACCCTCATGGACGTTGTTCAGGGAGAAAAAAAGTTGACAAGGAGCTATATCGAGCGGTTTCGCCAGACCGTAATGAAGTTGCCTTCCGGTAACCCTGATTCCTCCTTAATTGAAATTTGCCAAAAGAGGCTACTTCCCACGATTAGCCTCTAGATGGGCGAAAGTCAGTTTAAGGATTGGAAGACTTTCATTATCAGCACCACTAGCGCAGAAGACAAATTGAAGAAAGCTCGCCAATTGGGATTACACGTCTCGGAAGGAGAGGACAAGGGCAAGTGCCCTAGCACCAACAGTAACAATGGGGGTAACCCCTCCAACAATCGAGACAACAAGGGCAAACCGGCTATAGTGGTCGACACAGCCCCAAAGCCTGAACCGAATCCAGTAGAGAAGTAGTGGCCTCAGATGACCTATTCCTTCGAGGATGGCCATGTCAAGCCCATCTTGGACGTGCTCATACAAGGGGGTCAAATTCAGCTCCCTCCTCCAAGGCGTGAACCAAGACCTGCAGAAATAGAGAACCCCAAGTACTGCCACTACCATCGCTATGTCCACCATGCTACACATGACTGCTACCAACTGAAGCGATACATCCAGCATCTCATCGATTCTAAGGCCCTGGCCATTGATTTCGAAGAGGTGACCGTAGCAGCCAATATGGTGTCAGTACAATTCGGCAACTTCCCTCCAACAATGACTCGAGATGGAGTAGTACCCATCCCCAAAGCAAAGATGGAGGTCACCAACCTTCTATCTCCCCGAGACCAGGCTGCTGGTCTAGTGCCCCTTACCACATCACGGGAGAGATCATGTGGGTCCATCCGGACTTGGTACCTGAGGTGACTCAGTCCGTACCTCCCTCTACCAGCAAGAAGAAGAATGGGAAAGTAAAATCATGTCGCACAATCTCGGAAGAGTTCGAAGAAGCTACTGCTGTTGTTACCCGCTCCGGCGCACAAACCCAACCGCCACCGGGTAACTCGGCTGAAGATCATCACCCGACAGCTGCTGATGCTCCAGGACCTTCGCAGCCTTCGACGACCGACAAGCCTAGGCCGAAGGAGACTCGTTCGACAAACCGCTCCGAAGAGAGATGCCTCATGGGCTGGAGAGGCCCTACAACTTCAACATCTTGGCGCAATTGGCTAACACATCGGCCAAATTGTCGCTATACGAGCTCCTAAGGCTCTCCAAAGATGTTCGCGTCGTACTGAGCGAGCCGCTCCAGAATGCCGAGGTATATCTGGCTCAGTCCAATCTCACTGGGGAGAACTCTCTTACGGATTTCCAGAACAGCCCTTGCACAGGCGCAATGCCCAACATCGTCTTCACTCCGCATGATATGCTTATCATGACCAACCTGCATGATCGCCCTCTGTATTATACTAGGTACATTAGCGATGTCAAGGTGGATCGAATACATATTGATCCCGGATCTTCCATAAGCATTATCCCGAAGAGCCTACAACATCATCTGCGCATCCCAATACATCGCCTGATGCCGATAAGCACCGCCATCAGCGATTTCAATTCAGGCAGAAGCTATCCGATCGGAAAGATTTGCTTGAAGTGCCAAATCGGCGACCTTCAGTCAGAAGTGACCTGCTATATCATAGATGCGGACACTTCCTACAAACATTATCCTAGGGCATCCTTAGATATACGATTACATGATCGTGCCCTCCACACTGTACCAATGCTTCAAGTATGTCGACAAGTACGGCTTCGTGAGGACTGAATTTGCCGACATCGATGCCTTCAAAGGGGTCGAATTCTACTACTCAGATTCATGCTTATACGGGAAGTCGAAAAAGTATCTCGCCGAAGGAGATACTCAAGCTCAAACTGAGGCAGCAATTGGATCAGAAGAACATCTGACGATCCACCTCCAAGCCCGTAAACCTGGCATAACTGCGCCCCTTACGGCCACTCTGCGTAAGGACGCAATTAGCCTCTCTGCACAGGAGGAACAGATGATAATTCGATTGCCAAGGTCTGGCCAAGTGCCAAGACCCACGATAGAGCCATTGTCAATCAGGTTGCCTAAAGCTCGCCAGCAACGAACAGAGGAGCTCAATCCCTCTGTCAGGCCAATGACAATTCGTCTTCCTAGAATGAATCGGCAGCCGAGCACTAAGCCAGGGACTGCTAGCCAGCCAATAACCCCCGCCCAGCACCAAGCACCAAACTGGGGGTGGCTAGTATGCCAACGACTCCACATTCTGCTCCACCCATGGAGCCCCTGATGATTAAGCTGCCTAAGTCATCCTCTCAGCCTTTATTTACACAGGGGTAGCTGAAGAAGAGTCAGAACTAGCCAAGTATGTGGCTGCTTATACTGATGTGCCATCTGCAGATGATGTAATCCCACTGGAAAAGATACCTTACTTCATTAATAAAGGGTTATCTTTGAATTATCTCGAGCTTAATAAGCTTTATACAATGTATGCTATGGAACACGGTATAGGTACTCACCTGCACATACAGGTAACAAATGTCTGCACCGCAAACCAACTTACTCCAGTGGAAGACGCTTATCGTATAATCGAGGGAGAGGATCATCTAATCATCTTCGGACGGAAGAATGACCCACAACCCTTTAGGGTAGAAGAAGTTGATCTCGAACCCGACATCGGGAGGTTGCCCCTTTATCTGTATAGTTCCCAATCCAAGTACCTCATACAAAAATAAAGGTATGATTTGGAAACTACACCAGGTTTAAACTACGACATTCGATGGCGGTTACCCTTGCAATTGTCGGTCCTGGCTGGTAAACTATGAGAATACTACAACAAAATCAGATGTGGGCTAGGTTATGTTACACCGGCAACGACCCCTGAAAGCTCAGACGAGGAATGCGACTGGCATTCACACTCAACCGGATCCCCCACTTTCGATTCGGATGTCAGCATCGGGGACATGCTCAGGCAAGTCTGGTCCATCAATATGGCATTTGTCGACGCCTACGAAGAAGATGAAGACATTCCTGAACTTCTTGAGTTAGAGCCACGGGCACAACAACTAGATGTACAGTGGGTAAAGCGGTTCAAACAAAGAGAGCCTCCCACCGAGGATGAGGTTGTACAAGTCAATCTCGGTGATGAGTCCTCTCCAAAGCCTATCTTCGTCAGCAAAAATCTGACAGACGAAGAGCGAGAATCACTACTACAACTCATCAGAGAATATATCGACGTGTTCTCTTGGAGCTACGAAGATATGCCCGGACTGAACCTCGAGGTTGCATTTCACAAGCTCAACATTCTTTCGGACGCAAAACCGGTCAAGCAACAGCAACGACGGTTCCGTCCCGATGTCATGATCGCCATTGAAGTTGAGGTCAATAAACTGATAACCTATGGTTTCATCCGCGAGGAACAGCATCCAGACTGGGTCGCCAACATAGTACCGGTCCTCAAGAAGAATGGAAAGATTCGAATTTGTATCAACTTTGGTAATCTGAATGAGGCATGTCCTAAGGATGAGTTCCCTCTCCCTATCACAGACATCATGATCGACAATACCTACAGTTTTGAACGTATGTCATTTATGGATGGTTTCTCGGGGTACAATCAAATCAAGATGTTTTCTGATGACGAAAAGCATACATCATTCCGAACACCAATTGGCACATACTGCTACACAGTCATGCATTTCGGTTTAAAAAATGCTGGTGCCACCTATCAAAGAGCTATGAGCATCATCTTTAGAGACCACCTGCGCAAGACAGTGGAATGCTACATCGACGACATCGTCGTCAAAAGCCGCTCTAAAGGAGACCATCTACAGGATCTAAGGACAGTGTTCGACCTGATACGAGCGCACAATTTGAAAATGAATCCCACGAAATCTTTCTTGGGCGTATCCAGCGATAAGTTCTTGGGTTTCATCATTACTTCCCAAGGTATTCACAGAGACCCTGAGAAGACGAAGGCAATCATGGAAATGGGTCCCCCAAGAAATCTCCATGAACTCCGAGGCCTTCAAGGGAGGCTGGCCTACATCAGGTGGTTTATCTCTAACCTCTCCGGACGATGTCAACCATTCACCCACCTTATGAAGAAGGGCGTTTCATTCGTATGGGATGAAGAATGCCAACGTGCCTTCGACAGCATCAAAGAATATCTAACGAACCTTCCAGTCCTGGTAGCCTCGGTTGCTGGAAGACCATTTCTGCTCTATGTAAGAGCGATGGAACATTCTCTCGGTGCTCTGCTAGCACAAAATAATGATGCAGGCCACGAGCAGGCTATATATTACCTCAGTCGAATGATGATGGGACCGAAGCATCGATACACTGTCGTAGAAAAGGAGTGCCTTGCTCTGGTTTTTGCCATTCAGAAGACGCGACACTACGTCACGGGATAAACCATCCATGTCATATCAAGGGTCAACCCCCTCAGGGTCCTCATGACCAAGCCAGGTGCACTCAGCTCTCGCCTCGCTACCTGGGCAATTTTATTGTCTCCCTACCACATTATCTTCGTCCCGCATAAGGCTGTTAAAGGTCAAGCTCTGGCAGTCTTTTTAGCTGCTCATCCAGGATCGGAGTCAACCAGAATAGACGAAGAGATTCCAGATGAGGTCGCCAATTCAAATGTGGTATCTCATGATGTCGTATGGCGAATGTTCTTCGACGGCGCTTCTAGAACTGGGCCCAAGGACAACATCGTCGCTGGAGTCGGAGTGGTGCTGATTTCTTCCTCCGAGCTGGTGATCAATCGGGCTTACTTCTTTATGGAGTCCTGCTCAAACAATGTGGTCGAGAATAATGCTCTGGTTATTGTCCTCCGACTTGCAAAGGAGCTGGGGGTAGAGTATCTTGAAGCATACGGTGATTCGCAGCTAATCGTCAATCAGATCCGGGGCTCATACGAAGTGCGTCATGAAGACATGATCCCCTATCACCAAATAGCGATTGACATCATCTCATCCTTGGAAGGGTTCTTCATAGAACACATTCCCAGGCTCCAGAACATTGAAGCTGACGCCCTAGCAGGCCTTGCCGCTTCCTTAGCAGTTCTAAATCATGCTCACCACTTGGTTGACATCATAGGCCGTGAGTTGGTCTGTCCCAGGAATAATGTTCAATGTGTTAAGAGTTACTCCGCTCTGACAGTCGACGAAGCACCAGACTGGAGACAACCATTCATCGACTTCGTAGTCTACAACATCCTACCAGAGAATTCGAAGGAAGCCACTTCTATCAGAAGACGTTCCCTCAGATTCTTCTACGATACAGATACGAAAATGCTATATCGGCGATCATACGATGGATTACTGCTTTGATGTCTGTCAAATACAGAAGCCAAAGAAGCCGTACGTGAAGCTCATGATGGCATTTGTGGAGCCCATCAGCCCGGCCCAAAATTACAAGATCGCCTTCGCCGAATGGGCTATTACTGGCCCACGATGGTTGCAGATGCAATAGACTATGCACGAAAATACAAAGCCTATCAAGTCCACACGAATTTCATCCACCAGCCATCCGAGTTTCTACATCCGACGGTGGCATCCTGGCCATTCGAAGCATGGGTAATGGACATCATTGGTTCGATCACTCCACATTCGTCCAGAGGACATTGTTTCATACTCGCAATCACAGATTACTTCTCCAAATGGGCGGAGGCTATTCCGCTGGCAGAAGTCAAGACTTCAAACGTGATCAGCTTCCTCAAGCATCATGTCATTTACCGCTTTGGACTGCCACGAAGGATCATCCACGACAATGGTCCGCAGTTTGCGAGCCATGCCTTCTATCGGTTTTACGACAAAAACTGAATCCAGAATATTACTTCAACACCATACAACCCGACAGCTAACGGTCTGGCTGAACCGTTCAACAAAATAATCATCAAGCTTCTCAAGAAGTTCGTGTCATCAAACAAACGCGGCTGGAATGAAAAGCTGGACGAATGCTTATGGGCATACCGTACTACAGTACGAACGGCCACCGGGAATACATGATTCTCTCTGGTATATAGGAGTGAGGCAGTTCTCCCACTGGAGACTTAAATCCCCTTGCTTCGTGTCGCTCTCACCTACCGACTGCCAACAGATGATAATCACCATTGCCGACTGCAAGAGTTGGAGGCCCTAGATGAGAGGCGCCTGTTAGCTCAACAATGAATCGAGCTGTACCAAGCCCGTATCTCCGGAACCTTCAACAAAAAGGTTAAAATTAGAACATTCCAAGTGGGCGATCTCGTTCTGGCAGTTCGGAGACTGATGGTTATGACTCACAAAACTGCCAGCAAGTTTCAGCCAAAGTGGGAAGGCCCGTTCATCATCGACGATGTATTCTCCAATGGAGCTTACCGCCTCGCAAAACAAAATAGAGACTTGCTCATGTTACCCATCAACGGCAAGTTCCTAAAGAAGTATTACGTCTGAAACGACATCCTCCAGGATGTTGAGTTATGTGCCCTGTGGTACCACTGAACTCGCATTCCGACTACAAATCTTCCAGAATGACGAGTCATGTACTCCCTGGTACCGCTGAACTCGCATCCCGACTACAAATTTCCAAAAAATGATGAGTTATGTACCCCTTGGTACCGCTGAACTCACATTCTGACTATAAATTACCCAAATTGTCGAGTTACGTACCTGCAGGTACCGCTGAACTCACATTCCGACTCCAAATCTCCCAGATTGTTGAGTTATGTACCCGCAAGTACCGCTGAACTCACACTCTGGTCACTACAGATAAATCTATATCGCCTCTCTTAGGTAGTAAGTCACGTATGATCATACCTCTGAACTTTCCTCCTAAAAGAGCTCCCTCCTATGATCCAATACCCGCACTCTCGGTGCACAAAAAGGGTAGCAGATCCATAAATTCTCCGAAACAACCATGTCGATGTTACCTCTGAGTTGTTTTTCTTCCATCAAAAACAAACCGCCCCTCACATTGAACTTTCACGTCCTCATTACCTCTGAGTCATTTTATGTATCCCTTCATGGTGCCCCCTCCTGCCATGTCCTCATTACCTCTAATTGGGAAGGCTCCATCGAAGAAACCCTCATATTTACCATGTCCTCATTACCTCTGAGTAAGTATGCTGGTTCTCTCTCGACTTATTATCCGTACCAAAAAAAACCCAAGGTAAACCAAGGATAATAGTCCCACAAATGTCCTCTGTTGACCACAAATGATCTCAGGTGACCACATATGTCCTCTATTGATCGCAAATTTCTCATCATGCCCCGGGAGCCCAGCTGCTCTATGGCATTCTTTCTCCCGATACCGGGAACTTCTATAGCCACCTCACTGTGGAGTTTTCCAAGTATCCCCATCAACTTGTTATCTGTACCTAAAACCAAGGTATACCCAGGGTAACAAGTCCACAAACAGTCCCCCAGTGGGGCCAATACCACACCACTACAAACACAATAAGCAGTACAAATGAAGGGTAGAATAAAGCATACTCTTTTATTTGAAAGGCAAAAGTACTACATGTTCTGGGGACCACGTCCCCCTCAAGAAAGGAAAGCAATGAAAACAAAAGAAGGAAAAAAGCCGACTATGGTTCGGCGATACACAATTCCATGAGACGGTCCTTTAGCAAGACAGTCGACCTCTCGAATCCCTGTCTGGCTCGACGCTCGGCCTCCTGAGCCAGCCGTTCCACGTCTTCTAGGTGCGCATGCGCCCGCCAGCCATCCTTGAGCTTCTTCAAAGCACGCTCCAGACCAGCAGAAGCTCGGGAGACCTTTTCAGCCTCATGGACGATCAGCTCTTTTTCCGTACGGGAAGCTTCAAGCTCAGACTCCAAGAAGGCCAGCTTCCTCTGGAGTTTGAGGATCTGCTCCCTTGTATCAGTTATTCTGCGAGAGGCGGCCGCTTCCCGAGCTATGTAATCCTCGCTCCTGTGGCTCAGCTGATCATACAGAAGAGATAGGTCGCTGAGGTCCTTCATTATAGCCAGCTTGGACTTATTTCGTGTAGCCCTTACCTTCTCCAGGACAGTGGTAAGGAAGCCCTGCTCCTGATCTATTACTGCAGATAGATCAGCTTGCCTCAGCACTTGAAACTGGGCCACGAGCTGATCAGCCTCTAACAATTTGGGTTCTAGAAGCGCAGCTATCCCTGCCCCACCAGGGAGGGCTTTAATAATATCAATTTAGCTTCGGGCACATTGTCGGGCTAAAGCAATGGGGGTCTCCCGCTCCACAGCTGCTTCGACCCCTCTCTTCAAGTGATGGTAGAAACTGTCAACTATATCCTGCGACGCCTCATCTAGAACTTCCGTAGAGGACGGCGTCAGAGGAAGTGTAGCTGGCAGTGTCGAAGGAGATACGCCAGAACCTGTCGCCCCTGCCACCAGGGAAACAAATTCTGAACGAAAAGATGCATGAATAGCAGCTAACTCCTCTTCCGCGACCCGGAGAACCTGGATACTCGGCAAGGCAGAGAGGTCGACCCCCGAAGCTACATGAGCAGAGGAGGACGTAAGGACCATTACTCCCTGCCTCGGTTGTGCCGCCATCTGATCTCCCGAGCTCGATCCAGCAGGAGGTCCCTCAATATAAGTCAGAAGAAAATGGGGCACATTCCCTCCCACCAGATTCTCGCTAGTAGAGCCTTCCCCGACAATATCCGTCATCGGCAAGGAAGAGGCAGGACCTGTATGTCCAGAGCAACCATCAGTCAACATAACCCGAAGGATGTGATGATAGAGCAAATGGGCCTCCTCAATAGTCAAATTTTGGCTTATCTTACCAGGGGAGGGTTGTGGAGGCTGAGGCTCGCTCACAGCCGCCATAGTCCCCTCACCAGCAACCTCCAAGCCGAATTCAGCTGGCTCTTCTGCCCCAGCCTTCCCGGAAGGAGATACGACTGGATCAGTGTCACCCTGCTGAAATTTAACGGTCTCGGGAACGGGTTCAGCGGAGCCCCCGTCGTCCTGCATTGAGGCCTCAGTAATGTGAGATCCCTCAGCCGCCGCCGAGAGGGCCCCGGCAGAAATAATCTCGACACACATGTCACTAATTAAATTATTCAAGGCCGAATTGATTTCAGAAACAGCGGCCGGTTCTCAAGAGCCCGACTCTTCTGACTCCTACAAAAGGAAAGGAAAATGATTAAAATCAAAATTCAAAGGAAGAACTGAATAAATATGGTAGTAACTTGATTTACCTCCGAAGCGGGGTCGACGCCCTCGCCTCTCTCCTTTATAGTTAGCTTGTGACGTCTGATCGAAGCCCATTTCCAGGAGTAAGGAATACCGCCAACAGGGGAGATTTACCTGCTGCGTTTCCGTACAGGACCAGGTGCAACAGGTGGCTGATCCACCACCATCTCATTTGGTACGACAGGTGGCTGATCCGCCACCATCTCATCTGACATAACAGGCGGTTGATCCGCCCCGACATCCTCCACCGGAGGGAAAGAGTTATCTGCATCGTGCTCGTCATTCTCTTCGTTCGCAGTTGTGGACTCCGAGTCAGGCACAGGAACCGCATTCGCCCTCCTCTTCCTCGTCTTAGACCCCTTGGGCTTTTCTGCCAAGCCAGTACCCACGATGAAGCTGGTACTCGGGTCGAAATTAACGGGAGACTTGCTTGTCGTAACATGGTATAAGGCCGCCATATACAAAATCTCTCCTGGAACCTCACCATCAGGGACTGAAAAGGTGGTTCGGGTATGAACCGTGTCGTAATAATGCCATGTCCTGATACCATCCAGGATGCTACCTTCAAAGCCCAAGCAAGAACTGGGACTATCAAAGAACAACTGGCTATACCCGAACTAGCGAGAGAACCTGCTGGGCAAGTAGGGCTCCAAGTAGATGACGTTGCGATTACGATATACTAGATGTGCTTGACGGATATTATGCAGCCAAAGGAGCAGTTTCTCAGGTAAGAGGAGAGGCGGTTCGGTACCATCAATATGTACGCTCCTCACTTCTTCAGCAGTAAAACGAGAAACAGACACAAAAAAGTCGTATCCGTCCACTTTCGCCAGAGCCCTCCGACAGGCTGGCATGGTGCTGTACTCCCAGCGCTGATGGTGGAATCGAAAAATGAAAGCGTCATCAGCCGTAACGCCGTCTTCTGCTCCAGGTCTCATCAAAGACCGGCAGTGCATTAACAGCCACCCCATCAGATAATGGTATGGCAGCTCTATGCGCTAAAAATCCATCGCCGTATCACGAGCGATGACCTTGGAAGAAAAGGCACGAAGGCCATGGTGTATGCTGCACACAATGGCCGGAAGAAGAGCCAACTTGGCCCCAAAGACCAGCTTTACGGCAGGAAGGATAAAGTGGCGACTGATCCTCTCAATGGAACCTGTCCCTCCAGAGACTACGCAATTCCGTAGCCACACCATCAGGAATCCCGCCAAGAGCCCCTTTTTCGACAGTCGCTGAGTACCATGATGAAAATAACTAAAGGAGTCGGTCTTACTCCCAAATGTGTCGCCCGTGGACCTCGATCTCTTGGCAGTTGACACCAGGTTTTGTATCTCCTCATGAGTTTGAGGATCTCGGAAAGAAACCCGGCCTGAGGTGCATAGAGTGAAAAGGTATGAGACCCAGGTGGTGGTGTGAGGAATGCTCCCTTCCGAGCTACCATCCTTTTTGATAGCCGTCTGATGACAAGTACTGTGGTGACATAACAATTCCCGATACACGGCAACAAAGCCTGCGAACTGCCGATCCAAATCCTCGAGCTCTTCGCTCGTAGGGGTGTACACTTCAAAGACTTCTTCTCCCCAGGGCAACTTGGAGATAACGTACATCTTGTTGAGAGCGAGTCCCAGCTCCTCTCCCGGTGTGAAGAAGGTTCCCGTCTGCCGGTTGTACATCTCTAGAAGAGCCATGAACAACATCTTATTTATGGGTAGACCATGACAGGTGCCCCGAATGGCTTGGTAGAGGCCGATCTCATGCAGGGGAGTCGCATACTTCCGCAGAATCCACGTGGTCAAGTTGGCCCAAGCAGGGATAGGGTTGATCCAGTTCAGCAACGCCAACCGGCCGACGGGATACGACCCTTTGCGAGCAAGCTGGTTCAAGAAGGTATCAGCCTGAGAGAATATGAAATTGGGACCCGTTATATTTATAAAGGTACCCGAAGCCAGTCCCATCACATACCGACTGACCGGTTCCCTTCCCGCATATGCTGATCCCAAATTCCTGTTGTAATGGATGTTTCCCGCAAACATCCCCGACTTGTTTGGAGTCAAGGAGTCTACCATCTTTCTGTCCAGCGGTAACATATTGAACCATAACAGAGGAAAATGATGCTCTATCGGAGGGATATGGATCTCCACCCTATCAAGAGCAAAGTCCCAGCTCTCGGATATATCCAGCACCCGGGTGTTCTTTACAGACAAAGCATCCCCAAAAAGGAATGCAGGCTTCAGGTATTCCCCCTCCAATTGCCCCGAGTTCATCATGGCGCAGAGAAAGTGAAAGGACTGTTTCTTGATATCATTCAGCCTCTCCAAAGGCTCTTTTGGAAGCTGGTTCGTCACATACTCGACTATGTGGTCATATCGATAGCCCATAGCCGATTGGGCACGACCCACCAGAGGCTCTCCTGCTGCATTAACTGGCAGATTCACTGAAGAATGAAAGCAAGAAACAAATCAAAAGATGGCTAAAATAAAACTACTGAGTGCTTTGGCTTACACGAGCTTATGCGGCTCTATTTAAAGACGAGCTTATACGGCACTGTTTAAAGAAGAGCTTATGCGGTTCTGTTTTAAAAGAGCTCATGCGGCTCTGTTCGAACATGAGCTTATGCGGCACTGATTAGCGTAAGCTTATGCAGCTCTATTTAGCGTGGGCTTATGAGGTTCTACTTAGCAGAGCATTATGCGGCTCATTTCAGAGGAGCTCATGCGGCTCGGTTCAGCAGAGCCTTATGCGGCCCAATCCAGACGAGCTTATACGGCCCTGTTTAAGGGGGGCTTCATGCGGCTCGATTCAGAGATACTTATGCGGTTCTGTGCGACGGGTCATTATGCGGTTCAGTTTCTGAAGTGCCTGTGCGGCTACTAGACAAACCCCCATGCAGCTCGGACATGGGGTATACCCCCATGCGGCTCGGATGTGGGACATACATGCGGTCCATATAATTTGAACAGTTCGATGAAGATGAGGGATGCATTAAAGGCTTGTGCATAAAGCATGCAACAGAGCCGTCTTTGTTAGGGTTTCAAAGTATACGATATTCCCAAACCCTTACCAGCAATGATGGGGTGAATGTCGGGGTGGACTTCAGGCTCCGTGGCAGATGAAGAAGCCACTCCCTTACCCTTCGCCGCGACTATGGAAGACTTGGGGGCCATTGTTGATTGATGAGTGGAGAAGGAAGACGAGGACAGTAACTTAGGGCAAGAAGAGTTGAAGACGAGAGAAAGTAAAGAAGCTTCTCTGACAAAAAATGCTCCTATTTATAGGCAGAAGGAGGGGGGCTCATGAACCGATGGATGCTTCGATCCGCGTGCTACATAATAGAATCAAATCGACTCTTCGGGCATCGAGTCAAATCTAAATATTTAAAAGCTGATCCTTGGGATCCTGTCCCAAAAGGCGGCTTTAAATCAAAGTAAATCAAGGGCAATAAATGAAGCGTATATGTGGCAGAGAGACGTGGCAGGGAGCCTATGCGGCCAGACAGTTCATGCGGCTAGGAAGTCCATGCGGCTAGAACGTCCATGCGGCTAAAAAGTCCATGCGGTCGGAACACCCTATGCGGCCAGAAGAGTTTACATAGCCATGCTTCTTATTCAAAGTATTTCAATTTTGCAAACTGAAAACTTTGAAGGGGGTCTTATAGAAGCATGGAAAATGACAATAAAGGCTCATGCGGGTCAGACAAAAGGAGCCTAATGCGGCTCAGAAATCCATTAGAAAATGCATACGGCTCAAAGTCCTTTAGAGCCTCATGCGGCTCGGATAGCTCCATGCGGCTCAAAAAAGAGCCACGTGGCCCTAAGTGGTTCTCCTCTACAGCTGACCATAAAGCAAGTGCCGCATTAAATACCCTGACGGTAGCTCTGAAAATGACAGCCCTAACAAGTGACAGCTCTGACATAAAGACGAAATAATGACTCTGACAGGATGGCATATTCCTAGGGAAACGAAGAAAATACTTTTACAGCTGGCAGGATCCACCGACCCCGAAGCTCCCTATGCGGCTGCCACGTATATGCGGATGCTATGCTCATGCGGCCGCCACCTTCATGCGGCTGCCATCTTCATGCGGCCGCCTCCTTCATGCGGCCGTCACCTTCATGCGGCTGCCATCTTCATGCGGCCGCCTCCTTCATGCGGCTGCCATCTTCATACGGTTGGCCATCCTTACGTGGCCATCACCTTCATGCGGTTGCTACCTTCATGCGGCTAGGATTGTGGAGGGGCCATCCGTATGCAGCTCACTTAGAGACCGCTCTCATACGGCTCTGCCAGATGAAACACATGGCGGTCCTCGCAACAGTTGAGACACGTGGCGTTCTTATCCCCTTCGGAGTTATGACTGCTAGCAAATCATAACAAACTAAGATTTGTTACAATCATCATAATTACCCAAATCAAATCAGATCAGACAAATCGAACACGTGGCAGGAGATTCGAGCCTATTTTTCAAATTATGAAAATTTATGGCAATCAACATTAATTGCCCATAGGATTTGGTACAATCCGCATTAATTGCCCAGATTCGTTACAATCAAGATTAATGGTCCAAATAATTGGCCGCCGACTTTTTAAGGGGGAATCATTGCAAACCCTAATGATCACCCCCCACTTCTATAAATAGCAAGGTGTCATTCCCTTGCAAACCCTGGGGAATTCGAGAAAAAAAGAAAAGGAGAGTTCCAGAGAGAAAGAGACTCTCTCCACCCGGCTGGACACAGAGAGAGAAAAAGGCACGCGCACAGAGGATTCTTTCCACACATCCCGAGAGCATTTCTTCATCGGAGCCAAGGCTACGTCCGATCGTCCAAGGAGTAAGGCAGAGCTGCCGTCGCTTTCCCGATCCTCTTTCGTCACCCCCTAGAATCAAAAATAAACAATCGTACTTAGATTGCTGTACCTAGGTTTTCATTCCTAGGCTTTCTTTATACGAGCGAGTTTGTATTGTGAGTCTAAGTTCAGTCCTCCTATAAAACTGTTCTGTACTTTTATAATCAATGGCAAACAGTGAAGTATTTATAATTTATTAGAAACCTTACGTAAAATATACTATATAAAAGCTCAAAATAACCAAAATCCCTTAAGTCCCAACAATAGGATTATAAAATACATTTTATTAGTATGAAAGTCTCATTTAAGCCATTTTGAAAATATTTCTAGTATTATAAAAATCTATAAAATACTTTATCAATGTCGATCGAAATACTTATATATATCTTTTGAAGATAAACCCAAAATAATTTACTGCAAATCACATTTTTATAATGTATGCCCAACATGCAACCTATTGTAAACACAAATATTTACATGGCTAGTAATAAACCCATAATCAAAATATTTCCAAATTAATATATTTGTAAACATAATATATAAACCCATCAAATGATAGCCCAAAAGAAATATTTATAATCCAATTTTAAATACTAGAATCCAAAAATAGTTTAAGCCAAATAATAGGGCCCAATTTCCCATATTGGGCTCAACCAGCAAATCAATAAATGGTAATTAATAATAACATTAATAGTAATAATGCTGATAATAATAATAATAATAATAATAATAATAATAATAATAACCACTGAAGTAAACGAACTAACTAAACAGAAATTAGAATACTAACATCCAAAATATCAACAACATTGGCTATTGTGCTGACCCTTCTTCAGAGTAAACAAATAAAATAGAGAGAGTTAGAGAGAGAGAGAGTATTAGAGAAAAGGGAGGGATGAGTAAAGTCAGAGAGAGAGGGAGATCGGGTTGGGGGTTCACCTGGCGGTTCACTACGGCTCCGAATCCGGCGAGGCGGTCGAGGCAGCTGGCCGGAGGTGGCGCTGCATCTGAGGACGACGCTGCATCTGAGGGCAACCGCGGTGACCGGTGCCCTGCAACGGAGCCCACCATGCGCGAGGGGGTCTCGGAGGAGGGGCGAGGGTTCTCAAACGCGGTCGCTTAGCGCCGTACATCGTCGGCGATCGAGCACGAGAGAAAGAAAAAGTCGGGGGTCCTTTCCTCGGCAGCGTGCTGGCGGTCCAGTTCGACGACGTGGGCCCGCGGTGGCACGGGATGGAAGGCCGCGGTGGTGCCTGCGCTGGACGAGCGCGAGGAGGAGACGGCTTCGGAGGGTGACGTACTGAGCGGAGGAGACTCGTCGTCCTTCCACCTCGGAGACGGCACCGAGCCTGGTTGGCACGATGGAGGGGTCCGCCCCACTCGACGTGACCAGCGCGGACGCAGCGTCGGTCCAGGTCGGTTGCGGCGTGAATAGAGGACGATGGACGAAAGCGACCGGGGCACAAAACACGGCTGTGGTGGCGTTAACGTCGACGCGCTGGCCGAAGAACCCGGTGTTGGGACCGAGAACATCGCCCGTTCCAGGTGGATGCGATGGACGGCGAAGATCATGACCCGTGGCGTGGCAGCGATCGTAGATGGTGACGGAAGGTGAGATGGGTGCTCAAATTTGCCTATATTGTGTCCAGCATATTGGACACAAGGATTTGGTTTGTAGCTTATAATATTAGAATAAGATAAAATGCCACGGACGCACGGGTCCGGACACGTCGATGGTGTAGGAGAGGAGTAGATGTTGTGGGCACGGAAACGATGATACTGTGGTGATGGTGGGTTGCCTATGGTTGATGGTGAGGATTGCCGAATTTTCATGGAGAAGAACTTAGAGAAAACTCTCCTTAAATAGGAGACTATGACTCCTAACTAGATAAGGATTAAGTTTTGTGATAGATAAGCTTCCCTCTCTTTAATAAATTTAAAACAAATTCACCCTAATCGCTCCCGTTTAAACAACTTAGTAGAAATATTAAGAGTGTACATCCGATAATATCAATTAGATTAAAACGTATACATTGCAAATCTTAATCCAATAATTTAAAGTAAAGTATTGTTCTATCTTGTCAAATAATTTAATCTTTAATAGATAGATTTTCACATAAATTAATCTAAGTAGAATAGAATTTAATACAACTAATTTAATTGCATTACTATAAATGATTGAAATACTAATTTAGAATATAATTGTATTTTATCTAACAACTGAAATCGTAAGACTTCAAATTCAACTTAATTAAGCGATCTATATAACAACTTTAAAATGTAATTTACAAAAACTAAATCAAATTGTATATCCCCAAACCAACGAAATAAATAACTCGTGGCATATTTTACTAATAAAATTTTATGAAATATTTATATTTTTCAAAATGAAATCAGTATTTTGGAAACCCAAATATTTTGCAAAGCAATTAATGAGTTAAAATAATTATTTTATTAAAACCACTTTAATATCTTCAAACCATAAATTGTTAAATAGTTTTGAAATATTATATAATAGTAAAAATAATGTTTATATATTTCGAAGATAAACTATTCCAAAACACGTTCTAAAGGAAAAATATACAATAAATAAATAAATAAAATTTGAGAATTTTGGGAAGAGGAGTTACAAATCTACCCACATTAGAAATAAATTCGTCCTCGAATTTTAGGAGTAGCTATGATGGATAGGCTCGATAGTTCGAAAAGAAATATAGTAAAAGAAAATTTTTAACAAGAAAGGTATTGATCGATAAAATAGAAATTGATCAAGGTTAGCAAGAGTTTTCTTAACAAGAAATATTGATCAAGCATTGACCTAGAAAAAGATGGAAATGAAACATCAATAGGTATGGCTTGACGTTAGAGTCTTAAGCTATGGTCTTGAGTCCTAAAAATGCCCTAAATGTCCACAAGATGTATATACAAAACTAATGGTAACTTCAAAGACAATTCATCAATCGAGATTCTACCCACCTAATAAATTTTTTTCCCCGAAATTTTGAAAGACACAAATAGTCTTGATTAAGAATAGAATCAAGGAATAATATGATTATTGATCAAAAATGAGTTAGATCGTGGATAAGGTCTAACCCCAAGAAAAGATGTTACGTGGCAGGATTAAAGTATAATAATAATAAAAAAAACTAAACAAGAAAGTCATCAGATACGACTAACTGTTGTTGGAATTTTATAGGCACAGTCACTATCAAAATTTTAGTCAAGGTCAAATCATGGTTAAATCATTTAGATTCAAGTAGGATACAGTCACGATCACAGTTAATCATGCGAGTCATTCTAGCACGATCGAAATTCGAAATATTCAACACGAGTACGAACATGTTGAAGATAGTCATGATCATGGTGAAAATTTTGATATTTAGCGATAATTGAGTCGTAGTATATGCATGATTAGCTGGTTAAGCAAAATTTATTTAGGCATGATTATAGAATCAAAATTTAGGGAAACCTGCGAATTGGCGCGATCAAAGTATAAAAGTAGTCTAGTTGTGATTGAAATTTTTAAGGATGATCAAAACAAAGTCGTTTCGATACGCTTAAATATTTGTACATAATCATTTAGGCACGAGTTTTAGAAATCAAAAATATAGATACGTTTTAGGAATCTAGTAGAAGGAATCAAAATAGGTTGAAAAGATAATGATTCGAAAAATAGAAGGATAAGGAGGAAAGAAGAAATACCAGTTTATGGAAAAGATGGTAACTAGGAATAAGGCACAAGCCAATTTGGAAACTTAATAATCATATGCCAATAAAAGACATAGTCTCTATGGTATTCGAAACTCGTAACCATATTCGAAGTCACTTTACCGAGAATTTATGCCTCGCTAGTGTACATCTAGCTGCAATAAACTCTTGGTTCCACAACTTAAGCAATGATACGGTAACAAATACCCTATCAACTCTATATAATCTTGACATAACAACTCAGGGATAAAATAAGGCAACCGAGACATAGTTTTAATAATGTTCGATCATCTACGCTTATTTGTAATTACTTCAACTTAGGGGTCATGCCTCGCCAGTGCGCTGCTGGCTGCAGTGAACCCGCAGTCTCGATAATTCAAATAAGTGACGGCAGTACGCTGCTGCCTTGTCATCGCAAGTCATCAAAATTATTCCAACTATATCCCCAAGAATACCAAAGGAGTTTAAATTATCATATTAGTTGATAAGGATAGAAAAAGTGCAAGTATCTGTTCTTCAAGTATAAGATCAACTTCTTGAAACGAAAAACAATTGATTAGGAAGGATAATGATCGAAGTTAAAGAAGTAAAATCTTGTAATCCCTTTTTTTAACGGATATTCAATATTGAACGATTGAGAGGGAACTTTTGAATCCAAGAACTTAACTCGAGATTAATAGACAATTAAGTGAGAAGTTATTTTAAAAATAATTCCTTAGGTCCAAGGAAAAGAATATAAGAGATAGAAACTTATGATAAGGCGAGGTTTAGAAAAGACATAAGATAAAGTCGTACAAATGATCATGATTAGGGAGAAAAATGACCGAAGGCAAAAGTAATATAAACTTAAATTTATATTTCTCTAATATTCAAGATCAAGGTAAAAAAATATGTATAAAGCACTATGTCTGTCTATTATGAATAGCTTAAGTAAATCACAAAATATCATTCTAAGGGAAGGTTATACTATTTCCAAGAAAATATAAATTTAAATAGCAATAATACATATATTATATTCAATATATAATATATATAAATTATTCACAATACTATAAATGGAATACCAATATTTATATACACATCTATACATCTACATGGACGTCATTAGTCGTACTATACGACCACCAGGACTTGGGTTGGGTTCGGCTAGTTTGGACCAACCAGGTCGTCTAAAAGCCAATAATTTTAATAATAAGTAATCAAATTATTCATAGGGTTATGTCACGATTTGGCCTAGTTTTTGTAATTGGTGCACACTTATGACTTGGCTTCCTCTACCATGGCTAGAACACTAGTCAAAGCACTCGACCACACTCTCAGTGCCAAAATTCTTGGTTATCTTGCACTCCAAAACTTAACCGTGACTAAGGCCTTCTATAATAAATATAAAATTCTAAAAATCATATTTTAATTCAAACAAATAAATAAAAGGATATTATTCATTTGTTTTTTCTCTAAACTTTTGGAATGAGGGTTTACGAATCTACCTACTTTAGAAATACTATCGAATCAGAATACAATAGTGCATCCTTCTATGAAAATCATATAATAGGGTCTAGAATTTGATGAGGCCTATGTAGCAACCTTAACTACCCAACTGTCAAATTAAAATAGGGACTCCTAGTTCTAACCATTCTCCTAAAATTGACTTACTCCTAGTTGTGAATGAGAATTTTCTAGTCGCAGGCTCGTAGTAGTATGACTAATATGGTACTACCACGAATTCGCACAATTTACGAAAACTGACCTGCATGGGCACCAAAAAAACTTGTCACGACCCGCACCCGTTTTTTTTTTCGGATACGAGACGTGTCCAAGCCAGCCTACGCCGCAGAGTCGGCGGTAGAACGCTGTATAGACACAATACTCAAAATTACAAATAATGCTCATTCACAAAATTAATTTAATTTACACTGATCATAAGTTTTATATTTACAGAAAAATATAAACTTGTACAATATTTGAATGACTACACCTCAACTATCTAGCTAGTCTCTAGGCTTTTGTCTGCAAGTATACCCCCGTATCTCCTATGCTAAGTAAATCCACGGCTAACCTGAAAAATATTGTTTTCCAGTCAGGAATGGAACGAGCACAATTCACTGAATGCAATTTCAATAAATAAAAATGACTATACAACAGAGGTTAGACATCAATTACATGTTTTTGAAAATAAACAGAAAAGACAGAAAATTAATAGCAATAGGCAAAATACTTTCCCAACTGTTAGAAGTACCTTTGATATGTGATCAGTCTGGGACACTACACCGCGAGGTCTATGAGGTCTACTTGTACGAAAATAAACAATGTCTACGAGGTCTACATGCAGAAATTAAACAATATCTACGAGGTCTACTTGCAGAAAATAAACAATTTCTACGAGGTCTACTTGTAAAAAATAAATAATGTCTACGAGGTCTACTGCATGAAAATAAATAATGTCTACGAGGTCTACTGCATGAAAATAAACAATGTTTACGGTCGGATCACACATCCTTGGTACTCCTCATCCCCGACTCAACAATTTATAATAGAATATAAAAATCACATAACCAATGGCCAATCAATAAAATATAGTGAAGATCAATATCGAAATGCAGACAATAAACTATACTCGCCTGAGGTCTTTAGCTGTTTGAAACCGACAATACCATTTGTGTTCAGAAATGTCCAATTTGCTAGGGCTGGTATGCAGAGGTCCGGATTCGTCAAAGAAATAGAAAGTACGATTAGATTGGTCTTGATCAAGATTAATCTAAGAGAAATCATTTAAGAAACGTACTCTTAATTAGAAATAACATATATTTATTTATTTAGAAAACCTTATAAATTTATTTAGAAATTATCATTTTCTTTAGAAACTACTAATAGTTTTTTTTTCTTTTGTGAAGTATTTATAATTTATTACAAACCTTATGTAAAATATACTATATAAAAGCTCAAAATAACCAAAATCCCTTAAGTCCCAACAATAGGATTATAAAATACATTTTATTAGTATCAAAGTCTCATTTAAGCCATTTTGAAAATACTTCTAGTATTATAAAAATCTATAAAATACTTTATCATTGTCGATCGAAATACTTATATATATCTTTTGAAGATAAACCCAAAATAATTTACTGCAAATCACATTTTTATAATGTATGCCCAACATGCAACCTATTGTAAACACAAATATTTACATGGCTAGTAATAAGCCCATAATCAAAATATTTACTAATTAATATATTTGTAAATCTAATATATAAACCCATCAAATGATAGCCCAAAAGAAATATTTATAATCCAATTTTAAATACTAGAATCCAAAAATAGTTCAAGCCAAATAATAGGGCCCAATTTCCCATATTGGGCTCAGCCCAGCAAATCAATAAATGGTAATTAATAATAACATTAATAGTAATAATACTGATAATAATACTAATAATAATAATAATAATAATAATAATAATAACCACTGAAGGAAACGAACCAACTAAACAGAAATTAGATTACTAACATCCGAAATATCAACAGCATTGGCTATTGTGCTGACCCTTCTTCAGAGTAAACAAATAAAATAGAGAGACTTAGAGAGAGAGAGAGAGTATTAGAGAAAAGGGAGAGAGGATTAAAGTCAGATAGAGAGGGAGATCGGGTCGGGAGTTCACCTGGCGGTTCACTACGGCTCCGAGTCCGGCGAGGCGGCCGAGGCAGCTGGCCGGAGGTGGCGCTGCATCTGAGGACGATGCTGCATCTGAGGAAAACTGCGGTGCCCGGTGCCCTGCGACGGAGCCCACCATACGCGAGGGGGTCTCGGAGGAGGGGCGAGGTTTCTCGAACGCGGCCGCTTGGCGCCGCGCATCGCCGACGATCGAGCGCGAGAGAAAGAAAATATCGGGGGTCCTTTCCTCGACAGCGTGCTGGCGGTCCAGTTCGACGACGGGGGCTCGCGGTGGCGCGGGATGGAAGGCCACGATGGTGCCTGTACTGGACGAACGCGAGGAGGAGACGGCTTCGGAGGGTGACGTACTGAGCAGAGGAGGCTCGTCGTCCTTCCACCTCGGAGACAGCACCGAGCCTGGTTGGTGCGCTGGAGGGGTCCGCCCACTCGACGTGACCAGCGCGGACGCAGCGTCGGTCGAGGTCGGTTGCGGCGTGAATAGAGGACGAAGGACGGGAGAGACCGGGGTACAAAATACGGCTGTGGTAGCGTTAACGTCGACGCGCTGGCTGAAGAACCTGGTGTGGGACCGAGAACATTGCCCGTTCCAGGTGGATGCGATAGACGGCGAGGATCATGACCGGTGGCGTGGCAGCGATCGTAGATGGTGACGGAAGGTGAGAGGGGTGCTCAAATTTCCCTATATTGTGTCAAGCATATTGGACACGATGATTTGGTTTGTAGCTTGTAATATTGGAATAAGATAAAATGCCACGGACGTACGGGTCCGGACACGTCGATGGTGTAGGAGATGAGTAGATGTTGTGGACACGAAAACGATGATACTGTGGTGATGGTGGGTTGCCTGTGGTTTATGGTGAGGATTTCCGAATTTTCATGGAGAGGAACTTAGAGAAAACTCTCCTTAAATAGGAGACTAGCACTCCTAACTATATAAGGATTAAGTTTTGTGATAGATAAGCTTTCCTCTCTTTAATAAATTTAAAACAAATTCACTCTAATCGCTCCCGTTTAAACAATGTTAGTAGAATTATTAAGAGTGTACATCCGATAATATCAATTAGATTAAAACGTATACATTGCAAATCTTAATCCAATAATTTAAAGTATTATTCTATCTTGTCAAATAATTCAATCTTTAATAGATAGATTTTCACATAAATTAATCTAAGTAGAATAGAATTTAATACAACTAATTTAATTATAATATTATAAATGATTGAAATACTAATTTAGAATATAATTGTATTTTATCTAACAACTCAAATCGTAAGACTTCAAATTCAACTTAATTAAGCGATCTATATAACAACTTTAAAATATAATTTACAAAAATTAAATCAAATTGTATATCTCCAAAGTAACGAAATAAATAACTCATGGCATATTTTACTAATAAAATTTTATGAAATATTTATATTTTTGAAAATGAAATCAGTATTTTGGAAACCCAAATATTTTGCAAAGCAATTAATGAGTTAAAATAATTATTTTATTAAAACCACTTTAATATCTTCAAACCATAAATTGTTAACTAGTTTTGAAATAATATATAATAGTAAAATTAGTGTTTATACATTTCGAAGATAAACTATTCCAAAACACGTTCTAAAGGAATAATATACAATAAATAAATAAATAAAATTTGAGAATTTTGGGAAGAGGAGTTACACAAGCCAAGTTGTCATGCCATTGTCGAGTTTGACTATTCCCATTGCTCACATGGGTGTTCCGACGGCTCCTCCTATGATGCCTTAAGTACTAGTCGATGCAGACGAGTACGTGAAGTATATCGTCGAGGTTGTGTACAAGATGCTAAGGAGGGGAGTATCTGTTGTACTGGAGGAAGATGGAAGCTTTGCGATTGCCAAGGCAATGGCGATCCCGTACATCGGGTTGATCCAATCTCACCAAGGTCATGACCATAGGCTGAGATCTTGAAGGCTTCTGTTGCCGAGCTCGATCATCATCTTACTGAGCTCCGGAACATCTAGCAGAATGATCTTTCCGCTTTGATAGAAAAAGAGGAGGGCAAGTTAGCGGCCGAGGCTGAGTTGGCCTACTTAGCCACTATGGCATCTAGGAACAGGAGCTGACCACTACGAAGGCCAATAGACAAGAGTTGACTTCGACTATGGAGGAGAAGGCTGATCTGCAGAAATATCTGGAGGTTCACTTGGCAGAGGTTGATGCCAAGATTCGTATGCTCCAAGAGCAGCAAGCCCAACTCCTTCTAGATGCTGAACGAGCACAAGCTACCTCTATCACGCTTAAGGAAGAGATGGCAAAGTTCAATCGCCATTTGGGCGGTTTGTTCCATCAGAAGAATGAGCTGGATGACAAATATGTCGCTGATACCACCTCTGAAAGTAAGGAAGCAAGGCGTCGCGTGGCTGAGCATCGTGTTTTAACGACTATGGGAACCAGAGCCGAGGCTTTGAATCGTCGTATCGACGAGCTATCTGTTGACCCTTAGTTTTTGTTGTGATTTTGCTTTCGTCTTTGATATTCTGTAGTTTGTCTTCTCTTTTTGCAAAATGTAGTCTTTTATTCCTTCGGATAGAGACAAAATAAATAACCTTTTGTTTGCTCGTTCATGTTATGAACTTATGATTTTGTGGACTTATTGTAACTCCACCTTTCTAATATTGTAGAAATTTATTTTTTTTATAATGATTTGGGATTTTTTTTTTATATATAGGTTTAATCATTTAATTTTGGGCTAACATTATAGTTAAACCCATCCTTTGGGTTTGGGCCATCCCTTAAAAGCCTAACACCATAACCTAAAATCCTAATATGAAGGATTGGTTTCCTTTAGCTGAGATTTGAATCTCAACCCAGCCTTTTCAAATTGAAAGCTCTAACGGCCAGGGAAGAGGCCATGTGCATTTTTCCTCCTCCCTAACCACCTTGTCAGAATTTTTCCCGCCAACCTTTGCCTCTTTCTCACGCTACTAATTGCCTATTTAGGACAATTCTCCTTCTCCATTGTTGAACAAGTTTTCATTCACAACTTCATCTTCCTCAAGCTCCGTTCTGAACCAGCCATGGCGGAGGAGCTCTGAGGATCGATCGATCTCTGAAATTGACGGGGCAAGCTCAGTAAGAAATTCCTTGACCTTCATTGTCTTTTTGACCAATTTGATTGACCTGGAGATTGAACATGATCGAATCAACAACTAGATCGTTCTGTCCAACTCTGGATTTAGTCGATCGATTTCGATCGAGAGTAGAACAGATCGACCTTTGTTCGTGGTTCGACCATCATCTTCAATGAGCAATTTATCTTTGGTTTAGCATTTGAAATTCTGATCACTAGGTGTTTGTTAGTTTTCCTCTATGAATCAGTCGATCCTACACGAACTCAATTGGAATTAGTGATCGTTCTTACATTCATCAGATCTGGATCTATTCTCCTTTCGAACCCTGATTGCATTATAGAGGTGAGTTAATGGAGTTTTCATTGACACATACCTTCTTCTTATTAAATTTCAAATTATTTTGATCGACAGATTGTTGGATCAATCGAATACATTCTAAGTTTTATTATCAAGTTGATCCTTAGTTTTGGTAAGTTCTTTTTAGCTCGATTTTCTTTATTAGGGTGGATCTAATCACCCATTAATCCCTGTTTGAACTGCTCAATCCTTGTTTCAGAGGATTCCTGGATCCATACATTGCGTTCAGTCGATTTGAGCATGAGGTTGGACTCGATTTAGTGTTGTGGTAGCACCATCAGGTAATACTCAATATCCTTGCATAATTTAAATTCATATTGTAGTATAGATGGTTCTGATAGTTTAAGTCTCGTAAGTAGGAGAGGTAGGTTAGATGTATTGGTGATGGTTAGAAGGAAATAGGAAGGATGGTTGCACTTGGGTTTATCAGATGTTTTCTTTGGCAAATATGTAGCAGGGGGGTTGGATGCACTGTGTGAGTTGGCAGTATATTCCAGTTGCATTGTTTTCCTCATTGCAGTTTGTTTAAGCCTTTTTCCTATTTCAATTTAGTTTAGAACTGTGTTTCTTCTATGATTCCCTGCAGTTGTTTTGATTCTAATTGATGAATCTATTACCAATATCAGTATTTGGACCAGGACTGTATATAAAAGCATATCAGGATGTTTTCCTGAACCTGACGCTTTTAAATGCTTCATGGTTATCTTACAAATCTGGGATGGCATGTATCACTGATTCTTTGAGTGATGAATTGAACTGCAGATGAGCTTTGGGTTTTAACTAAGAAATCAGGTTAATCAGTCCTGAAATATTCAAGATTTATTCTCAGTCTGGCTTAACTTGATATATATGTTAATTCGAGTTTGGACTGTATGACTGAGAATTTGTTCAGTCTTGTGTGAGTTAGAATATCAGTATTCTGATTGGGCATCAGGACAAGGATACTCAGTTCAGTTGTAAACTGAACAAGAGTATCCCTGACCAATGAATGGTACTAATCATTGGAGAGGAGGGTATTGTTTCAAGTCCTATGAGTTATTGTAGGCAGAGATTTACCTTTATACCTGGGAGAATCTAAGGAGAACTGGAATGTTCAGTGTTATAGAAAATTCATAACTGGAATATGCAGTGATTTGAATTGTTCCATAACTTGAATATGCAGTGATTTGAATGGTTCAAATAACTTGAATGTCCAGAGACTGTTGTCCAAGACCTGTTCTGTTCAACATTTATAGACTGGACTTGTACACCTTACCTGAAGGTATAATGCTCTGTCTCTGATAGAATTTGCTGGTTCATGGGGCTGTGTATAGGTTAACAATAGATAGATTGGTAATTGTCTTAACTGGGAATCGTTTGGGAGAGTGATTTGCAGTGGATGAATCTAGGACTGTAGATCAAACTGTATTGTGATTCACATGACTTTGGTATATGAATTCATATGGCATTGGTATGAGTTTTTCCATAGCATTAATATGTGAATTCATGTGGCACAGGTATGTGATTTCCCATGGACTGAGTATATGTTCTGGTATTGGGAACTGAGGATTCCTGGACTGTATTATGAACCATAGTTTGAGTGACTAACTGTACATGGTAGTCCCTATGAATAGTTTCAGAATAAAGTCTTGACTGGCTGATGTCTAGAGTGGGCAAGACTGTCCTATGTGGGACCAAGAATCCACCTGGATACAATGGAATAGGTTGTTGAACTAGAGAAGAAAACATGAGACTTGAGTGTCTCAGAAAATCTGAGACACTTGGTAATTTCAGTGTGAACTCAGTATAACCTGGGTCATTTGAGAACTCAGTATAATCTGAGAGTCTCAGGACAACCTGGGGTATTTCTCAATGGTTTAGTAATCAGGAAAGTTGAGGGTTCAGTTCATCTCAGGAAAACCTGAGAATACACATGCAGTAGTGTAGTATTATGGAACCTAGGAGTATTCATGAAGGCTTTAATATAGAATAATAGGTTTTAACCTTAACTCTTGTGTTGGTCTAAAATACTAAGTTTTGTAAATATCCATATCATGTATTTAGCTTTATTTAAAGTTCTTGCTAGTCTAGGTTATAGTGAGTACTATTGATACCCTATAGGAAACCATAGAAATTAAGGTTTATAGTTAGGAATAATTTGTGAATAGAATCTTTTGATAAACCAATTAGAATTAGCTGTTTATTAACCAACTTGTACACATCATTATTTCATACAGGAGGATATCTGGCTCTATTGCCTACCTGTACTTCCCTGGAACAAGGCAAGTACACTCTACGATTTTGTGCTTTTCATTATATATCCTGTGCTTCCTTGATTAACACGTTACAACACGTCATGTACTTTCTGGTGCTCATGTTCTCTTGTTCTTATTACTTGTACCTGGGGTAGGGAAATATACTATCTATGTGACCAATCCCAAGAAACAACTCAGGTGTGTTTAGCTTAGACCCCGCATCGTGCACGCGGGTCCTAAGTCGCCCATTCATGTGCTTTCAGGTGCTTTCATGTGCTGACCCTAGCCGGTCACATATTTAGTTATATTTCAAATGTAGTACACACATGTTCAGGAGATTACCTTGTACTTATTTCCTGTGATTCCATGATATCATGTTCTTTCATGTTCTTACATTCATGTTATTTCATGTTCTTACATTCATGTTCTTTCATGTACTTTACACTGTTCTTCATGTACTTATTCACCTGTTCTTCCTGTACTTTCCATGTTTTCTTGTACTCTCATATCATGATGTCTTGTTCATTATCTAGAATTGTACTTGCTCCCCTCCTGAATAGGATATGTTGCAGGTGAGATGGAGGCCTTGTGTGACACCTACTATGGGCAGGATATTGCTTTCCCTACTGAGCCAGCTGGAGCTGCTTGTGACCTAGAGGCTGCAGAAGCCTAGTGCTTTATTAGTATTTTCCCATTATCTTTCCATGTATTGAGACTAGCAGACTCTTTTATTAGTTGAAATGTAATAATTCAGATATTGTACTTTACTCTGGTTGGGACACATTTATATAGATGCTGTGATTTCATTTCATGTTCATATTATCTGGTTAGTTTCCCTAGATTGGTACAGCTTACTTTGTTGTGTCTAACAACAAAGGCTGGGCGTGTCCGACTCGTATCCGGTTATTCGGGAGCGGGTCGTGACATGTTTTTAGTGGTGGCCCATACAGGTCTAGCCTAATGGTACCTAGGTCTTAGCATACTATTGGGGGACTTGATTACACTAGGGAAACTTGATCACAGCATAGGAAAATCGAGAATTAAGGGTATATCAGGTATATCAGGTATTTTGATATTCTATAAACACTTGTTGTATGTAGGTCTAGGTTATTTTAACAGTTTTCTGTTTTACAGATAGTTCAAAAGCATGCGACACCAGAACTGTCAATTCACCTGCACTTGACGTTTTCGAGCTTCCACTACCTTCTATCACTCTACTATCCCCATGGGTAGTACGTAGTTGACGGAGACGTCTGAAGAGTCCCTTGACAACCAGAGGAAGCATGCCACCCTTTCCAAGGCAGACTTGTGGATATACTCTCCGAGCCAGGAAGGACTTCTGATTTCCAGACTCTCAGGCACTTGGATTTTTCTGACATAGAGCGCATATCTTGCACCAGAGAGCCGATCGAGAACC
Organism: Iris pallida; assembly: GCA_029216955.1. NCBI lineage: Eukaryota > Viridiplantae > Streptophyta > Magnoliopsida > Asparagales > Iridaceae > Iris > Iris pallida. The sequence goes on along the minus strand of JANAVB010036418.1, from coordinate 6,965,507 downwards.
TGAAGCCGCCACTGAAGATCATCTCAGCATGTGAGGATCCGACTTCTCTGAAGATTAGAGCCACCAGCCAGGAGATCCAGAATGTAGCGCAGACAATGGAACGAAACTGGAAGCTAAAGCTCATGAAAGACATGAAGACTTATGATGAAGATATCAACTATCCTGGACCCGCAAAGCATCGCAACATTCAGACGACGCTTCTTCAGCCACATCATCAGAGGCAGATTCAGGCCTACATTCACTGAATGAAGGATTGACAGCAAGTCGCAGATTACAATGATCGAGGAGCATCAAGATCTCGACAGCCATATATTCCTGTCAGAGCCCTGCACTTCAGCCCCAACAGGAGATCTAGATTCAGATTCAGCCGGCGATCATTTGTATTTCTATCGCAGCTCAGGACATCACTACGAAGAGTACCACAAAAGACGAAGGCTATGCTTGTACTGCTAATCGCCTGTCCACCAAGTCAAGGATTGCCCAGAGATCGTTGATCGCACTGCCCGAGAACAAAACACGAGGAGTACCAGGACCGCAGCCGAAGGACCCGTCTCTCCAGATTCAGCAGTTATATGGAGCATTACCGTACGGACCAGTCTACGTCAGGACAGTGAAGAAGATTGAAGTGATTCCAGTCCCGGAGGAAATACTGAAGACAGATTGAAGACAGAAGATTTCTTTTACATGGTTGGGAAAACCATGTATCTGATTAGCAATCCAGTTTTCCCTTAAATTCCTCCTAACACATTGATCATTTCTTGAAACTTCTTGTTTTCTATTTTGAACCCTTGGTTGATGTTCGAAACTTATTTCAAGATATTGTGTCATATTCGACAAACTTGTTTCAGATCCACAAATCGATAATTGTTTGAAATTTATTATTCGATACCGTTTGCATATTCATCATTCCTGACCTTATTTTCTAGTGATGGCTCCTATTTGCAAATTTTGTTTCTTTATCAAACTTCGTGTTAAATCGTTTCTCGAGATTTCATTTCGATATTCTGTTCCTCATTCGAAACTTGTTTAAAGCTCCGTCCTATGCAGACATTGTTGCAAATACCTTTGAGGGTTTGAAGATTTCGTTTCCTATTCGAGACTTGTTTCCTCATTCATGACTTTGATTTTCTAGTCGAGCGTTGTTGGTCCACTATTTTTTTTTCGATCTTGTCTCCTATCCAAGATTTTGCTTGTTTAATGGACACTTGTTCCTACTCGTTTATTGATATTCTGTTCGTTAAATCAAACTTGTACTATTCGAGAATTATTCCTATTTGAAATATCATTCTGAAACCTTGTTTGAACATTGATTCTATTGATGCTTGTTTGAGATTCTATTTCCTATTTTTGACTTTATTCGGGAATTGTCCTCTATTTACGATTTTGTTTGCTGTTGAGATTCGCTTGTTTCATATTTACAATCCAATACCTTGTCTTCTATTGGAACCTGTTTTCTAGTCACTATTCTAAACCTTGTTTCCTTGTTGAAATTTTATATTCAAGATTTTATTTCTTAAATTGAAACTTGTCTTCTATCTGATACCTTACTTCAGTTCATTCTTCGAGACTCTGTTATCCCTTCGGAATAATATTCCGTATATGGAATCTTGTTACCATTCTAGATATCAGTTGGAATTTCGTTATAAATTAAAACTTTGCTCCCTGTCTGAAATTTTAAATCTCCCTGGCTGCCCTTTTGTACTCACTGATTGGATCCCTTATCATTTTTAATACCTAATAAACTCTTGTATTCTAACAGTCAGGTAACTTCACCATTTCTGTGACTTGGACTATTGAAACTCATTTTGAATTCCTTGAAACTCTTTTGAAATTCCTAGGGATAAAGTCGAGAGGCTATTCGATGACCTACTATGGCATGACAGTTGCGCGCTGCAGCCATTAGCTGGATTATGGAGACCGAGGGTTCACTGCAGCTAGTAGCGCACTGGCGGGGCAGGAACTTTAAGTTAAAGTGATTTCAGATACCCATAGGTTTTCGAGTATTGTCGAGACTTGTCATATTCTTTATATCTTGATCTCTTGGGTTGTTTCGTCAATGATTGTCAGAAAATGGGTAAGGTTGATAGAGTATTCGGAGACATATTATTATTTGAGTCACGAAGCCGAAAGTCCACTGCAGTCAGATACATACTGGTGAGGTAGGGATTCTAAGCAAAGTGATTTCAAATACCTATATATTCCTGGATATCATGGAGACTATATTCCTTTTCATATGATTATTGATTTTCGAATCACAGATCCTTGCACGTTCGTCCTGATTTGATACTGTATCTCCTGAGTATTGTGTACGTCTCCTCAATCAACCCTTGCTAAATTTTCCTTCTAGCATTTTATCGTTAGATCATTGAATTCCTCAAATTGTATATTACCAGATTGTGGTTCCGTACTTCATTTGGGACTTGTCTAAACTCCGATCTAAATTCATGTCTATCTAACCATGATTTTCTATCTTGTTCTAGTCTACTTGTGTTGAACTATCGATTTTTGATCTTACCTAATAATTGTGTCTTCATGATTTTGATCCTCTAAGTTGTAATCGAAACTTCATTCCATTCGTGCCTATTTAATTCTTGATCATTATTAGATCGTATTATTTCAATTTCTTGTGTGTAATTATCGTACATGGTCTCAAAGGCTCAGGGCGTCTCAGAGTTGCACAGGATCGGCAGAAGTACTGGGCGGACAGCAGCAGACGGGTACTTGAGTTCGCGGTTGGAGACAGAGTATTCCTGAAGATCTCACCGACTAGGGGCGTCATCAGGTTCGGCAGAGGCGAGAAGCTCAGTCCGAGATTCATCGGACCCTTCGACGTGACGGCACGGATTGGCGAGGTGGCATATCGACTAGCACTTCTAGCTAGATTGGAGGGAGTGCACGATGTTTTCCACGTATCCCAGCTTCGACGATACATTCCAGACCTGAGCCATGTGGTGGACTATTCCGAGCTGGAGGTGGGCCCGAGATTGACTTACGAGGAGCAGCCAGTAGAGATCTTGGACCGGAGAGAGAAGCGTCTGCGGAACCAGACTATTCCTCTCGTTCGCGTCATGTGGAGACATCACTCTCCGGGAGAGTCCACATGGGAGCGCGAGGACGAGATGCGGGAGCGCTACCCTAGATTGTTCTCGTGATTGTATTTTGCATTTTGGTTTTCAATAATAAAACTAGAGTTTGGATCTTTTGGGAGTTGTGTTGGTTCTTTGAATTTCGAGGATGAAATTTTTTAAGGGCGAGAGATTTGTAACTCCACATTTCTAATATTGTAGAATTTTTTTTTATAATGATTTGGGATTTATTTTATTTATATATAGGTTTAATCATTTAATTTTGGGCTAACATTATAGTTAAACCCATCCTTTGGGTTTGGGCCATCCCTGAAAAGCCCAACACCATAACCTAAAATCCTAATAGGAAGGATTGGTTTCCTTTAGCTGAGATTTGAATCTCAACCCAGCCTTTTCAAATTGAAAGCTCTAACGGCCAGGGAAGAGGCCATGTGCATTTTTTCTCCTCCCTAACCACCTTGTCAGAATTTTTCCCGCCAACCTTTGCCTCTTTCTCACGCTACTAATTTCCTATTTAGGACAATTCTCCTTCTCCATTGTTGAACAAATTTTCATTCACAACTTCATCTTCCTCAAGCTCCGTCCTGAACTAGCCATGGCGGAGGAGCTCTGAGGATCGATCGATCAATAAAATCGACGGGGCAAGCTCAGTAAGAAATTCCTTGACCTTCATTGTCTTCTTGACCAATTTGATTGACCTGGAGATTGAACATGATCGAATCAACAACTAGATCGTTCTGTCCAACTCTGGATCTAGTCGATCGATTTCGATCGAGTGTCGAACAGATCGACCTCTGTTCGTGGTTCGACCATCATCTTCAACGAGCAATTTATCTTTGGTTTAGCATTTGAAATTCTGATCACTAGGTATTTGTTAGTTTTCCTCTATGAATCAGTCGATCGTACACGAACTCAATTGGAATTAGTGATCGTTCTTACATTCATCAGATCTGGATCTATTCTCCTTTCGAACCCTGATTGCATTATAGAGGTGAGTTAATGGAGTTTTCATTGACATAGACCTTCTTCTTATTAAATTTTGAATTATTTTGATCGACAGATTGTTGGATCAATCGAATACATTCTAAGTTTTGTTGTAAAGTTGATCCTTAGTTTTGGCAAGTTCTTTTTAGCTCGATTTTCTTTATTAGGGTGGATCTAATCACCCATTAATCCCTGTTTGAACTGCTCAATCCTTGTTTCGGAGGATTCCTGGATCCATACATTGCGTTCAGTCGATTTGAGCATCAGGTTGGACTCGATTTAGTGTTGTGGTAGCACCATCAGGTAACACTCAATATCCTTGCATAATTTAAATTCATATTGTAGTATAGATGGTTCTGATAGTTTAAGTCTCGTAAGTAGGAGAGGTAGGTTAGATGTATTGGTAATGGTTAGAAGAAAATAGGAAGGATGGTTGCACTTGGGTTTATCAGATGTTTTCTTTGGCAAATATGTAGCAGGGGGGTTGGATGCACTGTGTGAGTTGGCAGTGTATTCCAGTTGCATTGTTTTCCTCATTACAGTTTGTTTAAGCCTTTTTCCTGTTTCAATTTAGTTTAGAACTGTGTTTCTTCTATGATTCCCTGCAGTTGTTTTGATTCTAATTGATGAATCTATTACCAATATCAGTATTTGGACCAGGACTGTATATAAAAGCATATCAGGATGTTTTCCTGAACCTGATGCTTTTAAATGCTTCATGGTTATCTTACAAATCTGGGATGGCATGTATCACTGATTCTTTGAGTGATGAATTGAACTGCACATGAGCTTTGGGTTTTAACTGAGAAATCAGGTTAATCAGTCCTGAAATATTCAAGGTTTATTCTTAGTCTGGCTTAACTTGATATATATGTTTATTTGAGTTTGGACTGTATGACTGAGAATTTGTTCAGTCTTGTGTGAGTTGGAATATCAGTATTCTGATTGGGCATCAGGACAAGGATACTCAGTTCAGTTGTAAACTGAACAAGAGTATCCCTGACCAATGAATGGTACTAATCATTGGAGAGGAGGGTATTGTTTCAAGTCCTGTGAGTTATTGCAGGCAGAGATTTACCTTTGTACCTGGGAGAATCTAAGGAGAACTGGAATATTCAGTATTATGGAAAATTCATAACTGGAATATGCAGTGATTTGAATTGTTCTATAACTTGAATATGTAGTGATTTGAATGGTTCAAATAACTTGAATGTCCAGAGACTGTTGTCCAAGACCTGTTCTGTTCAACATTTATGGACTGGACTTGTACACCTTACCTGAAGGTATAATGCTCTGTCTCTGATAGAATTTGCTGGTTCATGGGACTGTGTATAGGTTAACAATAGATAGATTGGTAATTGTCTTAACTGGGAATCGTTTGGGAGACTGATTTGCAGTGGATGAATCTAGGACTGTTGATCAAACTGTATTGTGATTCACATGACTTTGGTATATGAATTCATATGGCATTGGTACGAGTTTTTCCATAGCATTAATATGTGAATTCATGTGGCACAGGTATGTGATTTCCCATGGACTGAGTATGTGTTCTGGTATTGGGAACTGAGGATTCCTGGACTGTATTATGAACCATAGTTTGAGTGACTAACTGTACATGGTAGTCCCTATGAACAGTTTCAGAATAGAGTCTTGACTGGCTGATGCCTAGAGTGGGCAAGACTGTCCTATGTGGGACCAAGAATCCACCTGGATACAATGAAATAAGTTGTTGAACTAGAGAAGAAAACCTGAGACTTGAGTGTCTCAGAAAATCTGAGACACTTGGTAATTTCAGTGTGAACTCAGTATAACCTGGGTCATTTGAGAACTCAGTATAATCTGAGAGTCTCAGGACAACCTGGGGTATTTCTCAATGGTTTAGTAATCAGAAAGTTGAGGGTTCAGTTCATCTCAGGAAAACCTGAGAATACACATGCAGTAGTGTAGTATTATGGAACCTAGGAGTATTCATGAAGGCTTTAATATAGAATAATAGGTTTTAACCTTAACTCTTGTGTTGGTCTAAAATACTAAGTTTTGTAAATATCCATATCATGTATTTAGCTTTATTTAAAGTTCTTGCTAGTCTAGGTTATAGTGAGTACTATTGATACCCTATAGGAAACCATAAAAATTAAGGTTTATAGTTAGGAATAATTTGTGAATAGAATCTTTTGATAAACCAATTAGAATTAGCTGTTTATTAACCAACTTGTACACATCATTATTTTATACAGGAGGATATCTGGCTCTATTGCCTACTTGTACTTCCCTGGAGCAAGGCAAGTACACTCTACGGTTTTGTGCTTTTCATTGTATATCATGTGCTTTCTTGATTGACACGTTACAACACGTCATGTACTTTCTGGTGCTCATGTTCTCTTGTTCTTATTACTTGTACCTGGGGTGGGGAAATATACTATCTATGTGACCAATCCCAAGAAACAACTCAGGTGTGTTTAGCTTAGACCCCGCATCGTGCACGCGGGTCCTAAGTCGCCCATTCATGTACTTTCAGGTGCTTTCATGTGCTTACCCTAGCCGGTCACATATTTAGTTATATTTCAAATGTAGTACACACATGTTCTGGAGATTACCTTGTACTTATTTCCTGTGATTCTATGATATCATGTTCTTTCAGGTGCTTACATATCATGTTCTTTAATGTTCTTACATTCATGTTCTTTCATGTACTTTACACTGTTCTTTATGTACTTATTCACCTGTTCTTCCTGTACTTTCTATGTTTCCTTGTACTCTCATATCATGATGTCTTGTTCATTACCTAGAATTGTACTTGCTCCGCTCCTGAATAGGATATGTTGCAGGTGAGATGGAGGCCTTGTGTGACACCTACTATGGGCAGGATATTGCTTTCCCTACTGAGCCAGCTGGAGCTGCTTGTGACCTAGATGCTGCAGAAGCCTAGTGCTTCATTAGTATTTTCCCATTATCTTTCTATGTATTGAGACTAGCAGACTCTTTTATTAGTTGAAATATAATAATTCAGATATTGTACTTTACTTTGGTTGGGACACATTTATATAGATGCTGTGATTTCATTTCATGTTCATATTATCTGGTTAGTTTCCCTAGATTGGTACAGCTTACTTTGTTGTGTCTAACAACAAAGGCTGGGCGTGTCCGACTCGTATCCGGTTATTCGGGAGCGGGTCGTGACACTTATTATCTTTGGCGCACCTTGAATTTTTTAGCACAGATAATAAGTAAGAGTGGAAACAAACATATTTACTCAGAGGTAGTGTGGACATGATAAACATGGGGTTGGTAGTAGAGTTTTCTTACTCACAGGTGATATGGACGTGGTAAGAAGAGACTCTGTAGGGATACAAAGAACAACTCAGAGGTTATGGACGTGGATGTTCTATAGGGGAGGTGTAACAACACAAGGGTTATTGAATGGGGTATTTACTCAGAGGTAATGTGGACGTGGTAAACACTGATTTTAGCCTTATCTTACTGAGAATGAAGATTAGGCTTTGTGGAGATGTAGGAAACAACTCAGAGGTGATATAGACGTGGATGTTTTCTACTGAGGAATGATAAGAGAATGTCCCAGAGCAGTTGGGTTTCAGAGACATATCATGATAAGGGGTATGAATTTTGATGGTAAAATTCATAGATTATTCTTGCTGGAGAGATGGAAGTACATGTTGAGGAGCCTTAAGCATAATTTTTCTTTAGGAACTTGTCGCTGATTGGCATCAAAAATAAGTCTCTGTTAGGTTTTGCGAGCCGACAGGCCCCATTGCAGTACACCATCTCTATGATGAAGGGACATTCCCATTTAGTTTTGAAATTCCCTGGTGTCTTATGAGTCATCACCATTGGTTTTCTGACTAATATGACAAGGTCACCACTTAGACATTCCTTTTCTTAACTTTCTTATTGAAAGCCTGGGAAATGCGAGCTTGGTAGAGCTCGATGTGCTGTTGAGCCAAGAGGCATTTTTTGTCCAGCGCCTATAACTCTTGCAACCAGCAACGTTGGTTGTCTTCCTCCATCAGCTGGTTTGTAATATCCACTCGTAACAAAGGAATTTGGATTTTAAGAGGAAGCACGACTTCGCTCCCATAGACCAGAGAGAACGACATGTTACCCGTCGAAGTCTGTACCGTTGTATGGTAGGCCCAGAGACATTCGCCTAGCTTCTTGTCCCAGTCACGTTTGTTAGATGACACAAATTTTTTGAGTAGTTTGACGTTTGTTTTGTTGAAAGCTTCAGCCAATCTGTTTGCCGTCGGATTGTAAGCGGTCGATGCCACATTCTGAATATGATTTTTATCATAGAATCGACTGAATGCATGGGTTATGAATTGCAGACCATTATCGTAGATAATCCTTTGAGGTACTTCAAAATGGTAGATGACGTGGTGTTTGATGAAGTTGATCACCTTTGAGCTCTTCACCTCCGACATAGGTACAGTTTTTGTCCATTTAGAGAAGTAGTTGGTGATTGCTAGAATAAAATGATGTCCTCTGGAAGATGGAGGGTGATTGGCTCGACAATATCCATACCCCAGGCTTCGAATTGCCAGGAGGCAACTATAGGGTGTAAAAAATTTTATGGTCGATGGATGAAGTCGGTGTGTAATTGGCAGACCCAACATATTTTGGTATACTCAATAGCATCTGCCATCAATGTAGGCCAATAATAGCCCATACGTCGGAGTCAATCTTGTAGTTTAGGACCGAGTTGATGAGCTACACATGCACCATCATGGGCTTTCCGAAGTGCTTCGGCCGCCTCCTTATTTGATAAGTATAGGAGGAGAAGCTCGTCGTAAGAGCGACAATACAACATTTTGGTAGTTGTATTATAGTAGAATCAAAGAGAGCATCTTTTGATAGACACAGGTTTCTTTCGGTCATCTGGGAGGATTCTGTAGGCTACAAAGTCTTTGAATGGAAACTGCCAATCTCTGATGTTGATATCGGTGTCGGCTAGCATGGCATGGTTCAGACATATGCATATATTATTTTTAGGACACACCAGATCCCGGTCGACCACTATAATGAAGTGTTGAGTCCCGAGAGGTGCTGCCAAGGAGGTAGCAAGGCAAGCAAGGGCATCCGCTTCCAGGTTTTGTAGCCGAGGTACATGTTCTATAAAGAACTCGATAAAAGTTGAGATGATGTCCAAAACTGCTTTATGATAAGGGATCAGGTCCTCATGACGGACCTCATATTTCTTTCGAACCTGGTTGATGATGAGTTTTGAATAGCCATAGGACTCGAGGTATTCAACCCCCAGTTGTCTTGCCAACTGGAGTCCCATAATGAGGGCGTTGTATTCCTCCATATTGTTAGAGCATGGCTTTGTGAGGGAATAGGCATGCTGCATGACTAGCTTGTCTAGAGAGACCAAGACTACCCCCACTCCTGCAATAATCTGACCCTTAGAGCCTATTCTAGAAGCGACATCGAAGAACATTCACCAGACAGAGTTTTCTTCGGTGACGTTGGATTCCAATACCTCATTTAGAATATCCTCATAGAGTTTGGATGATTCCAGGATTAGATGTGCGGCTAGGAAGTCGGCCAGTGCTTAGCCTTTAACAGCTTTTTATGGGACGAATACCATGTCATATGGCATCAATAGTATTGCCGATGTAGCTATGCGAGAGTTTAGCACTCCAGGCTTCATCATGAGGACACAGAGTGGGTTGACTCGGGAGATGACATGGATCGTCTGACCCGAGACATAGTGGCGAGTTTTCTGTATTGCGAATACCAAAGCTAGACACTCTTTCTTGATGGAGTTGCACCGGTGTTCAGCCCCGTTCATTATCCAACATAGGTAGTAGATAGCTTGCTTGTAGCCTAAATCATTGTTCTAAGCCAGTAGGGCACTGAGATAATGATCTATTGTACGGAGGTAGAGGATGAAGGGTTTGCCCGTAACTAGTGCTACCAAAACTGGAGGATTTGTGAGATAGGTTTTGATATCGTCGAACGCCTTCTGACATTCCTCCATCCAGACATAAGAGACTCCCTTCTTCATAAGCTTGGTAAAGGGTTAGCATCGTCCGAAAAGATTTGTTATAAACCTTCGGATGTATGCGAGACGTCCTTGTAGGCCTCGAAGTTCTCTCAAGTTCTTCGGAGGGCTTATGTCAAGGATGGCCTTGGTCTTCTCAGGGTCAATATGGATACCCTTAGCGGTGATGATGAACCCAAAAATTTGCCACTAAAAGTCCCCAAGATGGTTTTAGCTTAGTTTATCTTGAGCTGATGTGCCCGCATAAGATCAAAGACTATCCTCAGATCCTGTAGGGGATCCTCGTAGGCAGCTTTTAACAGCGATGTCATCAACATCCAAATGTTTTATGAAGATGCTTGCGAAAGATGGCGCTCATAGCTAGCCATAGGGCATCACTGTGTAACAGTTAACCCCCTTTGGAGTTCTGAACGACGTGTGCTTCTCGTCGTCCGGGAACATCTTGATCTGGTTGTAGCGCAAATATTCGTCCATGAAGGACATACATTCAAAGCCATAGGTGTTGTCAATGATTACGTCAGTGATGGGGAGGGGGAACTCGTCTTTTGGATCGGCAAAGTTGAGGTCCATAAAATCGATGCAGACTCGGACCTTTCCATTCTTTTTAGTGATAGGAACAATGTTGGCCACCCAGTCCAGATGTTTCTCCTCATGAATAAACCTACTACCTAAAAGTTTATCCATTTTTTCTCAATGGCAAACATAATATTAGGGTGAAAGCATCGTTGTTGCTGCTTAACAGGCATAGCTTCATGTAAGATGTTAAGCATCGTTGTTAAACTCGGTGTAGTGCCTCGTCCCCATATCGTGCCCCATTTTCGTCCACGGGGTGCACGAGAAAGGAACACTGTCGCTACCGATTCAGTTGGAACCAATAGATCATGATCGATTGAAATGGTCGAACAGGAACGATTGAATTAAGATCCTTTACTCGTTATGGAAAGGCTTCATCGGAATCAAGTCCAATTTTCATCGGGTTGTGCCTCGAGGATAGACTCTAGGGCTGTGTCTGGAGAGACCTCCCGTTGCTCTGCTTTTCATGTCGCACTTGCTTCCTTGGCTTTGGTTTTCTGAATGCATTTTCTTGAATGCTTTCGATGGTTTTCATGGCTTGTCTTTTCGAACTCGCATTTACATATCGAACACCTTGAATAATATAGTGTTCTAATCGGTTGCTTGTGTGATTTTAGGTAATCATGTAGGCGACGACTAGCGCGACCAATAAGTCTCTCGCCTCAAACAAAAACAAAGGTGAGTGGCTGACCCTTCCCTTCTCAACCCCTTCTTAGTTCAACCGATAACATTATTGCGAATGCAATAATATATGCAAGGGCACGTACACATCTAGTTATCTTATAAAATAGTATTGAACAAAGGATTGACTCATTGAACAAATTAATGCTACGACAAGGCGGGACACGATGAAATAATTAAGTTCTCAAAAATGTAGACCATGCTTTAGTAACTAAATTGTTTAAACACGGTCATGGATAACTTGTCAACAAGGTAAAAGCTTCCTCGAGCGACAATCCGGGGCCACGGAACCATTTTGGCCTAGGAGGAAACAGGGTATAGCTTTGCTGGATGATAGCAGGGTTAGGCGGAAACTTGCAACGGGGCTTGCTACTTGCGTTGAAAGGGCCCCGACTAACAAAGCTATAAGTCCAGGATGGCTTGTGATGTCAGTGACCAATCACGAAAACTGTACTTGAGCGATAACAAATTGACAGGAAAGAACATGGTAAGTCTCACTTTGTACGGCACGCTCTGTCGTCAGAAAGTTCTAACGTAATTTACATTATGCTTGTCATATGCTTGTCTGAAATTCATTAGGATGGTTAGAAGGATCCACAACTAAGTCATATAAACTCTTCAACCAAATGAGAGCATGGAACTTAACTTGCCACGCACCAGTACAAAGTGTAATGTATTGATCCTCGTCCTCCACGCAGGTACCCCAAACCAAGAAGGGCGTGCCACTGAGCTCAAAGCGACGCAAGTCCATTGAATCCTCGTCCGTGTGTTGAAGGCTTTTTTTAATCCTTTTGAAGACTCCACATTCAGTCGAGAAGAAATGGCGTCTCGACTCCCCACGATTCTAGGTCCTTGGGAACATTTTGTTTGTAAAGGGGGATGTAATGTATGGAACGACTATCTCATCAGTGTTTATTTTGTAATCGAGTCATGTTGTAGCCCGTGCGGCAATGATTGTAATGGAGTATTGTAAATAAAGTTTTATTATCAATAAAAACAAAAGTTTCTTTCATTTCAATGTGTTCAATTTTTCTGCGTACTCTATTTGATGTTTTGTTTCGGATAACCTTATGACTATGCCTTGTGCGATCGCAACTTAGGTTCGCACGGCATCACGCCCGGGGTACGACTATCGATTCTTCGGATTCGAGGCATGAAATAATGGTATCAAAGTACGACTTTACATCCTTTGGCCTTCCGTCTAGAGTATCAAACCCTTGACCTCGGTCGATGAGATAAGTTGTTCAATACAATGAGTCCGTAATAACTTGGGACTGATGTGTGTGTCTTTGTATTGAAGAAGTGACGGAACCCGTGGCGAAAACTGCGATCGAGCAAGAACAAAGTGCTTCGAGCAGTTCGAGCAGCTCGTAGACCGGACCTTCTAACAATGCCATCGAAAGGATGATGTGCATGATGGAGGCACGACAGAAACAATCCGAGAACCGACATCAATAGATGGAGGCATGATAGGCCCAATTCGAAGCTTGCTTCGATGCACAGACTAAGCTACAACAAAAGTAGTTTGATACTCTGTAACAGTTCGTCCAGACGATTGTGGCCTATGGAAACTCTGCAACTGTGCCTACTATTACCGAGCCGATGGTCCGCACATCAAAGTCAATCCAGAGGAGCCCGAGCGTCAACCTGCAACACCGAAAAGATATAACTTTGAAGTGTCCGAATTGAATAAAGTATGCCGCACTTCCATCAGCGGTATCGAAGGCCTTTCTATTACAATTTACTGGTTGGAAGAGCTAGAAGATCACTTCGAGCTCCTCAGTATTGAAGAATCCAAGCAAGTCGCATGCGTACAACTTCAACTACATTTGAATACGCACGACTGGTGGGCCGTGTGCAAATGAGCGATCCGACGTAACCACAACTCAGCGCCGATCGCTAAGGCTACATTCCGCGAAGCCTTTGAAGTCGAGTACCTTTCCTCAGCTATTCGTTAAGAGAAGGAAAATGAATTCATGCAGCTGAAGCAAGGGAATCAGACAGTACAATAGTATGCCACAGAGTTCAACAAATTGTCTAACTTTGCTAGTGCATTTCTTCCTACAGAGGAGTGTCGTGTGCGACGGTTCGAAGTGGGTCTGTGGTGCCCTATAGGTGCTCATGTAGCGGTTCTGGAGTATAAGACCACAGGCGATGCTCTAAATCATGCTCTTCGCCTTGAGAGCCAGTACCCTCTCGTTGCTGCTGACGTTGTGCATAATTCCAATCACAAACGTCCTAGCTATACAGGAGGCAAAAATCATGCATGAAAACGTCAAAACAATAGCGGCTACCAAGGACATAAACCATCATCTCGTTGTGCCAAGTGCAATTCCTTTGGACATAATACCACCAAGTGCTTTGTCCTCGAAGGAGGATGCTTCTTTTACGGACAAAAGGGTTACCAAAAGCGAGACTGCATGGCCCAAAGACAATATCTCAATGCTCCGCCACAACAAAATCGTCAAGAAAATTGAGGACATGCACCCTGACCTCCTCAAGCCACGCAACCCAACAATCAAGATCGTTGTCCCAATGCTTAAGGGAGCGTCTATGCCATGATGCGAGATGAAGCATTCGCCTCGGATACTGTAATGACAGATATATTAAATTTCAATAATGTGCCTGTTCGTGTGCTATTTGATTCAGGGGCTTCACATAGTTTCATATTGGCGGACTTCACCGTCGAGCACAAATTTACTATGATATCGTTAGACCTCGATCTTAGCACAAGTGTATCGGGTGTGCCACTACTCATAAACTTAGCCTACGGTGGCGGAATCATATGTATAGGGGGTCAAAAGGTTGGTATTGATATGATAATTTTGGACATGAAGGACTATGACATCATATTGGGAATAGATTAGCTCGGCCCTAATGACGCCACTATTGACTGCGCATGAAAGAAGGTCACCTTCCGCATACCTGGAGTGCCCAAATTCTGCTACTCATGTAGTGAAGCATCGTCGACCTATGGTGATCTCGACAATTTCTGCTCAGAGGATGCTGTATTCAGAATGCGAAGGCTACTTGGCGTCCATTCGAGACACGTGACTGGTTGGTGCAAACGTGGGTTAGGCCGACGTTGTGGCAGAATTCTATGACGTGTTCCCGAATGAGCTACCTGGAATGCCCCCCGATCGAAAAATCGAATTCACCATCGGTACATTCTCCGACCCTCGACCGATCTCAAAAGCTCCGTACAGAATGGTCACTGCAATATTAAAAGAACTCAAAGTACAACTATAAGAATTACTTGATAGAGGGTTCATCCGTCCAAGTATCTTTTTGTGGGGTACGTCGGTACTATTTGTCAAAAAGAAGGATGGATCGATGCGGCTCTTAATCGACTATTAGAATTGAATACGGCCACCTTCTGGAACAAATACCCTATGCCCTGCATCGATAATTTGTCTGATCAGCTCCAAGGTGCTACAGTGTTTTCGAAGATTGATCTTCGATCAGGTTATCATCAATTCAAAGTCAAGCCAGATGACGTATTGTAGTCTGCCTTTCGTACTCGTTATGGCTAATACGAGTTCTTGGTGATGTCATTCGGCCTGACGAATGCCCCAGCCATTTTCATGGATCTAATGAATCGAGTGTTTTGTCCGTTCGTTGATAAATTCGTAGTAGTCTTCATTGACGACATCCTCGTCTACTCGAAGGATCAAGCGCAACATGCAGAACACCTGCGAACGGTACTCCAGATCCTTCAATATTATTAGTTGTATGCGAAGAGGAGCAAATACGAGTTCTGGCTGAACAACATCTTATTTCTTGGGCACATCATCTCCGCCGCGGGCATTTCAGTTGATCCGAAGAAAGTCGAGGTAGTTGCTGATTAGAAATGGCCTGCATCAGTTTATGAAATTTGAAGCTTCCTTGGCTTGGTGGGATACTATAAACGCTTTATGAAAGACTTCGCGAAGATTACATCACCTTTGACTCGCCTCACCCAAAAATGAGCCGCGTTCGAGTGGTCGGACGACTGTAAAACTTCTTTCCAGGAGTTAAAACAGTGGCTCGTTTTGGCCCTGATACTCGATCTTCCTAAAGGCATCGGGGGATTTCAAATATTCAGCGATGCCTTTGGCTAGGGCTTGGGGTGTGTGCTCATGCAGCAGGATAAGGTGATATCTTTTGCTTCCCGACAGCTGAAGCCGTACGAGAAGAACTACACCACGCATGACCTAGAACTAGTGGCGATTATGTTTGTATTGAATCTATGGCATTACTATCTTTATGGCGTGGTGTGTAGGATTTATATGGACCACAAGAGCCTCAAGTATCTCTTTACCCAAAAAGAATTGAATTTACGGCAGAGGCAATGGCTTGAACTGATCAAAGACTACGACTTATCAATCGACTATATGCCAGGTAAGAAAAATGTTGTGGCGGATGCGCTGAGTCGGAAGTACATAGCTTCACTAACCATCAATAGTCGACTGCTGCATGATTTGGAAGGAATGGGCATTGAACTCCGAGTTCGTTTTAGAGATGTGAAGCTGACGCAACTGCGGCTAGAACCGAACCTATTGGAGAAAATCAAGTCTACTCAAAAGGACGATCCATACCTGTAGAAGATGCATAAGCTGATATCAACAGAAAATACATCTGACTTTGCAGAGGACGAGTCTGGAGTATTACGTATGAAAAGTCGGCTATCCGTTTCGGATGACACAGAACTTAGAAAGGAGATAATATCGGAGGTGCATTATGCAAAATATTCCTTGCATCATGGTAGCACCAAGATGTATAAGGACCTTCGCGTTGTCTTTTGGTGGCACGGCATAAAGAGGGATGTGGCACGCTTTGTGTCGCAGTGTATGGCCTATCAGCAAGTTAAAGCTGAGCACCAACGACCAGGCGAGGAGATGCAGAACCTTGCCATTCCAGAACAGAAGTGGGATCATGTCACTATGGAGTTTGACGTTGGCCTTCCGAAGATGCCACGGGAGAATGATGTTGTCTGGGTCATCGTCGATCGATTAACCAAGTCAGCGCACTTCATTGCCATTAAAGTTACTTAAAGCGTCGACCGCCTTGCTCAGATATATCTTGACAAAATAGTTCGGCTGCATGGGGTCCCAGTATCTATCGTCTCAGATCGGGATAGATGGTTCATGTCACGCTTCTGGTGTAGCCTTCACTCAGCATTAGGGACCAAGTTGAAGTTTAGATCAGCTTATCATCCTCAGATCGACGGCCAAACAAAGCAGGTGAACCAGTTTCTCGAAGACATGTTACGACTCTGTGGGATGGACTTGAAGTCAAGCTGGGACGTTCATCTATCGTTGGCCGAATATGCATATAACAACAGCTAACAGTCCAGCATCCAAATGGTACCGTATGAAGCTTTGTACGGTCGGAAGTATAGATCGCCCATTTGCTGGGATAAACTCGAGGAACGACAGATACTTGGCCCAGAGCTGGTGGAGCAGACCGTACATAAAGTTAAATTGTATAAGAGAGATTGAAGATAGCACAAAGTCAACAAAAGACCTATACTGACACGTATCGATGTCCCCTCGAGTTCTTGGAAGGCGACCATGTATTCCTGATGGTGACGTCCATGCGAGGAGTTACCAGATTCGGCGTGAAAGGGAAGCTGAGACTGAGATTTGTTGGTCCCTTCGAGATATTGAAGCAAGTCGCCCCAGTATCTTACCAGATCATATTGCCGCCAGCACTGTCGGATGTGTATGATGTCTTTCGTATCTCTCAGTTGCGGAAGTATGTGTACGATCCGAGTCATGTAGTAGATTTTGGTCAGTTGAATCTGCAGGCAGACTTGTCATATGTAGAAGAGCCCATGCAAATCTTAGAGTGCAAGGAAAAACTACTTCAAAATCGTGCCATCCCTCTCGTTTGCATTCTCTGGAGAAACTATTTGATCGAGGAATCGACTTGGAAGCGTGAATCGGAGATGAAGGAGAAATTTTCTTGATTGTTCTCTTAGAGGTAGGTTCTATTATTATGTTTCGAGGACAAAACTTTTTCTTAGTTGGTTATGGTGTAGTGCCCCATCCCTACATCATGCCCTATTTCTGTCTACGGGGTATACGAGAAAGGAACACTGTTGCTACCGATTCAGTTGGAACCGATAGATCGGGATCGATTGAAATGGTCGAACGGGAACGATTGAATTAAGATCCTTTTCTCGTTATAGAAAGGCTTCTTCGGAATCAAGTCCCATATTCAGCGGGTTGCACCACGAGGATAGACTATGCGGCTGAGTCGAGAGAGGCCACACATTGCTCTGTTTTTTATGCCGCACTTGCTTCTTTGGCTTTGTTTTTCTGTATACATTTTCCTTAATGTTTTTGATGATTTTCATGGCTTATATTTTTTAACTCACATTTACATATCGAACTCCTTGAATAATACAGTGTTCTAATCGGTTGCTTGTATAATTTTAGGTAATCGCGTAGGCGACGACTAGCACGACCAAAAGTCTCTTGCCTCGAACAAAAACCAAGGTAAGTGGCTGACCCTTCCCTTCTCGTCCCCCTTCTTAGTTCAATCGATAACATTATTGTGAATGGAATGATAGATGCAAGGGCATGGACACGTCTAGTTATCTTATAAAATAGTATTGAACAAAGGATTGACTCATCGAACAAATTGATGCCACGATAAGGTGGAACACGATAAAATGATTAAGTTCTCAATAATGTAGACCATACTTTAGTAACTAAATTGTTCAAACACGGTCATGGACAACTTGTCGACAAGGTAAAAGTTTTCTCGAGCGACAACCCAGGACCACGGGACCGTTTAGGCCTAGGAGGAAATAAGGTATAGCTGTGCTCGATGATATCACGGGTTAGGCGAGGACTTGCAATGGGGCTCGCTACTTGTGTTGAAAGGGCCCCGACTAACAAAGCTATAAGTCCAGGATAGCTTGTGATGTCAGTGACCAGTCACGTAAACTGCACTTGGTATACTAGCGATAACAAATTGACAAAAAAGAACATGGTAAGTCTTACTTTGTACGGCACACTCTGCAGTAGGTAAGTTCTAACATAATTTACATTATGCTTGTCATATGTTTGTCTGAAATTCATTGGGATGGTTAGAAAGATCTATAACTAAGTCATATAAACTCTTTAACCAAATGAGAGCATGGAACTTAACTTGCTATGCACCACTACAAAGCGTAATATTCTGATCCTCGCTCTCCATGTAGGTACCCCAAACCAAGAAGGGCGTACCACTTAGCTCAAGGCGAAGCAAGTCCATTGAAACCTCGTACATGGGTTGAAGGCATGTTTTGAATCCTTTTGAAGACTCCACATTCAATCCAGAAAAAATAGCGTCTCGACTCTCCATGATTCCAGGTCCTTGGGAATGTTTTATTTGTCAAGGGGGATGTAACGTATGGAACAACTATCTCATCTGTGTTCATTTTGTAATCGAGTCATGTTGTAGCCCACACGGCAATGATTATAATAGAGTCTTGTAAATGAAGTTTTATTATCAATGAAAATAAAAGTTTCTCTCATTTCAATGTGTTCAATTTCTCTGCATACTCTATTTGATGTTGTGTTTCGGATAACCTTATGACTATGCCTTGTGCGATCGCAACTTAGGTTCGCACGACTATCGATTCTTCGAAATCGGGGCGTGACACTCGGCATGTCTTCGTAGCTCCAGACAAAGACATCGACTATTCCTTAACAAGTTGAACTAAGGATTCACGATCTTTCCCTGTCAAGCTTTTGTTGATGAAGATGGGTTTGGGCGAGGATTCATCCCCTAAGTCGATTTGCTTGACTTCGTCTTCGGTTGGAGGTTCTCATCGTTCGAAGCAAGATTCCCATTGCGCTCCCAAGTATTGAGCCCAGGGTTCTTCCTCAAAGAACTCTACTGTCTAATCATCATCTTCTTCCTCTGGAGGATATGCGAATGTCATGTTGACTGGCAACACTTTTCTGAAGATTGGGCCGATGTTGATGTCAGAGTCCTAAGTTGAAGCTTCATATAAGTGAAAGTGTGTAACTTCTTCTTCTTCAGAACTCTCTGAGGTTGTAGGCGGTGTGACATAGCCTACCCCGCATCGAGTGCGATGGTAGTAGTCTTGTGACTTCCCTTTTGGAACTAGGAGTCATAAGGGGAGACGTCGATCTTTGCCATAGTTCAGGTCTTTGCCATTTTTCAAGTTATAAGCCATCTTTTGGATGAGGTACTTATCTTGACTAGTGTACCGATATATTTTTATTCTATGACATCAGGTTCTAGTTCGACTGTCGGAAGGTCTTAATAATGCTCAACCTTGCCGAAGATGATGGGCTTCTCGTCCTGGTTTCGAGGCAGAACTATATAACAGATCCCTTGGTACGAGACAACTCGGTTTACATGATTAGTAGTCATTATTTGTATTTGTAATAATTGTAAGGCATTATCTTAGGTATATATAACATTCCAATATGGAAGATCATAGTAGTTCAAAGACAGCCTTTTATTGATAAAATATGGAATTTTTTCCCCAGGGATTACCTCATCGAGAGAGGGTGCATCAATATTAGAAAATATATAATCTCCTAACTCTTCATCGGTGAGAACCAGAGTAGCCTTGGATGGTTTTGGGACTTTAGGCTGAATCTTTGCCGCTAGAGGAGTTGATGTCTTGGCAGCAACGTTTCTGGAGATTTCCTCGGGAGTATGTCCCGAATTGTTTCCTGAGCCTATCCTAGAAGAGATGCTGGGGCCTTCCCCTGCAGCTTGACCAGGAAGGGAGCCGACGATTGGGGAGGTTTTCCCTTGAGCCGCACCTTCAGGGGTGCTTCGGTTTGTGTTTCAACCTCATCTTCGGTCCCATAGGACCCTTGAGTCCTATTTGGGAGCTTCACAACCAGGGAGGCTTGTGCTTTTCCGCGTAGCTTGGCCACGAGAGGAGCTGACACTTGGGGAGGTTTTCCTTTAAGTCGCACCTACAAAGGAGCTTCAGTCATCATCTCAGCCAGAGAGGTAGGTGCCTTTCCCCTTAGCTTAGCTATGAGAGGGGCCAACACTTGGAAAGGTTTCCCCTTGAGTCGCACCTTCAGAAGGGCTTCAGTTACCATTTCAACTTCAGACTCAACCTCTGTTTCTGCCTCTGCTTTAACAACAGCATCGTTGGCTTCATCATCCAAATGAATTGATTTATAGAGGTCGGAGTCGATGAAAATGCTTCGATCCCTCTGAAGGGATCGACATCAGCAAACTCCTTCCTGACTATGTCGTTGGTAGACATGTATTTCATGCATTGGTGGAGGGTAGACGATACCACCATGTACTAATGTATCCATGAACGTTCCAACATGATGTTGTAATTGATGTTGGAGATCGCCAATATGACATTTCAGATGGATTTTGCCCAAAGGCTCGCTTTTGCCAGCATTGAAGCCGCTGATTATGCATCGG
This sequence comes from Iris pallida, assembly GCA_029216955.1. NCBI lineage: Eukaryota > Viridiplantae > Streptophyta > Magnoliopsida > Asparagales > Iridaceae > Iris > Iris pallida. Next base: position 6,944,753 of record JANAVB010036418.1, on the reverse strand, counting down.
GATCCCCAATGTTTAGAGCAGAGTCTGAGGGATAATGCTCAGGGAAGACCCAGGATTAATCTGGATCCGACCCACCTTAATGGCACCAATATACCCTGTGTAATATAGTGGTCAGTTATGCCGGTTGTTCTTAAGCAGCATGTCTTGTTGGATAAATATAATATTGGGGATGATTTTCTCCACACGATGGCAGTACAGACATGCTGTTAGATCTTCTTCAGGCTACTTGACCTGGCTGTTGAAGGTCTCTGCATCCTTTAGTGCTTCGCATGGAGACTTTTGAGTATCTTTGGAAAGTCGGAGGAGCTCAAATAGTGATAGTCGGGCCAGAGTACTGACAACCTGTACCAGTATAATGCCCAGTCCCAAAATGCTTAGGACTAAGTACGTAGACATGCCAGCTGCATACATACGAAGTATACTCCAATATATAGAATCCTCGTTTGTATACAAAAGCTGTAAAATACAGTAAACCATGGCACACTAAATCTCATCCATAAAATAGTGAGTAATGATATGAAGTCAACTTTGAATTCTCATGTGTACCATCGTTGGGCGAAGACAAATCTACTACCAACTAATTTAAATTAAAAAAAACATACCAATGACGGAATTTGTTGAGCAAAGCAAACGACGATCCAAGAGAAATCATCTCGAAAGAAGAGTGTAAATTAATCATGGCCTTGGCTATAACACCTGCAGAAAGTCACAAACACACATGGAGAGATCACCAGGTCCTCAGAGGGACGTAACAAGATACATGAAGAACAAGACATATAAACTGAATATAAAATATGCCAAAAGTTACAAAGTAAAATTAAAGTGTTCAAACCATAACACGGCCCAATATCCCATCATTGAAACAATGGACTACCCCTACAACCAAACAAGTACAAGGGGTAGCATACCATTCTGCGATGAGACATCGTCCCATGCCATGACTAGAACGAAGTGTGACATGACATTGACTTAGGTCTTCTAACCTTTCTAGTGTACAATTTAGAAGATAATTCAATGTATGGGCAGGTAAAGGTTGACTCCCCTATGACTAAATGACAACTCATAATATACACACGTCAACTACTAATGCTATTGGCCGGTATAACTTGAGGCTAGCGGCCCAAGTGACCCATCAGTCCACATAGTTGAACTGAAAATAAATAGACAGTAAATATGCAGTAAGTGTCACGCCTCGATCCCGCAGAGTCCTTTCGTCCTCGCTTCGGGCTCTTTGGAACCGATCATCCTCGCTAAGGCGTGATGCCGTGCAAGCCTAAATTGCGCTTGCACAAGGCTAAGACCCGTAACAAGACAAAATAGGCAAGGTTGACAATACGCAACGGAACATATTACAGAAAATTGAAGCAGCGGCGGACATATTTTAGAATACATGCATTGAACGCAATGGTAACAAGAAACAAATCTCTTTATCGATTTCATTTGAACAGATTGCAAGCTCTTGATTCTCTCTGATACAATGGTACATTCTCTCATAACTTTACAGATTATAATGATCTCGTTCCCATACATTACATCCCTTTATATAAAAAATTAACTCTTGCAATAGATGTCATCTCTTGGCATCTCTTCTGATTTCTGGCTCCTGAGGACGAGGCTCGGGCTATCGCTTCGGACTATCCTTCTCGATACATATTACACCTGTATGCAGACTGATGGTGGGTCAGTATATCAGCATACTGGTGATTATGAACAAAGGGGCTGCATTCTTCTGAAACGATCATTGTTCATTTAGTGGGAAAACATTTCTTATGATGTGATCATGCTACTTTTACCTATGTTTATTCCATGTATACAAAGTCATTTTATATCTCTTTTTAAAAACATCTTTGAAAAGCCACAGTTCATTTCTTTACATTTTATGTCAAGCATACAAGGGACTATTCATTTCTGTGGAGTGCGCAGCGTGTTTCATAAGCATGTTCATTTCTCTATTCAAGCAACTCATAGGGAAAATTATAAGCACGATATCATATCTCTTCTCTAAAAGGGGCATAGCATTTCATTGCATAGACAAATCTCTGCAAGCAATTCATATCAAAGACTTAAGCAATACATATGTATCACTTTTAAGTGATTCTTACCATAGCCGACCGTCCATCCCTGCCCAAGACAAGGATTAGCATAAACATGATAAAACCAACATCTTTCTTTGTTAGTCTCTGCATCGGTAGCTCTCAACAAAATATTCTTTTGCCGACTCATGCAACTCGATTGGCAGCTGTGACGAAAGGCTCATCTCTGCACTAATATATATGTAGACCAGTAGTTGTGACGCTTCGGGTCAGGTTGTACTGATAATGCACATACTAGAAACTGTGTGCATGGTTCAGCTCTTCACCAATCGACACTTATCTATATGATGGTCCATGGAAAATCTATGATTTAGCCGCTGTGACTCTTGGGTTCAGCTCATCGCTAGTGGACACTCTATACACCCCTTGGTCTCTTTACCGCAGGGTGTTACTCTATTCCCTCTAGGTCGAACGGCTCAGGTGCCCCAGAACCGGTCGTGAGGATCTATACTTGTGCACAAGTTGTCCACGACCAATGCAAATGCAGCTATCAGATAAAACTATCATGCATCAATCGAGCAACTTGAAAACATTTTCATCTTCTTCCTTTTCATGTATCAAGCCAATAGCTCTACTCTTTTCTCTATACGGATAAGCCGTATCCATCTCTTTTAACAGCACAATGTACCTTCTCTATACATCTCTTTCTTGATAGAAACAATCGGGGGACAATAAACAATCTCTGTTTAAGCAAGCACGATAATAACAAGCATGAACTCTACTCTTAATAATCATTCTCTATTCAGGGACATGTAAACATTCTCTTTTCTTTTCTTATTAAGCATGGCAATAGTTTATTCATTCGAGGCACATCTCTAATTTAGCACAGCATCAACTCATTGATTTAACATGGCAACGTTTTATCGATCAAGGCAACATTCATTTCTTAACAAGGCATCATGTCGTTTCTTATTAGCATACAACAATTCTTCTTCTTAGCATACAAGTTAACTCTTTTCTTATTCTAAGCATAGCAACATGTGAAATCTCTTACAAGCATACTCAATGATTACCATCTTGTTATTAGAAACAATATTTATTTAAAAACTCAGATTCTTATTAGGCGCAAGCGAATCATAAAATGAGTCTTTGTCCACTCATCCAGATTAATCATCTTCTGTTGCAGAGCCAGCAATCCGATCTCTCTGTTTATCTAGTACCTTCGCGGAGCGGGGCACTACAGTAAGTAAATAAAGAAAGATGCAACTAATTATAAGCAGTAAATAAAGCAAGGTATCTTGTCTGGTGGGTCTCCTGGTATGGTACGATGATCCGATAAGTTCTGTTTTGTCTAATAGCTGGGGTCGATATAGAAGGGTCCGAAATCGCGAGAAGATAGGAAAGCACGATTTAGTCATGATTAGTCATGGTCAAATTTTGTTAATCAATGAGAATTAGCGGAAAAAAATACTCATACTTGTCCTTTAGAAAATATCTACCTTTATTTGAAAACTAGATTTTATTAGTCAAATAAATTTTAGGAAAAATATTTTGAAAGTTAAAAAAAAATCATTTCGGGGCTAAACTCTAAGTTATGTCAAAATAATATATAAGTCAAATCTATATATTTTTCAAAAATATTTTTCTAGATAAATATGAAATAATTTTTGAAAAGTTATTTAAGATTAAAGACCAAAGTTTTGTAAAGAACCCATAAAAATATAATATTAATAATAGCAATAAGTAATAGTAGTAATACCAGTAAGTTAACCTATAGGCCTAATACTAAAATTTGTAACCAAAATAATTGAAAAATATTACTATCTATTAGAAACAGTAATAATAGTACTTCCTAGGATAATATACATACCTACTAACACTTATTGTAGCTCCCCTTCCCGGAAATTTGAAATATTTTTATTATTATTTATTTTATTTAAATGGTGATTTTTAGATTTTATAAATAATTAATTAGTTAATTATTACGGTAGATGATTTTAGTCATGGTTAGGAATTTGAGTACAAGGCGACTAGGAATCATGGCACGGATAGTAAAGTGGCGTGCCTTGACTAGTGTATTAGCCATGCCTAGGAAGGTCGTGCCATAGTGATGTCCTAATTAGGAAAACCAGGCCAAGTTGCGACTTAACCCTTACCAAAGATTTATTTACTTATTAATTATATTATTGAGTTTTAGGGAACCCGGTTGTACCAAACTAGTCCAGATTGGACCCAACCCAAGCCAAAATCTATGTAGTCATGCGGTACGTCCAATGACATTCGTGTTGCTGTATTTTGATATAATTGTGTCGTATTCCGTTTTAGTGATCTAATGAATATTTTCTAAGTATTCGTTAATTAAATGTTATAAATATCATTATTAGTTGATATTCAATGACATTTGTATAAAATAGGTCCTTGTATATTTTGAGATTATTAGACTGTACATAATGGTATATACACCATTATTGGTTTATTGAATTTTGTTATTATTATTATTATTATTTTTATTGAGGTTATTATTATATAATATTATCATTATTATTGGTTATATTATTGTGAGACTCGTCTCACAGTATCAGTATTTATATACGGATACGTATTTTGTATTGTATTTCGTATTTTCTTGGTTTTCGGAATGATTTAAAATTTTTCCTAAATTATAGATTTTCTCCTTGACCGGCATACCGACGGTGTACCGGAGTATACCGGCGGCATGCCGTCCGGACAGATTTTTCCACATTTTAAATATTTTTGATTTTAGATATTTTCATGAATAGTATTTCTGATATTTTTATGAATAGTATTTTAGATATTTTGATGAATAGTGTTTAGATATTTTCGTGAATAGTGTAGATGCATTATATTATCCAATGGACAATTGGTTTTCTTTCATTGGATAGGATTGATCAAGATTTTGACATGGATCATGATCCAACGGTCATAATTAATTCACCCTCTCTATATATATCATATGAGTTTTTCTCTCCTCTCTTTTCTTTCCTTCTCCATTTTCTCTTCACTCTCTTCCCTCTTCCTCAAGCTTAGAAAGGCTTGGCCTTGAGGCCTAGAGTGTGGTTTCGTGCCCCTCTTGGTGGTGGAGTAGAAGATTAGGCTTGGAACTTAACCTAGGCAAGTACATCTTGCTCAAAAGTGACATAACCATGCTATAATTTTGTTTTCCATAGAAATTAAAGTTTTATTGTTCTATAATATGCTCCTCTAAATTGTTAACATGTTTAATATATAGCACGTTTAGTTTTGATCGACAATATTGCGTAGATCTGAGTTTCTAGATATGATTTTTGAGTATTTTGAGGTATTTATCTATCAAATGTTTTAATTTATGAAAATTAATACTTCCATGTTGTAGGAAATTCAATTCTATGCAATTTTGACTTTTGAAAGTCCGACTTTCGATTTAAAATGAAGTTTTTATGGCCGAAACAAGTTTTGGCAAAATTTTGGATTTTGTTGCTGTTTGGAAAAATGGTATACCGACGGTATGCCGGTATATACCGACGGTATGCCAATTTTTACACTAGAAACTTTTTGTCTTTAGGCCGGTATACCGTCGGTATGTCGTTTTATGTCGTTTTAGGCTGTTTTCGTCCGTTTTTTGCCCGTTTTTGACCGTTTTTGATATTTTCTCGATTGTAATGGACTCTTACCATGATTAGATGACCTTGTATAGTTAGAGAATGATTGTACACCCTATATACACTTGACACTAATATATTTCTATGAATTGTTTTATGTCATGTACTTATCTTTATTAATTTCTTCCCACACGCCATGATATGTTTTCCTATTGATTTCTTCTTACATGCCATGACATGTATTGCCGTGTCTTTTCCGATTTTATGTCAAGTACATTTATTGTCTAGTTATACATTGATTGATAGTAGCCTGTCTTGGCGTACTCATAATTTTTGTACATGTCCAGATTCTTGATAGTGGCTCGTAGTAGCGCACTCATGACTTAATTTTCTCATTGATTTTTGACCCGAGATATGAGTACATGTTCTTTCCTGACACCATGGATATAGCTTGTTAAAATGTTAATCTATTGCATCTTGGCACTGGACAATCGAGTGTGAGTATTGTTCTGTGTATCACGTGATGTTATTACGGGGATGTTCGTAAGTGATAACTTACGAATTACTCGTACATAACACACGTCATCTTAGAAAATTCTTGAGTGTCCATGACTTGAGAACTTGACATTAATATGATAAGGTAAATGACTAGTAAATTCAAGTAGATCATTGTAGGAGGAAATTCGTACTACCAACCCCAAGCTCCAAGGGCCCCATGAGGCGTGGCTCGACCCTGCTAGGCAAGGGCTCCATGACCTACCAAGTTTGCGCGTATTGATACACGATCAAGTCACATGTCGTGCCGGGTTACGGCACAGTCAGTTATATATGTTATATGATATGATCGAGTCAAATGTCGTGCCGGGTTACAGCACAGTCAGTTATATGTTCTCTTTTACAAGTATATGATATGGTTGTTCATGTTAAAAGTCAAGACACGTTTCATCTACCAGCAGTCTTGTTGGGCAATAGATGTACTACTCGTATCCTTGGACATCCGGGTATCTGCAGTCAATTAGTTACGAAAATCCTCAACTTGCATACTAGTAATTAGGATTGTGATAACCCTAGCTAGTTAATGATAGCAAGCCGTAGGTAATGATTGGCCGTGCACTTTTGATTGTGTGTTACTTTATATGCTTTATATCATTGAGTGGCCAGAGACTAAGTTCAGCTAGGAAAAAGATCTGCAACCCTATCCTTGTTTGGTTTAAGGGTTATGGCTCCGATTTTTAGTAGTTCCTAAGTCCCTTGTTGCTCATTGGCTTATTGTTCTCTATTGCTATATGGTTCATTATTTCCATTCAGTCATTTATATTCTCGAGATATGTGTATTGGTACCACACTAGTCTCGACCCATATTTATTTATTTTTGTCATTGTGTTGTTGTGTTGTTGTTGGGCCTTGTCGTTCATATCGAGCCTTACTTGTGGTACTTGCTATTTGGGGTCTGACCCCATTGGTTTTGTATGGCCAGGTTCCATAGTTCATCACGAAGATCTACCGTCTCCTCCTCCGGATGGTTCGCACTCAGAGGACCGACATGGATTAGCGAGTGGGTTACCTTTATTTTCTACTTTATCTTGCACTTTCATTTTGTGGTGTATTAGCCAAGGACATATGTTAGTCCGTGTTTCTGGGATTTGTTTCCTCTGTCTTAGTACGACGTGGATATATATTCTGGACAGCTGCTAGTTGTACATTAACGTACCTTTTGTATAGTCAGTTGATATATCTTTTATTATCTCAGCTCTCATGATTATGTATGTACTTGTGTTTGGGATGCCTTACCCATCTCATTTATGATTTACTGTTTATTGCTTCTTATGTTGATTGGATTGAGATAGGATTTGTTCGACCTTAGGAGTCGTCAGTGGCATGCTAGAGTCCACCCACTTGTCTTCTAGACAGCTTTGACTGTATCTCGGGGTATTGGCGTACCCTGATATACGTAGCTGGCTTTGTTTCGCCACCGATCTCTAGTATTCTGGTTCTGGGCCATGACAGGGTTTTTTGGTGGCCCATACAAGTCTGTCTTCAGACTTGTGGGAGATTCATCTTGTTAGAATCTCAATCCTATATTTGCCTTTATTTGATCTCTCTTTGCTTATCGCATTCTCGTTTTTCTTGAACTGTAAACATGATTGACATATCCTTATTCTACTTCTATCCATTATTGATATCTTTTGCCCTTATCATTCAGTGACACCCAACCTTCTTATCTATTTCTTTCGAGGATTTTATTGCTCCATCTTCTTCATTGGTTCAGGCAGTATGTCGGCATCTGATCCCGCCTCTACAGAATCAGGTACCAGTACCATCACATCATCTGGTGGTAGCTCAGTTCACTTCACTCCAGTCAGTTCAGCTAATAAAGTTAGTCCGATCCCTTGTTCAGCACCTCCTTCCGACGCGGTCTCAGCAGATTTAATGTCAACATCTGGCACAGTTTGCCCAGGTCCAGTAAGTCAGATAAAATCAGCAGCATGTAAAAGCAGCAGTCCCGATGCATAGGCAGAGAGAGTTTGTTATCATTAAGCAGATATTGGTTGAGGGCAGTCAGATTGTTAGTAAGCTTCTGAGGTGTTCCTTCAGTCATTCTTATTCTTGGGTTCCGTTGACGGCCTTGTATTCCATTCATACCCCAGAATATGATGGTCGACTTGAAATATTCGGTGAGTGAATGCGAGTTTCTCGTACCACTCATCTGCCTCCGTATCTCGCGATACACGATATCTATCATGTATCCCGACTACGTAGGTGTGTCCTGGATTAGAGCCATGTATTCGACTGAGTCGTTGGTACCAACTTACTTCGAAACTTGACCCTTGTCCACTTTGTGAGTCAGCGTAGGCTAGCGAGGACAAATCCCTACTCAACTGACTCAGGGGTATATTATTCCATATGTCCCATTTTCTTGTATTACATATATGCATGTATTTATTATTTTCTGCATTTATTTAAATTATGTATCTCAATATATCACTTGTACACGGGATATTTTCTTACGATGAGTTATGATTTATATATTGTTTTAGCATGTGTATTTTTGTTCGACTGGCTTTAGGAAATTCTGAGGATGGAATTTTTCTAAGTTGTGGAGAGTTGTGAGACTCGTCTCACAGTATCGGTATTTATATGCGGATACGTATTTTGTATTATATTTTGTATTTTCTTGCTTTTTGGAATGCTTTAAAATTTTTCCTAAATTATAGATTTTCTCCTTGACCGGCATACCGACGGTCTACCGGAGTATACCGACGGCATGCCGCCCGGACAGATTTTTTCACATTTTAGATATTTTCGATTTCAGATATTTTCGTGAATAGTATTTTCGATATTTTCATGAATAGTGTTTTAGATATTTTGATGAATAGTATTTAGATATTTTCGTGAATAGTGCAGATGCATTCTATTATCCAATAGACAATTGGTTTTCTTTCAATGGTTAGGATTGATCTAGATTTTGACACGGATCACGATCCAATGGTCATGATTAATTTACCCCCTCTATATATATCCTATGAGTTTCTCTCTCCTCTCTTTTCTTTCCTCCTCTATTTTCTCGTCACTCTCTTCCCTCTTCCTCAAGCTTAGGAAGGCTTGGCCTTGAGGCCTAGAGTGTGGTTTCGTGCCCCTCTTGGTGGTGGAGTAGAAGATTAGGCTTGGAACTTAACCTAGGCAAGTACATCTTGCTCAAAAGTGATATGACCATGTTATAATTTTGTTTTCCATAGAAATTAAAGTTTTATTGCTCTATAATATGCTCCTCTAAATTGTTGACAGGTTTAATATGTAGCACTTTTGGTTTTGATCGACAATATTGCGTAGATCTGAGTTTCTAAATATGATTTTTGAGTATTTTGAGGTATTGATCTATCAAATGTTTTAATTTGTGAAAACTAATACTTTCATGTTGCAGGAAATTCAATTCTATACAATTTTGACTTTTAAAAGTCCGAATTTTGATGTAAATGAAGTTTTTATGGCCAAAACAAGTTTTGGCAAAAATCAGAATTTTGTTGTTGTTTGGAAAAATGGTATACCGACGGTATGCCAGTGTATACCGACGGTATGCCAATTTTTGCTCCAGAAACTTTCTGTTTTTAGGCCAGTATACCGCCGGTATGCCGTTTTATGCCGTTTTAGGCTATTTTTGTCCATTTTTGCTCATTTTTGACTGTTTTTGATATTTTCTCGATTGTAATGGACTCTTACCATGATTAGATGACCTTGTATAGTTAGAGAATGATTGTACACCCTATATACACTTGACACTAATATATTTTCATGAATTATTTTATGTCATGTACTTATCTTTATTAATTTCTTAAAACACGCCACGATATGTTTTTCTATTGATTTCTTCTTACATGCCATGACATGTATTGTCGTTTCTTTTCCGATTTTATGTCAAGTACATTTATTGTCTAGCTATACATTGATTGATAGTAGCCTGTCATGGCGTACTCATGATTTTTGTACATGTCCAGATTCTTGATAGTGGCTCGTAGTAGTGCACTCATGACTTGATTTTCTTATTGATTTTTGACCCGAGATATGAGTACATGTTCTTTCTTGACACCGTGCATATAGCTTGTTAATCTATTGCATCTTGGCACTGGACAATCGAGTGTGAGTATTGTTCCGTGTATCACGTGATGTTAGTACTGGGATGTTCGTAAGTGATAACTTACGAATTACTCGTACATAACACCCGTAATCTTAGAAAATTATTGAGTGTCCACGACTTGAGAACTTGACATGAATATGATAAGGTAAATGACTAGTAAATTCAAGTAGATCATTGTAGGAGAAAATTTGCACTACCAACCCCGAGCTCCAAGGGCCCCATGAGGCGTGGCTTAACCCGGCTAGGCAAGGGCTCCATGACCTACCAAGTTTTGGTGTATTGATACACGATCGAGTCACATGTCGTGACGGTTTGCGGCACAGTCAGTTATATATATTATATAATATAATCGAGTCACAAGTCGTGCCGGGTTGCGGTACAGTCAGTTATATGTTTTCTTTTACAAGTATATGATACAGTTGTTTATGTTACAAGTCAAGACACGTTTCATCTGCGAGCAGTCTTGTTGGGCAATAGATGTACTATTCGTACCCCTGGACATCTGGGTATCTGCAGTCAGGTAGTTGCAAAAATCCTCAACTTGCATACTAGTAGTTAGGATTGTGATAACCCTAGCTAGTTAATGATAGCAAGCCGTAGGTAATGATTGACCGTACACTTTTGGTTGTCCGTTACTTTATATGCTCTTATATCGTTGAGTGGCCAGAGACTAAGTTCTGCTAGGGAAAAGATCTGCAACCCTGGTCCTTGTTTGGGTTAAGGGTTGTGGCTCCGATTTCTAGTAGTTCCTAAGTCCCTTGTTGCTCATTGGCTTATTGTTCTCTATTGCTATATGGTTCAGTATTTCCATTCAGTCGTTTATATTCTCTATATACATGCATTGGTATCACACTAGTCTCAACCAATATTTATTTATTTCTGTCATTATGTTGTTGTGTTGTTGTTGGGCCTTGTCGTTCACCTAGAGCCTTCCTTGTGGTACTTGCTATTTGGGGTCTGACCCTACTGGTTTTGTACATCCAGGTTCCATAGTAGATCACGAGGATCTACCATCTTCTCCTCCGGATGGTTCGCACTCAGAGGACCGACATGGATTAGCGAGTGGGTTACCTTTATTTTCTACTTTATCTTGCACTTTCATTTTGTGGTGTATTAGCCAAGGACATATGTTAGTACTTATTTCTAGGATTTGTTCCCTTCGTCTTAGTACGACGTGGATGTATATTCTGGACAGCTGCTAGTTGTACATTTACGTACCTTTTGTATAGTCAGTTGATCTATCTTTTATTATGTCAGCTCTCATGATTATGTATGTACTTGTGTTTGGGATGCCTTACCCATCTCATATATGATTTACTCTTTATTGCTTCTTATGTTGATTGGATTGAGATAAGCTTTGTTCGACCTTAGGAGTCGTCAGTGGCATGCTAGAGTCCACCCACTTGTCTTCTAGACAGCTTTGACCGTATCTCGGGGTATTGGCGTACCATGATATACGTAGTTGGCTTTGTTTCGCCCCCGATCTTCAGTATTCTGGTTCTGGGGCGTGACAATTATTTTTGTCAAATAAAGGTTATATTATGTATATTCATATTTATATAAATAGGTCTTACACTAGAAAAAGGGTATTTAGGAATTTAGGATTTTATTGGAATATTTATGTAAGCATAGATATAGATATATATATATATATATATATATATATATATATATATATATATATATATATATAATATATATATATATATATATATATATATATATATATATATATATATTGCACATGTGTATGTATATATAAATGTATACATATAGGTGTATATGTGAATATATATATAGGTGTACATGTGTATGTATACATAAATATATATATAAAGGTGTATATGTGCATGTATATATAAATATATATAGAGGTGTGTGTGTGTATGTATATATAAGGGGTGTGTATGTAGATACATATATATTTATATAACAAAAAAAATAAAGAAAAGAACTAAGCAGCTTGCCGGCCCAACCATCCCCAAATCCAGCCGAGCCCATCTAGACCCACACCCTCAGACCCGAGCATATCCCAATTTTTTCACCGCTCGGTTGCGTTTATAGCGAAACGAGATCGAGAGGGGAAAAGTGAATCAAAAAACCCAAACCCTATCCCTCGACACCCAACCCCAGAACACGCATCGACCCTCCCCAGCCCTGGGCGCCGCCGCGCGTGGCCACTAGCCTGCCGAACATGCCAAAAAATGCACGGATGCAGCAGCGCACGTGTGGGGTTGCACAGCGACAGTTGCAGCCGCGAAAGGCCACCTCGCGACGAGTTTTCGCAATGCGTGGTTGATCATTTGTCGATCTGCGACTTCGGATATGAACATAACCTATACATCTCCTATTCCCTTCAAATAGTTTCTACAAAATCTTGTCAAATCGACCAAAAGATTCACCCAAAATTCCCAAAAAATTGTTCAGAACAGAATAATTTAGGAGTTCAAACCGCTGTTTTGGAAGGCACGTAATCGTCGATTCCTCGACAGTTTAGAAAATCTAGTTTAACACGTCTGTTGACAACATTTACGAGATGGCAACCCCATTTATAGATTTATTTTTCATTAGTTATATTGCTGTTAAACTATTTTCAAAGTTTAAGAAAAACCAGAGCCTGCCCTTGAGCATAGTTGTAGTTTCACCTAAGACTAAGAGGTCTATATATATAGATGATATACTTAGGATATATGTGATGGGTTGTTGTTCTTGAGCATATATATATATATGTGGTATTTGGGATTGGTGTGCTTAGCTTGTGGGTAATTAGTTATGGGTGACTTGATAGGATTTGGAAGTTAAGAGCTAGTCTATTATAGAGTTTTCTTTGCTAATCCCTAGTTGCCAACAATAGGTAGCTAGCATAGGTAAATCCTAAGAAGTTGACCAACTGATGACCAAGTACTAGGGTGTTGAGAAAATTGACTAGTGATTGACCCTTGACTATGTTTGACCTAGAAGGGGTGCGATCATCTTAATTTCGAGGACAAAATTTTTATAAGGTGGGTAGGATTGTAACACCCAGTTTTCCAGATAAGAGTAATTTTGAAATTTTGTAATTATAATTATTATTTATTGATATTTATTTTATATTAGGATTTTTGGTAATTTTTAATCATTGTTGAACTATTTAAATTCATGACTTGTGATTTCGGTGTTTTGCTAGTGAAATCGTAGAGACTGTCTACCCTAGAGCCTAGCCATGTGATTAGGGTATTTCATTTATCATTTTTAGTTTGAGGGTATTTTTGTCATTTTGAACTATTTAAATTTAATATATTTTAGGAATTTAAATGATTTGTTTTGAATGGTGTGATTTAAATATTTTTAATTAATTTCCATGTGGTTTAGATTAGCCTAACCTAGATTGGACCTAACCTAGATTAGTCCTGGTTAGTCGTAGTTAGACTAAGTTAGATTGGGATTGGTTATGGTTAGTCATGGCTAGTCATGATTTGTGATTTGGTTAGTTATTAGTCATATTGATTAGTTATGACTAGTAATAGGCTACCTAGGTTTCATCTAGCCATTGAATTGTCTAGAATGATGGAGAACCATTGGATCAACCCTAGCCCTAGATTTTAGGGCAGCCATCTTGGGATTTTCCTCCTATTTAATCCCTCCCAAAAATCATTGCCTCCTTGTTCATTCTCCATCTTTTCAAGAACAAGGTGAGCTCAACTTCATTTCTCCATAACTTCTTCATTCCTTATCCTTTTTCAACCAAACTTCTTGCATTGTGACCTAACCACCACCCTCTAGCTGTCCATGGAGGTAGAGTACTGATTAGGGGATCATATTGTGCTCGAGCTACAGTAACATGGGACTACACTTTGACAGTTTTTGGAGCTTAAGACACCCATTGGTAAATCCCTCTTTCCCCATTTAAACTACTGATTTATCATCATGGATACATAGTCCTAGGTCCCCTCTAGCCTCGGGTAGGAGCTGACCCCAACTTGTGTCGGATACGTGTCCGTATCAGACACGTATCAATAGGATTACCTAGGTGTTCGACCTAATGCCTTAATAGGTTTTTCTTTACTATTTTTTGATTGTGTTTGAATAGATATTTGAGTTTTTGTGTCGCTTACACGATTCTAATGTTTTGAACACGTTTCTGTGTCGTGTCGTGTCCGTACGATGGCGTAGACACAGCCTCGCGCGCGGCTAAGGTTTCCCCTGCTGCTCGTGGCCACGTGCTCAGTGCACAGGCCACGTGGCAGGCCGTGCTTGGACTGAGAGGAGGGGGCAGTGTCTGCGAACCTGTCCCCTAAGCCTCGTGTCCACAGGCATCGTGTCGGACACGCCAGGACTCGTGCACTGGTCCTACACGCGCGCACGTTCAGTCTGAATCGCGTACTGCTACGCGAGTCGTGTCCACTCTGGACACGACGTAGTCGTGTCGTATTGGGTCCTATGTGTAGCCTGACACGTGGGCATGACCACAAGACCCCACATGTCGTGTGTCATGTCCTATACGTATGTGCACGCGTGCACGACACTGTGCAACACTGGGTGCACCCAACGTGTTTGCAACGTGTTGGACACGCCTGTGTCATGTTTTCTGGACACCAAATGGCTCTCAAGACATGTGTGTATGTGTGACACTATTTACCAACTCTTGTTTGTGATTTTTGTGATTAAATTAGGATCGAATTCCTCGATTCCCATTGTAGACTGATACTCCCTAAATTGTGCACTGTTCTTCAATTTTTATTACATTTTACTGATGTTAACACTGTTAAATGTTAGATTTAGACTCATCACATATTGCATGTTTAACTATGCTTTTATAGCTGCACACTTGAATTGAAGGTTTAAATGGGTTTTCTAGTTCAAATTTGGTTTTGGTTCGATTCTCTGATACCATGCTCTGCGTGTTGATTTCTGAGATCCAATTTATGTTAAAACTGATTAGTTAGATGTTTCGTGTATGTACACATGTCTGTGTGTACCTGATAACCTGAGAATTAGGTAAGCTACCTGGGAATCAATCGTATTTGCTTTTCATCTTATTTTTCTGATATTTTATAAGTTTTAAGTTGTCAATTTAATGTTAGGTAATACTGTAACATTTGAACATGCTTAATTGCCTGTGGTGTACTGCTATACTCTTCCATCCATCCACATTACACATACACACTGCTGCTACACCAATTTATGAAACACATGTACACAAGACTCTGATAACCTGAGAACCTATGTACTGCTACTTAGAAATTTTTACTGATTTCTCCACACACAAGCTGCCATTGGGTTTCTGTTCCTATTTAACTGATATTCAATTTGGTTTATGATGAATTTGGTTCAGGATTTACTGTCTGTGATGATGTTTTAATTGTAGGATGATTCGAGTTCTCATTGTTTGATTTCGAAGTTGGTTTGGTTGATTTCATGTTTCCTTTTTCAATTAATATTGATTCAGTTACTGGTTGATAAGTTGATACCAGGAAATTGGTTACTTGACATTCATGTATTGAGTTTTGGGTTGTTTTGATTGATGTATACAAAATCAGAGAATATTGACACACAATCTAAACTAACTGCCCCATTGGCACATTGTACTGTTTCCCTGAGATTACTACACTGTTGCATTGACACACACCTAATGTGACACTCTCTCTCTCTTGATTTCACTCATATATTCACACACACATGTATTGGACACCCTATCCTAGGTATTCCCTGTTCATTGTTTCGAATTTGTATTGATTAGGATTTAATGACTGATATCATGACAGGTTAAATTGACTTGGTTTTCAGTTTCCTGAGATATATAAACTGTGAACTGAGATTACCTAGTATGTATAAACCTGAGAATCCACCTATGCTCGCTCACACATTGGCATAAAATCAGTAAACCTGAGATTAATCTGGACAGAGACACTGAATTACCATTCATGGATACTTGGTATTACCCACAGGCATGTTTTACACTGGTTGTTCAACTGAGATTAGTCCTAGGCTGAATCATGGATTCATTGAAATTCTGTGAAGGTACTCCCATATGTAGACACACACACACAAATCACATTCACCACTACTGACCCTTGTACCCTGTTCCAGATTTTATACACACAGCTACACACTCCCACAGGTTTTCCTTACTGCACCCTCACATACACAGAGGACACAAAAACCTAAGACACATGCACACATTCACACCTGAACACATTGCCTCCTATTGACAGCCATTGAGCCCCAAAGACTTGAAATCAGTCCATTTATGGACAGCCTTAAGCAGCCTACCTAAACCCTTCAAAACTGAGAAGTAACCCCCTGCACATGAGCCTAAATCTGTGTGGAATACTCTCTTGTATTTGAGACACATATTCATTGCTATTACACATTGCTTCCCACACACACATGCACAAAATGACACTCTCATCCACTCTATGACATTCAACATTTCACCTTGACACTTCACTCACATATCACACACACAATTACATGCTCTTCTCTACCTCTCTCTCAATATATATATGTATATATTATATATGGCTAATGTGTTAATGTGGTAAATAGAGTTTTCCTACAGTTATATATACATATATGTGATATACGGCCTAGTGTTGAATTCTCTTTTCATGTACACCTCCATGTTCACACACACACATAGCTTTACATGTTAGTTCCTTCCTCTTATATAAAATATATATATATATATATATATATATATATATATATATATATATATATAATGTTGATTATGCATGAATGTGATGTACCTTGATATGTGACTTGTGTTGGCTTGTATAGCCTAGATTTGATGTGTGCTTGCTAGGATAGTCTTGGTTAGGCCTAGTGAGACTTGTTAGACTTGTTTGGGCTAGGGCTTGACCTAGTTCGACTAGTGTGGTTGACTAGAGTTGACCAAGTGTTAATTTTAGTCTAATTTGACCTAGACAGCATACAGACGCATCGTAGATTACATTTATCATCCTATGTATACATCTTGACTTATGTTGCTCTAACTAGGAGTCAGGTACCTCATCTCGAACAGTACGTTTACTTCAGATATTCAGATACCAGGCGAGTACATTCTCTGACCGTTTCATACTTGTCTGGATTTACATTCTTGCTCTAGATTACTGTACTTGATGCTGACACGATTGTTATCACGGATTGGTACTATATGGATCTTATTTTGAGATGTTATCCCCTTGTATTCACTAAATACATATTGTGATGTGCGTTTCACATACATATTGTATTTATTGAATACCCATATCCTTGTATACTCATTGTGCATATTGTACTCTCATTATCACATGAGTTCTAGGGATAGACCATTGTACACTATTGTATAACATTGTACAACTATTGTATAACATTGTACATCTATTGTATAATATTGTACATCCATTGTATAACATTGTACACTATTGTGCAAGATAACGTAACTGGAGTGGATCCTTATGTATTGATTGGAGAGGGGGAGTAGAATTGGTTATGTACTCAAATCCTATTGTACAATATTATATAACTATTGTATATGTCTATTGTACACCCGCGTATAATAGAGTTACCATTGCATTGTCCTAGACCGTTTACATAACCATATTGTACTCTAAATCACAGTTGGCTTACAGTTCTTACTTATCATATATAGATATTTCCTGTTATCAAATCTCTACTGTTTTTTATATACATTCTTCTTTCAGCATTTCATGTACCTTACTCTATTGCATGCTTTATATTTCCTAACTTGATATGAACTGCGTGAGATGTTTTGTGCTCGCTTCCGTCCTGACTAGACCTGTTAAAAATTTTACAGAGGATGATGAGGAACCCTGTACCCCTTACTTTAGAGCTTGCCTAGGTGACACTCGCGACTTGGACCCCTGTGGAGGTTCAGGCAGCTGCTGAGGATGATACCTTGCTTAGTATAGATAGCTTAGACTGTTTACTTTTTTATGATTATTTGTTGTTCTTGATTCAGAGCTTGTATATTTTTAGAGATGATAAGACTTATATTTCATTTCTGTTGTACCTCAGTTGAGGATTCCTTTATCTATTTCATCGTGCCATATTCTATCTATAGATTGTGATTGAGTTATACCTCTGTGTTGGCCTCCTTATGGAGAGTATTCATACTATGTTAGTTATAGTCATGACCTAGAACAACGTTCTACCGGCAGGGCGTTGTTACGTTCTCGTACCCTCACAGTGGGTGCGGGTCGTGACACATTTTTAGTGGTGGCCCATGCAGGTCCAGTTTATGTAGTGGTATTCGAACAAGAGTATCACTACAGCCTGCAGTAGGATTAGGATATTTTTTTTGGGGTACTCAATCACATTAGAAAAAACTCTTAATCAGATTCCTTTTATCCAATTGCTGCTTATTGATTTCCCTTGAATATAAACTGTCCTCCCTTGATTTTTTGCTTCATTCTCAGTAATTGCTTCTTGGTTTGATCCGTCTTCATGATGGTTATGAAGACGATCTCATCGCTCTGGTTCGGGGGATACTATCGAGAGGCTGGCCACCCCTCGTCCTGTTCATCAGGGCCTCGAGACCGCAGTTTCTGTTGTGCCAACTCAGGTTGGCATTTCTGTTACATTGGAGGTGTACCTCTATCTGTACCGAGATTTTCTTCCGTCATTTCTGATTTCTCTCAGCAGCGGTGATTCATGCAGCATCAGCAGCAGACCAGGGGAAACTAGCAGGGCGAGCTATCGTCAGGACAGTCAAGGATGCACAGACCATTGGAGATCTTGCTGCAAGTTCTGTTCTTCTCAATTCCATTCCCGGAATTGTCTTTTATAACTACCTAGAAATCAGATTCCATCTGTTCCTTGCTGATTGATTAATTTTGTCATGTTGTTCTTTGTTATGTTGTTTTTCTTCAAAATTATATGGCTAGGTCAGCTAAATCATGGGATCTAGAATCTTCGATAGTCGTGTTAGTTGGCATAGTGAGGACATGTAGTCAGATTTCGGATGTATTTTTTGGGTATAGGAATTTAAGGTTTTCGCCGTCGCATACGACAATACAAAAATTTTAAATACCATGAACCTAGAGGTACGTACCTTAGTCAAGGACTCTGTGGTTATCGTAGCCTTACTCACTAGCATGATGAAGACTCTAGACAACATGATTTTGGGCAGACGCATATAATTAGCAGATTGTATCTTGAGAAGGTTTAAAACATCATACCCTTTTTATTGTTATAAATGACTTAGGGGTAGGGATATTTAGTTTTGTAGAGCTTATTCATAGGTAGTTCCTTCATAGTATAATGGTATGATGACTTGTAGAGTGTCTGTACCCTAGAGGTGATAGTTAGCATTGGTGCTAGAATAGTAACCCATTGCAGATAATTCCCTGTTATTATGATACCAACCAGTTATGTATAGGATGTTAGTATGCCAGACAACCTTGATGATTTATTATAGTTTTCCTTTACCCTTCCAGTAAGACACCCAGTGACCAGAGCCTGCCCTTGAGCATAGTTGTAGTTTCACCTAAGACTATGAGGTCTATATATATAGATGATATACTTAGGATATATGTGATGGGTTGTTGTTCTTGAGCATATATATATATATATATATATATATATATATATATATATATATATATATATGTAGTATTTGGGATTGGTGTGCTTAGCTTGTGGGTAATTAGTTATGGGTGACTTGATAGGATTGGAAGTTAAGAGCTAGTCTATTATAGAGTTTTCTTTGCTAATCCCTAGTTGCCAACACTAGGTAGCTAGCATAGGTAAATCCTAAGAAGTTGACCAACTGATGACCAAGTACTAGGGTGTTGAGAAAATTGACTAGTGATTGACCCTTGACTATGTTTGACCTAGAAGGGGTACGATCATCTTAATTTCGAGGACGAAATTTTTATAAAGTGGGTAGGATTGTAACACCCAATTTTCCAGATAAGAGTAATTTTGTAATTTTGTAATTATAATTATTATTTATTGATATTTATTTTATATTAGGATTTTTGGTAATTTTTAATCATTTTTGAACTATTTAAATTCATGACTTGTGATTTCGGTGTTTTGGTAGTGAAATCGTAGAGATTGTCTACCCTAGAGCCTAGCCATGTGATTAGGGTATTTCATTTATCATTTTTAGTTTGAGGGTATTTTTGTCATTTTGAACTATTTGAATTTAATATATTTTAGGAATTTAAATGATTTGTTTTGAATGGTGTGATTTAAATATTATTTAATTAATTTCCATGTGGTTTAGATTAGCCTAACCTAGATTGGACCTAACCTAAATTAGTCCTGGTTAGTCGTAGTTAGACTAAGTTAGATTGGGATTGGTCATGGTTAGTCATGGCTAGTCATGATTTGTGATTTGGTTAGTTATTAGTCATATTGATTAGTTAAGACTAGTAATAGGCTACCTAGGTTTCATCTAGCCATTGAATTGTCTAGAATGATGGAGAACCATTGGATCAACCCTAGCCCTAGATTTTAGGGCAGCCATCTTGGGATTTTCCCCCTATTTAATCCCTCCCAAAAATCATTGCCTCCTTGTTCATTCTCCATCTTTTCAAGAACAAGGTGAGCTCAACTTCATTTCTCCATAACTTCTTCATTCCTTATCCTTTTTCAACCAAACTTCTTGTATTGTGACCTAACCACCACCCTCTTGCAGTCCATGGAGGTAGAGTACTGATTAGGGGATCATATTGTGCTCGAGCTATAGTAACATGGGACTGCACTTTGACAGTTTTTGGAGCTTAAGATACCCATTGGTAAATCCCTCTTTCCCCATTTAAACTACTGATTTATCATCATGGATACATAGTCCTAGGTCCCCTCTAGCCTCGGGTAGGAGCTGACCCCAACTTGTGTCGGATACGTGTCCGTATCAGACACGTATCAATAGGATTACCTAGGAGTTCGACCTAATGCCTCAATAGGTTTTCCTTTACTATTTTCTGATTGTGTTTGAATAGATATTTAAGTTTTTGTGTCGCTTACACGATTCTAATGTTCTGAACACGTTTCTGTGTCGTGTCGTGTCCGTACGATGGCGTAGACACAGCCTCGCGCGCGGCTAAGGTTTCCCCTGCTGCTCGTAGCCTCGTGCTCAGTGCACAGGCCACGTGGCGAGCCGTGCTTGGACTGAGAGGAGGGGGCAGTATCTGCGAACCTGTCCCCCAAGCCTCGTGTCCAGCGGCGTCGTGTCGGACACGCCAGGACTCGCGCACTGGTCCTACACGCGCGCACGTTCAGTCTGAATCGCGTACTGATATGCGAGTCGTGTCGACTCTGGACACGACGTGGTCATGTCGTGTTGGGTCCTATGTGTAGCCTGACACGTGGGCACGACCACGAGACCCCACATGTCGTGTGTCGTGTCCTACACGCGTGTGCACGCGTGCACGACACTGTGCAACACTGGGTGCACCCCACGTGTTTGCAACGTGTTGGACACGCCTGTGTCGTATTTTCTGGACACGAAACGGCTCTCAAGACATGTGTGTATGTGTGACACTATTTACCAACTTTTGTTTGTGATTTTTGTGATTAAATTAGGATCGAATTCCTCGATTCCCATTGTTGACTGATACTCCCGAAATTGTGCACTGTTCATCAATTTTTATTACATTTTACTGATGTTAACACTGTTAAATGTTAGATTTAGACTAATCACATATTGCATGTTTAACTATGCTTTTATAGCTGCACACTTGAATTGAAGGTTTAAATGGGTTTTCTAGTTCAAATTTGGTTTTGGTTCGATTCTCTGATACCATGATCTGCGTGTTGATTTCTGAGATCCAATTTATGTTAAAACTGATTAGTTAGATGTTTCGTGTATGTACACATGTCTGTGTGTATCTGATAACCTGAAAATTAGGTAAGCTACCTGGGAATCAATCGTATTTGCTTTTCATCTTATTTTTCTGATATTTTATAAGTTTTAAGTTGTCAATTTAATATTAGGTAATACTGTAACATTTGAACATGCTTAATTGCCTGTGGTGTACTGCTATACTCTTCCATCCATCCACATTACACATACACACTACTGCTACACCGATTTATGAAACAAATGAACACAAGACTCTGATAACCTGAGAACCTATGTACTGCTACTTAGAAATTTTCACTGATTTCTCCACACACAAGCTGCCATTGGGTTTCTGTTCCTATTTAACTGATATTCAATTTGGTTTATGATGAATTTGGTTCAGGATTTACTGTCTGTGATGATGTTTTAATTGTAGGATGATTCGAGTTCTCATTGTTTGATTTCGAAGTTGGTTTGGTTGATTTCATGTTTCCTTTTTCAATTAATATTGATTCAGTTACTGGTTGATAAGTTGATACCAGGAAATTGGTTACTTGACATTCATATATTGAGTTTTGGGTTGTTTTCATTGATGTATACAAAATTTGAGAATATTGACACACAATCTAAACTAACTGCCCTATTGGCACATTGTACTGTTTCCCTGAGATTACTACACTGTTGCATTGACACACACCTAATGTGACACTCTCTCTCTTGATTTCACTCACACAATCACACACACATGTATTGGACACCCTATTCTAGGTATTCCCTGTTCACTATTTCGAATTTGTATTGATTAGGATTTAATGACTGATATCATGACAGGTTAAAATGACTTGGTTTTCAGTTTCCTGAGATATGTAAACTGTGAACTGAGATTACCTAGTATGTATAAACCTGAGAATCTACCTATGCTCGCTCACACATTGGCATGAAATCAGTAAACCTGAGATTAATCTGGACAGAGACACTGAATTACCATTCATGGATACTTGGTATTACCCACAGGCATGTTTTACACTGGTTGTTCAACTGAGATTAGTCCTAGGCTGAAACATGGATTCATTGAAATTCTGTGAAGGTACTCCCATATATAGACATACACACAAATCACATTTACTACTGCTGACCCTTGTACCCTGTTCCAGATTTCATACACATAGCTACACACTTCCACAAGTTTTCCTCACTGCACCCTCATACACAGAGGACACAAAAACTTGAGACACATGCACACATTCACACCTGAACACATTGCCTCCTATTGATAGCCATTGAGCCCCCAAGACTTGAAATTAGTCCATTTATGGACAGCCTTAAGCAGCCTACCTAAACCCTTCAAAACTGAGACGTAACCCCCTGCACATGAGCCTAAATCTGTGTGGAACACTCTCTTGTATTTGGCACACACATTCATTGCTATTACACATTGCTTCCCACACACACATGCACAAAATGACACTCTCATCCACTCTATGACATTCAATATTTCACCTTGACACTTCACTCACATATCACACACACAATTACATGCTCTTCTCTACCTCTCTCTCAATATATATATGTATATATTATATATGTCTAATGTGTTAATGTGGTAGATAGAGTTTTCCTATAGTTATATATACATATATGTGATATAGGGCCTAGTGTTGAATTCTCTTTTCATGTACACCTCTATGTTCACACACACACATAGCTTTACATGTTAGTTCCTTCCTCTTATATATATATATAATGTTGATTATGCATGAATGTGATGTACCTTGATATGTGACTTGTGTTGGCTTGTATAGCCTAGATTTGATGTGTACTTGCTAGGATAGGTTAGGCCTAGTGAGACTTGTTAGACTTGTTTGGGCTAGGGCTTGACCTAGTTGACCTAGTTCGACTAGTGTGGTTGACTAGAGTTGACCAAGTGTTGATTTTAGTCTAGTTTGACCTAGACAGCATACAGATGCATCGTAGATTACATTTATCATCCCATGTATACATCTTGACTTGTGTTGCTCTAACTAGGAGTCAGGTACCTCATCTCGGACAGTTCGTTTACTTCAGACATTCAGATACCAGGCGAGTATATTCTCTGACCGTTTCATACTTGTCTGGATTTACATTCTTGCTCTAGATTACTGTACTTGATGCTGACACGATTGTTATCACGGATTGGTACTATATGGATCTTCTTTTGAGATGTTATCCCCTTGTATTCACTAAATACATATTGTGATGTGCGTTTCACTTACATATTGTATTTATTGAATACCCATATCCTTGTATACTCATTGTGCATATTGTACTCTCATTATCACATGAGTTCCAGGGATAGACCATTGTACACTATTGTATAACATTGTACAACTATTGTATAACATTGTACATCTATTGTATAATATTGTACATCCATTGTATAACATTGTACACTATTGTGCAAGATAACGTAACTGGAGTGGATCCTTGTGTATTGATTGGAGAGGGGGAGTAGATTTGGTTATGTACTCAAATCCTATTGTACAACATTGTATAACTATTGTATATGTCTATTGTACACCCGCGTACAATAGAGTTACCATTGCATTGTCCTAGACCGTTTACATAACCATATTGTACTCTAAATTACAGTTGGCTTACAGTTCTTACTTATCATATATAGATATTTCCTGTTATCAAATCTCTACTGTTTTTCATATATATTCTTCTTTCAGCGTTTCATGTACCTTACTCTATTGCATGCTTTATATTTCCTAACTTGATATGAACTGCGTGAGATGTTTTGTGCTCGCTCCCGTCCTGACTGGACCTGTTGAAAATTTTACAGAGGATGATGAGGAACCCTGCACCCCTTTCTTTGGAGCTTGCCTAGGTGACACTCGCGACCTGGACCCCTGGGGAGGTTCAGGCAGCTGCTGAGGACGATACCTTGCTTAGTATAGATAGCTTAGACTGTTTACTTTTTTTATGTTTAGTTGTTGTTCTTGATTCAGAGCTTGTATATTTTTAGAGATGATAAGACTTGTATTTCATTTCTGTTGTACCTCAGTTGGGGATTCCTTTATCTATTTCATCATGCCATATTCTATCTATAGATTGTGATTGAGTTATACCTCTGTGTTGGCCTCCTTATGGAGAGTATTCATACTATGTTAGTTATAGTTCATGACCTAGAACAGCGTTCTACCGCCGACACTGCGGCGTAGGCTGGGTGCTGTTACGTTCTCGTACCCTCACAGTGGGTGCGGGTCGTGACACAATTCTAGCTAATTTTACTATTCTAAAAATGTTGGTAATATTTATTACAGCATCTGGAGACTTCTGCATGTGTTGACTGTTGTGGCTCATTGAGTGGTATAGTATTATCGGTTTCACCAGCACAGGACCGCAGGCGAGTACATCTCGGATAGTTTTCGTATTTGATTATCTCTATACTTCTTTTATTTAATATTGTTTTATATTGATATCATGTTGATTCTTGACACGCTTGTCACACGAGATAGTAGTTATGGATTCTTGCATGTTGTTCGTGACCAATATATTTTTGTGTTCATGGCCTGTTTGAATCCATGGGTACTAGCCGGGCGGGGAAGTACATTAGTAGACATGTAAACATATCCAGAAATATTCCATGAGTATATTCTTGAATAATAGCAACTGCACACGACACGTACAGGGTGCAGGATTTACCTCTTAGCCGTTTACATGTTGAAAGTGTATTTCAAATCACTTGTTAGATATAGTCTTGCTACATTACAGTTTTTTTGTCATTGCTAGTCTTGTGTACCATGTCTTCCTGTATTTACTCGTATGATTTCCTACCATGATTCCCTGTTTATCACTTATCATGTATCTCAGTATTATTACAGATTTATAGATTTTGTCATTTATTGATTCTGTTGTGAGAATGTACTCGTTCCATTCCTGACTGGAAACTAACATTTTTTAAGTTAGCTGTGGCTTCACTTAGCATTGGAAGATACGGGTATACTTGCAGATAGAAACCTAGAAATTATATAGAAGTGGTATCATTTTCATTAATTGTAATACCTTGTATTTTCTTTAAAATATAAATATTATAAATATTGTAATAAATTTAGAAATGTGAATGAGCAATAAATGTATAATTTATAATTTTGAGCATATTTGCCGTGACAGCGTTTAACCGTCGACTCTGCGGCGTAGGCTGGCTTGGACACGTCTCGTATCCAAAAAGCGGGTGCGGGTCGTGACAAGTTTTTGTGGTGGTCCATGTAGGTCAGTTTTCGCAAAAGATTGCAAATTCGTGATGGTACTTAAGTTAGTCGTACCATTGTAGCCTACGACTAAAAAATGCTCATTCACAACTTAGAGTTAAATTGATTTAAGAGAATAACCAGGACTAGGGGTCCCTTGTTCAAAATTGTCCATTGGGTAGTTAAGGTTGTCAGATAGGCCATGCAATTTAGATAAGGAATTATTGAATTTAGATAGCTTACCAGATCTCTATAGAAACACTATTACTTTTGATATGACGATATGATCCAATGTGGATATACCATTCACTTGGTAAGTTAGACTTTCCTGATAAACTGTTCAATTTTCTTTTGTTCTATTTAGATATAAATCTTATATCATAAGTTAGAATTGCCTACTTTAAATTCTATTATGATGTAAGGAACTGGTTTATAATTTCTGATTCTGTTATTCGTATACAAATCTTGAAGTAGCTTGATTCAAAGTTTTCCCTCAATCATTTGAAATACATATGAAATAAAGATTAGGATGTTCTTACTTCTCTTGTCTTCAATTATTTTCTCCCCGATCAATCTTTTACTTTAAGGATTGAGACTTATAGGCCGATGTTTACGCTTTCTATCATAGTCAACTTGTTTAACTCTCTAGCTGCTCCTTGAATTTCATAGGAATATAGTTGGAGTAATTTTAATAATTGAGATGGCTAGACAGCAGCATACTGTCGCCAATTACTTGAGAATGGAGAGTGTGGGTTCACTGCAGCCAGCAGCGCACTGGCGAGGTACGACCTATAAAGTTGAAATTATTTCAAGGAATCGTAGGTTATAGAACATCGCTAAAACTATGTCTTTGTTGCCCTCTTTAGACCTTGTGTCAATATAAGATAGAGTATCTGATAGCATATCACATCTGAATCACGAAACCAAGGGTTTACCACAGCCAGGTGTATACGGGTGAGGCATAATTCTCGGCAAAATGACTTCAGATGTGATTACAAGTCTAGGATACTATAGAGGATAGAAAAATGCCCTGTGTGTACCATAAGATCCAAAGCCAAAACTAGTGAAATTTTTGGAAGTTGGATAGCATGTCTCCCAACCTAGCATTCTGTGGTCCTTGTGATCTATTAACGAGGTAATTGACTGATACTAATAGGTTTACCTAGAAAAAAATTTAGATTGTAACACCCAATTTTCAAAATAAGGGTAATTTTGAAATTTTTGTGTTTTAATTTATTTAATTATGATATTAAATAATAATATAATTTTTGGTGATTTTTTTAATCATTTAAAACTATTTAAAATCATGACTTGTGATTTTGGTGTTTTGCTAGTGAAACCATAGAGACTGTCTACCCTAGAGCCTAGCCATGTGATTAGGGTATTTCATTTATCATTTTTAGCTTGAGGGTATTTTGGTTATTTTGAATTAATATGTATTTATTGGATTTAATATGGTCATTGTAATGGTGTGATTTAAATATGATTTAATTCATTACCTTGTAGTGTGTTTAGCCCAAACCTAGATTTGACCTAACCTAGATTAGTCATAGCTAGCTATGGTTAGTGTTGGTTAGTGTTAGTTAGGAATTATTAGCCTTGGTTAAGTCATGACTAGATAGAACAACTAGGTCACAACTTGGCTAGAATGAAACCTAGGTTTGAGGACCATTGATTTAGCTAGATTGATTAGTGGCCATTGATCACCCCAAAACCCTAGCCCTACATACATGGCCGGCTACCAGGGCTACTCCTATAAAATCCCTTCAAAAGATATTGCCTCTTTTGTACATTCTCTCCATTGGCAAGAACAAGGTTTGTCCCTTTAGAAACCCTTTCCTATTTTAATCAAAATAATTCCTTTTTCATTCAAACTTCTTCCATAGTGATCTAAATTTCATTCCCCTACTGTTCATGGAGGTCATTCTCAAATTTGGGACAATTTGGAGCTTTGGGGCTAGCAAGAAGGATCCCTCATTTTGAAGCTTTTCTTGGAGAAGAACACACCTAGGTAACTCCTATTTCCCTCCATCAAATTGTGATTTCTAGGCATGGATAGGAAGCCTAGGTGTCCTCTAACTGTTGGTATAGGTTTTGCTAGGTTTCGTGTCCTTTACGTGTCCGTATTGGATACGTATCAGTGTGCATACCAAGGTGTTCGACGAAATGCCGCAGTGGGCATTTCGTTCATGTTTTCTGTTTGTGTTTGAATAGATAATTAAGTTTTAATGTCACTTACACGTTTCTAATGTTCTGAACACGTCTCGTGTCATGTCGGGGTCGTACTGGACCCGTGGATACGCCTCCGCGCGCACGCGGTTGGCTGCCCTGCTATCCGCGTGTCCGTGTGGCCATCCTAGAGCACGTAGACACTTGATATTGGACACGAAGCTAGGGGCAGTGTCTGACACGACACCCCCAAAGTCTCGTATCCATTGGTATTGTGTCGGGTGAGTTAGGATACGCGTACGGGTTAACGCTGTGCAGTGTCCAGTGCAGTGCAGTGTTCATGCGAGTTTTGGACACGTTTGTATCAGGTTCTGGACACGACACGGAGTGTATATCATGTGCAAGTAATGTAGGTTAATTACCAACCCTTAGTCTATAACATTATTGAGTTTTAATGCTCGAATTTGAAGTTTCCCCAGGAGGACTGATACACAGTCCAGTCCTGTTATTTCACTGAGTTCATTCCATTTTTTCCAACTGTTTAATTAATGATTAAATTGCCATATTAGATCCTGGACACGTGTATTAGTTCATGTTAGTTTGATTTTCAAGTTAAGATTTGTTTTGCATTGAGACTATGGAATAATTAGACAATGAGTTGATTTCGAATATACATGTTACTGATACATTGGTTTCCCTTCCTTCCTTAAACTAAAATCTGAATGTGTTTGAGTTATTTATTGAACAGTCATTATTCAATAACACCCTGTCACATGACCTTAAACCTGAGCATGATTCCTTTCCTATAAGCTAATTCGAAATTGTTATATGTTCACTGTCATTGGCCTTTAAGAACTGTCATGTTCTCTTGTTAGCCTGAGAATGCCTAGCCATGACTGATTTTTGATTTTATGTTAACTGTTATGTGTATTTTTTTGGGTATCTAGTTAACTGAATGTTGATTCATCTACCAGTCTTCATATTTGGTTTAAATGTGGATTATCTCAGGTTCCTGATTTTTTCCCAGTTATATGTTGAGTACAGTTTTTCCCTTTTATCACTGAATTCGAATTTCATGACATGTTCACCTGGTAATGTTCATACAGGTTTGAAATCTCAATTGGTTTTCTTGTATTCCCTTTTGGTATTTGATTTGGTTTACAATTGTGATCTCAGTTTCAGTTCATTTGAACTGTGAGGTTGGCTTGATTGAATGGGTTTGTATGTTTAATTCTCAATTTTGGTTTTTCTTGAAACTCGGAGTTGATTCAAGGTAGGCTCTCAGTTCTCTTTTGAACTGTAAAGCTTGGTTTTGATGTCATAATTGGATTTCATTTCATTTTGGTTAAACTTTGAACTTAAATCCAGTGTATTGTATATATGTATCAGGTTTAGTTCTACCTTGATTCTCAGGTTCATGGTATTCTGTTTTGGGTTTTATGATGAATGCATGAGTTTATGTTTCGTAGATAACTGAGAGTATTCTCAGGTAGTAAGAACTGAGTTATTCTCAGTTAGTGTTTGTCTCGGATTTGATTTCCTTTCCCTTTCATTTCTTTTAATCAGATTTCACATATATTTACTTTTCAATCCAGTTTTTTTTCCCAATTACTGAGATTTGCATTCAAACAATAACTGAGAATTATTTCTTTGTGTGTACGTAAAACCTGAGAATGGCTTGCCTTTGATTTCAGTTTGGGCAGTTGGCCTATTGCTCATTTTTTATTTCCTTCCCATTGTTTCCATTCATTCCTCAGTTGGTTCCTTCTTTCCTATTTACCTATTTTGCACTGATACTTAGTATATTTTATTATATTTCCAGATTTTTAAATTGAATTTGGACAATCAAATTAACTCATATTAATGCAAATTTTCATATGTTTCTAACCCTAGTGTGCGTACCTATAGGTAAGCTAACTGTATGTCAATTTTGAGCTGTTTTGGTATTGTTTTGGGTTCAAATTCTGGTTCAAAATGGATGGGACTGAAAACTGGAAAACTGAATTATAATCAAACTGATTTCCTATACCTGAGAATACAACATTGGTTCCCTATTTTACTGAACACAGGCCAAGCACACACACACTCTTCACTGTCCATGTTGGACTGTCACTGTTGTCCCTTTTTTTCACTCACTGTTTGTAGATTCTGTACACACACACATTTTCCTATCACTCTAACACACAGTTCACTCACACACATCCTCACTTGACAGAACCATACACTCATACACACACATGCTGATTTCTAGGTTCACTTATACACTCACTTGCACCCTCACTTGCCATGTACACTGTGACACCTATACACTATGTACCACACACTTGACACCTAGTTCCTATCTCACTACCTTTCTATGTATCTATGTATATATGTATTTATGTATGAGCTTATGTATATATAGATGCAAATGTGCATATATGAATATATAGATAATATATATGATGTATGTGTATATAAACAGACTTTCTATATATATATATATTATGATGTGATGTGTGTGTGGATAGCTTTTAGCCTATGGTCCTATGTGCACTAGCTAACTAGACTTGTTTTGACTTGTTGCTCTTGAGATGTGTGTGCTAGCAAGGCTAGACTTGGTTGAGTCTAGATTGGACTAGATAGACTAGTTTAGACTTGATGAGCCTAGATTAACTTGTTAGACCTAGTTTGACCATAGTTGACCTAGTTTGACTTTTAGAGTTGACCACAGTTGACTTTGGCCTAGATTGACCTAGATTCATTTAGAATGCATTGTAGTGCATCTTATTACCATTCTGGACATGTTATGACTTGTGCTGTTCTAAATAGGAGCCAGACACCACTCCTCGGACAGTACTTTTATCTTGGACACTAAGATACCAGGCAAGTACATTCTCTGATTATTTCATATCCTGTTTAGAATTATTTTCCTGCTTTAAATTACTTTACTTGATACTGTCACGTTGGTCACACGGATTAGTACTATATGGATCCCTTCTTCAGATGTTATCCCCTCAGGGAGCATCGGATACTACATGTTCTGTGCATTTCACTTACATGGTGTATCACTATGCTTCACGGTTCATTGATCACTTGTGACATGTACTCTCATAATCACAGAGTCTTCCTTGAATCACCCATTTATGGACATTCCTAGAATCACCCATTTTTGGGCCTACCATGTATCACCTCTTGTGGGCCATTGCATGGAATCATAACATAACCTGGCTGGATCCTTGTGTATTAATTGGGGGTACGGGAGAGAAGAAGTAGACATGTGAATAATATCCAAGTAGTATCTCATCTGATCACCTCCGTAGTGTCTCATCAGAATCTCCTATGCCATTCACATGTTTATATTGTACTCTGACTCACTAGCCACTGTTAGCTCTCTACTTATAGTAGATATTTCTACTACAGTTCTCTCTCTGTTTACATTATGTACTTTCTTTCAGTTATTGTATCTTACTTTACTGCATGATTATATTTTCTAACCTGCTATGATCTATTGTGATGTATTGTGCTCGCTCCTGTCCTGACTGGACCTGTTAAAAATATTACAGAGGACGAGGAGAAGGCCTGTGTGGATACCTACTACGGGGCAGCTCTAGATGACACCAGTGATCCGGATTTCCAGCTGGATCCATTAGCTATAGAGACTGAGGCTCCCTAGTTTAGGTTTTACTATTACTGTCATTTGGGCTCTGGATTGTATATATTCTTTCATACTCTGTAGTTGAGATTTGTATTTTTGGATGTTGCGGAGATGTTATCTTAGACACTTATACTCTGCTGATCATCTGTATTTCTTTGAGTTCTATATCATATCGTGCTTCTTCTTCCTTAGTTGTGATTGAGTTTACTTTCTGCTATGTCACCCCCATTCGGGGAGTATAAACTGCTTAGCATTATATTGTTAGATGTTGTGACCTAGGATAGCGTTCTACCGCCGATACTGCGGCGTAGGCTGGACGTACCCACGTCTCGTGCCCTTACTCTAGGGTGCGGGTCGTGATACGTTTTTAGTGGGGGCCCATGCAGGTCGAGTTTATGTAGTGGTATTCGAACTAGAGTATCACTACAGCCTGCAGTAGGAATTAGGATATTTTTGAAGGTACTCAATCACATTAGGAAAACTCCTTATCTGATTCATTTTATCTAAATTGCTACTTATTGTCTTCCCTTGAATATAAACTGTCCTCTTTTGAATTTTTGCTTCATTCTCAGAAATTGCTTCTTGTTTTGATCTGTCTTCATGATGGTTATAAAGACACGATCTCATCGCTCCGGTCCGGGGAATACTATCGAGAGGCTGGCCACCTCTCGTCATGTTCATCAGGGCTTCGAGACCGCAACTCCTGTTGTGCCGACTTAGGTTGGCGTTTCTGCTACATTGGAGGTGCACCTCTGTCTGTACAGAGACTTTCTCCCGTTATTCCCGATTTCTCTCAGCAGCAGCGGTTCATGCAGCATCAGCAGCAGACCAGAGAAAACCAGCAAGGGCGAGCTTTCGCCAGGACAGTCAAGGATGCACAGACCATTGGAGATCTTGCTGCAAGTTCCGTTCTTCTCGAATCTATTCCCGCAATTTTCTCTATAACTATCTTGAATCCGATTCCATCTGTTCCTTGTTGATTGATTAATTTTGTCCTGTTGCTCTTTTGTTATGTTTGTTTTTCTTCTGAGAAAATCATATGGGCTAGGTCACCTCAGTTATGGGATATAGAATCTTCGATAGTCGTATTAGTTGGCATAGTGAGGATATATAGTCAGATTTTGGATGTATTTCTCCGGTATGGGAATTTAAGGTTTTCGCCGTCGCATGCGGCAATACGAAAATTTTAAATACCATAATTCTGGAGGTATGTACCTTAGTCATGGACTCTGTGATTATCGTAGCCCTGCTCACTAGCATGACGAAGACTCTGAGTAACATGATTTTGGACAGACGCATATGATTATCAGATTTTATCTTGAGAA
Organism: Iris pallida; assembly: GCA_029216955.1. Classification (NCBI taxonomy): domain Eukaryota; kingdom Viridiplantae; phylum Streptophyta; class Magnoliopsida; order Asparagales; family Iridaceae; genus Iris; species Iris pallida. Next base: position 6,911,349 of record JANAVB010036418.1, on the reverse strand, counting down.
GGTTTCAACCTATCATCTCTATCATACTCTTCTATTGATATAAAATTGTATTCCATCAAATAACTTAGGAGTAGGAATATTTAGTTGTAGAGCTTATTCATAGGTAGTTCTTTCATAGTGTAATGATGTGAGGACTTGTAGAGTGTCTGTACCCTAGAGATAATAGTTAGTATTGGTATTAGAATAGTAACCCATTGTAGATGATTTCCCTGTTATTTGTAATACCAACCAGTTTACATATAGGATGTTAGCATGCCTTACAGCCTTCATGATTGTTATTACTTTCCTTACTTTTTTTTCCAGTGAGACACCCATGACCAGAGCCTGTCCTTGAGTATAGTTGCAGTTCACCTAAGGCTGAGAGGTCTATATATACATATAGATTGCAGATGATATTGGCATATGTGATGGGTTGGTTGGTATCTATAGGCCATTGTTGTATAGGGTATTGACAAGTTATTTAGCCTATATTTGGCTCAGTTTTCTATTTTAGTTAATTTCTCTTGTGTGGAGTTCAGTCATATTGATCAACCTTTATAGGCAGTGTGCAGACCCTCCACTAGATACCCTGTCCCCTTGGTTCAGACTTTGTACAAGTTGTTCACTGCACTCAAAATTCATTATCTACTATGATGCATTATAGGTTCCACTGGACCATAGTTCAGACCCCAATTATTGACTCACCAATATAACCATCAACCCCTTACCATATTCTGCATATCTGAAGAGTTAGTATCATGCATACTAGAGGCCTACACTCACCACTTGGGACAGTTCACTGTTCTGTCCCAGTATACCTTACAGTATCTGACCCCTTTATTGGAGTGATAGGCATGTGGTAGGGAGTGTGTGTTATTAGACCCTGAGTAGAGTTGAGGTGATGAGGGTTAATATATATATAAGTTTGTAATGTATTTTGATTTGGTATGTAGCCTGCACCCATTTGCAGTATACTGCCTATTGCATTCCCTGTACACCAGTTTGGTTCACTTCTTCAGACCACTGTCCTGCATGTAGTTAGTTCAGCCAGATAGCGAGGAGAGCCCATGTTGATCTAGAGGCATGTTTCAGTCACCATGTAGGTTCCTCTCACTTTGACTATACAAGTGGACCCAAATGTCCTGTCCTTTAGCTTATAAATTTCAGTCCCCTTGGCATCATTCCCTTTTGCCTATATTGATGTTTCAGACCATTCACCTTAGCCTAATCCTGAGCTTTTGTTTCAGTCCCTTATAAGTTTAGTCTACTTTAACCCTTGGTTGATCAGTCATATATATATAGATGATATACTTAGGATATATGTGATGGATTGTTGTTCTTGAGCTTATGTATATTTGGTATTGGGATTGGTGTGCTTAGCTTATAGGTAATTAGTTATGGGCGACTTGATAGGATTGGGAAGTTGAGAGCTAGCCTATTGTAGAGTTTTCTTTCGCTAATCTCTAGTTGCCAACACTAGGTAGCTAGCATAGGTAAAATCCTAAGAAGTTGACCAGCTGATGACCAAGTACTTGGATGTTGAGAAATTGACTAGTGATTGACCCTTGACTATGTTTGACCTAGAAGTAGTACTACCATCTTAAATTTTGAGGACAAAATTTTTCTAAGGTGGGTAGGATTATAACAGCCAGTTTTCCAAATAAGGGTAGTTTTGAAATTTTTGTGTTTTAATTTATTTAATTATGATATTAAATAATAATATAATTTTTGGTGATTTTTTTTAATCATTTAAAACTATTTAAAATTATGACTTGTGATTTTGGTGTTTTGCTAGTAAAACCGTAGAGACTGTCTACCATAGAGCCTAGCCATGTGATTAGGGTATTTCATTTATCATTTTTAGCTTGAGGGTATTTTGGTCATTTTAAATTATTGAATTAATATGTATTTATTGGATTTAATATGGTCATTGTAATGGTGTGATTTAAATATGATTTAATTCATTACCTTGTAGTGTGTTTAGCCCTAACCTAGATTTGACCTAACCTAGATTAGTCATAGCTAGCTATGGTTAGTGTTGGTTAGTATTAGTTAGGAATTATTAGCCTTGGTTAAGTCATGACTAGATAGAACAACTAGGTCACAACTTGGCTAGAATGAAACCTAGGTTTGAGGACCATTGATTTAGCTAGATTGATTAGTGGCCATTGATCACCCTAAAACCCTAGCCCTACATACATGGCCGGCCACTAGGGCTACTCCTATAAAATTCCTCCCAAAAATATTGTCTCTTTTGTTCATTCTCTCCATTGGCAAGAACAATGTTTGTCCGTTTAGAAACCCTTTCCTATTTTAATCAAAATAATTCCTTTTTCATTCAAAATTCTTCCATAGTGATCTAACTTTCATTCCCCTACTGTTCATGGAGGTCATTCTCAAATTTGGGACAATTTGGAGCTTTGGGGCTAGCAAGAAGGATCCCCCATTTTGAAGCTTTTCTTGGAGAAGAACACACCTAGGTAACTCCTATTTTCCTCCATCAAATTGTGATTTCTAGACATGGATAGGAAGACCTAGGTGTCCTCTAACTGTTGGTATAGGTTTTACTAGGTTTCGTGTCCTTTACGAGTCCGTATTGGACACGTATCAGTGTGCATCCCAAGGTATTCGACAAAATACCGCAGTGGGCATTTCGTTCATGTTTTCTGTTTGTGTTTGAATAAATAATTAAGTTTGAATGTCGCTTACACGTTTCTAATGTTCTGAACACGTCTCGTGTCGTGTCGCGGTCGTACTGGACCCGTGGACACGCCTCCGCGCGCACGCGGTTGGCAGCCCTGCTACCCCCGTGTCCGTGTGGCCATCCTAGAGCACGTGGACACTTGATATTGGACACGAAGCTAGGGGCAGTGTCTGACACGACACCCCCAAAGTCTCATGTCCATTGGTATTGTGTCGGGTGAGTTAGGATACGCACACGGGTTCGCGCTGTGCAGTGCCCAGTGCAGTGTTCATGCAAGTTTTGGACACGTTTGTGTCAGGTTCTGGACACGACACGGAGTGTATATCATGTGCAAGTATTGTAGGTTAATTACCAACCCTTAGTCTATAACAATATTGAGTTTTAATGCTCGAATTTGAAGTTTCCCCAGGACGACTGATACGCAGTCCAGTCCTGTTATTTCACTGAGTTCATTCCATTTTTTCCAACTGTTTAATTAATGATTAAATTGCCATATTAGATCCTGGACACGTGTATTAGTTCATGTTAGTTTGATTTTCAAGTTAAGATTTGTTTTGCATTGAGATTATGGGATAATTAGACAATGAGTTGATTTCGAATATACATGTTACTGATACATTGGTTTCCCTTCCTTCCTTAAACTAAAATCTGAATGTGTTTGAGTTATTTATTGAACTGTCATTGTTCAATAACACCCTGTCACATGACCTTAAACCTGAGCATGATTCCTTTCCTATAAGCTAATTCGAAATTGTTATATGTTCACTGTCATTGGCCTATGAGAACTGTCATGTTCTCTTGTTAGCCTGAGAATGCCTAGCCATGACTGATTTTTGATTATATGTTAACTGTTATGTGTACTGTTTTGGGTATCTAGTTAACTGAATGTTGATTCATCTACCAGTCTTCATATTTGGTTTAAATATGGATTATCTCAGGTTCCTAATTTTTTCCTAGTTATATGTTGAGTACAATTTTTCCCTTTTGTCACTGAATTCGAATTTCATGAGATGTTCACCTGGTAATGTTCATACAGGTTTGAAATCTCAATTGGTTTGCTTGCGTTCCTTTTTGGTATTTGATTTGGTTTACAATTGTGATCTCAGTTTCAGTTCATTTGAACTGTGAGGTTGGCTTGATTGAATGGGTTTGTATGTTTAATTCTCAATTTTGGTTTTTCTTGAAACTCGGAGTTGATTCAAGGTAGGCTCGCAGTTCTCTTTTGAACTGTAAAGCTTGGTTTTGATGTCATAATTGGATTTTATTTTATTTTGGTTAAACTTTGAACTTAAATCCTGTGTATTGTATATATGTATCAGGTTTAGTTCTACCTTGATCCTCAGGTTCATGGTATTCTGTTTTGGGTTTTGTGATGAATGCATGAGTTTATGTTTCGTAGATAACTGAGAGTATTCTCAGGTGGTGAGAACTGAGTTATTCTCAGTTAGTGTTTGTCTCGGATTTGATTTCCTTTCCCTTTCATTTCTTTTAATCAGATTTCACATATATTTACTTTTCAATCCAGTTTTTTTCCCAATTACTGAGATTTGCATTCAAACAATAACTGAGAATTATTTCTTTGTGTGTAAAACCTGAGAATGGCTTACCTTTGATTTCAGTTTAGGCAGTTGGCCTATTGCTCATTTTTTATTTCCTTCCTATTGTTTACATTCCTTCCTCAGTTGGTTCCTTCTTTCCCATTTACCTATTTTGCACTGATACTTAGTATATTTTATTGTATTTCCAGATTTTTAAATTGAATTTGGGCAATCAAATTAACTCATATTAATGCAAATTTTTACATGTTTCTAACCTTAGTGTGTGTACCTATAGGTAGTCTAACTATATGTCGATTTTGAGCTGTTTTGGTATTGTTTTGGGTTCAAATTCTGGTTCGAAATGGATGGGACTGAAAACTGGAAAACTGAATTATAATCAAACTGATTTCCTATACCTGAGAATACAACATTGGTTCCCTGTTTTACTAAACACAGGCCTAGCACACACACACTCTTCACTATCCATGTTGGACTGTCACTGTTGTCCCTTTTTTTTTCTCACTCACTATTTGTAGATTCTGTACACACACACACATTTTCCTATCGCTCTAACACACAGTTCACTCACACACATCCTCACTTGACAGAACCATACACTCATACACACACATGCTGATTTCTAGGTTCACTTATACATACACTTGTACCCTCACTTGCCATGTACACTGTGACACCTATACACTATGTACCACACACTTGACACCTAGTTCCTATCTCACTACCTCTCTATGTATCTATGTATATATGTATTTATGTATGAGCTTATGTATATATAGATGCAAATGTGCATATATGAATATATGGATAATATATATGATGTATGTGTATATAAATAGACTATATTTATATATATATATATATATATATATATATATATATATATATATATATATATATATATATATATATATATATATATATATATATATATAGTGATGTGATGTGTGTGTGGATAGCTTTTAGCCTATGGTCCTATGTGCACTAGCTAACTAGACTTGTTTTGACTTGTTGCTCTTGAGATGTGTATGCTAGCAAGGCTAGACTTGGTTGAGTCTAGGTTGGACTAGATAGACTAGTTTAGACTTGATGAGCCTAGATTAACTTGTTAGACCTAGTTTGACCATAGTTGACCTAGTTTGACTTTTAGAGTTGACCAGAGTTGACTTTGGCCGAGATTGACCTAGATTCATTTAGAATGCATTGTAGTGCATCTTATTACCATTCTGGACATGTTATGACTTGTGCTTTTCTAAATAGGAGCCAGACACCACTCCTCGGACAGTACTTTCATCTTGGACACTCAGATACCAGGCGAGTACATTCTCTGATCATTTCATATTCTGTTTAGAATTATTTTCCTGCTTTAAATTACTTTACTTGATACTGTCACGTTGGTCACACGGATTAATACTATATGGTTCCCTTCTTGAGATGTTATCCCCTCAGGGAGCATCGGATACTACATGTTCTGTGCGTTTCACTTACATGGTTTATCACTATGCTTTACGGTTCATTGATCACTTGTGACATGTACTCTCATGATCACAGAGTCTTCCTTGAATCACCCATTTTTGGGCCTACCATGTATCACCCCATGTGGGCCATTGCATTGAATCATAACATAACCTGGCTGGATCCTACGAGGGAGTAGAAGTAGACATGTGAATAATATCCAAGTAGTATCTCATCTGATCTCCTCCGTAGTGTCTCATCAGAATCTCCTATGCCATTCACATGTTTATATTATACTCTGACTTACTAGCCACTGTTAGCTCTCTACTTATAGTAGATATTTCTATTATAGTTCTCTCCCTGTTTACATTCTGTACTTTCTTTCAGTTCCTGTATCTTACTTTACTGCATGATTATATTTTCTAACCTGCTATGATCTGTTGAGATGTATTGTGCTCGCTCCTGTCCTGACTGGACCTGTTGAAAATATTACAGAGGATGAGAAGGAGGCCTGTGTGGATACCTACTACCGGGCAGCTCTAGATGACACCAGTGATCCGGAATTCCAGCCGGATCCATTAGCTATAGAGACTGAGGCTTCCTAGTCTAGGTTTTACTATTACTGTCATTTTGGCTCTGGATTGTATATATTCTTTCATACTCTGTAGTTAGAATTTGTATTTCTGGATGTTGCTGAGATGTTATCTTAGACACTTAGACTCTGCTGATCATCTGTTTTTCTTTGAGTTCTATATCATATCGTGCTTCTTCTTCCTTAGTTGTGATTGAGTTTACTTTCTGCTATGTCACCCCCATTCGGAGAGTATAAACTGCTTAGCATTATATTATTAGATGTTGTGACCTAGGACAGCATTCTACCCCCGACACTGCGGCGTAGGCTGGACGTACCCACGTCTCGTACCCTTACTTTAGGGTACGGGTCGTGACATAGATACCCATAACCCATTAGTCGACCATGGCCTTATGGATAAGAAGATAGTAGGAAGACTGTATAAGCAAGAACATCAGGTAAGGTTTTGATCCTCTCAAAACTCGAACTACTTATTCCTCCTTTCAAAAATCTCGCATACTTGTATTTTGACTATCTTAACCAATGCTGCTATTACAGCCTAGTTTTGCAAGCTTACTCATTTATCGAACTTGATTCAAGACATATGTTTATTAGGGACGCCTACTAACATATTGTCTAATCAGAATCAGTGTATTACGGTCTGATCAACCATGATGCATTTGGTTCGCTCTTCATTTAATTACCCTACATGGTTTGAGATATACAGGTATCCAGGATCTCAACCGCGACTATAATGACAATTCCTCTTGAATTACACATTCGCCTTTGAATCACGTAATTGTATTCAGTGACGCCTTTCTTGAACTCTTTATTATTTTTGTCTTTCACTGATTTAGAAAGACGAAAGCTCGTAATTGGTAGATAGATACCGAGTATCCCCATGGCTATGATAGTTGTATACACTAGTGTAGCTACCATCGGCCAGCCATGTTATTAGAATCTTGTCTTGAGTTACACGTTCTCCCCTCAACCTTCAAACTACTATTGGGACCTTCTAGCCATTTGAATTTGAGAACGATTAGGGTTTTATCCTTAGACAAAATGCCAACCTAGGAGACTATCTATTCTCAAGAAACCAATCGTTGTGAGTATCTAATTATTTGCTTGAAGCTTGCTTTAACTAGCAACCCTTAAGCCGTAATCCAATATTTCCTCAACCAAAGCCCACAGTTTAGGCATGAGATGGCTAGACAAAGGTAAGGACAATCATTTACTAAGAGTATGGTAGACACCCATCCCGAGATCGGTTTCCAATAAATATTACCCTAGTTATGTAAATTTTATTATTAAGACCTAACTAGTATTGGAACACTATAGTCACTAGCGTAGCCAATACAATTGCTTAAATACCCTGTCATGATATGATTTACCAGTTATCAACAGCAATACATGACCACTATAGCCACACCACTAGAACCCTTGTGACAATAGTCTGGAAGGCTCGGCACAAATAAAAATTTACGACTCAGTTGTTGGAAATCTTTTCATATGATGTGCCTTAAAGTTGGTTATCTCGTCGATAACTCTTGTATACTAGGGACGAGTAGATCATTCTGTTTTATCGACCATGTGTCATAATACACACTTGTTTTCCATTTAGTGAGGAACGACCCTTGACTTGACTTATATCTACCGTATCCCTACGCCGTGCCTTATTCTTTATTACCAAGAGTCGAGGTACAATATTCGGACTTTGAAATTCTTCCAACCTCATTATTCCTAAAACCATGTCCTTGCTTCTAAGGTGAGTGGACTGTAAGCCTTCTAAAATTTTTTGGGATATACCAGGATTTCCGATTGATTAGAATAATTTCCATTAGGATGATAATTAGTGTCCTATGGACTCCCAATTTCTATTTAGATTATTTTGTGTCCCCGGCCGTATCATTAATATTCGGAGCACGAGACCAGCGGTTACCTTCCAACAAATTTTATATGTAAGATCTAGACGAGTCCACCTTCATATAGGTATATCATGTCCCACTCAAACGCGTCCCTTTGTACTCTATTTTTGTGGTACGACTTTCAGGTCAAATGACTAGCTACAACCCTTACCATAATACCGGTATACTTCCCGACTTCCATTAGAGCCTCAACTTCGACTCAATTCCTTCGATCCAATATATGGTTGTGACCTTATCGAAGCCCACAACACACATACCACTAGTGTGCTACCTAATTGAGGCCTCATGTGCTACTTAAACACGAAAGTCACTAAAGATGCATTTTTGGGCTTTAGGGACTTAGCTAACCAACCTGACTGGCAACTAGCTCAACCACTTGAGTGGAAACCTATTCTAGGTTACCCTAACCTAGTAGAAATAGTTTTATCTTGGGATCTTGTTCAATCAATATAGATTGAAATCCAAGGTTCATCCAACCAACGAGTGATGTCCAGATAGGGAACCCATTGAGACCCAACAAAACTCATCCATACATACCACCATATTTGGACTATAAAACCAAACTATTTGAAATAGGTCCCTATACCTATTATATAGTCTCCACCTCTTAGAATGTGAAGTCATTCGTAGCCCTTATTCTATCTACCTGAAAGTCGCGATACGATCTTGTATTGTATTTATATCCCTTGCTCGTATGTTTAAATAACCATGGAAAAGATCACAATCTGGATTTCCCAAATTTAGTTCTATTATAGAACCTTATTTAGAATTTTGAGAACAGAATTTCTGTATTGCACGGATTGCAAGCCCCTCTAAGAAACAAAGGGTTCTTCAATTTAGCAAGTGACTGGACTAGAGTGGCCCAATCTAGCAAATAAGTCAATGGTTCATAAACTTTCTTTCTATCTGCATCTTTGGATACTCTCTACCGCTCTTGAAACTTCATATTGCTCTCGATTATTTTTTCTTATCTTTCCATCGTTCTTATTTCAGAGCGACGAATGGTCATGCTTATTAGAATTTATCAATATTTCTTAGCTACTTGTGTAAATTTGTAGCTTGTTAAATCTTGGGTTGCTTGATAGATATGAGAGGATTATAGATGCCATAGCCCTAGATATGTGTTGCTAGGATTGTTAGAAACTAGTTAGAATATTATAAGATTTTAGTTCGAGGGAGTAGTATGACCAAAGATAGGTAGAAATCCTAAAGGATATGCAGTTATAAAATGGCTAGGAGGAGGATATAAACTATTTTGAGGAATTAAAATTTAAGGAGATTAAGGTTCAGGTAGACTTTCTTATTGAATTTTAATGAATAGTTATGGATTAGAATTTTGAGGACAAAATTATTTTTAAGGTGGGTAGATTTGTAGCTCCCCTTCCCAAAAATTTGAAATATTTTTATTATTATTTATTTAATTTAAATGGTGATTTTTAGATTTTATAAATAATTAATTAGTCAATTATTACGGTAGATGATTTTAGTCATGGTTAGGAATTTGAGTACAAGGCGATTTGGAATCATGGCACAGATAGTGCAGTGGCGTGCCTTGACTAGTATATTAGCCATGCCTAGGAAGGTCGAGCCATAGTGATGTCCTAACTAGGAAAACCAGGCCAAGTTGAGAATTAACCCTTACCGAAGTTTTATTTACTTATTAATTATATTATTGAGTTTTAGGGAACCCGGTTGTACCAAACTAGTCCATATTAGACCCAACCCAAGCCCAAGCCCATGTAGTCATGCGGTACGTCCAATGACATTCATGTTGATGTATTTTGGTATGATTGTGTCGTATTCTGTTTTAGTGATCTAATGAATATTTTCTAAGTATTCGTTAATTAAATGTTATAAATATCATTATTAGTTGATATTCAACGACATTTGTATAAAATAGGTCCGTGTTCAATTTGAGATTATTAAACTGTACATAATGGTATATGTACCATTATTGGTTTATTGAAGTTCGTTATTATTATTATTATTACTACTATTATTATTATTATTATTATTATTATTATTATTATTATTATTATTATTGAGGTTATTATTATATAATATTATCATTATTATTTGTTATATTATTTTTGTCAAATAAAGGTTATAATATGTATATTCATATTTATATAAATAGGTCTTACACTAGAAAAAGGGTATTTAGGAATTTAGGATTTTATTGGAATATTTATGTAAGCATAGATATGTATATATAAATATATAAATATAGATGTACATGTGTATGTATATATAAATGTATATATATAGGTGTATATGTGAATATATATAAATATATGTATATATAGGTGACATGTGTATGTATACATAAATATATATATATAAAGGTGTATATGTGCATGTATATATAAATATATATATACATATATAGGTGTATGTGTATGTATATAAAAGGGGTGTGTATGTAGATACATATATATTGATATAACAAATAAAAACAAGGAAAAGAACTAAGCAGCTAGCTGGCCCAACCATCCCCAAACCTAGCCCAGCCAAGCCCATCTAGACCCACACCCTCAGACCCGAGTCTATCCCGATTTTTTTACCGCTCGGTTGCGTTTATAACGGAATGAGATCGAAAGGGAGGAAGTGAATCAAAAAACCCTAACCCTATCCCTCGACACCCAACCCCAGAACACGCCTCGACCCTGTGGACACACAAAAAAAAGAAGAAGAAAATGATGTCTTTTCTTTATTGGCACAAGGCACCACAATTCAAGTACGCCTGAGAGATCCTGCACTGAGGATGCCCGAGTACAAAAAAGAATTCTGGGAAATGGGATGATGGAGATCGAGCGGCAGTTGCTCCTTTATTCTGTTGACACTTCGATTACAAAAGTGGAAGAAAACCTAAGAAAATTGCTAACTCTCGGCTCACTGGCAAGAAGTGCAGCAATTTGGCTCTTGAAAATGATCTCCTTTATGTGTGTTTGAAGTGGGATGAGGCCCTCCTTTTATAGTCGTTCTTGAGCTGGAATGGTGTTATGCGTCCACATGAGGAAACATGCTGGTTTTTATGTGGGTGCATAGTCCTGTTTTGGGCGCATATGACATAGGCGCATACAGGCTGCAAGATCGTGGGTTGGTCGTGGCATTGACGTGGCCGTATGCTTCGGTGCATGACTGTTCGTAGAGATTGACGTGGCCGTGCGCTTCGGTGCACGTTTTGATCATGGCTTTGACTGAGTCAGGCTTGGGCGCATAGCCATGTCTCAGGCTATGCGCCCTTCTTTCGGAGGAGTTAATCTTGGGTGCATGGAACTTCACTGGCTGGGAGCATGAAGTTGTACTGACTGGGCGCATGAAGCTTCGTTGGCTGGGCGCATGGAGCTCCACTGACTGGGCGCATGGGGCTTCATTGACTTGGGCGCATGGAGCTATACTGACTTGGGTGCATGGGGCTTCTTTTGCTGAAATTTTTTATGCTTCTACAAGACCCCCTTCAAAGTTTTCGATACTTGAACAATGTTCGAAATACTTTAAAAGAAGCATGGATCGTCTTCTTGCGAGGCAATGGGCACATAGCACGACTCTCTCCTTAGGCGTATAGTATTTTAGCCAGCCTGTCAAGGAGATACGACTGTTGAGATTTTCCTCGAAATCCGAACTGACAGAATCATCGGAACGGAATTTGAAGCGGTCCATCCTTCATACGTCGTTCACGTCAGCAAGGGACAGTCGTATAGTATACCGAGAGCTGATCTTTCACGTGGGCGCATAGGTTGTACTGGGCGCATACAACACAATGGGCGCATACAGCAGGTGGGCGCACAGTATTGCCCGTGCCTATAAATAGACCTTTGAAGGAGAGAGAAAGTCCATTATTCCTTTCTTTTTGAATTTTTCAGAAAAACTCTTCGTCTTCTTTCTTTGAGAACCATGTCTCCCAAGGTCGCCAAGAGATCCGCGAAGGGCAAGGGGGCTGTGCCGAGTGACTCTCCTCCTACGGCAGCGTCTTCGGCTGTCCAGGACCCGATTCTGGGTGAGAGCATGCTTCAAAAAACAAAGTCTCGAGCGTTAATTTGTGACGCTCAGAATTTTTTTCTGCCCGGGTGCTTGCGCCTAAGGCAACATACTTCTGTGAGCATTACTATGCGCCCACAGAAGTCATGTACCAATACTGTGGTGTGCTATGCGCCCAAGTGTTGCTATGTTATGCGCCCTCTAAGCAGTGGCATGTTATGTGCCCACGCACTGTCCAAGTGTTATGCGCCCGCATGTCTTATTTTGGGCGCATATCCCTTTGGGTGCGTAGCCTTTTAGTCGCATAGGAGCCTTCATGACTTAGTTTTTTTTGCAGTTTTCTGAGTCTGACTTTCTTTCTGCCTGTTTTGTAGGGATCTTGCTAGCAAATTTCTCCAAGATCGATATCGGCGATTCTGGGCACAGTGATGCAACACTTGATGTACACATCAGGGGGCTCAGGAATCTTCGTGTTTTAGAAGGGTTCTGGCTAGCAAATTTCTCCAGGACCGGCATCGACGATTCTGGGCATGGTGAAGATGCAACACTTGACGTACACATTAAAGAACTCAGGACTCTTCGTATTTTGGAAGGGTTCTTCTCAGATGGTAGGAAGAGCCTTTATACATCGAAGAGTCGGACGGTAGTTGGGCGTCATCGTGAAAGTTCTGCTTTTACGGTTCTTCAAGTAGGCAAAAGCAACACTAGAGATGTTGTTTTGAAGGTATGGTCTCTTGGAGAAATGGGCCCACGACACCCGCAACATGGAGGAGAGAAGGTCACAATTTGTAGATGTTTTAGCATGCTATATTTGCCCTCCTATGTGTATCTTCTCGAAGGTTCAACCGCCTTATTTGCTTGCTCAGCAGTAAAACATGACCTCCTTTAAGGGCCACAAAACTACTTTTCGACGAAAGCGTGATGCTGCCAAGCTGATCATGCTATATGTTGCTGATGAGTAGCAAATTTTTGCTTCTTTTGGACATCAATATAATCTTTTACTTTTTATCCAGATGAAGAGATGAAGAACTTTTTGTTTTGCTCATGAGATGTAGTCCTGTGAATGTAACTAATTTTAAATAAACAGAGTACATTCGCTCCATTCTTTGCTTGTAATATCTGTGGTGATTGTATTGGAGAGCCAATCATTTGTGTAAAAGGTATCTCACTAGGGGCGCTCCTACCCCCCTTTTTGTTTGCTTGAACCCATCGCCCTTCTATACGCTGGCAGTGCGGGTAATAGATTTGAAACGAAAACCCAACGGCGGTAATATGGATGTGATAGGTTTTATGGTATTGACACCATGTCTTTTTATCCCAGATTGGGTACAGGTGTCGAGTTGGAAGACTATCGGTATCAGAGGTAGTATAGATGTGACACATGATAGTCAGGAGTGGTTTTGTGAAATGTCGATGCTAGAGGTAATGTGGACGTAGCAAGGATACTTTTGGTTGGTATTCCGCTGGGGAATTTTTGTGTGGACCTATTATTCTTTTTATATTCGAATGATTCAAACATAGATAATAAGTTGAATGAAGCTGCTAGTAGAGGTAATATGGACGTAATAGCAGAGGATGTTCTATATCTGACCAGAGGTAATATGGACGTGTAGGTCCTAAAAATTAAGTTGCACCCATCAAAGAAGTCATGAAAATCAAATTGTGCATCCTTCAAGTGAATTGCGCAGGAGACAGATTGCGCAACACCTCAAGTGCGCAAGCTGAACTGCATACAAATCCAAGTGCACAAGCTGACGTGGCAACGTCATCATTATCTGACAAAAAATCAGATCTTCTGACAGCTGACAGCCCGAAGAACGAGGAAACTGTTCGTTTATCGTGCCGTACAGCGCTCGAGGACAGCTGTACAGCCAGCGCAATCTGCCAGACTCTCGGCTGCACAATCCAAGCCAGTGCAGTTCATGTGGCGCACTCCATCAAGACAACTGACAATTTACACGTGGCCTACATGCCATCAATTACTCACCATGTGGCAACCGTCTGTACACGACCAAGCGCATTTCAATCAAACAATGCCACGCGTCACATACAGGTGGTCCACGATCGAGTAACTGCCAGCGCAGTTCGTTGCTTGCGCAGTCCAGTATCTGCACAATCCATCCTGCACAATTCAGAATAACTAAAAGTTAGTTATTTCTAGAACTCTATAAAATAGAGTTTCAAGTCTTCATTATCATACAGACATTCAAGTCATCACCAGAGATCAGGAGTTCTTGCCAAAGTACTGCTGCAATCTTTAAAGGCTACCGTCTTCAAAGTTCACATCGTCCAAGGGATAAAGCGATCGTCATTCAGATCGGGTTCCTATAGTTGTACTTTCCCAGAATTCTTGTAATCTTCTTACAAAGTTTGTGAAATAAAGATCAACTTTTGTTTTTACAAACAAAATGGCGACTCTGCTGGGGACGACTTTCTCCTCCGACGAGGAAGTGACAACTCAATGTGACGTTGCGTCTATCGGAAAGACGCAGAAGATGCTGGTTGTAAAGGTCAACCAGACGGCCTACGAGGCGATGATCAACTCCAGGACCACCCCTCGTACTGCAACAACTTCTGCCACGAGCAAAGTTCACCCAGTGTGGGTCCCCAAGACTGTTGTGCAGTCTACTGTCTCTGCTGCTCAGCCAGCTGCGCAGTCTACTGCCTCTGTTCCCAAGATTGCTGTCTCTATTACGCAGTCTGCTGCTACTGCCCATGCGCAGTATGCTTCTCCCCTTGACAATGCACAAACCACTTCCTATGCTGCTCTGTCAAAGTGCAAGACTCCTTTTCCCTTGGCACAGTTGGCTGCAACTCTGCCTACGCAGTCCACCACTCCAGCAACCAAAGTGCAACTCAAGCACTCTGGCATTAAGACTCCTGCTGTGCAATCAGCTGTGACTGTGGCCAGAAGACCTTCTGCCAGAGTTGCTCATGCGCAAACTGCCAGTGCGCCAACAACCACTCCAACCTCTGTGCAAACTGTGCCAGCGCAGTCTAAGAGCGACAGCCCTTTGGCTAATCTCTCTTCTTCTTACAGCAAAGGGAAAAACTCTGCTCCTCTTTCCAAACACCCTGTTGCTCCAGTACAATCCACTGGGGGTAGTCTGTTGACTATTCCTCCTCCTCCTCAGAACACAGAAAAAGGCCCGTTGGTCTTTTCTCAAACTTCCTCGTCCCATGACTTGGAAGACAACAGAGGAAAACGCTCTTTAGCTAACCCTTCTTCACAAAACAAAGAAAAAGGCCCTTTGGTCTTTTCTCAGTCTTCCTCGGTTTTTATCGTAGAAGATCAAACTGAACGTGCTCCGGCACCAATCAGTACGAGAACTCTCTCCAACAAGAGTTCTTCTTCCCTCCTTGCCAAAGGGAGGTGTATCGATCAAAGAGGTATTCTGCCTACTCCAGTAGCAGAATTCCAAGATCTCCCAACTCTCAAGATATCCCGCTCAAAATAGGGAAAATTGCTGGTGTCTCAGACAGAAACCCCTGGGGGTGAGTTTGTTGATTTAAGAACCTATCTCAATAGGCCAACTTCGGCGAAACGTAAACAGCCAATGCCGAAGACCAACCAGCATCAGAGGCAAACTTTCAGGATCAAAAATCCCGACACCTATGCTAATGAAATGAGTACTTCCCTGTACACTTAAGGGACAAAATATCTGAAGAACCGGAATCAGGTTCCGAATGTTGTCAAAGAACATATCCCTCGAACTTCTTCTCGTCCCGTTATTGTTCCCAATCTCCGAGAATACCTCAAGCAAAAGCGGGACAACTTCTCAACACCTCCAGTACAACCACTTGGATACTATTGTAATCACAAAGGTTGTCATCAAGTGTTGTTGTCAGACAACAAAACGATCTATCTTCGATCGTTTGAATTTTACAAACTCTGAACCTATGTCAGAAGATGAAGACAAAGTTTTGTACGCTTCCGTCAACATGACTTCCAGAGACACTGGGGGTAGGAAGTGCTCAAAGCACGGCAAGCTCGCAAGCCAAGGCAGCGGTATTCGGATCTACTCCTAGAATCTTCTGATGGAGTATTCCAACATACCCGATCCCGAAGCCGAGATACAATCGGTCAAAGAAATCTTCAAGATCCTTCCGGTCATCTTCCTCTTTCTCACTCAGGGGATGATTCTTTCTCCGACTATGATACATACAGTGAAAGTTTGGAACAGACAGTATCCTCCACTGTACCTAGAGAAGTGACAGCTTATGTTGTCACTGAAGATCCCGATGCTTCCCGTTCAGCAAGTCAAGAACAGCGAATAGCTGCACTAGAAGACAGGCTGAAGACTATGGCCGAAATGGTTGCAAGTATGCATTCTATTATTATGGCCCAACATACAGTACCACCGACTGTACCTGCTGTAAATCCTGAGATCATAGCATCGTCGGTGTCTGTCAATGCAGGGTTGGGGGTAGCATCTCCTCAAATACCTCCTGTACAGATTCAACCTACACCCAGTCAGTCAGGTGTTGGGGGTAGTGCTTACCACGCTGTTCCTCCCCCTAATACTCTGATTCAGCCTGCTCCTTCTACATCATTAGAGGATGCTAATGAAGCTGTCAAACTCTTGTGCACTCAATTCGAGGCCTACAAGAAGAAGGACAATTTGCAGAGGTTGGGGATCAAACAACCTTACCCAGTTGAATGGAAGGAAGTCCTATTTCCTCCAAAGTACAAAATCCTAACAATCTTGCTGTTTGATGGCAGCACTTCTCCCAGTCAGTTTATTAACCACTTCGAGGTAATAACTATCCAACTTCAGCCAAATGACGCTCTTCTTACCATAGTATTCGTTGGCTGTTTAGCCGGTGTGGCATACGATTGGTACAGAAGCTTGCCCGATGGCTGTATCACCTCTTTCTCAGGTCTAAAATAGATCTTCTTGGAACGATTCTATGAGGGGATCAATGACATGACTATGTCGGCCCTTAATAAAATCAAACAAAGACACAATAAAATCGCTGAGAGTTTCATTGAAAGGTTCCGTCGAGAAGCTTTAAAAATACCTCCTGGAACTCCGGCTGCCGTGACCATAGACACCTGCAAGGCAAATCTTTTCCCTATCATCAGCATGTGGACGGGGTCAACTCAGTTCCAAGACTGGCCATCCTTCATTGTCAATGCTAAAGCAGCTGAAGTTTGTGCTAACAAATTCAAGTAGCTAGGGGTACACATGTCTAACCCCGACCGGGATGAACATCAGACATCGGGTGGTGGTAATCTCCAAAACAACCGCAAGGGAAAATAAACTTTGAACATCAACTTGAAGAACAAAGAATCTCTGGCGGTCAACGTAGCCCCACCTACGTCTACTTCTACTCCTTCAGCACCTCCACCAAGGAAACCTCGTCCGAAAGTAGAATACTCTTTTGACGAGAATGACACCGTGCGCATCTTTGATTGCTTGATCAAAAGTAATAAGCTCCAGCTCCCAGACCCGAAGAAGCCTGATGAAGTCGGTAAGACTGATCATCCTAAGTACTGTGTCTATCACAGATTTATTGGGCATCCCACTCGAGCATGTTATGTGTTCAAAGGCAAAATTCAAGAGCTAGTCAACGCTGGTGTTGTCACTCTACAGCAAGACGAGAAGACTGTTACCACAAACATGGTCTCAGTTCAGTTCGGTGACTTTCCTCCACAGATGGTACAACACGGTGTCATTCCTATTCCCAAAGCTACTCTTGAGATCGAGAATCTCCCTCCTCCACGAAGTGAAGGTCTCGTCTCCTTGTCTCTTGACAATGGCGAGATTATGTAGATTCACCCTGATCTTGCTTCAGAGTTCGAAGTTCCCTCTTTCTCCTCTAAGAAGAAAGATCGCTCTAAGGGCAAGACAAAGATTTGCAATATGGTGTCTTTTGACCCCATAGTTGACGAGGAAATCCTGTGGGCACCAGATCAGGGAAAGCCTATCTAAAGGATTATCCCGAAGCTCAGGAGAATCCTGCTTCTTCTTCTGAGCCTGCTCCAGTACAACCTGCTTCCACTGAGGATATTCCTACTGCATCCTCACCGGTTGTAGAACCTACTCATCCCTCTAACCAGACAACAGCCGACAAAGACAAACAACAAGTCCGTTTCGACAAACCTTTGAAGAAGTCAACTCCTTCTGGACTTGAGAAGCCTTACAACTTTGATATCTTGGCTCAACTAGCCAATACACCGGCTAGGCTGTCAATCTTCGAGCTCTTGCGCCTCTCCAAAGAGACTCGGGAAACTCTGAGTAAAGCTCTCAAGCAGGCAGAAACCTGTCTAGCCCTTCTGAAGAAGCCAAAAGCAGAGCCAGTTTCCTGCCTTCATTGTCATAGTGTATTGGAGTTAATTCCAAACATAACTTTCACACAGGATGACATGCTGATGGAAGACAATATGAACGACCGTCCTCTATACTATACAGGATATGTCGACTCGATGAAAATCGATCGTATTCTGATAGATCCAGGGTCTGCTCTCAGCATCATGCCGAAGACAATGTTAGATGCATTGAAGATCCTAGTGCATAGTCTCTCCAGTACAATCACCACCATCCTCGGGTTCAACCAGGAAAGGAGTGAGCCTCTGGGCAAGATTCTCCTAAAACTCCAAATAGGAAATCTTTGTACAAAGGTGACCTTCTACATCATTGACAACCATGGTTGTTCTTACAATGCTCTGTTGGAGAGACCATTCTTACATGAACACAACATTGTTCCTTTGACTCTTCATCAATATTTTAAATATGTCGATGACAATGGAGAGGTTCAAAAGGAGGTTGCTGATCTCTATCCTTTCAAAAGTGTCGAAGCATACTGCAACGATGCTCGTATGTACAAGGATGAGTTTATGAAAGTCGTACTGGTTCTGGACACTGAAGAAGAACAAGAATCAGTGCCTAATGACACTCTCATCATACCTGTCAAAGGGCGTATTTTTTATCCTCAATCCACCAAACCACTGGCTATTCACTTGCCAGTCCAGAAGAAACCAACTGATGATGGTCAGGATCAAAGGGAGCTCACCTCTTCTGAGCCACTTGTTATTGATTTATCTCATAACAAGGAAAAAAGGGAGCTCACCTCCTCTGAGTCGCTTGTTATTGACCTCCGTCGAAACAAGTCCAATCCTCCTCCACGTTTTTCTTCTCCCCCTCTTGTAATCAATCTGACCAAGTCTGCTAAGGCTAAAGGTCCTGCTGTAAATACAGATGTACAAATCAATGAAAAAGCATCTACTTTCCAGTATACTGATGTCATTTATCATGCTAAGCGCTATTTGGATATATTAGATAGCTTTCGATCATTTATAATGGGAGTTGTACAGTCTCTTCAAACAGAAGTCTTACTCGAACACCCAGATGATTCATACTTTGTTGTCCCTTCTCGAAAGAAAGGCGAGAGTCCAATACTTTTTAGTAAAGGACCAGAACAAAAATTTAGCTATACGGATGATAGCAAAAGTAACGATACGGGACATCTTCAACTCCATCGTTACAGTCAACAATCAAAAGACATCATCCGAAAGATGGGTTATGACTTCAAGAATGGCCTCAACTACGGCAAGGGTAGAAGAACTTCTATCCGTATGGCTGTTCCGAAAGAAAAATTAAAGATGTACTATAGCAGGACCAAAAGAGGTCTCGAATATTCTTCACCTCCGGTATTATCCCCAGCAGCCTCTGAATCCGATAGTGAAGAGCGCTCTAACTTTTCTGATTCCAGATCATGGAATTCTGACACAAGCATCGGTCAAGTTCATCGATTAATCGTATCATCTAACATGGTCTCCGTCGAACTTCCAGAAGGCTACGACGAGGATATTGAAAAAAATCCTGAAACAGATCCTTGGGCTCAACGAATGGATACCCAATGGGAACTCCGATTCGAACAACGAGAACCTCCTACCGAAGATCAATTAGTTCAAATTAATGTTGGAGAGAGAGGGTTACCTCGTCCAATATTTATCAGCAAGAATCTTCCAGAGGCAGATAAATAAGAATTAATTCTTCTTATTCAAGAATACATTAATGTATATGCCTGGAGCTATGAAGATATGCCAGGTTTAGATCCCAAAGTTGCTACTCACAAATTGAACATCCTGCCTAATGCAAAACCGGTCAAATAGCAACAACGACGCTTCAAGCCAGAAATGATGGACGTAATCGATAATGAAGTCAAGAAGCTCATCGCTTGTGGCTTTATTCGAGAAGAGCAGCATCCTGATTGGGTAGCTAATATTGTTCCAGTTCTAAAGAAAATCGAAAAAGTTCGAGTCTGCATCGACTTTCGGGATCTGAATGAAGCATGTCCAAAAGATGAATTTCCTCTCGCTATCACGGACATCATGATCGACAACACCTGTGGGTTCGAAAGAATATCTTTCATGGATGGATTCTCCGGATACAATCAAATTCGGATGAATCCTAAAGATGAAAAACATACTTCCTTCCGCACTCCTCGCGGAGTCTATTGCTATACCGTAATACCATTTGGTCTCAAGAATGCTGGTGCAACTTACCAACGAGCCATGGGTACCATTTTTTGAGATCATCTGCGCAAGACTGTCGAATGCTACGTCGACGATATTGCTGTCAAGAGTCGTCTGAAGGAAGATCACATCCAAGACTTGAGAACTATCTTCAATCTAATGCGCCAACATCAATTCAAAATGAATCCCACCAAGTCATTCTTGGGTGTCTCTAGTGGCAAATTTCTCGGCTTCGTCATTACCTCTAAGGGTATACACGTGGATCCCGAGAAGATCAAAGCCATTCAAGAGATGCGTCCTCCACGCAACCTAAAAGAGCTACGAGGATTCCAAGGTCGACTTGCGTACATCAGGAGGTTTATTTCGAATCTGTCTGGACGCTGCAGACCATTTACTCAACTAATGAAGAAGGGTGTAACTTTCATTTGGACCGAAGAATGTCAACGAGCATTTGACGACATAAAGTGATATCTCATGAATCCACCAGTCTTGGTGCCACCAATTTCAGGCATACAATTCTTAATGTATGTCCGTGCTATGGATCAGTCATTGGGTGCTTTACTTGTCCAAAAGAACAAAGAAGGCCATGAACAAGCCATCTATTATCTCAGTCATACTATGATTGGTACCGAACACCGTTATAGTCCGGTCGAAAAAGAATGCCTAGCTCTTATGTTTGCTATTCAAAAGACTCGGCATTACATTATTGGCCAAACTATTCATGTCATATCCCGAGTTAATCCTCTTCGGGTACTGATGAAGAAGCCTAGCACACTCAATTCTCGGCTGGCTAGATGGGCCATTCTGCTAGCCCAATATGACATGGTATGTTCCTCAAAAGTCTGTCAAAGGTCAAGCACTGGCGGATTTCTTAGCAGCTCATCCTGTTCCAGAGACATCCAAACTCTATGATGAAATTCTAAACGAGTCATTTGAATCAAGTATGATCTCCGAAGAATTTCCTACTTGACGTCTATTCTTTGACGGTGCATCCAGGATTGGACCAAATGGTGCCATTATCACAGGAGTTGGAGTTGTCCTTGTTTCTCCAGACGGGTCAGCTATTCAAAGAGCCTACTCCTTAGATGAGCCTTGCTCCAATAACGTAGCAGAATACAATGCTCTACTCATCGGCCTTCAGCTAGCTAAACTACTAGACGTCGAATATCTTGAAGTTTATGGTGACTCCAAGCTAGTTGTTAATCAGGTTAGAGGGACCTATGAAGTTCGCCATCAAGATCTAGTGCCTTACTATGAAGCGGCAATCAACATGGCTACATCATTCAAAGCCTTCTTTATCGAATATGTCCGACGAGCTTGCAACACCGAAGCCGATGCTTTGGCCAATCTTGCAGCAGTCTTAGCCATCCCTATCAAAAGGCAGCAAGTGGTGGTTATCTCTAATCGGGAATTGTTCTGCGTCGAAAACAATCGTAATATCGAGTTCAGTAATCTTACTGAAACCAATGTTATCAATGAAGATTGGAGAACGCCCTTTATCGACTTCGTAGTTTATGACATACTCCTTGAAGATCCTAAGGAAGCTACGAGTATTCGTCGGCGATCTTTGCGATTCTACTACAATCAGACCACCAAAACTCTTTACCGGCAAACTTATGACGGCTTACTCTTGCGCTGTCTTGCTGGTGATGAAGCAAAGCAAGTATTGCATGAAGCTCACGACGGTGTCTACGGAGCACATCAACCTGGTCCTAAGCTACAGAATCGTATCCGACGTATGGGTTACTACTGGCCCTCTATGGTATCTGATGCCATCGAATATACGAGAAAATGTCGAGCTTGTCAAATCCACACAAATTTCATTCATCAACCATCAGAATTCCTTCATCCGACTGCTGCTTCCTGGCCTTTTGAAGCTTGGGGCATGGACATTATAGGTCCCATTAATCTTCCTTCTTCTAGAGGACATCGGTTCATACTGGCAATAACCGACTACTTCTCCAAATGTGCCGAAGCTATACCATTAGCGGAAGTCAAGACCGGCAGCGTCATCAACTTCGTCAAACACCATGTCATCTATAGATTTGGTGTACCTCGAAGAATCATCCATGACAACGGACCTCAGTTCATCAGCCAAAAGTTCACAAGGTTCTGTGACGATCATCGGATTGACAATGTCGCTTCGACAGCCTACAATCCTGCTGCTAATGGCTTAGCTGAAGCTTTCAACAAGACTATCATCAAGCTCCTCAAGAAGTTTGTATCTACTAACAAATAAAACTGGAGTGAAAATCTTGGAAAATGTCTTTGGGCCTACCGTACTACAGTCCGCAACCCTACAGGCTGTACACCTTTCTCTTTGGTGTACGACTGTGAAGCAGTTCTACCTCTGGAACTTTAAATTCCATCTTTAAGGATTGCCATTGCCAATGAACTCACTATAGATAACAACGACCTTCTTCGACTCCAAGAATTAGAAGCGCTCGACGAGAAGCGGCTATTGGCTCAACAGCATATTGAGTTATACCAAGCCCACATTTTAAAGACTTTCAATCGCAAAGTCAAGGTCAGAGCCTTTCAGAAAGGAGAGCTCGTTCTAACAGTCAGACGTCCTATGACTATGACTCACATGAGCAAGGGCAAGTTCGATGCGAAGTAGAAAGGGCCTTACATTGTGAGCAAAGTCTTCTCAAATGGAGCCTATCAACTCACAGAGCTAGACGGTCGAGTTGCAATGATGCCTATCAATGGAAAGTTCCTCAAAAAGTATTATGTATAAATGTAAAAGATATTGCTTGTAATCATCAGACAAGTTCATAAATAAAATTAAATTTTATTTCATCATGAATGATAGTACATAATATCAAGGAAGGTCACTATCATCCTTCTCAAAATTGGGACACGGGCTACTGCCATCCTTCTCAAAAACATGATCGGCAAAAGAGTTGAGGACATTCTTGCCCGAACCCACCAGAAACTTGCAAGCAGCCATCCTCATGGCTTCTTCTTCTTCAGTCTTCCCTGGTTTAAGAAGGAAGTCTAAAATATCCCTTGGCGGCTTGGGTGCAGATGAACCTTCGCCTGCCTCTGTCTGCTTTGGCTGAGCCGGCTCGACTGGACGTTCCTCAGTACCCGCTTCAACCTTTGGGGCGATCTCAGCCTTCTTGGATGCATCTTCAGACGACATCTTTATGTTGAAAAGTGAAAGTGATCATTTCATCTGATTTTCTGTTCTATTTATAGACAGAGAGTCGTAAGACAATGAAGCGACACATTCATCTGACGGTTTGTCCGTTCATTTCATCCATCTGATGGTTCGCCCGTTTATTTCATCCATTTGACGGTTCGCCCGTTCATTACATTCATCTGACGGTTCACACCGTTCATTACATTCATCCGACGGTTCGTCCGTTAATTACGTTCATCCGACGGTTTCTCCGTTCATTCAATTCATCTGAAGGTTCACCCGTTCACACATCTATCTGACGGTTCACCCGTTCACACATCCATCCGACGGTTCACCCATTCACACATCTATCAGACGGTTCACCCGTTCATCATATTCATCCGACGGTTCATCCGTTTATTTCATTCATTTGATGGTTCATCCGTTCATTTTGACGATTCTTTTCGTTCACACATTTTGACGAATCATCTATTTCGTTCATATCAGCAACTTGTCATCTTTGATTAAATTGCCTATTGAAATAATGGTATTCAACAAATTATATTCTGTCATGTCCATATTACCTCTGAGCAGAGATAATTGAATATAATTATTTTCCAAAATTAAAAAATATATCATGTCTTGCACCTCTGAATATATTTTCTATCGCTATTATTTATATCTGAATAAGATATACAATAAATAATAGAGCCACCAAGAAAATGTCTTTTTACTGATCAAAATTTAAAGACATTACAAAATTACATATCACAAAAATTGAAGATACAAAAAGTCTTTCTCATTCCGCTGGCGGGGTCATCAAGTTAGTCATCTGCTGCTTTAAAGATTGCAATCGCTCCTCATGAGAGTCCATCACTCGCTTTCTAGCTTCTTCCATCCCAGACTTATCGTCGAAAGATGGCATGGTTACTATTCTGCGAGAGATTTCATCTTGATGAGTTGCGACATACTCATCTCTTTCCTGAGTCAGAGCATCCAGTTGTTGAACTGCAGCCTGGTGTTGTGTGGTCTCATCCTCCAGAGCAAGCTGAACAAGTCTCAGCTCTTCTTGAAGATGGGTAGATTCTGCTTGCAGTTCAGCAACTTTCCTCTCCTTCTCTTCAGCAACAGATGCTATTGTTTCCACTTGGGAATTATACTCAGCAGACTTAGTAGAGAAACTGTCCAAGAGAACTTAGAGATCAACCATCGCAACTGCAACTTCTTGTGACATCTTCTCGAATTCAGCCTGTACCAAGAGCTCTATCTCCCCCCTATTAAGCTCTTTGTAAATCTTAATCGATGCCTCCAGCTCATCTAGTACATGTTCAAGAAAAATGGCTTGAGCTTCGTCGCCTTGACTGCAGATGGCATTGATCAAATAGGAGGTTGGACCTCTAACTGTAGAGAAACCAACATCTTCTTTCTCTATCACCTTATCTACAAAGGGTCCCAACGAATTAAAGAAAAGGTTGCTGAAGGAGCTAATGATAAATCGGTTAGTAGCTAGAGCACCAGGTGTAGCGGCTACTCCCATTGACGATGAAGCAGCAGGTGCTTGGGATAGACGTGCAGCTTTTGTACATGAATGGAGGGTTCTCTAGATAGAGGAGCCATCGTAGAGCTAGCTGCCCCTCCCAGATGTTCTTCTGCAAAATCAAATGAACCTTATCATTTTGTTGTCATTTGCAACTAATCGAAAAGGATCAAAAGTAAAGGCAATCTTACCAAGACTTGGCCTAGCAACAAGTCTGTCATCTGTTGGCACAGGTTTGAATCTAGCAGAAGTAGCCTCAGACATTACTGCTTGGCTACTACCGGCGTCAAAGCCACCCGAATAATATCGGCTACCACTATCTATAGCCGTTATGGGCACTATGTCTGTGCATGTGGGAGGAACTGGGGAAGATTCAAGTTCTGTATGGATAAAAATATAGATGTCAGCTATTTAATCTATGAAAAGAAGGTTGATAAAATCATTTAATACCTTTGGGATCAGCAGGAGTAGTTTCTTCAGGTGCTACTTCCTCACCCGTATTCTTTTCTGGAGACTCAACAGCTTCCGAGGATACATGGACATTAGTGTCCTCTTCTGGATTTAAAGTATCATCAACAACTTCTGTTGATGTGTTTTTATTACTCACACTGTCCTCCGGTGCTTCTTCGCTGTCAGTTGCGACGGCCGAATTTACATCATCCTGCAGGCCGAAGTCGCAAATCATTCAATGCTTCAATCATTAAACGATCTTCTTCTTCACGGAGTGTTCCTGGTGTAGCAGGAAGCTGTGTGGTTTCCACTGCGAGTGCAGGAGATCGCAAAACTTTATTCTCTCTCTCCACAATGTCTTCCCTGGGCTCTACAGCCTCATCTCTCTGCTCTGAACTAGGAGTTTCCTGCCTGGATTCAGGGGCAGGAGTAGGAGAAGACATTGTAACTCTGGCAATAGCACAAGCTACGACCAATGACATAGGTCGAGGAGTGACTACCTTCTTTCTCCGGAGGACTAACTTCTTTCTATGTAGAGGTCTCTTTGGACTCTACATCTATAACATTGTCTTGCCTTTGGATAGAGGTCGGGGTTGCCGTCTCTTCTCTTTGGGTTGATTCGGCCTACTGCCGAGATTGTGATCGGGTCGTGACCCTTTCTGATGGTTCCAAGACAAGTTTCTTCTTCACAACTGAAGAAAAAGGTTCTTCTCTCTTTCTCTTCCTCTCCTTGGCGGGAGATTTGATAACTTTTAAAGAGATGCACAATGGCTCGTTGACCTCTTCTGGGAAGTTGGCCTCCCTAGAAGCTTCCAACGGCACATCGGCCGGTTCACGTTCTTTTTCGTTGCCAGGATCCACCACAACAGTTGTTCCCTTCTTTAATCTGGTAGCCGTCGCAAAGCTATAGGCAAGACTGAAATTCTCAGCAAAGGTGTTTGCCGATGTGTAGAAGATAGAATATGTGTACAACATCCGCGGGCCGTGGTCGCTTTTCGTCGGCATCGAGAACATTGTTCTTGTGTCTCGAGCGTTATAATAAGTCCAAGCCCGGGCGCCATCGATCAAATAACCTTGTCCTTGCAGGCACGTTATGGCGTTACCCACGTGGAACTGGTCATAGCCAAATTGACGAACAAAACGGCTTGGCAGATATGGTTCCAAGTAACATTCATCTTCAAATCTATAAACCAAGTGCGACGGCCTAATTGTCCTCAGCCAATCAAATGTGCACGACCCAAAGGCTGCCTCCCAAGATCAACCAGATTTGTAGACATATATTCATGACCAGTCGAAGGGGGAACACAATAAAATTCTACCCTTTCCCGAGATTCAGGGCTCTTCTGTAATCTTTTAGGCTGGTATATATCTTTGCTCCTTAGAATCTTCGTAAGAAGCTTCCGCTGACCGTCCCCATATCGGGGTTCATCAATGAAGGATGGTGCAGAAGCAACCATCCGAACAAATAAGTGTAGGAAAGCTCCAGCCGAGGGAAGATCCTTTTCTCCTTTCCCCTTGAGCATTGAATCAACAAAAAGACGAAGACCGCGTTCACTCTGCAGTCATCGCCGATAGCAGATCCATCCTAGCCAAAGACTAGACGGACGGCAGCAAAGAGCACGCCGCGATGGAAGCGATCTACGGCGCTCGCTCCGGGGACGACGAATCGTCGGAGCCAATATGTGAGGAAACCCCAACTGGGCTTCTTTTGATGGGCCTATAGCCCATTCTCATAAACATTTCAATAAAATCTCCTGTCTTGAAAGAAGGGTATTGAAGTTCGTCATCAACCTTGATGTCCATTTCCTTGTTTTCCTCCATCAATTCTATCACCTCACTATGGCTGAGTGGTTTGAAGAAGGTAGGATTGCACGTATCTGATCCTTAGTCTTCTTCTCGATGATGTGGTTGAGGAAGAGATAGGGCAACCACTTTGACGAGTAGCAAGTGCCATAGGAACCACTCTTGAAATACATGGAGCAAATCCTATAGTGGCATAGCAGTTCTTCGAAAACGGCCACCATCTCAGCATTCTTCCGATGAAGTCGGTCCAACTCGTCGTTGGTTGGAACAAATTCTTCATAGGGGAAGTCTCCCATTGGTAAGCTCGAGATATACTTCATCTCATGAAGAGCTAGTCCAATCTCTCCACAGGGTGTCATGAAAGTCCCTGTCCTAAAATTATACCTCTCCGCCAAAGCGAGAAACAGATGAGGGTTGGGTTGGAATCCATATACGGTGAGTATACCGCTAGCACAGCTCAATCTCTTTGATCTTCTCTTCGAGCTGAACCAATATCCAATTGGTTATGCAGTTCTATCTTTTGTTATCTGGGTTCACCAGACCTGTCAACCGGATGTCCTGATCCGGGTATCTTCCCTCAACCTTTATAAATTCATTCGTAAAGATAGGTGTCCTAACCGGCAGCAGCAAGGAGTTCTCTGGTGGGATACAGCCGGGCTTCAATCCTCTGAGCAAGGAGTTGTGACGCTCAGAGGAGCTATAGACATATCCTTGCTATATGGTCCTTTCTTCACACAAATATTTCCTGTTCTGGCTTGCTGGAGAGGAGTAATATCCCAGTCCATCCTCCTGGGATAGCTCGCATGAGCATAGCGGGATAGAGGGAGGCACCTGGCAATGTCTGGTAACAGTATTCTTTTCTCGCCTCTCTGAAAGAGTCTTTGTTCGACTCGAGGTCTCGGCTGAGAACTCTTATCAAGAGCCTCACCGAACAGAAATAGAGGCTTCTTATGAGTAACGGTGTTAGCAGATTGCAGTGGCTGCCCATTTATCAGACTCAATAAGGTTTCGTTGTCTTATGCTACTAAGATGGCTTGACGGATGATGGCAGAGCATACTGAGGAAATATCACATGAGACAGATCCTCCTTAAACTCTAGCTCAGCTAAAGTCCCTGCAAAGACTTCATAATTCGGGTCTTCCCTGAGGTTGACTGCATCAACAAAGAGACAAATTCAGTACATGCAAAGTCAAAAGAGTCTGTTCAAAAATCAGCAAATTATGCAAGAGTCAGATTGCGCTGATACAGTCTACATGCATAAAGTATCTAGCTGTGCCAACTCATCCACTTGTGTAAGCCATCAGATTGTGCTGAACAACTTGCACAAAGCATCAGTTTACGCTGGACAGCCTTGCGCAAATCAGCAGATTGCGCTGAACATTTGTCCCACTTTCTACCACCGATTGCGCAAGGAAATAGTTTTCATAAAAATGAAAACTATTGAGTTTATGCAACCAAAACCCTAAACAGGGCGACACAATTCAACCAAATCTCTAAAAAGAGAAAGGTTCGAAGGTTCGACAATGTCAAAGAACCCTAAAAAGGTTTTTGATCGAGTTCACTACCTTGCAGTGCGGGATGACCGATTTTGGGACGAGAAATATGAGGCGCAACCCGAGTCGAAGACTCAGCAGGGGCTTTGCCCTTCTCGGCGGCAGAGCATTCGGAGCCATTAGTGTCGACGGAGAAGGGTCGGAGTTGGCTCAGGAGTTCTCTCTCTCAAACGTTTGGAAACAAGTAAAGAACAACAGCAAGAAGAATGAGAACTATTTATAGTTTTTCGAAAGTAAACAGATGCCTCAGATTGTGCGAAGAAATAGGAACTAATTTCTCCAATTGTGTAGACAGGGCATTACTTGCGCAACTTGATTTTAAAATCAAAATTCAAAGTATTTCGAAGCTTTGAATATTTTCAAACTTCAAAAACTTTGAAGGAGGTCTTGTAGGTCCTAAAAATCAAGTTGCACCCATCAAAGAAGTCATGAAAATCAAATTGTGCAACCTTCAAGTGAATTGCAGGAGACAGATTACGCAATACCTCAAGTGCGCAAGCTAAACTGCGCACATCCAAGTGCGCAAGCTACGTGGCAACGTCATCATTTTCTGACAGAAAATCAGATCTTCTGACAGCTAACAGCCCGAAGAACGAGAAAACTGTTCATTTATCGTGCCGTACAGTGCTCGAGGACAGCTGTACAGCCAGCGCAATCTGCCAGACTCTGGGCTGCACAATCCAAGCCACAGTTCATGTGGCGCACTCCATCAAGACAACTGACAATTTACACGTGGCCTACATGCCATCAATTACTCACCATGTGGCAACCGTCTGTACATGCCAAGCGTATTTCAATCAAACAATGCCACGCATCACATACAGGTGGTCCACGATCGAGTAACTGCCAGCACAGTTCGTTGCTTGCGTAGTCCAATGTCTGCGCAATCCATCATACAATTCAGAATAACTAAAAGTTAGTTATTTCCAGAACTCTATAAAATAGAGTTTCAAGTCTTCATTATCACACAGACATTCAAGTCATCACCAGAGATCAGGAGTTCTTGCCAAAGTGCTGCTGCTAATCTTCAAAGGCTACCGTCTTCAAAGTTCACATCGTCCAAGGGATAAAGCGATCGCCATTCAGATCGAATTCCTATAGTTGTACTTTCCCAAATTCTTGTAATCTTCTTACAAAGTTTGTGAAATAAAGATCAACCTTTGTTTTTGCAAACAGGACGTGGAAAGATACATAACATTAAGTAGGAGTGGATAGTTCAGAGGTAATAGGGACGTGATTATCCTTGATGAATGCTTTGCTTAGAGGTTATGTGGACGTAGCAAAACACAATCACTTCACTGGAGAAATATTATCAGAAAATAATTCAGAAGTAATAGGGACGTGACTTGTTTTCGTCAAACGGAGTCAAAAACAGAAATGATTCCACTGGAGAAATATTTAGTGGACCTATTGTCCAGGGCGTATTAAAGACTCTTGTAATACGGATAATAGTTAGATAGTTTTTTTGTGAATCATATAAACATCGCACTGTACATTTACATGACTGAATATATGTGAACATTATGTAAAAGGGGTTACACATAATATTTCTTCAGGAACTTGCCATTGATAGGCATCATGAGCAAGTCACCGTCAGGCTTGGTCAGCCGGTACGCACCATTAGAATACATAGATTCTATGACGAAAGGTCCTTCCCATTTAGGTTGAATTTCTTTTTTGTTTTGTGCATCATTACCATCTGTCTTCTTACTGTTAGGACTAGATCATTGACTTGGAAGTCCCTTTTCCTTTTTTTTGAAGGCTATGGAAAGGCATGCTTGGTATAGCTCAATATGCTGCTGAGCTAATAAGTTTTTTGTCTAGCGCTTCGAGCTCCTGAGTCGCAGACAATAGCTCTCTTCAGTAGTCACCTCGCTGGCTAAAGCTACTCGAAGAGAAGGAATCTGAATTTCTAGGGGAAGAACTTTCTTGCTTCCATAAACCAGAGAGAACCTGTTGGAGTCCGGACCGTTGTACGATAGGCCCATAGACATTTGTCGAGCTTCTCATTCCAATCGTGCTTGTTTGAAGACACGAACTTCTTGGAAAGTTTTAGGATAGTTTTATTGAAGGCTTCTGCTAGCCCGTTAGCCGCTGGATTGTATAGTAGAGGCTATGTTCTGGATTCGATTCTTATCGCAGAATCGATAGAACGCATGGCTTACGAACTGTGAACCATTATCATGGATGATCCTACAAGGTATGCCGAAGTGGTTTAATAAAACTAATTACGTTCGATGCCTTCACTTTAGTGAGCGGTGTAGCTTCCGTCCATTTGGAGAACTAATCGGTTATGGCTAGGATGAACCAATGTCCTTTGGAGTATGGCGGGCTGATCGGTCCTATGACGTCCATGCCCAGGCTTCAAACGCTACGATGCCGCCATCGGATGTAGAAACTCCGAAGGTTGATAAATAAAATCGGCATAGAACTGACAAGCTCTACACTTCTTTGCATATTCAACAGCATCTGCTATCATTGAGGGCCAGTAATAACCCATTCTTTTGAGGCAATCTTATATTTGGGGCCCGGTTGATGTGCACTACAAACTCCATCGTGTGCCTCCCGGTGCATGTTTGGCTTCTGTATCTGATAAGCATCGTAATAGTAGCCTGTCGTAAGAGCGTCGGTACAACATTTTGGTAGCTGTATTGTAATAAAATCTGAGGATTGCCTTTGGATGGATACTGCTTCCTTCGGGTCCTGGGGGAGGATTCCATAGACAGCGTAGTCTGTGAAGGGAAATCTCCCGTCTTTGACATCGACGTTTGTTTCTGCTGCATAACTGTGATGAATATGCAAGGCATCTTTCACACAGGATAGTTCTCGACCAGACACTGTGATTGACTGCTGAGTATTGGTTGGAATAGTCAAGGAAACAGTGAGACTGGCTAGAGCATCTGCTTCTATATTCTGTAGTTGAGGCACGTGCTCGATGAAGAATCCAGCGAAAGTAGATGCCAGCTCGATTGTTGCTCTGTGGTAGGGGATGAGTTCTTCATGACGAACTTCATAATCCCTTCGGACCTGACTAACTATTAGCTTGGAATCACCGTAAGCTTTCAGATAGTCAACTCTCAGTTGCTTCGCCAGTTGTAGGCCGATTAATAAGTATTATATTCGGCCACATTGTTGGTGCATGGTTCTACGAAAGAATATACACGGTGTATAACCAGATGATCAGGTGACACGAGCACGATAACTACTCCAGCCACGATATTTCTTTTGGGCCCTATTCTTAATGCATCGACAAAAAACATTTACCAAATAGGGATTTCTTCAGTTGCAGTGTTAGACTCCACCACTTCGTCGGAGATTTTGTCGTATTGTTTGGACGACTCCGGCACCGGATAAACTACTAGAAAATTAGCTAATGCTTGTCCTTTTACTGCTTCTGCCTGAGGAATGAAGATCATATCATATGGAGTCAACAGCATTGCCCATGAAGCTGAACGGGAATTGAGAACCGATTTAGTATGAGTATTCTGAGAGGGTTGACTTTAGGTATGATGTGGATAGTCTGCCCAGACACGTAGTGGCGTATATTTTGGTTGGCAAATACTAGTACAAGGCATTCCTTCTCCACAGGTGTGTTCTGTGCTCGGCACCCACCATTGTGGCTGAGGTAGTAGATTACCTGTTCATGGCCGCCTTCATTCTTCTGAGCTAATAGGACGCCAAGAGAATGGTCCATAGCACGGACATATAGTAAGAAGGGCTTCCCCATTATTGGAGCTACTAATACTGGAGGGCTTGTAAGATACGCCTTGATGTCGTCGAATGCACGTTGATATTGTTCAGTCCAGACGAAAGATATGCCTTTCTTCATGGAGCTGGGTGAACGGTTGACACCTTCCAGAGAGGTTTGAAATGAATCGTTTGATGTAGGCTAGCCTTCCTTGAAGTCTACGTAGCTCTTTGAGGTTTCTTGGAGGATGCATGTGGAGAATAGCCTTCACTTTCTCCTGGGTTCAGATGTATACCCTTTGAAGTGATGACGAAACCAAGGAACTTGTCGCTGGAGACTCCCAGAAAAGGCTTGGTTGGATTCATCTTGATTTGGTGTGCACACATTAGTTCGAATACCGTTCTCAAGTCTTAGAGTGGTTGCCCTTGAAATGACTTTTGACTGTGATATCGTCTGCGTAGCACTCCACAATTTTGTGCAAATAATCACGAAAAATTGTGTTTATGGCTCGCTGGTATATCGCCCCTTATTCTTCAATCCGAAGGGTATCACCGTATAGCAATATACCCCCAACGGTGTCGAAAAGATGTGTGATTCTCGTCTTCAGGGAACATCTTGATTTGGTTGTAGCCTGAGAACCCATCCTGAAGGACATCCGTTCGAAGTCGTAAGTACTGTCGATCATTACGTCAGTGATCGGTAGAGGAAACTTGTCTTTTGGACATGCAGAGTTTAAATCACTGTAGTTAAGACTCGAACTCTACTATTCTTTTTCATGACTGGGACGATTTGGCAACCCAGTCTGGATGTGTTCCTCGTGAATGAATCCATTGGCAATGAGCTTTTTGACTTCATTCTCGATGGCTTCCATGTCGTCTGGTCGAAATCATCGTTGTACTGTTTCACTGGTTTAGCTTTAGACGAAATGTTCAGGCAGTGCATGGGGACTTTAGGGTCCAAGCCTGGCATGTCTTCATAGCTTCATACGAAGACGTCAATGTATTCTCTTATATGCTGTATAATAGATTGGCGTTCATCGTCAGATAAGCTTGTGCTGATGAAGATTGGTTTGAAGGATGCTTCATCTCCTAGATTGACTTGGATGACTTCATCTTCGGTAGGTGGTTCACATTATTCGAAGCGCAGCTCCCACCCGTTGTCCATCTTTTGAGCCTATTGTTCGAGTTCGAATGATTGGACATCGTCTGTAATTTGGTCGACAAAAACCATGTTAACGGACATAGTGGCTTTGAACATGTCGTCGATGCTAGAGTCTGAGTCATAGAGGGAGGAATCAGAAGAATGAGAACAACGATCTGCTTCATCATCTGATCTTTCGAGAGTTGTTGGAGGAGAAACATAGCCCAAACCAACACCGCTTTGTTGATAGTAATTCTCGGGTTTGCCGGGAGGAGCAAAGTGTCGTATTTGCAACCGTCGTCCTCGGTCGTAATTTAGCCCTTCTTCGCTTTTGATGTCATATCCCATATTCTGGATGATATTCTTGGCCTGCCAACTATACCAGAAAAGTTGCATTTTTCTAGAGTCATAGTCAGCTTCTGTATTGTGCTTTGGAGAAGTAGAGTCTGGAACGAACTTTCTCTCGCCAATTATACGACCGAAGATGATTAGCTCTTCATCTTTCTTTCTGGCTGGAACGATGAAGTAGAGGATATCTTCAGGGTAAACTTTTTCCCGCAGGTGAGGTGTTGTGACCGGCATGCAGAGGTGTGGTCCTATGCCGCTCTCTAGAGCGTATATCGTATCTATGTAGTGGTTTACAGATTGATAGACATCGAAGTAATTCAAAGATAAACCTTACTAAGGAAATATGCAAGTTCTTCTTCAGGGATAACATCATCCACTGAAGGTACATTATTCTGAGTATTGATATACTCATTGAGAGGATCATAATCTGGAAGAGGAGCCGCAGTCTTGGCCGAGTTCACCATGTAGGGTAATTTTTCTGGATTGGGAGGGTGGGCATCAGTAAGTTCCCCCTGGGTGTCTTTGAGAGTGACGGTCAATGGTTTGACATTGTCGTGTTTCTTCTTTTTTACCTAGATTGTGAGATGCTTCGGGATACTTTTTGGAGTAGTACGTCCTTTGACTCGGATAATCAGGGGACCATCGTTGGGGGATGGAGTTGCTTCAGCTTCATTGCCATCATCCTTGGGGGTTGAGATTGGTAAAGTACCGAATCTCCATAATAAGTTTTGATGCTCTTAAAAGGATCTACATCAGTAAACTCCGTCTTCACGATACCGTCGCTGTTGACGTACTTGAAGCACTGGTGAAGTCTGGAAGGGACGATCATGTTTTCATGTATCTATGGACGTCCCAACGACATTGTAGGATACATTGGCATCGATCACATAGCAGGAAACCTCCGTTCGGAGATCATCGATCTGGCATTTGAGACGGATCTTACCCAGCGGATGGCTTCGACTAGCATTGAAAGCCATGATAGTTGTGTTGGTTGCGGATAGCTTGTGCAGAGGGATTTCCAGGATTTGAAGCAAACTTCTAGAAATGATCCTGATGGAGGATCCTGGATCGATGTGCATGTGATCCACCTTGATCACCTCAATATACCCTGTATAGTATAGGGGTCTATCATGACGATTATTTTTGAGTAGCATGTCCTCCTGTGAGAAGGTGATATTGGGCACCACTTCCATAGTACTGTGGCAGTGGGGGCAGGAGACAGGATCTTCAGCAGGAGCTTTGACTTCAGCGAGGTAAGAGTCGGCATGTAGCAATGCCTTACTTAAGGCCTTTCGCATTCTTTGGAGAGTCATAGTAGATCAAACCGAGACAACCTGGCAGGTGTATTGGCTAACTGAGCCAGTATGTCAAATTTGTAGGGTCGATCCATGCTTCGGGAGCTGGCACCTTTAGAGATTTGTCAAACCGCGTCTCCTTCTGCTTGGATTTATACGTGGTTTGAGGCTTGGACGGGCCGGCTTCTGAGCTTGTGGGGCCATTAGAAGCTTGAGAAGGTAGTGCCTCTTCTTGTGCGGGATTGTACATCTGAAGATAAGTCTTTCCTGATCGCGTCTCGCCAGATAGAACCTCGTGATGGGGGAGGATACCATATGGCATAGCTTAAATTTCTTGCCCCTTCTTGTTTTGGAAGGTGCTACCCCTGCGTCACTTCTTGGACAAGGTCCGGGTGGACCCACATGATCTCACCATGTTCAGTATGAGTGGGACCAAGTTCAAGTTGCAAGCTGGTGGTAGGTTGACGACTTCCATCATCGCCTTGGAGATCGGGACCACGCCATCTGGGACTTCTATAGGAGGAAAGTCGCCAAACTGAAGAGAGATCATGTTAGCAGATGACCTTGTCTTTAGCTTCGAGGTTGATCACTTGGCTATCGATAAGCTGTTGTATCTTCTTCTTCAGGACAATGCAGTCCTTGGTGGAGTGATGCACGTACTGATGACAAAGATAGTACTTAGGATCATTGAGTTGGCTTGCCTCTGTAGGACGTCGTGGTGGAGGCAATGTCAGCTTATTACCCTTCATCAATGTGTGGAAGATGGTAATGACATCGTCTTCGTCGAAGGAGAAGTCTCCTTAGGTTTGTCGGAGGTGCCCTAAGAATTGGAAGCTCTTTGGATGTGTCGACTTTCAGGACTTTTTTCCCTTTAGCCCCACGAATAGGGATAGTTTGAGGATGCTTGCCCTTGTCTTCAGATTTGTGTGTCTTCAATCCCAGTAGTTCCAAGTTAGAAATGTCATTTTCAGCAGCATCAGTGGCCCCAATGAAAGCAGGCCATGTATCATACTTATGTATACCTAGAAAAACTTCACTGTAGGAAGGAAGTTATGTCGACAAGTATCCATAAGTTCTGAGTCTGGTATGCCGAAGGACATCCTCAGTGCTAACCGCCTGAAGCGTTCTATGAAGGCGATAACAGACTCAGTCCTCCTTTGCTTGGTCTCGATGAGAGTGGACATACTAACATGCATGCCACTCTCGTAAACCTGTTGAGGAACAACCTCTCCAAATCTTTGAATGAATTGATACACCCGTCAGGCAGACTACAGAACCATTGGAAGGCTACCCCCTGCAAGGTGCTAATAAATAGCTTCGACAGGAACGGATAGTCTCGGGGAAAGTGCAGAGTCTGCGTGTTGAAGTACGTCATGTGCTGATAAGGAGAAGTCAAACCGTCGTATGAGTTTAGCGTCAGTGGCTTGTAGTTAGGAGGGCAAGTAGCGTTCTCCACTCAGGAAGATACGGTTGAGATATCACCATCTTCTGCAACTCGTCTTTGTGTGAGTTGGTGTCGTGGTGAAAGACCAGGAAATCAATTGCATCCTTGGATTGAGCAGGTGTTGGGAAACTGCTGTTGAACTGTCAGGTGTTGTTGGCGAAGGACTACCCCCAGCATTTGCAAGATTTGGTGGAGGCGCAACGGAATGATACTCCTTTTATAGGAAAGAGGGTTTTTGCTGTGAGCCAGACTAGCGTGGGCTGAGATATTTTGTTAAGGTGGAGGAACAGCCCCAGCAGCTTCAACTGCCATGATACTGGTAAGCATATCAGTGATCTTGGCGAATGCTATTTCGAGACCCTCTAGCCGTTTGCTGGTCTGATCACTGGCTTCTTCAGGTCTTTCTCCGTCCGTCATGTATGTAGATAGCATGCGAGGATGAACAGAGGAAGCAGTACAACTGGTGCTGATACTGTCTGTCTTCGAGTGGCTAAGTCCTTCATCTTCAGGTAGAGGAGGTAGATAGTCACTATCGGATTCGGAGGGATCATCGTCCTCTAGAAGGCTACCCCCAGTGTGGGGTCATCTGCTTCAGATTCTGAGGGAATGCTACCCCTGGCTTCGTCGTCCATACGAAATCTTACCTTTGATCGAGTGCCCATATAGACTCCTTCCGATATGATCGCTTGTTGGCCATCTGTCGGTAGACTCCGTCTTCTCCTTCTCGTGGAACTGAGAGAGAAGGTTGGGTTGGTGGTCCACCGTCTTTGATTGGGGCTTCCGTAAGGGGACCCCATGAACCCATGTTGGATGAAACATATAGTGGCTTCTCGTCGTCAGAGAAGTGCAGCCGTCAAAACACGGACTTTCTCTGAGGCACTCTTGTTACTTTGGAGCAACAATAGTTGATAACAATATTGGTGCACGGAAGTGTACTATAAATTGTTATGTTCACCCTCGCTTTACGCTTATGATTTATCATGTCGCACAAGTTAGCAGAAAGGAGTTTTGTCTTACAACCATGTTGCATGCATCGCCGAGCTTTGCATGCGGGTTCGTAAGGAGAGTAGGCGCATCCAGACTTAGTTCATGTGCAGGGGCAAACCCCACACCTAAGTTATGTGATGTCCTTGAAGACAGCTCCATGCTATACGCGTTGGGGCCTATCTTTTTGCTGTGGACGCATATGCCTTGGACACTTGGGGGCGCATGCTTCTTGATAGCATGTTTGATCACCTTGATTGGGCACATAGTATGGATCCAGAGAGCCTGGGCGCATAGGCTTGGGCGCATGACTCTGAATGCCCAACCTGCTGAAGCAGAAGTGTTCTTGTTGGAGCTATGCGCCCAAACACTCCCTTGGGGCATGGCTTTGGGTGCATGCTTGGTGGAGCGTGATTTCTTCCAGTTTTTTCTCATTCGTTCGTGAGCCTCGTCGGGTCTGGCCAGAGTGCCGCACACCCTGATTCTTGGCATCGTAGGTTTTTCTCTGCCAAGTCTCGAGTGTTGAACACTCTGTTGTTGGTTGTGGAGGAAGAAGTTACTGGACTAGTAGAGCCTGGACCGGTGTGAGCCGTCTCCATTTGGAGGACTTCTGTGGCAGAGTCCTGCCCAGGTGACAGAGTCCTCCAGCTGCATATCACTATGACACTAGCAGGATATACGCTGCGAGCCTTCGGAAGCCAAGTCTTGCGAGACTAGTTTGGCTTAGCTGATTTTGAGGGATTAGAGCCGTCCCTCGAGAGCATCTCTTCGAACGCCTGCTGATCGAACTTTACTATTAGCATCTTCTGAGTACTTTCCACTTTGTCGGTATCGGATTGCATCACCACCTTCTCGTCAGAGGAAAAGGTAGTCCCCAGCATAGTCGCCATTTTTGTGGACACACACAAAAAAAAGAAGAAAATGATGTCTTTTCTTTTATTGGCGCAAGGCACCACAAATCGAGTACGCCTGAGAGATCCTGCGCTGAGGATCCCGAGTACAAAAAAGAATTCTGGGGAATCGGACGATGGAGATCAAGCGGCAGTTGTTCTTTACTCAGTTGACATTCCGATTACAAAAGTGGAAGAAAACATAAGAAAATTGCTGACTCTCGGCTCACTGGCAAGAAGTGCAGCAATTTGGCTCTTAAAAATGCTCTCCGTTTTGTGCGTTTGAAGATGGATGAGGCCCCCCTTTTATAGTCGTTCTTGAGCTGGAATGGTGTTATGCGCCCACATGAGAAAACAAGCTAGTTTTTATGTGGGCACATAGTCCTGCTTTGGGCGTACAGGACGTAGGCGTATACATAAAAACTAGCGTATTTTCTCATGTGGGCGCATAACAACATTCCAGCTCAAGAACGACTATAAAAGGGGGCCTAAGGCTGCGAGATCGTGGGTTGGTCGTGGCGTTGACGTGGCCGTATGCTTCGGTGCACGACTGCTCGTGGAGACTGACATGGCCGTGCGCTTCGATGCACGTTTTGATCATGACTTTGACTGAGTCAGGCTTGGGCGCATAGCCATGTCTCAGGCTATGCGCCTCCTTTCGGGGGAGTTAGTCTTGGGCACATGGAACTTCACTGGCTGGGCGCATGAAGTTGTACTGACTGGGCGCATGAAGCTTCGTTGGCTGGGGCATGGAGCTACACTGACTGGGCGCATGGGGCTTCACTGACTTGGACGCATGGAGCTATACTGACTTGGACGCATGGGGCTTCATTTGCTAAAAAAATTTCATGCTTCTACAGACCCTCCCCAGCCCTGGGCGCCGCCGTGCGGCCACTGGCCGGTCGAACACACCGAGAAGCGTGCGGATGCAGCAGCGCGCGTGCGGGGTTGCACAACAACAGTTGTAGTCGCGGAAGGCCACCTCGCGACGAGTTTTTGTATGCGTGGTTGATCGTTTGTCGATCTGCGACTTCGGGTATGAACACAACCTATACATCTCCTATTCCCTTTAAATAGTTTCTACGAAATCTTGTCAAATCGACCAAAAGATTCACCTAAAAATCCCGAAAAATTGTTCAGAACAGAACAATTTAGGTGTTCAAACCGCTATTTTGGAAGGCACGTAATCGTCGATTCCTCGACAGTTTAGGAAATCTAATTGAACACGTCTCTTGACAACAATACAAGATGGCAACCCCATTTATAGATTTATTTTTCATTAGTTATATTGATGTTAAACTATTTTCAAAGTTAAAGAAAAACCAGCCTTTTAAAACTACAAAACTCAATAAAAACTTTCGATACGACGTACGTCCCGCCAATCCGGGCGACGTGGTCGCGAACCGAAAGCATCAAAAGGGCGTATCGGCTTCGTGGACGTGTGGGCTTTGACGAATTCAAATTGGTCGCGTGTGCGCGACGAATTTGATACATATCCGTCGAAATTATCGTATCGAACTTTATGCAAATTTCTCGATTACTTTGTGCATGTTCAGATCGAGAGATGAAACTTATGCCAACAGGACCGTATCTTTTATGTTCCTGTATACCAAGTTTGTCCGATTCTGAGACAGTTGACCGAATCGCCGTTTTGGGGCCCCACGGTCCGACTCAACGGACGATTTTGTGCACGGCCCGCCGAAATCCAACTTTGGACAGACAGTTAGATTCGTATGAAAAAATGGACATATGACATATTGTTTGATGACTTTAGAGACCATAGACTTTGGCACACTTTTCGGTACAATGTAGGTCCAACGACGGACACCGTTTTGACCCAAAATTACCGTTTTGCCCCTGTATCCAGAATTGGACTTGAGGACAGACAATTCTAGATAATTTGACTATTCTAAAAACATTGGTAATATTTATTTCAGCATCCGAAGACTTCTGTATTGTTGACAGTTGTGGCTCATTGAGTGGTATAGTATTATCGGTTTTCACCAGCACAGGACCTCAGGCGAGTACATCTCTGATAGTTTTCGTATTAATTATCTCTATACTTATTTTATTTAATATTTTTTTACATTGATATCATGTTGATTCTGACACGCTTATCACACGAGATAGTAGTTATGGATTCTTGTATGTGTTCGTGACCAATATATTTTCGTGTTCGTGACCTGTTTGAATCCATGGGTACTAGCCGGGCAGGGAAGTACATTAGTAGACAGTAAATATACCCAAAAATATCTCATGAGTCTATTCTTGAATAATAGCAGCTGCACACGACACGTGTAGGGTGCCAGATTTACCTCTTAGCCGTTTACATGTCGAAAGTGTATTTCAAATCACTTGTTAGATATAGTCTTGCTACATTACAGTTTTCTTGTCATTGCTAGTCTTGTGTACCATGTTTTCCTGCTTTACTCGCATGATTTCTACCATGATTCCTTGTTTATCCCTTATCATGTATCTCAGTATTATTATAGATTATGAATTTGTCATTTATTGATTCTGTTGTGAGAATGTATCGTTCCATTCCTGACTGGAAACCAACATTTTTCAGGTTAGCTGTGGCTTCACTTAGCATGGGAGATACGGGTGTACTTGCAGACAGAAACCTAGAAATTAGATAGAAGCGGTATCATTTTTATTAATTGTAAAACCTTGTATTTTCTTTAAATATAAATGTTGTAAATGCTGTAATAAATTTAGAAATGTGAATAAGCAAAATGTATAATTTATGATTTTGAGCATATTGGTCGTAATAGCGTTCTTTTGCCGACTCTGCGGCATAGGCTGGCTTAGACACGTCTCATATCCGAAAAGGGTGTGGGTCATGACAATACACCACTGCTAACTAATATTGGTAATAATAAAATATATATATCAATGACAATACTAGCATCATAGAATTATTAAAAATAAAGAGAGAAAAAATCGAGTTTAAGCTATGTTTCCACTCTTCTCATGATGTTAGAACCATCACAAAACACAAGTAAGTAGAGAGAGAAAAAGAGTGAACTTAGAACAAAAGGAGGAAAGAAAATTTATGGAGAGAGCGATCAGAAGAGAAAAGAGTAGGGGGTTACTAGAGGGGGCTGAGTAACGCGACGGTCTGCGCTTAGAGGAGCGCAGCGGGCGCTGCGGATAGGAGGCTCCGGGCTGGGAAAGATGGCTCCGGCTTCCGATCAAGGCGAGGAGGCTGCCGGCCAGTGGCTCATCGGTGACCGCAGCTCGTCGGGGCTGGGTGCTCGGCGGAGGCACCCGGTTGGAGACGACGCCGGTGGTTCACGAGCGCCACCACACAGTCTTGG
Organism: Iris pallida; assembly: GCA_029216955.1. Classification (NCBI taxonomy): domain Eukaryota; kingdom Viridiplantae; phylum Streptophyta; class Magnoliopsida; order Asparagales; family Iridaceae; genus Iris; species Iris pallida. The sequence goes on along the minus strand of JANAVB010036418.1, from coordinate 6,869,117 downwards.
GCACGCAGGCGACTGGCATGTGACGCGACGGAGGTCAAGATAGGGGCGGCGGACTCTGACGCAGCGGTGAGGATTCAAAGAAGGAAGGAGGTAGGGTTCTCTGGCGGGTGCGGTGTGACTGGCCACACGCGACGGCAACTCCGGTGTGGTAAGGGGGTTTTGCCAAATTTTCTTTCTTGGTCTGTTTCGTGGTGTCGAGGGGGTGTGGCATTAAGATTTGGATTTGTTGTTGGTGATGGTGGTGGTGTGTGGACGTTGACAGGAAGGGTGGTGGGTTTGGTGATGGTGGGGTGATCTGCACGTGGTGTCCGAGGAAGTTGGGGGCTAGGTAATAGAGGGGGTGGGTTTCGGTTGGCTACAACAACGTAGGTGTTGTTGGCGGAGGTTACGATGGGCCGGCCGATGGTCGTTGGCGGGAGGCGGGGGGCTATGGCGGTGGTTAGGA